>CP036237.1:0-601559 GCA_004299765.1 Talaromyces funiculosus
TTAAAGATCTTAATATTCTTTAATATATTAATAATAGATATAATTTTAAAAATCTTATATTTAAATAATCTAATAATCTTCTTATTTTAAATAGCTTTATAATTAATATATAAATTTATTCTCTTAATTAGAATAACTACTATTAAAGTTAATAATCTAGTAATCTTATTAATTAAAAATTATAAATCTTATAAGATTTATAAAATTTCTAAAACTTATAATTAGTTCTTAGGCTATAATTATTCTAAAAATTTATTATTATTAAAAAGCTTCTTATAATAGTAAGATTTAATAATAATAAATTAAAACTCTATTAATATTCTTAAAACTACTACTATATATTTCTCTACTTATTACTAATAATTTATATAGACTAGTCTACTTTTTTATATAATTACTATTTCTGTCAGAGAAATCAGCACGTCACAGCCAATAGATTAGTTCCCAGCGCTAGTTACGTAAGCTGGGTAAGGAACATATTTAAGTAGCTCATGCATTTAAAGGGAAATTATAGTATAAATCTACATTCTAGTGAAAGAGCTACCTAAATTAGTATTATAAGAATAATAGAACTCTAGGAATATAAAACTAGGTATATTCTGCACCTGGGTATAGCTTTATAGGATCAGTAGAAACCTAGGAGCTAGATCCTAGGATATAATAGTATCTAGGATATAAAGTATTAGGAGATTAATATTTTTAGTTATTTATAGAATAATAAATTATACCCTAGACATGATCTGATTATATCTAAAGACTATTATATTATATCCTAGGTATAATATATAATGCCCTCTATTAGTATTTACTATATATATAAAATACTTGTTTACTCTTTTAGATAATTTTACTTTACTATCTTAAATTAACTATTTAATCTTGAGTATACTATTACTCTTAGATCACTTATTATTTATCTTTTAAATATACTTACAAGGCTTTGCCTCTTCGAAAGCAGAATACCATTAAACCTCCATTTAGTGAAGACTTATCTGATCTAGACGCTTGACAAGCATCGGTTTACGACAATTTCCCTTATATTAGATAAGTATATTAGAGTTAATAGATAGATTTAATATAATAATTAATAATAAATTATTATAAATATTAAAAATATTATTAATTTAATATTTTATATAAAGATATTATATTTCTTTAATAGCTTTCTTAAATATAATAGCTTATTATATAATTAATAATATAGAAAAATTATATTTAATAAAATAGAAATAAACTCTAAAAATAAGTAATATAAGCATATAGCTATTAAAGCTAATAATATTATTAACTATTTTAATAGCTATCTAAAATATAAAATATTAATCAATAATAATAACTCTTTATAAATAATATTATAAATATAATATAGAGTAATATAATAATACTTAATTATACTAATTAATTAATATACTTTAATAGATATAATTTTAACTAATATCCTAATATTTAAAATAAATTAAAAGAATTCTTTACTTATAAAATTTATTCCTATATTAGTAATAATAAAGTTAGATAGTCTTAAATATATATTAATTTATATAATATATAATATATCTTATATAATTTAGATTTTTATCTTTAGTAACTATTATATAGCTTAAAAATATATAGCTTTATTAATACTATATAATATTAGCTTTCTATTAATAAAGAAGATATTAATAATAATTAAATAATTAAAGTATATATTATTATATAATATAAATTTAAAATAGCTAGAAGATCTACTATATATTTAATAATAATAATAGAACTTATAAATATATCTAATTATTATAGTATCTATATTATATCCTACTTACTTAAGAATATATTATAGCTATTTATTAGAAAATAATTAAAATAATAATATAAATATTAAAATTTATTCTTAATAAAAAAGCATAGATTAAAATTAAAAAATTTAATTAAATATATACTATAAATATCTTTCTAAATAAGAAATAAATAGCTAAAGTATTATATAATTAATATAATCTAGTTTAATATAAATCTAATAAATATATTATAGATATTATTAAAATAAATTTTAAAATAATCTAAATCTTTTAGCAAGAGTAAGAATAGCATAATTAATTCTATAATATAGAAATATATAGTCCTAATAAATATATTAATATTAATTAATCTAAGTAACTATAAAAACTTATTAATATTAAATTTAATACTAATAAAGTCTATAATTAATCTATTAATTACTATATCTTTATAAATCTTCTTATATATTTAAAATTAATTAAATCTTATAATAAAAAAATTAGCAGCTCCTATATTAAATAATAAATCTAAAAAAATATCCTTAGAATAATATTTAGATAATATAAAATAGAATATAGCTTATCTATTTAAATTTTAAATAGTACCTTCTAATTAGCTAAAAATTATAGAAATTTACTAAATATATAAGTTAAAAACTTTTAATTAATTAAATTACTATTTTCTATTAAGATTAAAGTTATATTAATATAATAATATATAATTTATTCTACTAATTTATATATAATAAATTCTTCTTTTACTAATATAATTATTGCTATAGTAGAGTTAAAGTATATAATAATAAATATTATATAAAATAATAATTTATCTATTTTTTCTTTTATAATCAAGTTAATTATTTATTTATTATTATTAGATTTATTACTAATATTATCCTTAATATTATCTTATTATAAAAAATAATAATTAATATACTTATTTATTTACTTATAAAATATTATTTTACTTTATTTTATTCCTTCTCTATATATTTTATAGAGTAGCAATCTAGCTTCTTATAAATATAATAATATTTATTAATAAGAGATTTTTAATAGTTATAACTATCTTAATTTAAATAATAGTTTTATTTATAATAATAATAATCTATATAAAATATATCTAAATTATAAGCAGCACTATACATCTTATTCTAATATTAAAAAATATTAAATTATAGATCTTAAATAAAGATTAAAATAAAGATTAAAAGCTTTACTATAGCTTAATTATAAGCTAAATATAAATAAATAGCTTTAATAAGCTTAAAATCATATACTATATTATTATAAAGATCATTTAATAAAAAATAATAGATTTATTAAATTTTTTATAATATAATTTTAAGATAGTTATAGATAGATTTTTTAGTATTCTTCTTATTATTAATTATATATTATAATAAGATTTATAATTATTCTTATTATTTAGTTTATTACTATTTAATTCCTTTAAAGTAGCTTTTTAAACTAAGATTTAATTCAATATTATTCATTTTTTAATATAAATATGTAGAGTAATAATAAAATAGAGCAAATCCTTTAAATATAATAAAAAAAATAATTCTATATATATAAATTATTATAAAAACTTCTACTTATTAATATAAATTAAAAAAATCTAATATTTCTAATTAAATATATCTTTAAATCCTAAATATTTTAATTTATCTATATAAAGCTTTATTAATTATATAATAGAAATTAATATCTATTTCTTTTATCTCTATATTATCCTAAATTCATATCTAGTTATTAATATAATTAAGAATTAAAAGATATAATAAAATTTATATTAAATAATACCTTAGATATAGTTTATATTAAAAATATAAATACTAAAATTATTATTAACTAAGTTTAATTAATAATAAATTAATTTAAAATAAATTAATATTATATAAAAAAGCTTTTTTTTAATATTATTAATATATACTTTATCTTTAATATTTTTATTATAAATCTTTCTTTTAATACTTCTTCTAAAAAGAGATATCTATATTAGATTTATAAAAATAATAATATAATTCCTTTACTATAGATTAATAACTTAATAATAGCTTCTTCTATCTATACTAATATTTTACTAGAGAATATAGCAATAATAATATCAGTAAAATAAATCTTAATATCTAAATAAATACTATTATAACAAATTAGTTATCTAAATTAGATTAAAATAACTATAGATACTTATTAAAATAAAACATAATTCTAATTATAAAAATCTTTATATATTATATACTATAATTCATAATCAATAATATCCTAATATTCATCAGTTTTCATAATAATATACACAGCAAGTTCTTAGATCATCTTATCTAATAGATTAAAGAATACAAAAAATATTATTAAATCCTACTATTAATGTAAGGCGGAGAGCTTATGATGGAAATAGCTTCATGATAAAACATGAAGGAATTCTACCTAAGAAGCCCTAATCATATAAAGGTCTACTTAGAGCTATTTAGTTATCTACTAATTCCTATATAATTCTTATAAGAATTATATAGAAAATAGGAATATAAAAGATAATAAATAGCTATTTTATAAATTAGACTTTATCTTTAGAATATTAGGCTATAAATTATATTTTATATTTATATTTTTTATAACTCTTTTATAGTCTATTTATTCTAAATCTAAGAAAAAAGCCTATATATAAGAAATAAAATAGCTTAATAATAAAGTAAATAAACTAATTTATAATAGCTAATTAATTTCTTTAATTATTATAAATTAATAGATATTTCTACTTTAAAAATATTCTTTAAATAGTAAAAAAATAGTATTTAATTAATAAATAATATTAAAATCCTTATTATTATTAATACTAATATAATAATAGATAAAATAGTAAATTTAAATATTAAATTAGAAAATATTATTTCTAGTTTATTTATTTTTAATATTATAGAACTATTTATAAATAAAAAATAATAATAAAAATTAATTATATTTAATCTAATTAGATCTTTTATATTATACTTCTATCTAGAGATTTATATTATATTTCTAGCTTAGTATCTTATCTATAAAGCTTAACTCAAATATAAAAAGATATAAAAAGAGATAGAGATTAAGACTAAAGTATTATTTATCTAAGCTTAAGTTTTATTATAGCTTTAAATTTATATAATTCTAAGCTAGATAGAATAAGATATAAATAATATCTTCTATAGAATATATACTAATTATAAAAATCTAAAAAGATTAATAGATCTTAATAAATCTATTAAAATAATTTTAATTCTATAGAAAAAATATTAATCTTTTTTATCTAATAGAGTAAAGCTATTTATTATAAATATAAAAAAATTTAATAGTAAATTAATTAAAGAAAAGCTAATCTTTAATATCTAATTATAGAATTATTTTAATTAAAATAACTATTATTATTATAATTTATAATTAATTATTAAATAAATTCTAATAGTAATATTAGCTCTTAATAATAGTCTAGCTAAAAAATAATATATTCTTTAAAAGAAAGAAAAAAATATTAATTAAATAATATAGAAAGATCTAAATATATTTCTAATTTATTATATTAAGAATCTATAAATTCTAAATATTAAAGCTAAGTATAAGATTAAAATAATTTTATAATTAGAATATTAATATATATTTAATTTTAATATCTATTTATATAATTAGAAATAATATTTACTGCTTATATATATTAAAGTATAGAGAATAAGTTACTTATATACTAAGATTTTAAAAAATATTAAAATCTTAGCTATATCTTACTATTAAAATAAATTTATAGACTATAATTAATATATAATCTAGCTATAGATATCAGAAGATAGTATATTAGAATAATAAGAAAATTTAAAATATTTAAGAGCTTATCTAAAGCTATCTAGATTTAGAAAGCTAGATAATAAAGACTATAATCTTAGATTCTAATATCTAAATTATAAATACTAAAGTTATAATAGTAAGAAATATAGACTAGATTATAATCTAAGATTAAGTAATAATAAGAATAAGCTTAATTATAATCTATCTAGATTTAAATCTAAAATCTAGAGTTATAAAAAGCTAAGAAATAATTTTATATATAGCTATTACTATAATCTAGAATATATTATAAATAAATATAGAAAAAAGTATTATAAATTAAAATAAAAAGATCTAAATTAGAAATAATTTAATAGAAGAGTTTATAATATAGCTTTAATTCTTTTACTCTAGATAGTCTAATAGATATAAAAATTATATTTCTTTATTTAGACTTATATTAAAATAGAATAAAGACTTATTAGAGCGCTTTATTTTATAGATAAAATAACTAAAAGTAACTTTATAAACTAAAACTAGATATATAAATATAGAATCTAAATAATAAAATATATTATCTTTACTAAAGCAGTTAATAGATATAGAATTATAATCTATAATAAAGCTAATCTATAGATTATATTACTAGATTTTAGAGACTAGCTTAGAAAAATATTATTATTATATTATTTAATAGATATAGTAAAGTATAATCTAATTCTTAGAATCTTATAATATAAAATAACTAATCTAAATATCTTTTAAATTTAATAGGAATAGTATTATTAAGATAAGATATTTATAAAAATAATATTAAAATATTATTATATTTAAAATAGTATTATCTAATACTAGAAAATAGATCTTTTTAAAAGATATAATTTTAATAGTTTTAAAGTTATTATTATTACTAAAGTAGTAAGTAAATTATTAAATAGAGTCTTAGTCTTTATAATTAAATTAAATAAACTTTATATAAAGCCTCTTAATATACTAGCTATAATTAAAATTAATAAACTATTAGATTATATAAGACTATTTATTAATATATTTTTAAAGAGATAAGTTAATAAACTACTAGAATATATAGATTAAAACTATATTATTAATCTAGAATTAAATAAAATCTTTTATATTAATTATTATATTAGCTTAGTCTAAAAGAATCTAAAATATTCTAAGAATATCTTATTATAAATCTTACTAAGAGCTAGATTTAAGAGTTAAAAAGCCTAGTTAGAATATTAATTCTTTTTATATTAAAAAAAAATAGTAGTTTATATTTTTATATTAATAACTAAAAGTTAAATACTATTATAATTAAGAATTATTATCTATTTCTTTTAATTAATAAGACTTTAGATTAACTAGCTAGAGCTAAGATCTATATCTAGTTTAATTTCTAGAATGCCTATTATTATATTTAAATTAAAGAGAAAGATAAATAAAAAATAGTTTTTTATATCTATTATAGATATTATAAATATATAATAATATTATTTAATTTAATTAATATACTAGCTATATTCTAAGTTTATATAAATTAAGCTTTATCTAATCTATTTAATATCTACTATATAGTATATCTTAATAATATTATTATCTATTTATAAAATAAATTATTTTATATAGATAATATATAATAAGTTCTAGAGTATTTTTATTAATATTAGCTATATATTAAGCTATTTAAATATATCTTTAAATAAAAGAAAATCTACTTTTTAGATTTTATTATAGTATCTAATAGTATTATATAAAATTAGAATAAGTTTTAATAATTTAAGATTAACTAATACTCTAAAATATAAAAAAGATTTTATAATTTACTAGATTTACTAACTTCTATTATTAATTTATTAAAGATTATTCTAGAATTATTATCTTACTTATTAATCTTATAAAAAGGTATAAGTAAGCTAGAAAAAGATTTAAAACTAATAAGATAATAAATATAAAATTTATCTAGATAGATAAGATCTAAATTATATTTAAAATATTAAAGAAATAGTTTATTATTAATTTATTTTTAAAATATTTTAATTCTAAGTTATTATTAAAGGTTAAGATTAATATATCTAACTTTATTATTTTAGAAATTCTAAGCTAGAAATAATAAGATAGATATTAATATCTAATTATTTACTTTTTTTAGAAGCTATAAAGCCTTAAAACTAGATATAAAACTTATAATTTAAAAATATTTACTATTATAGAAATATTTTAATATTAATATTATTATTTTAAAGATAATATCTATACTATATCTATTCTTATAGATTATAATAATCTAATCTATTTTATAATTATAAAGAAGCTAAATTATAAATAGATATATTAGATTAAAAAATTTTTATATTTAACTTTAATATTAAGTACTAGCCTAGAACTATAAATCTTATAGATATATTAAGCTATAGACTAGACTATAATACTAGTAATAAACTAGATAATATTCTTCTATTAATTCTAAAAGAAAAATTATATTATAGATATTTTAATAATCTTAAATTATATCTTTAAATTAAATATAGAGCTAAATTAGTCTATATTTAGATATATTTTAAAAAGTAAAAGAATATTTTTTATATTAATAAACTATAGCTTCTAATATCTTAAAATATATATTAAAGATAAAATATACTATAGATAATCTAGATAATCTAAGAATCTTTATTCTTAGATTTATTATACTAATAGCTATATAAACTAAGGCTATTTTCTTAGAAATATTTAAACTATTTATAGTATTAATTTATTATTATTAATAGATAGATATATTTATTAAATTAATTAAAAAATATCTTATAGATTTTAAAAAGAAGATAAAATATAAAAATTAGTTTTTTAGAGATAATAAACTACTATAATTTAAAGATATAATTTATATCTTTCTAGACTATATACTTAGATAGAAAATATTAAGAATAAATTATAATAATCTCTAAGAAGGCTATTTTAGTCTAAAAAAAACTTATAAAATAATTAGAAGTAAGTATTATTAGAATAGTTTATATATTAATATATAGTATTATATCTAAATCTATAACTAATATTAATAGTAGAAAATATATTAGTATAAGGAGTATAATCTATTAAAATTATTCTTAAAATCTAGTAAGCTATTTAAAATAATTATATTAGACTTTATTATAGATCTTTTACTATTAAAATAATAAGAAAGATTATATAATTTAATTCTTATTATTATTAAGCTATTAATTAAATATATTATCTATAAGCTAATAATAAAAAATATTATATTAAAAGACTTAGTAGAAGTTCTTTATAATATATTAATAAAGTATTTTACTATTCTAAAATATATTATAAGTAATAAAATAAAGATCTTTATCTCAATATTTTAGAAGATATTCTATTAATATATTAATATAAAATATAAACTCTTTATTATATTTTATCTATAAACTAATAAATAAATAGAGAGATAGAATTAAATCTTAGAGTATTTTCTATATATATATATAAACTATAAGTAAAATAATTAGATAAGATAGCTTTTTATAGTATAATATATCTATAATAATAATAGATATAATATAATAAAAATATTCTTAATTAAAGTATTAATAGGGTTTTAAGAGTAGATCTAAATTAATATTAAATTAGAATTTTTATAAAAAGCTATTTTTAAGGATAGATTAAAATTAGAATTAGATTATTATACTAAGAAGATAAAGAATATAGTAGAATATATAAAAATAATATAAGAATAAAGAAAATATCTCTATAGCTTATTTAAGAAAATAGCTAAGATATAAATATACTATTTTAATCACTATTATATAAATATATAATTTTAAATTAAGAATTAGATTATATTTTAGATTATAAATATAATATTTTTAAGTAAGAAGAAGAAGTTTAATCTAAAATAAATTAGTCTATTTTAAATTACTAATATATAAAGATTAAATATATACAAACTTTTACTATTATTATAATTCTATAGAATATATAATATATTCTATATCTTACTTCTTAAACTATTCTATAATATAGTATGAAATCTACTATTATTAGAAAGAATCCTTATAGATAATAAAATAAAATATAAAATTAAAGAAATCTAGATAGTTAGAAGTCTAATAAAGAATTATAAATACTATATTAAATAGAAAGAGTATTCTAAAAATAAATATATATAGGAATTATATAAATTAGTTATTAAGACTATAGTATTAAAAATATTCTTATAAAATCCTACTATATAGAAAAAAATAAAATAGAGAAAATAATATATAATTTATTAATTTATTTATAATTTATAAAAGAATTAAACTATTTAACTACTAGAAAAAAGAAGTATTAAAATTATAAATTCTAAAAGAATTAATCTAGAGAAAAGAAGTAAAATAATTATAAATTCTTCTAAAATTAATTATTATCTATACTTTTAAAGCTAAAATAATAATATAAATTCTATAAGATATTAGTAAAATTCTAATTAAATTAAGAATAATATATATACTATCTACTTTAAAATAATAGATTGAAGCTTATTATATAACTTAAAAATAAGCTTATTCTTTAATAATAAAGTAATAAACTTAGCTATAATAATAAATATTAATTTAATAGTATAGATCTTATAAATTAGCTTAAATAAAATATTTAATTTATTATTAATTATAATATAATTCTTCTTTAATTTAGAAGGTTTTAATAATTTATTATATAAAGTTTAAGCTATTATATAAACCCTTTATATCTAGCTATTTTAGTGATATTTATTAAATAGACCTAGCACTTTAATAGTAAATTTAATAAGAATCTAGGACTTATTAGTAAGGAATTATAGAAAAAAAAGAGAATATATATTAGATTATAGAATATCTAGTACTTATAGATATATTTATTATACTAGTTATTAATAATACTAGATTAAGTTTTATATAAAATATTATAATAATAAAATAGAAACTTTTTAAATAAAATCTAATTAAGTATCTAGATATATAAATAATAAAATATATTTTATAAAATTAAAATAGAATAAGTACTACTAGATTTAGTTAGAATAGTAAAGATTTAGAGAAAATATAAAGAAGAAATAAATAGAATAATAATTTATATAGATTTATCTAATTTATTAATATCTTTATTATTAGAATAGATAATTTTTTTAATTTTATATTTATATTACTTATATTTTTTCTTTAATTTAAATATTAGAGATGAATTAGATAATCTAGATAATTTCTTAACTTTAGAAAATAACTTAGATAAATTATTTAAATAAAATATTCTAGTAACTTATTTAGAGATAAAAGATAAAATATAAATTAATTTTAATATAAGATAGATAGATCTACTAGAAGTTATAGATAAAATATACTTATTAATAATAATAAGATAAGACTATTTTAATTTAGCTTTACTTATAGAGTTTTATTTATAATTTATTTATAAATCCTTAGATAGAGTCACTAGAAGTATTTTATTATATTTTATTAATAAAACTATTTTAATTATAAATTATTAATAAATTTAAGAATAACCTTTTAAAAGAAAAAATAAATTAAGAATTAAAAAATAAAATATAAATATAATTTATAAAATATAGAAATTTAATAAAATAAAAATATTAATAATAAAGATATCTTAATAAATATATAAATATATCTTAAATATAATTAATAATTAGAAAATAAGTAAATAATTATAAAAATAATAATAGAAAGATAGACTTTAACTTAAATAATAGAATAAAATAATATAGAAATATAAATATAGATTTATACTATAAGTAAGAGATATCTAAATATATATATAATAAGAGTATAATTAAAATAAATTTAATTCCTAATAATAAAGCTACTAGAAATATTAGAATATTTATTAAAATAATTAAAATATAAGATATTAAGTATATAATATAATATAATAATAAGAAATAAAATAAATAATAATAGAAATAAGAAATATATAATATATATTTAGATAAAGCTATTAATAAAGAGAAAAGAGAGAAAGAATTAAAAAGAGATATTAAAATAAAAGATATATATATTATACTTAATAATAGCTATTAATAGATAATATTATATAGCTTTTTATTTATACTTAATAAAATAAAAGAAAGCTTTATTATTATAGAATAAATTAATTATAATTTAGATTTAAGCTATAAAGACTTAATTCTAGAAGAGAGAAATAGCTATAAAATAGAAAGCTTATAATAGAAATAATTTTATAATAAAATATAAAAGAATTCTATTTAAGAAGCTTTAATTATATAGAGATTTATTTAGAGCTATTTAATTATCTATTAATTCTTATATAATTCTTATAAGAATTATATAGAAAATAGGAATATAGAAGATAATAAATAGCTATCTTATAAATCAGACTCTACCTTCAGAATATCAGGCTACAAATCATATCTTATACTCACGCCCTCTTACAACCCTCTTATAATTAAATAGATTACTAAATAGATTACTAAGTATTAAAATAAGATTTTAAATAATCTACTAGACTAATAGTCTTATTCTAAAGTTTATATAAAAACTATAAAAAATCACTATATAAGCCTAGACCTTATAAAGATTAGAATTATAATAATAAAGTTAAAAGATCTAAATTAAAACTTTATAATATCTTATAAATTATTAAGTAAAAGCTATTATAGATATACTTCTAAAAATACTAATTAAGATCTTAATCTATAAAATAGCTCTAAAACTAGTAATAGCTTTATTAGATATAAAAAAAATCTAATATACTATAAGATTACTAGATCTATTAAAAATATATCTAATAGCTCTATTACTTCTAGTAATACTCTAGTATAGAGATATCTATATTTAATTAAAAAAATAGCTTTTAAAAGATTAAGAATAGACTTAGAATAATAATAAAATATCTAAAAGAATTAATTAAAAACTAATTAAATATCTAGTCTAATATCTAACTAAGAATCTATTAGATAATATAAAAAAGATTATATATATAATATAAAAGTCTTTTTAGATTTAATATAAATATTTAATACTAAATAAATCCTAAAATAAATAAAAGAATAATATTTAAAAATTACTCTATAATTAAATAACTTTAAATAGAAAGATAAATATATAAAGATTAATATAATCTTATAAATAATATTAAAAAACCTCTAGAAAAGCTTAGAAATATTTATAAAGATTAAATATAAGATATTTAATATAGAATTAGTAGAAATAGCTTTAATATTAAAATAAATATTAAAAAAATAGCTTTTAAAGCTAATTTATATTTTATTAAATATTTAAAATATTATTAATTATTTTTAAATATCTTAGCTAGGCTTTAAATAAGCTTTAATATTTAAAACTTATAAAATAATCTTTTAATTAGCTAATAATAATTAATTAATAATAATTTAATAGATACTAGACTATTAAAAAATAGAAAAAATAAATAAATAAATTAAACTATTAAAAGAGCTACTAATAAGCTTAAAAAAACTTAATTTTAAAAGTTTATTATTAACTTATATTAAATAAATATATATTAAAATAAAAAAAAAATAATAAAGAATTAAGTTTATATAAATATAATCTAAGAGATTTATAAGCTTAAAAAGCTTATAGAATATTTAAAAGCTAGAAATTAAATAAAATAATAATAAAAATACTAAAATATCTAATAAATTATTATTATTAAATGAAAATTAATTATACTTTTATAAATATTTATTTATATTAAATTAAGGCCTAGGACTTCTCTAAATATAGAATTTATAAAAAGCTTAAAAAGATTATTTTCTATATTTTTTTTAAATATTAAAAATATTAGAGGCTTTAAAAAGAGCTATATAAAAATCTAATTAATATTAAAATATTTTTATTAATTATAGCTAAAGATACTTTAGAAATAAAACTTTTTAATAAGTCTAAAATTATTATAGTACTATTATAGTTTATAATAATAATAAATCTATTTTAGAATAAAAAATAGATTATTAGAGAGATAGATTTAGAGAATTATTGAAGATAAAAAGCCTTATAAAAATAAAAAAATATAGAAAATAAATAAAGAAATAAATACTTTTAATTCTTTAAAAAAGGATTAGAAATATCTAGATATAAGAAGATATAAAAGACTTTTATAAATATAAAAAGCCTATAGATAAGCTTAAAAGCCTTTAGTGAATAAGCTAGATAGAAATAAGATCTAAGCTTAGAATTATAAAATATCTAAAACTATTAGAGGCTATAGCCTCTAAGGTTCTTAGAGTTATAGGGCCTAGCCAAGGCTTTTACCAAGTCTATCATAGCCTATAGGGCTTCATATAGACTTTAAATATGATTAATAATAATAATAATAATAATAATAATTATATTAATAAAATAGATTTCTTAATAGCTTTTTTATAGACTTATATAATAGTATATAAAACTTAAATTATTTAGAATAGCTTTATAATTACTAGATTAATACCTTTTAATCTAGATTAAGTTATTTAATAGCTTAATATTTAATTAAAAATATTAACTTTTTCTCTAAGTTAATCTAGTAATATATAATTATTATATTTATAAATCTTTTAAAATATATACTAATTTATACACTAGTCAACTATAATTAAGAAGTAAATTAATAAATATATAAAAATCTAAATTAAGTGATTAATTAAGTAATAATATATATATTAAAAATATATAAAATAATTATAAATAATCTTCTACTTATATAGAAGAAAAACTATAACTTATAAATAATATATAAAAAGAAAAAAATAAAATATTAAAAATCTAAAAAATAGATTATTACTAAGTATAGAATTACTAGAGAAAAAGCTAAAGTATTTATATAAAATTAGATTAAGATCTTTTAAACTACTACTACTATTCTAGCTAAACTAGGGCTTCTAGCTTCTTAAAGAGTCTTATACTATTAATTTCACTACAGTGATTATAATATTAAGGGGTATAGAATAAACCAATGCTCTAGTCATACTAGTAATTGAACTTTTATATATAATTTGTATGTGGTTGAGAAATTGGGATTTGAAATTAGTATTGTGTACAGATTCGGGAAGGGGTGGCCGGTTCGCTTGGGTGGCTGGCTCGCTTGTGGATTACGTTAGTGTCCTGCAGGCTGATTTCGTAACATATGCCAGGCAGGATAGAATTACCACTTAGAGTATAGATCGTACAATCTTTATGAGCACTATCTAGACCTTATCAGTAGCGTTGATAAGACTTCCCCTCACCCTTGCCTATTAGAATTTAGTAGATACCAAGCAGTGCAGAACAGCTGCTTATATTATAGATATGTACCATATTTTTAAGCACTATCTTGACATTATCAGGAGCGGTGATAAGACTTCCTCTCACCCGTGCCTGCAAAGGTCTTTTATTTTTTCTCATATTATCAATGCTTGACCGTTGCAAGTGACCACAAAGACACTCAAAATTTGACAGTTGTCCGTATGTAACTTGGCCAAACAAACCACCGGTGTACAGTTATATCAAGAAATACCCCGACAAAAATTCTTGCACTTGAAAACATGGCCCTCACAACGGTGGGGGATAACCGTTACCATGTATCCGCTATAGAGACAACAATGAAGGAGAATGATCCTAATGAGCTTCGAGTCGGCGTTGTTGCGTCCCTCGACCAAGGCGAACATAAACCTAGCATGTATAGCAAAGTCTCCGTATACCTCATGATGGTGTTTTCGGGCCTTGCTTTGGGTTCAGATGGATAGTAGGTACCACTCCTCTTCAAATATGATTGTGTTATTCTTTCTTCTGTCACTAATACTTCCTTAGCAATGCTTCGGTCATTGGCAATCTTGAACTCTTGTTCGCTACTCTGTATCCAGATGCTCTGACGGACTCGATGGCATCCCGGCTTTCAAACGCCTTCCTCATCGGCATGATAATTGGCATGATCGGCTTTGGCGTTGTGGTTGATCAGATGGGCCGCAAGACTGGAGCTGTTGCAACGACCGTTATTCTTCTTCTCGGTATTGCTTTGAGTACTGGAGCAAGTGGAAGATCAGCAAACGGTCTCATGTGGATGCTTGTTGTCGCCCGTGGAGTCGCTGGCGTTGGCGCAGGTGGAGAGTATCCAGTTTCGGGTTCGTATATATCTCTCTACCACGGCACGGCTTTGCCACTTATCTAACGTTCATACTAGGTGCTGGTGCGCTAGAGGCCTCCGATGAATCAGGCCACTTCCGCAAGCGACGTGGTTTCCTGTTTGCCATGGTCGGCGACCTCGCTGCTGGGCTGGGATACTGCTTTGGTGCACTTGTTCCATTATTATTGCTCCTTTGTGTCCATCAACGAACAGATCGGTATGAACTTGTCTGGCGACTAGCTTTCGGGCTTGGTGCTATACCTCCGCTATCTATTTTCTGGTTCCGCATGAGGATGAGGGTGTCTACAGCGTATCGAAAATCCGCATTGCATAAACAAAAGACCCCTTATCTCCTTATCGTCAGGAGGTACTGGCGGCGGCTCCTCGGCGGCGCAGTCAGCTGGTTCTTGTATAACTGGATCTCCATTCCATTTGGGATTTTCAGTTCAACAATCATATCCAGAGTCAATACTTCTAACTCACTTGTCCAAAATCTAGGCTGGGGTGTCATCATAAATGCGTTCTACCTTCCTGGGCCCTTTATTGGTGGCATTCTGTCGGATAGAATAGGTAGGAGGCAGACCATGGCGCTTGGTTATACCCTTCAAGCTGTTCTTGGATTTGTCCTAGGAGGAGTCAATGAGAAAATCCAGACCGTGTTCCCTTTGTTCATAGTCATGTATGGCATCTTCCTGACATTGGGAGAGGTTGGTCCTGGAAGGTGGGTTAAATTTTATTTTGATTTGTATATCTGGTCTCACATGTTAACAACTCACGCAGCACTGTTGTGATTATGGCAACGGAGCCATTCCCAACATCTGTGCGCGGCCATACTATGGGGTTCATCGCCGCTTTTTCCAAAGCTGGGGCAGCTATCGGTACTCAGGTAATTCATCAAATCCCATGCAATTACTCTGAGACACATAGCAGTTACACATGCTTACTCTAATTAGGTATTCACTGCCATCTTAAATTCATATGCAGATGCGACCAAGGGTGACCAAGTCGCTTTCTTAATTGGGTCAGCATTTGCACTCATAGGAGCCTTAAATGCTTATTTTGTCTTGCAGGATGGGGAAAAACATCTTGAAGACGAAGATCGTATATGGAAAGATTATTTGGTTGAACATGGCTGGGACGCTAGATGGGGCGACCATGAGACACAGGATCCTCCCAGGACACTTAGCCAGAAGCTGGTGCAAACTTCTTGAGCTGAGACACCTGTCTACGTACCATACTACGCAAGATTCTCAAGTAATATTAGTGTGGTCCTACCCTTAGAGTCGCAGGAGGAATCGCATACCTCTGTTTTTTCTTATAGTAAATGGCCAGGTTCTAAGTCTAATTAGAAGACGCTAATACTTGTATAGAGATTATATAAATAACTTGATATAACTTGAAATGTTATTATAATTTTATTACTTGCAGAAATCTTGCGATAAAATAAAGTACTAATGAAATCTTATAGCAAAATAGAATTAATTTAAAAACGCAGAAGTTCCAGGTTCAGTGTTCTTCTGATAACGTTTGTTCATACTTTTTCCTTGATCTTCCTGCTCAAACCCGTGTAGTTACCACTTCGGCAAGCATTTAGCATCTTATACCCACTTATACGAACTATTGTTCTCCCTTTCATTAAATTACAGGTGAATTTAGGGCCTTGAGAAGTAGCAACCTGCCAAGAACAGCTAATTCTGCACGAGCACGGATCTACACACAGAATACCCTCTACTGCTGCCCCGTCTCGCTAGGCTCTGCCCAGAGTAGGATGGGCTTGATCGCAGCGCCCGTTTGCATCGCCTCTACCGCCTCGTTGATCTGGCCCGCGCTATAGAAGCTCTGGATTTTCTCCAGTGGTAGCCGGCCCTCTGCCCAATGCTCTACCAATAACGGGATGAAGTGACTGGGGTTGCTGTCACCCTCATGTGTCCCCCGGTATGTCAGGCAGCTTCTGATGTGTTTCGTGACGTTGATAGTGACCTCGACGTCTCGTCCCGGAGCTCCAATCGACACTGCCAGTCCGCCAGGTCCGACAATCTGCACTACTAACCGTACCACTGCGGCAACTCCCGTGCATTCCAGTGCAGCATCTGGGCCTAGCCCTTCTCCAAGCTTCAGCAGTTCCTCCTGAACGTCTGTCGCCGACGAGTCGATCGTGTGGGTTGCTCCAAGTTCGCGCACCAACTCGAGCCGTTTCTGCTGGATGTCCACGGCAATAATCTTAGGGATCCTGGCGATCTTAGCCGCCATGACCGCTGCACAGCCAACTCCTCCCAGGCCAAAAATAGCGACGGACTTGACCTTTGGCCGGTGCGCGGCAACAATGTTGAAGATCGCCCCTGCGCCAGTCTGAATACCGCAGCCCAGAGCGGCCAGGCAGTGAAGCGGGTAGGTAGGGTTCACACGGACGCAGCAATGCGCCTGTACAATCGCCGGGTTGCAGAAGGATGACTGGCCGAAGAAGTTGGAGCTGATCTCCTGTCCGTTCCACCGAACTGGTTTGGTGCCATCCACGCGCCGCCCCCCGAAGTTCATGTCTCTGGAATTGATACAGCAGAACGGCTTCTCATGCCGGCAACTAGGGCACTTTCCACATGAGGAAAATGTGAGTATGACATGGTCATTCACGCTCAGACCCTCTACACCTCGTCCGACCCTCTCAATCATTCCGGCGCCTGCACTCACTTGTCAGAGTTGACTCCAATCCCCAAAAAGCAGTGCGACTTACCTTCATGCCCAGCGACTAACGGATGAGACACGGGTATCTTCCCGTTGGCGACAGCCAGGTCAGTGTGGCAGACTCCGGTAGCGACCAGTCGAACAAGCACCTCTTCGTCTTGTAGTGAATCAAGCTCAACATCCTCGATCGCGAATCTCGTTCCTGGCGTGGTGCAGATCAGAGCTTTTCCTTTTGGGGGTGGTTTTTCAGCCATTTCGTCCCTTGTCGGAGACGATGTGATAAATCTGCCAACAATGGTAAGCAAGATTGGCGGAATTTAAAGAAAAGGAGCATAGATAAGTCCGGCAAATTCGGTCCAGTATGATTGTCTGGCCGAGGAAATGTCGGATAAAAATACGTGGAACGTAGTAAACTAACCATGCTAATTTGCCCCTCACCACGTATGTCAAATTTCAAAGAATTCTGTGAAGCACACGTGCAGAAGCCATGGATCAACTATTCTTTTACTTGGAGCCAATGAATGTTCACTTTACCGTAGAGGGTTCTTCCTGTCCGGTCTCATCATTGCGGGCGGAAAGTTACCGGAACCGTTTGATGTGACGGGTATTTTTGAACTCCCCGAGGCTTTTTTCAAGACCAGATACGGACCAAACCATCCACACATACGCGACAAGCCTCTTGGAAAGTAGTACTCGAGCATATCTACATATCTTCGAATAACGGCCCTTACTGCTCCGTAGGTTTTGTTACATCTCTGGGCAAAAATATACAAAGCAGGGAGGAGACGAGTAAAACACACTGGTACGCACTGAAAGATTCATGATGATGACCAAAAGGTGAAGAGCTCAACTCAAATGACCGTGTCATTTAACATATGATATTTTATTTCGTTCTTGCGTGGCGGAATTCTGGAAGCTGTAAATTTCCGATCTCACAGTGACCACTCACACTACGCTCTCGAAGTATAGGCTCCACGTGGTGGGTACGTTCCACGTCCGTGAAACAATATATATCTCCCTTCACATTCATCGTGGCCGCTACCTTTCTAGTCAGGCCATTCTCCGTCACCAGATCCAACCTCGGAAGACAAAATCATGGCCAACCAGGATGTGAAGCAAGGGTACCAGGTGTCTTCTGGTCCTATTCATGCCCCGCGCAAGATCCGTCTCATTTGCATTGGTGCTGGTATCGCTGGTATTGCCGCAGCATACAAGTACCAGCGGGACCTGACCAACGTTGACTTCATCATCTACGAAAGGAACGAGGATGTAGGTGGCACTTGGCTTGAGAATCGATACCCAGGATGCGCGTGTGACATCCCGGCACATGCGTATACCTACTCATGGGAAGGAAATCCCGAGTGGTCCAGATTGTTCGCTTGCCCCTACTCCCCCCTCACCACTTTATATGTCTGACAGCCCTTTCCATCACAAAACAGTTACGCAGATGCTCCAGAGATCTTTGAGTACTTTAAGGGATGTGCCGTAAAGTGGAATTGCATGGAATACATCAAGCTCCGCCATGAAGTTATTGAAGCGAAGTGGTCAGACGTTGATTCTAGCTGGCGTGTTCAGGTTCGGACAGGAAATGGTGAAATAATATATGACCAGTGTGACGTTTTGCTCAGCGCTACCGGAGTTCTCAAGTAGGTGACCCCAGCATTTCTCATGTTTATCCTTGACGACCAAAGCGACTCACCAAATAGTAAATGGCGCTGGCCCGAAATTGAGGGCCTCCACGAATTCAAGGGAAAACTCCTCCACTCAGCCCGGTGGGACGCGAATTATGATTTCAAAAGCAAACGCATTGCGGTCATCGGCGCTGGCTCCTCGGCAATTCAGATTGTCCCGAATCTACAGCCAGGTAAATATATATATATATAGATAAGAATTATCCCTTTTGAGTTTTAGCCAGTTTCGATGGTAGTATTTTCTCTCTGACTCGCCCCTTCAGTGGTTGATAGCCTGATTACCGTCATTCGCTCTCCAAACTGGATTACCCCCGAGTTTAGTGCTACGCTCGCGGAGAACGGCCGAGAAACCCGGTTCACACCGGAGCAGATTGAACGTTTCAAGACCGATAAGAGATACTTCCTGGAGTATCGCCGCACTGTCCAGAAGACTGGAAGCTCTAACTTCCGTTTGTACTACAAAGGCTCTGATCTACAGAAACATGCTGTTGAAAATTATCGAAATATGATGAAGGAGAGGCTGGGAAATGACGAAGTCTTGAGTAAACACCTGATTCCGAGCTTTGCAGTGGGCTGTAGACGGTGAGCATCCTTTCAGTCCCTGTCAGCGCTCAATGCGCTACCAAAATGGAGTTCATCACTTGCTGAACATTCCTTTCAAATAGATTTACTCCGGGCACTGGTTACTTGGAGTCTCTAATCAAGCCCAACGTTGAGGTAGTTCGGAGTAGTGTGAAAAGGATTACGAAAGAGGGTTTCATATCGGAGGACGGAAGGGAGTTTAAAGTTGATGCTATTGTCTGTGCTACGGGGTTTGACACTTCCTTCAAACCAGCATTCCCCGTCATTGGCCGGAAAGGGCAAAATCTACGCGATTTCTGGGCTGAGGAGCCTCGACACTACTTATCGGTGGCGGCCCCAGGCTTTCCAAACTACTTTAGTAAGTGCGAAGCCGCTGGTTCGTTTATCACACTTATTTATCTAACCCTTGTGATCCAGTTGTTGGAGGACCCAACTCGCCAATCGCAAATGGGTCCTTGATCTCAGGTTTAGAAACCGGCATTGATTATGCGTACAAATGTCTACAGAAGATTCAGACTGAAGGTATTGCGTCTCTGGATGTCACGCAGGATGCCGTGGAAGAGTTCCTAGAGCACCGCAACGCCTTTATGAAGGAGATGGTCTGGAGTGACACTTGCCGAAGCTGGTAAGCTGTAATTGACGCCTTCTATGAGCAATGCTAATTTGTGTATTGTCATCTAGGTACAAGAATGGGTCAATTTCAGGACCAGTCATAGGACCATGGGTTGGTTCCACATGGCATTTTAATGAAGCTCTAAAAAACCCCCGATTTGAGGATTATCACATCAAGTATAGGACTGGGAATAGATTTCAGTATCTTGCACTCGGCCAGACGGCGGACGAGTTGAATGGCGGGGATTTGGCGCTGCATATTATAGAACCTGGCGCTTAATTGTGCTTTTTAACTTAGCTATCCAAAACTCATTAAGGGATCATACTCACACATAGGAACTTAAAAAAAGGATTCGACCCGTGTTGTATTGCGGAAACTCTAGGGAGGCATCGCGCGGTATATCCCACACCTAAAATTAAATCCAATGTGAAAATTATGGAGTGTTGCTATTCGAAGCGACATGCCCACTTGAAGTCATGGCTGGACTTTGAAGATCAACGCTCCTCGGCGGGGACTGTGCTTATCCTCCTGACAACTGCAATCAAGCCTGCACGGAAAATATTGCCAGAACAAAATCCCGGCATTGCAAAATGCTGTATTCAGTAGTTCCGTAGGGATGTTTCCTAAGCTACTTCCTAAGTTACCCCGCAATATCTAAGGGATATGTTGAATTCTCCATGAAAGTTTTATCAGCTCCAGCAACTGCTTGCAGCCTGGAAGGTTGCTGTGGCACCATGGTTGGTCGCTATCGTTTGTGTTATCGAGACTTGGCAAGTGGTTGGTGAAACTTACACAGATGGACCCGAGGCGTCGCCATCGCAAAGACTCCATTCCTCCGAGAGGCCTGGATTCTTCCTAGTGTTCATCGCTAGCAGGTATAACTTGGGCTAGTATTCGTTCATTTTCTGGCTCTGCTCGTCTCATCTGTCAGAGAGATCTTGTTGGACTAGTAGTTATGGACGAATCTCAGAAATCTAGTAGCGCTCATGTTGAGCAGCTCGACATTAAGAAAGAGCTTACAAGCTTCGATGCGATACGGGCAGAGCAGATTCAAAGGATACCCCAGCCATCTGCCGACCCCAACGACCCCTTAGTGAGTGTGTATATTTGATAGCATTACACCTGGCATGCCTCCATTCAATTGCTTATCATCTAGAGCAGAATTGGTCCCCGAATGAGAAAAACCCTACATTGGCATTGGTTGCAATGATGGTATTCAACGGGGCATTGGAGGCCGCCTCGCCAACCGCTCGTTTCATAGAACAGGCCCAAAACTTTGGGGTTCCAGTTTCATCCATGTTAGATAGCGTTGGAGCCCAGACCATCATGCCTGGAGTAGAGGGGTCTCTATTTGTGCCATTGTCTGATCGGTACGGTAGAAAACCGACGTATATTGTTACTTCCGTTATTGCTACGCTGGGATCACTAGATTGCTCCCTTGCAACCTCACTCGGCGGTTTTTTATTGCCGGAAGAGTATAAAAGCCCATATCACAGTATTTTGCATAATTTTGAAGACTGAATCATAAGTCTAGATTGTCAATGGGCTTCGGCTGTTCTGGTCCCACGGCTTCAGCGGCGCTTACTGTACAGGACTCAACATGGTATGTTCTTCCGCTATACAGTTCTGCCATTCGTGTGTTGACTTGACTTCAAGAGCGAGGTCAGAAAAATGGGTGTCTGGGCGCTCCTCTTCGGATTGCCCCCGTGGCTCGCCGTTCTTTTCTATGGTTGCATAAATACTTACGCATACTGGCGGTCGATGCAGTGACTCACTTTCTTCATGTGGGCAGTCTTCACCATTCTCTTCCTCTTCATTCCAGAGACTCTGTATCAGCGACAATTAGAAATTTAGCAGATTCCTGCCAAGCAATCCTTTTGTGAAAGGGCCAAGTTCAAGAAATTCGACGGCACTCTAACTTTGAAGGAATTTTACCGTCCATTGCTGTTAGCGTGATACCCATCCATGATTTTCCCTACTCTGTACTAGGGCAATGCCTATTGTTTTGGTTTATTTACTTCCCTCAAAACATTGTTTTCTGTATGATTGAAAACCCTCCTCAAATCATTGCCATTACCAATCCCTAATTTCTAAACCATTCCAACATGGGTACGGCTTGACATGTTTAAGCAAGGCTTTGTGACAATGGCTCTGCTTGCCGGTACTCTTTGCGGAGAGCCAATAGCCGGTCCATTTTCCGACTGGGTAGTAAACAGACATGCAAAACGTAACGGAGGGCAACGGCACCCGGAACAGCGACTCCATTCCATATGGCTATGAGCGGCATTATTCCCGGTGATTTTTCTATTTGACAGATTCCGGGCCCGGGAAACTGCTATTCTAATCTTAGATTCAAGTTACATTAGTCATTATCTTATGCACTATCCATTATCACATTCACTGGACTGGGCCCTGCATAGGCATGTTTGACGTATTATGTGCAATTCAGATCATCTCGACTACAGCGAGAGTACAGTATCCTATCCGTGACTCCTATTCACTCCTATTAAACAGGAATCAGATTCACATATGCCGTGGATTGCTATTCCTACAAAGCTGGAGATCAGTCTCCTTTTTAATTTTGGCCGCCAGTTAAAGTGAATTATGGATGGGCGGGGATATATGCAATGATCAGCGTGGTTTTATGTTTGCCTATCGTCCTAACTAAAACTAACCTAACCCTAAAACCCTTTGCAGCTGACTTGGCCGCGTGGCACGACAAGAGTTGGAAGAGAGTTAAATGTCGATGGGGTGCCTTGATGCGTGGTCGGGGAAGGATTAAATATGCGGGTCAACTTACCAGTAGGCTGAATCCCGCTTCTACGTATCACTTTTCGAGAGATTCTGCGTGTTCTGCTACAAATTGGATAACGATATATACTTAGGTAGTAATTAGAGGAATATTCCAAAGTGTAATAACTAGCTTGGTCTGGTTCGTAGACATACGGTAGGCAGAATTTATACAAGAATAAACCGATAAGTTAGTGCTAGTCTGAAAGGAGAAGACATAGATTCCTACATTAACTTATTGGAGATACCTAAGTGGTCATATGCAGACTCAACTTAATTGTTCCCGACCTCTGCATAATTCACATACACACTCCTCCAATTTGCACGCTTGTTATAGTTTCAGTGCTGGGGTCCGAAGCCGTTGGATTTGAGCCGGCCACGCTAGTTCAACACCAAGTTTCTCTCCAGCTTTCAAAACCCAGTCCGGTTCTTTTAGAAATTGCCGTCCAAGTGAGACAATATCCACCCCAGGTCTTCCGTCCCCGCTCCCTTCTATCAAGTCTCGGGCTTGTTCGGGCTCAGTAATCAATCCCACAGTTCCGATGAGCATAGGCTTTCTAGCATCTACAAGAGCCTGTTTGACCTTTAAAGCGATAACTGTATGTTTATCTCCTCCAGTAAAGACATCGAACTGGGCATTGTAGCAATTACCACCGGAGCTGACATCCAAAAGATCAACTCCCAGATCAGAAAGTATCTTTGCCAGACGAATTGTACTCTCTTCGTCCCAGGAATCAGTATGTGGCATCCAA
The DNA here is from genome assembly GCA_004299765.1 of Talaromyces funiculosus. Classification (NCBI taxonomy): domain Eukaryota; kingdom Fungi; phylum Ascomycota; class Eurotiomycetes; order Eurotiales; family Trichocomaceae; genus Talaromyces; species Talaromyces funiculosus. The sequence goes on from CP036237.1 coordinate 24,755, forward strand.
TCAGTCGCACTGACGCGGACAAATAGCGGCATGCTTTCTGGAATTATGCTCCGAACGGCCTCAGTCACTTCAACCAATAAACGGATCCTGTTCTCAAATGATCCTCCATAAGCGTCTGTTCTGTGGTTGGAAACTGGGCTGAGGAACTGGTGAATCAGATAACCATGCGCAGCGTGGATCTCGACAACATCAACACCAGCGTTTACGGCTCTCTTTGCAGATTTCTGGTAGTTAATTATTAGTTGCTTTATATTTTCGTGCGTCATCTCCTTTGGTACATGATAGCCACCATCGGGACTCAGTCCTTTACCATAAAACGACAGCTCTGCTCCCCCCGATGGTGCAAGAACGTCGTCTGGCCACCCACCATCCTTTTCTAAAGCCCTTGCACTTGATTTTCCAAGCTCCTGTGCGACTAGAGGAGGCTGTGTACTTGATTTCCGTCCAGCATGTGACAACTGGACACCACAAAGTCCTCCTTGGGAGTGAATGAAATCTGCAAGTATTTTTAAGCTTTCCTGTTGGGCATCCGTCCAGAGGCCTGGACAATTTGGGGTGATTCGGCCGTTTGGCTGCACGCCAGTTGCCTCGACCATGGCCAATGCAGCGCCCTTGAAGACATTGTGACCAATAGTTGTAATGTAAAGAGAGGCGGGTAGCACTCCCTTGGAGGGACCCGAGGATGGCGTTGAATACATGCACATCGGAGAAACGCATATTCTATTGCGAAGGGTAACTGAACGAATTTGAAGTGGCTGAAATAGTTTGGGCGTCTCTGCGTCGACATGGTATGGCATTCCACTCGTGATGGGAACTGTTGGTGAAGAAGCGGCCATTGTTTCTTGCGGGTTCGGGAGGTCCGTATAACACAGATTCCTGGTGTCTATGATGGGGGGGTTTTTTTTTTAAATTCTGCGCTTTGGGATGATGAAAGACGTCTGGCTTTTTGAGTGTAGAGATGTTTTTTCAGAGTTCCGCGGAATTTCACGGAAATACTCGCTCGGTAGACCGCAGCTAAATTTCCGCATCAACATAAGACCGTCCTCGGGGCTTGAGATTTACCATTACGTATTCCGGAGTTTAATCACAATGCATAGCTATATAGCTGGCTTCTCACATTGGTATGGACGATGGCCGCGTTCAGCCGGATCTATTTCTTATTATTCTTACGTGAAATACCCAATCCAATTTCCCAAGCAGTCACCGATTACGATAAGTTAAGGTATGCAGCGTAAAATTCTCGTTTACTTTCTCAATCATAAAATCTACTGACCCGAGCAGTTCAACAAATTCAGCCTCAACATGACAATACTGGACCTCCTTGCGAAGAAAGCACTGATCACCGGGGGTGGTTCTGGTGAGATAATCGGTATTTTTTGGTGAGATTCTACTAACTAAACGTAGGGATATGTCTCTCTCTTGCTCAGGAGCTATATGAGAGGGGCTGTGATATTCTTATATGCGATTTGACTCTGCACTCCGCAGCACAGAACTGGCTCAAGCAAATCCCGGATCAACAATCTCACAGACTCATTTTTCGACAAGCAGATGTGACTGATTGGAAACAGCTTGACGATATATTTGGCTTTTTTGAAAGTCACTTCCGGGACGCTCCTGATATTGTGGTTGCCGGAGCTGGGCTCTATGAACCGTCGTCAAATAGCTTTTGGGACGACAGGGACCAGGCTTCGCGCTACAAAGTATTCGATGTGAACATCTTGCACCCAATCAAACTATCTAGAATCGCCATCAGAAGGATGTATCATTGTGGGAAACCCGGGGCTATTGTTCACCTTTCGAGCATCACAGCTCAACTCCCTTCTGTTGTAAATCCACTTTATGCGGTGTCCAAGGCCGCTGTAAGTCACTTCGTGAGGTGTATGGCGCCTCTAGGAGATCTAGCGAATATCCGTGTTCTTGCAGTTGCTCCCGGGTAAGATTATCTCGGGAATTTATAGTCTCAATGAATGGGCAATGGACTAATTATAGCATGCAGTGTTGTTGACACACCCTTGTTCCGCGATAATCCAAAGGCTCTTGCCCATATCGACCTAGAGAATGACTTCGTGTTGCCGCCTGGGGAGGTTGTAAAGGCTATCATTGCTCTTCTTGAAGACAACAGTTACTCTTCTGGGACTATCCTCGAGGTTGGCGATATTGGCCGCTGGCGACCGGTCAAAGTGGTACATGATGAAGGCCCGCAGGGTCGATCTACCTTGCCAAGAGCAAAAGCTCAACAAGCTCTGAGTATTGTGGAAAATGCGCTGCACTTAGATAAAGTTTCTGAGAGAGATAAGTCTCGAATTTGATCAATAGTCCAGGCGTAGCCCGATTGATATTGCGAGCGCTCATTCTTGTATGTACTTCCTATCCATGTATAAAATGGACCGGACCAACGTATAGCTGGTATCCATGGATATGAATCAAGACTTAAAAAGAGTCGGTATTATAGTGTCTGCTGGGATGATCCGAATAGGGTTGGTGATTATGAGTCTCATCTCAACACCAAGATTCATCAAGAAGCAAAGAAATAATTCCATTTGATTGGCGGGGCTCAGATAGAAACATATACTCTTCCTCTTCCTCTTCCTACGTCTGTGTGTTCGGAAGTCTGAATGTTCTCGTCTAGCCATCGCCACGTTAACTCGCAAGATATGCCATGTAAACAGTGCCAGAAAGATCTGTGAGCCATGTCTGTGGGTAATGTGCTAAGCTCGACCATTTTCTACATTATTATTAACCATATTATTGCTCCGGCTTTAGTCGCAGATGAATTATGGATCATTTTACCAATGCCACTGTCGAGGTGGGCGTGTTGGCAGAATCATGATGCTCAATTTGGTTGAATATGCTGGCGATGTGATCTCTTTTGCTCTTGATAATTGTCACCTATTTTATCTGAAAGCTGACAAGAGGACTCCTTGTGGGAGCCAACGTAAGCCTTGAGAGCTACCTGATGGAAAGTTTGAGAAGCCAAACTGGTATGTTTCTCGGAAACTTGAGAAAAACGAGAGATGAAATCGATCTGTGTTATTTCGCATTCTATTTTGCTAGACGACCGCTCTCAGTTAAGGACGGCAGCACCTAACAGTCAGATATTGGAGTCAAGCCTGAGACAACAGTAGTCTCCCATCAATTAAGGATGCGGTGGGGGGATTTCCAGAATCCGAAGAAGATCACGGTCTACTTGCCAACGCCATTCGCCTCAGCCATATATGAAAGTAGTTGTAATCCACACCAGCACTCGCATTAAACAGGGGTTTACTCAAACCTGATTTCCCTAATCGGAATATTCAATCATAGCAAGATGCAGAATTGAACTCACATAAATATAGTTAGAATGCATACCAGTCCATTCCTTGACGTATCGCTTGCATATCTAATGGCCAAAAAGCAGCAGAAGCCGTTGGATCTTCATCCGTCAGGGTGTTTTTGGTATCGGTACTGCATTTCCTGCGACTTCCCAATCGTGGAAAGCTTCATAGGGGAAAAAATGGGGTTTCTTCACTAGTATTCTTTTCTCCCTTTTGCCGCATGTTTTATCTGGAGTTGCGCTGTGTTTGCATGTTATACAATTAATACATAACAAAATAAAGGGGGATAAAGGAACATTATCGACCACCAACAATCATAGTGCTACGATCCATTCTTTCTGTCATCTGGGTTAGCTGTGTTTTTAGTCTTCAAAAGTGATGTAGTTACTACTGTTTCAGTCCTATTCTATTGAATACGATGCGTATATCGGCATCGGACATTATATATACCTAGTCGGCCATCTGATTGCAGCTGTGTTGGAAAGAATACACGATAACTGTATCGTTACATATCCCTAGAGAACCACGATGCATCCCTCGATATAGAAACCAACCCTCCTTCCCCAAACTGCGACAAAAAGAGATATAAATTCCATGCCTGTGGATATAAAGACTGGGCCTGTTTGTAAATGCATCTGACTGTCCATGACTGGAACAATTGGTTGCTTACTGAAGCTGTAAAAATCTATTGTATTCTATACGCCACCAAGCTCCGTCATCGACTATATGTGACTATTGCTCTGAAACTGCATAGGTTATAGGACGCGTAGAGTACGCAGACCAAAATGATTGCGTGCATAATAAGCTGGTATTATAAGCCATACCAGGTAGAGACCACCAATGGCTTAAGTGTGGACATGCGATACAGTAACATTCCGGAAAAAAATGGGGTTTCTACCAAGGAGCAAAACGGTTTCCAATACCGTATTTTTCCCCAACTTGAAACAGCATATAATATCGACACCTGTCAAGCTAGTCTCAAGAAACTTAGTTACAGTGTCATATACAACGGTATCTGTTCTTCAAAATGTCATTCTATCCTCAAGTTTCGACTGTTAGCGTCGCAGCCGCCAACCTAGGCTTTCTCTCCCATGTCGGCTTTTTAATCAGGGGAGAACACCATCTCGAAGCCCCGCTACTCCTCAAACTGTTTTTTCTGATACCATTTGCTGGAGGAGCTGTGCTACACTTGGGGCTTGCTCTTCCTCCGGGTGTCGCGGTAAAACTGTCATTCGTAGGATGGGTAGTTTACACAGCATCACTGTTCCTCAGTATAACTCTTTATCGTGTCTTCTTCCATCGGTTGAGGAGATTTCCTGGCCCTCCTCTCATGGCAGTCTCAAAGCTTACTCATGTCTACTATAGTAGGCGTTGGGATAATTACAAGCAGCTAGAGGCATGGCGTTCCTACGGAGACTTTGTTCGAACCGGTAAGGCTCCCACAATTAAAGCATTGGAAAGCATCTATTATCTAACGTGAGAATTTCTAAACTCCAAAGGACCGTCCGAACTCACTATTTATCATCCAGATGCAGTGCCCCTGATCCATGGCCCCAGGTCAAAGTGTACAAAGGCACCTCGATACGATACATCATGGCCAATGATCTCAATGCATGCAGTTAGGGACAAACGCCTCCACGACAAAAGACGGCGCATTTGGGACCGCGGCTTCAACTCTAAGTGTGGGTGGTGTTACTGAGTCATGGTTTATTTCCCGATACTAACGCCGGAAACCTTCAGCGATTCGAAGCTACGAGCCACGTTTACTAAAATATGTCAATGAGCTCGTTGATAAGTTGTCGGGATTAACTGGCGAGATCATCAATGGTCCGTCATGGTTTAATTATTATAGCTTTGACGTCATGGGCGATTTGGCGTTCGGACGAGGTTTCGACATGCTTAAAGGTGAACAGCACTGGGTCTTGTCCCTTCTTACTAAACAAATGTATCCCCTTGCGCTAATGCTGCACGCGCCCTGGCTTTACATTCTCTACAACCGCATCCGAGGACGGTCCTCTGAACTTGGAAAGTTCGTCGCCTGGTGCAATGAGCAGGTTGAAATCAGAAGATCGGTATGTCACAAATGGAATTTCCTCCTAGTTTCGCCCAATCATTACACACTAATCCAAAGAATAGATGAAGTTCGACGACCCTGATGTGATGTCTTGGCTACTAGAAGCGTCCAAGGATTCAGACGAGCCGGCCACAAGCCAACGCTGGCTAATGGGTGACAGCCGTCTAATCGTCATCGCCGGAAGGTAAGATCTGTGACAAGAGTGACTTGCTGGTCCTATGTCCTTCTAGAGATGAAACCTATCTTTTTCCATGCGCTTACTCTTCGCTCTAGTGACACCACAGCGGCGACACTCACCCACATCTTTTACTACCTCGCGAAAGACCCGGACCAGGTGCGAAAATTGCGGGCCGAAGAAGAACAACTCCAATATATCAAAAAAGGTTTCTTGAGTGACGAGGCATTGAGAGCACATCATCTGAACGGCGTGATTAATGAAGCATTGAGGCTACACCATCCTGTATCGTCGGGAGTACAGCGCCTCACCCCACCGGAAGGTCTAACTATCGACGGGACCTTTATTCCAGGAGACACTACTGTGATATGCCCATTCTTCTCCCTCGGTCGCTGTGGGTTTCACGTTCCCATATTGCCTGCTCTGAAGCATGCTGACTTGAAGTAGCAGAGAAATGCTTTCAAAAGCCTAACGAATTTATCCCCGAACGGTGGTACTCTTGCCCCGAGCTTATTCTAAACCAAGCGGGATTCGCCCCATTCTCGCTAGGCAAGACTGGCCGCTTTGTGTGGAGTTGCTCATGAGTGTCTAACCGCTAACATGACTCTGTAGGAGCGTACTCGTGCATTGGAAAGAATCTTGCTCTGATGTCTATTCGTGCCGCTGTTTCGACGGTAGTGTCGCAACTGGATGTCACGCTTGCACCGGGCGAGGATGGCTCGGCTTTATTGAACAAAACAGACGACGTATTCACGATGGCCATGGGTGACCTGAAGCTGGTCTTCAACAGGAGGCAGGATTAAGCTCAAAGAGTCTGGTTTCTGGTTGTTGGGATCTTTGCTACGCTGTGGGATACGGCTAGTACTTGCTATCCAGTGATCATTCTAGAGTCAACGTATTTACGCATGATGATATCGAACATTTCCCTAGTGTCAGACGAGACGTCATATTTGACTGATTTTTGATTACAAGTCACTCAATTTTGATTCTGATTGTATAACTACAACAACCTCCCAAATAAGAAGAAATCGTACGTAACAAGGAAAGAACGAGCCCATGAACTCTCTGCAGATTATGCATGAACAATCCATCTTTCTAGACCATTGGGGATTGCAACAGGGCCGTCAGTGATACCTCACAGTCGCTCACTTAGCACTGCTCTGGACTGTAACGACTCTGTAGAGAGCACGGAAATCGACAGCCGAAGCGGTGTACACCTACATGAGTGACATCTCTCCCTGACCAAAAGAGGGTAAAAAAAAACCCCCCTCTGTCTGCAGGAATGAAAAGTTTTTGAAATTGTGGCACAGAACCTAACAATTGAATATCGTAAGCTGTTAATCGATTTCCAGCGGGCTTGTTAGCGTATGGATGATACGTGCTGTACGTTGCGGATACCCGGAAGTGTCGTTTCGTCCTTCTGACTAGCGTCTGCAGGAGCATTTAATAATTGGGGAAAGGAGGGGCCCCGCACTCGAAGTGCCAAGTGCGTGCTTTGCCGGGTATCCGTCCGCCTCGGTCCTTCCTATAAGTGCAATCCCACTTCACTCGAAACACCACTCAATTCCACACCACACCACACCACGATGCTGAATTCAAAACGAGTAGCCAGCCCTGAGAGGACTGAATCACAGCCTCGCACGGGGAATAAGCGAGTGAGATATACTGCTCATGCCTGGTAAGATTCTTCGTCGTCTGCCTAGTACAACGATCAAACAAACAAGCTCCTAACGGAAATAGCACCGAGTGTCAGCGCCGAAAGATTAAAGTATGTTTGTGCAAAGCTCTCCTTTGCCAAAGAATGGTTGCTTACGCATGTAGTGCAACGGCGAGAAACCATGTATGAATTGCGTTAGTTCGAGCTCGACATGTCAATACAACCAGTCCATGCCAAGAGGCCGTCCTCGACGTAACAAGCCTCCTATGCAGTGTGCCTCCTAGCAGAATATTTTATCTTAGAGCTGTAGGCTGACAGTTTCCAGGGATAATACATCGTCTGGAGGAAGCCGTACGACCGGCAGCCATATCGAAAGCAGCGTTATTCTTCGACTACGACTTTTGGAGGACGAAATCCGCTCACTGCGCGAAAGTCACAAGCGTCTTGATTCGTCCGGCCCAAATGCGCAAAATACACCCCCCGACGCTTCTCAGTACTTGCCGGACTCTTCAGCGTCAAATCACTCACCTGCACCCGCCAGTGTCGCTCCTCGGCTCGATACCCACAGCTCTTCGCCTCACGGAACGGCCGACCACCAAGAATCTGCCATGATACCAAGCAGCATCTCTCCAAGAGATACTACTATTGCAACCCCCGAGACCTCCCCAATCCCCAGTCTGAGGATCGAGAAGGTATCCGGAGATCGCGACCGTGAAGATCGCTCACAAAGTATAAGCGATGACGCCGTTGATAGTGCGAACCATATCCATTGCCTGCTACGCTTTAACACGGAATTGGAAAGAAACATCCAGGTCTTCTTCAATGAGTTTGATTACTGGCTCCCGTGTATGCGGAAGAAGGATATCTGGCCTCGACTTTTACACATCTTTCAAACTTCAGTTCCTCGACCAGATGGGATCCTGGTTCAATTGGATGGCACGACAAATACACACTTACTGGCCCTGGTCTGTATAATAATGGCCGTATCGGAGTTTCTCAAAGTCCAGGAGTACATCACCCAACTGGAAAAATCTCGAAACTGCGGGACCCATACTCACGAGGTTTGGTATGCGGAAAGCGTCAGACTCATGGGTCATGCTAGCCATGAAAGACCCAGTATGGACTCCCTGCGACAAAGTCTCCTCGCTGCCTTGTACCACCTCATGTTGGATTGCCTGCATGAGTCGTCGCAGGCAATCGCTCGCGCAGTCGATATCGCATATGTGACCGATCTCAACAACGAGAGTTGCTGGGCCGGCTTTTCTGAAGATGATCGTTTTAGTCGACGTATGCTTTGGTGGACTCTGTATCTCTTTGACCGCCGAGTAGCGCGCAAAATAGGGAGACCATACTATATCCAGGATCGAGATATTTTAGTAAGTGACTTTTCTTCTACCGTCGGTTCGCAGCCGGAATCAGGTCTCGGGGATGAGGACAGTATTCAGTACTATCAGAGCAACGGCAGGCCTTGCTCAGATCGTACCTTTGACTGGTGTTGGATCGTGTACCTTCAGTTTCACGTGGAATGGAGTCGCCTCTGCACCAAGGTATGGGATACTCTCTATTCAATGTGTGCTCCTCATACTGGGGACGAGAGTCATATTGAGTCGTTGGATGCGATGGCTGTTCGCCTGCAAAGGAATTTGCCCCCACTTATGATATGGGATACCAGCGTGCTACAATTGGAGAGCGATACTCTCGCCTGGAATCCCACGTCAAGGCTGAGGCTTGTCATATTTACGGTATATATTCTTTAATCCCTTTCAATTACCTTCCGCTAACGTATCAAACAAATCAGAGAATCAACCTACTCCGCCTATGGATTCGTCACAGTTCTATATCGCGGCACAAGAGCGGTCCCAATAGTTACCTTTCAGAGGCCGACGTGGCGCATAGCATCAAGATCTCTCAGGACCTGGTGTCTTCTACAATCCATGCTCTGACTTCGTACATGGAAGCCCGGTTATATCAGCGGCCGTTTGCTACATTTGCCACCATATCGCTGATGGAATCTATGCATCATCTGCTCTCGCTACCAAGCAATGCGCTAGAGTCGGAAGATGTACAGAAAGCGTTTGCCAGCGCTCGAAACTGCGTCCATTTGATGTCTAATATGGGCATTCCCAGTGCCCAAAACTCAATAAAATCACAAGTGGGCACATTCGATTTCCGGGGGTCCCTGGCTCAGTTGCAAATGCCAAGCTTAGCGTGGTTTGATTTTCCACTTTCTCCGCCATTCAGATCGTCTGAAATAAATTACACTATGACAGGCAGTGGCCCAAACAACGCCTTCTGTGATAATATTCCTCTATGTACTCTTTCGTTACACGATCCAAGCCAAGCCATCGTTTGGTGAAGCCCTAAATAGGCGCCTCGATACTGGCCCGGGCCTCGTCTACGAGCCTGGAACACGTGAGAGAAATCGTAAATTCTGTTCTATCTCTGCAACTCAATAATTATGACGGGCAAATGTACCCAACATGTTTCACAATTGTGCAGCCCAATCAACGCACCTCTGTCACAGATTGCTCTTTCTCACATCTTTCCGTTCTTTCAAGACGACATTAACTTTGTTGTGGTCCATCACGTTGTAGATTGTCTTGCCGTCGACTGACACAATTTCGCCACGCACCAAGACGGCTGTTTGGCCAATTGAAACGACCTTACATCGGATATGGACGGTGGTGTCTATTTTGGTCGTCGAGTCAGTTGAAATCAAGGATGAAATTTTCCTGTTCCAGCGGGCGGTCTTGAAAGTAAAAGCTTACTTGCAGGTGCTGGTCTCAGGCATGTTACCGTAAACGTCCGGGTGACACCTCCAGCAAACCTACATCCAAAGCGTTAGTTGGATCTCTCTCTCGCGCACAGGCGAAACTGTAGGCGATCTTACTCCCAGTAGCCCGGGGCCGAATGAGGCGAAATTGAGAAGGATGTACATTGGTCTGGAGGATGTCTCAGCTAGCTTCGAAGGGTGAAAGATCGGTATTTGGTCATAGTTACCTAGAATCAAAGATGCGGCACCACCGTGCAGGCTGTCTGAATAATTTGGGCCCAGTATCAGATATATCTGACACGGCGTTTCTGGTTCGTCTCTTCACTTACTGCCAACGTGCTGGAACTGTGGCCCCAGGAACAGACTGAACACAATGGTACCATCTGGCTCAACCCGGACAACTTCCAAGCAATCTACAAGTAATTTCTCAGCTCCCTATGTTACAAAAGTATGATCAGTTCCCTTCCAGTGTTTATCGGCCGATATAGCAGTGGCCGTATCTCTTGTCCTCCGAATTCTCCGCCGAATGGGTTAGAGTTAAAGTTGCGATTCAACATACTTGGAAGGATGCGTCTCTCATGCGAACTCGATAGCTGTATCAGGGAGAAAAATGAAAAGCAAATCTTTTTTAGCGGCATGCTCATCCTGGCTAGTCACACATAGGCCCAGCGGGCTCACTCACCTGTCGAGGAGGTCTTGCACAGCTTGGTGGGCAGCAGCTCCAGTCTTAGGGCCAGGACGGGGCATTTTGGGATGTACTTAGTATAAGAGCAGGATATAACCTCACGAAATAGTGATTTGTTTCTATTCTGTTGACTTAAAGGTAATATGTACAGGAGAGAAGACCGGCGCATTCATACGGAAACATTTCCACACAACTATTTACCGGAAAATTAATCAACCCCTGTATGGACCCCTCTCCTCATGAGGAGCAATGCGCCCAAAGACAATCGATTTGGTGATTGGGTAAAGATAGAGAAATTTCTCCTCTGACCCAATCGATCCATCATAGTCCCGATTTATTTTCCGATTCGGACCGAGGTGCGGCATGTTACATCTTGGATCTTTTCCTCCTTTTTATCACGGCACAGATATTCAAATAGCTTTAATCGTTCACAATTTCGATTGAAAGTAGAGGTCAAGTAGCATTATGTTGCGAGAAAATTTCCATCGCACCCACTTGCCCAATTAACCCGTCACCTACCCGAAACGGCAATATGGCATCTCCTCGTGAGTGAACTGTGCCACCCTACTATGCAGCTTTTTTGTGTCAATTGTTGGTTAAAAAAATATGTAGTTCAGATCCGTACTCCTATTACTGACCTTCTCAAAATCAACCATCCGGTGATGCTAGCTGGCATGGGCGTGGCTGCTGGACCCAGGCTGGCTGCGGCTGTCACAAATGCCGGGGGCATCGGAGTGATTGGTGGCCACGGATTCAGCCCTGAAGCTCTCCGCGAAGTGATCGGGGAATTGAAGTCCTTCCTGGATGGCAAAGATGCGCCATTTGGCGTAGACCTTTTGATCCCAAAGGTTGGAAACGGGGCAAGAAAGACGAAGTAAGGACATTGAAAATGCAGTGGGAAAAGTGTACTTGGGACACCGCTTGCTGACATAGGAAAAACTTCTGCGCTATTAATAGCTACGACTATACAAAGGGCAAACTCGATCAACTCGTCGATATCATAATTGAAAGCGGAGCAAAATTGTTCGTCTCTGCGGTCGGCATACCTCCCAAGTCCGCTGTTGACAAGTTGCATGCTCATGGAGTCCTCTACATGAATATGGTCGGCCACCCCAAGCATGTTAAGAAGTGCCTAGATAATGATGTCGACATCCTGTGCGCACAAGGAGGAGAGGGCGGCGGACATACAGGCGCCATCCCGACCTCAGTTCTTATCCCAGCCATCGCTCAATTACTACAGGGCACAAAAAGCCGTTTTACTGGCCAGCAGGTCCAGCTGGTAGCCGCTGGCGGCATTTACTGTGGTAGTTCACTGGCTGCAGCATTGTCACTGGGTGCCTCTGCTGTCTGGGTTGGAACACGCTTCATCCTTGCGAAAGAGTCGGGTGCGTCGAAAGCCCATCGGGAGGCTGTACGCACAGCAGGATTCGACGATACCATCCGCACAATTATCTTCACGGTAGGATCTTGTGATTCAGATCTTCTTATCCGGTGAATATTGACAAAACGGATAGGGCCGACCCATGCGGGTGCGGAAGAATAAATATATCGTCAATTGGGAGGAGAATCGTCGCCAGGAGATTAAAGAGCTGACCAGTAAAGGACTTCGTCCGGTACAACATGACGCAGATCTTCAGCCGGATGATGACGATATTCTAGATAACCTCCATCCCTACCTCATGGGCGTGGCTGCTGCGGAGGTAAATGAAATCAAGTCTGCGAAAGATATCGTTGATGAGCTAGTCAGTGGAGCTGCGTTGCGACTAAGGGAAATTTCAGGAAATCTTTCGGCCAAACTATAGTCGTTGGTAACCCCATATATCTAGTATAATACCTAGTTGGGCGTAACAAAGATGGGCCTGTACGGGTGTGTTCTATGCTGCTGCTTTGATTGTGTGTACTAAAAATAAGCCCGATGTCGGGGCTAGTCACTGTTTTCCATATTATTTTGCTCATTTATTCAGTTATCCTAAGCTACACCAAGCAAGCTTCAACTATGACTCCAAAGCTTCAGGACCTGCCGGCATCAACGTGTAAAACCTGATCGCGCGCTTCATCAGTAATTGACAAACACCAGGAGGAATGATTAGCTCACTGAAGATGTGCAGAAGCTGCTGTCGGGCCCAAGGAGGAAAAGAACGGCGCTCGCAATTTCGCAGGGCTTTGCGAGACGCTTCATCGCATTGGATGCTTTCCAAAAATCCTTCGTGGCTTCAGGCAAGCTATTTACCATGGCAGTTTCGGTGACTCCGCTTGGATAATATATCAATAAAGGTATAGTCTATTTCTCCGGGTAATGTGACACTTACGGCGCGACACAGTTAACCCTCACTCCAAGCTCCCCCACCTCATGAGCGACGGACTTGGTCAATGCCACTATGGCCGCTTTACTAGCACTATACGCAGAATTATAGGGGGAGCCAATCTGCGCGGACACGCTCGACGCATTAACAATCGAGCATCCGGCGGGGTTGACATGGCGCAGCTCCGCTCGGAGGCAATTCTTCACTCCATTCAAATTGACGCTGATGATCCTATCCCAGGTTTCGTCCGTCATACTGAGAATCGATCCAGAGTTCCGGTCCAACTTTTGCCCGGATCCTATGATGCCGGCCATATTAGCCGCCCCTGTTTGATCATTAGCTCACACCTTCCGGCTTGATAGTCGATAGACTAGCCATCTAGAAGTCCAAACTTATCTACAACCGCCTTTACGGCCTCTTCCACCTGAGTAGATGATGAGATATCACACTGGATCGCGAGGGCTTGGCCACCAGCCGCTTCGATTTCGGCCTTCACGTCTCCAGGGGAGGCAATGTCGATGAGGCCGACATTCGCGCCACGTTCGCCGAGCATCAAAGCACAGGCCCTGCCAATTCCATTGCTGGCGCCGGATACAATGAATATCTTTCCTTTAAACATTGTGAAGACGCTGAACGCAGTTGGTCTCTGCTATGGATTACGCTCTCTCCCGTGTTCCATTTACAGTCTGTTTATATACTACAATGTTGTTGAATGGTTTTGCTCTGGTAATTTATTTAATTTCCGCAAAATATCCGTCTGCTAGTTGATAGGGGAGCGGAAAGGAAAGAATAGCTAGCTTTCATACAATCCAACGTTCACTCCCAACTACGGCTTATCGCTATCTATACAAAAGAGGGTGGAAATGAACACCTAACACTATATCCATTTTCCTCCAGTGACTTCGATTGTCTGTCCAGTTACGTAGCTGAACAAAGGACTGGCCACTGCAAGGACAGCGGACGCAGCTTCCGAGGGGGATGCAGCGCGCCCAAGCGGCACATCTGCGTATCGAGTACCGTCGGCCGTTTTGTTGGCCACACCTGGAATCCCCAGAGCAACTTTGGTTCCATCTGCCAACGTAAGAGACTCGTTGTTTTCCTTGGGCGCAGTTAAACGGGTCGCCACAGCACCGAAGGAGACACTGATTCTGTCAGCTCCAACTTAGACAGGAGAGATACATTGAGACCCTACGTATTTGCTCGAACACCGAATTTAGGGCCCCATTCCTAGAAATAGCCGCGTTAATAGCTTGTGAACCATGGGTGATCATGGACCTCACCTTTGCCACTGTCTTCGTCAGTCCAACAAGGCCTGCCTTAGCCGTCGCGTAGTTTGCCTGGCCGCTGTACAAGACAATAAATAAGTAGCAGTGAGCTAGGGGTTTTATCGTGTACTTACGCGTTTCCATGTAGGCCGCTACCGCTGCTGATATTGATAATGCAACGCTTTTCGTTATCGTTCACGCGGAAGTAAGGTGCTGCGGCTCTGATCAACTGAAACGGCGCAGTCGCGTGAAGAGCTAACATAGTTTCCCATTGTTTCTTCGTGGTCTGCCTAGTTTTAAAATGCCTTCAGGCTGTATATGGGCTGGCTTAGACTAACTTTATGCAGGACCGCATCCCAAGTGAAACCGGCGTTGTTAACGATAATGTGGATCTTGCCTCCTCCAAATTCAGCCGCTTTTTTGACGAGGTTTTCGATATCTTGGGTGTCGAGGACGTCGGTTTTGGCGGCGAGAGCTCGCTCACCGAGACTTCGAGCGACAGCAGCGGCCTTTTCTAATAAGACGCATTTTAGCCCTTCGTACTTCGAAAGGCAGTGTAACCCAACCATACCGCTGTCAATATCAGAGACAATTACCCGGGCGCCTTCGTTCACAAACAGTCGAGCAATCTCAGCCCCAATTCCCTGACCAGCTCCGGTCACAATCGCTGTTTGGCCATGAAGCAGGCCTTGAGGGTAATTGAGATGCCCTGCAATCTGTGAAACACGGTCAGTCGCAGACATTGTGAGTTGTTCCTTCAAAATAATCAGGCTTAGCTCATTAACCTCGATGTCTAGAATTTGTGGACGGCTTTTTCCAGTTTACATAGAAATGTAGGCCTCATTCTTTCCGAATAAATTCCTCCGGAAATTTTTTGCGACGTACTTTTTTCAAGCTTATACCTCAATTGGCAACCCCGTAGTTAATCATGCCTCGGCTTGGTCAGTTAGTTAGGAATTATCGTAAGGTTAAGAAAACGACCGTCACTATGGTATTATCCCCCACTTATTAGGAGGGTTGAATCCAATCGCCATGTAGTCATTCTAGAGCACTATGGGAAACCTTGGTTTCCATAATAACTTGCATTCTTCCAAAAGGGCGCATAGAGCAATATCTGTGTCATAATGGAGGGCATACCTTTTCGTAGGATATTCTTTTATGTTTCAGCAACAACGGTGTACCGTTTAAGACTCGACTTATATCCCAGGATTATTTCCCTACCTATTTAGCTCATCCAGAATTCCGAGCACTGTCCTTGCGCTTACAGTATCGTAGATTACCATGGAGTAACCCGTTTTGACTACAATTTTTGAGATCAAGACCATACGTTATAAGATTTGGAAACTGATCGTTTCTCTTAACAAAAACTAGATTTTGCTTGCCTTCCTTTTGGCAGCCATTTCGCGGAATAACTTCTGTGGCAGTCCGTCCACAAAACGCTGACCCTGCTGAAAAGCCTCCTCAGTGGTCTGGTCATCAAGTGTTCGGAGGTATGGGCGCTGCATCAGTCCTTTGATTGCGAGCGCATTCTCCCGAAAGGCGAGTGCAAAGTCCTTCCTGATCTTCTCAAGCACTCGCTCACGAAAGTCAGGAGAATCCCCTTTCCACGGCAGGATCTCATTTACGAATCTGGTCTGATGCAGCTCGCGAGCTGATACACGTTTTCCCTGTATCAAAATCTCCTTTGCCTTGGCGATACCCAGCCTTTGAGCCAAAGCGACCGAAGCGCCGCCCTCGCTCGCCACTCCCAAGGAGATAAATGGCATCGAGAGATAGGCATCCTCCACCGCGAACACAAAGTCCGACAGTGAAATCAATGCTGCTGGTAATCCGATGACAGGTCCGTTGAGTACTGTGATCAATATTTTTGGATGGCGATAAAAGGCTCGTGTGTTGCGTATTATGTTCGACGTTACTGATCATGTCAGAGCTTATCGCAGCAATAGCTACTTGCCAATCACAAATTGTACTTACGGCGTTCCAGATAGTGTCTACGAGAACTTTCTGGTGCCACGACCTGATTTCCAGTTGTTGTAACATCAATTCCTCTAGAAGGAGGACGAATTCCGTTGGTCAGTATGCAGGGGATCGAGAGTGACACAGGATCGAGCCTTACGAAGAGAAGAATCGCCCTGTTCCAATGAGCACAGTAACAAATACGTCGTCCAACTTGGCTATATCCTCTAGGTAAGTCCCGATCTGGAAAACATCTTCGTTTGTGATAGAATTTAGCTTCTCAGGCCGATTCAAGGTGACAACTGCCACCCCACCCAAGACCTCAAGCTCGACGGGTGCCATTTTGCTCGAACCAACGTAGCCAATAAACCAACGTAGCCAATATATAAAAACACTTCCTATTTCTCTTTCTTCTAGATGAGTGGGATACATAAAAGACTGCATCCAATATTGGTGGCAGCTCATCCTTGCGTTTCCGCGGAGCTGCGGAACCACTCGGCATATTTCAATTAAGCCCAAATTCCGCAAGCTCACCAAACGAAAACGGAGACATTTGTCGGATCAAAGCTCATAACAACCTGTGTTTGGAACTTGCTTTCTTTCAATAGATATCCCCCAATACTTCGTTATCAAGATATTCACATTCAGTCGCCATCGTCGGGCAGACCTTGCATACAAAGGACATACAATGACCTCGACTTCTCAACCGGTGCGGTCCATGAAGGTCGCTTGGCTCAAGCGAGATATCTTGCTCTTTGCAAATTCTATCGGAGTTCGTGCTGGCGACCTCCACTTGCTATACGTAAGAGAGCGCTCTCCCACTGAAGTGCTAGCAACTAAATATCACCACAGGAATTGCACCCGAATTTCCAAGCTTTGCCGACCTATCCAATTGTTCTATGTGCGAACTGCTTCTCAAAATGTATCTTTTTCCCCCTGTTTTATGTTACTGACATCTGATAAGCGCAAAAGGGGGAGACCCAGGAGGTCGTAGATTTCTACGCCGACTTCAACAAGAACCAGGGGTTCTCCGGCCTTGGGTTGCCCAAGCTGGATTCCAAGCGCATGGTAGATGCTGGACGAACAATGTATTTTTACCGCCCTATTCCAACATCATCTCAGGGCCGTTCGTTTGAACTAAGGATACGAGTTGCTGGGATTTACGATAAGGGTCGCGCTGGAACGGTCGTTGAGGTCGAAATGCAACTGGTCGACATGGCCACCGACGAAACCTATGTCAAGATAGTGGGAAATCAATTCTACCTTGGGCAAGGCAATTGGGGTGGGCCAAAAGGTATGTAGAGGCAGTACCACATTTGTAGGCTTTATCTAAATCCTAACTCAGGGCCGAAAACCATTGCATTTAATCCACCAGATCGCCGTCCAGATTTCGTCGAAACCATCCAGACTACCCCTGAGACACCGCTCCTCTATAGGTATAAAGCTCTTTCCCGAATCGTAGTCATTGAATAACTGCTGAAATACTGCATAGACTTAACGGCGATACCAATCCTCTTCATGCTACTCCGGAACCGGGCATTGCAATGGGCTATAGCGGAAATATTATCCACGGTCTCTATACTTATAACGCTACATTCTATACCGTCCTACGTCTTGTCGGAAAGAGTAACCCAGCCAGAATTTGTCAGTTTGAGTCTCGCTTTGCTTCTGCAGTAAGCCCAGGGGACAAGCTTATTGTTGAGGTTTGGAAACTGAGTAATTTCAATAAGCAAGGGTACGAGGAGATCCGCTTTGTTGTGAAAGGTCGTGATTCCAAGGCGGTTCTCACAAATGGGCGTGCTCTTGTCAAACCAGCGCAAGAAGAACAGGCTAATCTGTAAATTATCAATCAGTACCTAGCGATACTGGCTGCCTTTGTATTCAGTCCGAACAACAAATAGGTTACTGAGGTGTAGAAAATCACGTCCAGAATAATATTCGGACCGTGAATATTTTTCATACCGAGTTCTCACACCCAGCACATCTAAGCTTTACATTTTATTCTCACTTTTACAATCCACGAAACATCTCATAACCGAGGACCTTGACTTGCAGAGATTTAAGAGCACTTGTCCCGCCTTTCACGCAGCAGCCATGGAAGAATTAGTCGAATCACTAGGAGTCGGCCAACAAAGAAAATTCGTCTTTTATCTTGTGGTTATTATTTAAAAAGCAAACTTTACAAAGGATAACAGCTATTAAGACGCCGTTAGTGGTGCCTCGACCTTCTAATTCTTTGTACGACTGCATGCTATCTCACAAAAGAGCTATCTCCAAGGGCTGTACGAAAATCATCAGGCAGCAAGCAAAGTTCCGAGTCTCGATCCTACCCCTGGAGCGGGGCGATATCACGTAGTCGCACTGTTTTATCTGTAGGCACGCCGGCCCAATGTGATAGTTTGTCATAGATCTGTTCAAAGGCCTCTACTTGCGCACGAGTGACTCCCACACGCAGGAGCGCGTTAATATGCGTAACACTGGGGCTCCTTGCACCCCCAGTAGTCACAACACATGTCGCTATGAGAAACTCGTTCTCAATCACAGACAGATGAGAGAGATTCCCTAGGTAAACACCATAGACGATATACCGCAATGTCCACTCTGAAAAAAGTCACTATTAGTCAATCAGACCCAAATCACAGATAATGCCTTACCCATATCCACATGGCTTGCAAAGCGAGCAAATATGGCTTTTTCGTTGGAGCCAAACACCTGCCTGAACCAGTCCCGAGATGTCGCCGTCAAGGTATCAGTATTTTTAATTGCGGCGAAGCGCCGGTTCTCATCGAATAAATCGCCCTCGGGATCAACACCTTGAAGCGAGTACGAGGCACTAATCGCCTTCGGCATGCCCACAAGGGTCCACGATTTAATGATCACGTCTCGGAGTCTGGCAGAAATTTGCCCTCGTTTGGTGCCAGGTTTTTCGATGAGGTAGTTGAACAAATCCCCGTAGACATCCCCACGCCCAATTGAGATCAAACAAGACGCCCGTTGAGGTTAGCCTTTGCTTTCACCAAGAATGGTATTTTATATACTATGTGGATAATAAGATTCTTACTGCAATGATATACCAGCTCCCTTCTGGGAAGTCAGGAGGGAGCAAATCCTCGAGGGCTTGAAAGATCTCCTTCGGGGTAAGTTGATTTCGTGCCATGATCAAAGATAGAAAATCGATTGCTAAAATACTCCTCGCTAAAAAGAGGAACAGACTCCATAAGTACATTGGCGTGCGGGCTTCTTGAGCTCTCATACAAAGCCCGTTTCTTGTCGAGTCACTACCGGAAAAAAAACAAAAGAACAAGGGGTAAATATTCCGAGAGAGGGGTTGCCCTCTTCTTTTCAGCGCCATCCTATATAACCGTCATATACTAACTGAAGGCTGAAAGTCTCCCAGCAAAGCTATAAAAACTAGATTGTACGGTCAATGCTAGGGACAGCTCCGTTAAACAATGGATCTAAATCAACTTGAAGCAAAGGTCAAATCTCTTACATCCGAAAATGTGAGCTATGAGCGGCGAATTCCAGGGGTGGTGATGGTCAGCCAAGCTAAAAATGGTATTGCAAACTTAGTGGTGAAGTCAGGCGTCATCACTTGTGTCTTTTCTAAACGTGTGACATTGTAGGAGATCCATATATTCTCAGCTCGGGAAAACGATCATTGGATGCGAGAGATTCCATTAATGAAGATACAGTCTTCTGGATTGCTTCTGTGACCAAGATCATGACAACTGTTGGTGCGCTAATGTGCGTGGAGAGATCTTTAATAGGCCTGGACAGTGATGTCACAACAATCCTCCCAGAGCTCCGCCAGGTAAAAGTTCTAGAGGGCTTCGAAGGGGATAAGCCCAAATTGACTGAGGTCCGCGGCGCGATTACACTTCGGTAGAAAAGCCACCCAGATCTGATTCACTCTGACCAGAACTAAAAGGGACTCTTAGACAACTCCTCACCCATTCTAGCGGAATAGGGTATGATTTTCTTCACGCCGACCTTCGTCGCTATGGAGGAAGTCCCAAGGCATTTCGTGGAGAATTAGTGCGACCAACTTTCCCTCTGTGAATCCAACCTGAATTGAGATCAATTTGTCGGCTAACAATACTCAGAGTAAGGGCTTCTTTGATCTCCCATTAGTATTTCAACCTGGGAAAGGTTGGCAGTATGGCGCTGGTATTGAATGGGCGGGACTCCTGGTGAGTGCGAAATTCGTCTCGATAGAAGTAACCGAACAGATCATAGATTGATTAGCCGAGATTGCAGATTGAGCGCCTCAACGGAAACACAAGTCTGGGTGACTTTCTCCAGGCAAACATTTGGCAGCCGCTAGGGATGCATTCAACAACGTTCCATGTTGAGGATCGGCCAGACCTTGCCACTCGACTTGCTACGGTCTCGAACCGGACCGAGGACGCCCTCTTAACAGTTAATCAGCCGCTATATGCTAGGCCAGCTCGAGATGACTCTGGAGGTGCTGGTGCATATTCAACCCCGGCGGACTTGATAAAGTTTCTTTATGCGGTCCTTTGTGCCGACCCTAGGCTCCTGCGGGCCGAGACTTTTGACGAAATGTTCCGGCCACAGCTCGAGGACTCAAAGTATCTGGAGAACACACTTGGGGACCCCGCATATAGACTGGGTGTGACCACCTCTCTTCCAGAGGGTGTCTCAATAAACTTTGGGCTAGGTGGCCTCTTATGCTTAAGTGACCTTGACACCGGACGCAAAGGAGGATCGATGCAATGGGGTGGATATCCCAATCTTGCTTGGGTAAGTCTACCAAGGGATAGTACATTGATCGTCATTCCAAGTTAACATGGGCCTTGGCTATATAGTGGATAGATCGTGTTGGTGGTCGTTGCGGGATATATTGCTCGCAGTTGATCCCATCTCGAGACGAGGTTTCAATTGGGTTGAAATGGGATTTTGAGAGGGCCGTGTACAGATGACTAGATTTAAATATTTTCAAAGACGACACCGAATTTTTGCGTTTCGGATAACAACAAATAGCATGAGAATAAATTCTTCACTCCAAATGAAGTTATTGTTAGATCGTAGTTTTGATTTCTTCAGGGCTGTCCTGGCCACTCCCGGAATGGAAAATTTCCGCTGCTGAATGATTTCTAGCTGTACTCAATAGATCTAAGAAGCCGATAATACCTCTAGCGAGTATATGAGTTTGATTAAAGTATACCACTCTAAATCCTTGTTGTTTCAGGACTTTCACCTCAGTCACCCATTCATCTACACCATGTTCGGACCCAGTACAATCCTTTCTATCCCATCCATAGACCTTGTGTCGTTTGTTTTCCGGGATGGCGCTTACGACAGAGATAAGCCTGTGTGTAGCCCTGTTCTCAATGTATTGATGTCAAGCTGTGCTAATATATACGGATGCTTGCGGCCAAGATCTATATTGATGCGCTGGATGTGTCCCGATCTTACTCCTTCAACCAGGCCATGCAGCACATTTCCAAACTAGTTGCCGGACTGAAAGCAGCTGGATTAAGAAAAGGTGATTGCGTACTGGTCAATTCTCTTGCAGATGTAGGGAAGCGTTTCATATTTGGGGATTGGGTTCAGAAAGCTTGTTAACCTTTCTATCAGATTGATTACTCAATTCTTTTCCTGGCAATCATTGCTTCAGGAGGCATTTGGACAGGATCAAGCCCTTTCTATACTGAGAAGGAGATTAAAAGTCAGTTAAATGTTACTAAACCCAAACTAATCTTCACGGAAGAGGAGTACTTAGATCGCGTACTGCCGGTCGCGACACAGAGTGGGATCACCGCAGAAAACGTTTTCATCTTCAATCATCGCTCACCGCCGAAAAGAAAGGATTTCCAGTCATGGAAATCTCTCCTAGAGAAGGGAGATGCGGAGTGGATTCGTATCTCAGACGAAGCCACTGCGAAGTCGACCATCGCTGCGTATGTGATGAGCAGTGGCACGACAGGTCTGCCCAAAGCTGTGCAAGTTTCACATTACAACTTTGTCGCGGAACAAACGATAGGCTTTGAGGCGGAAAGTCGGAGTTTCGAAGTGCGTCGATTGCTCTGCCTCCCACAGTACGCAACCGCCGCAATATACTCCAACCATGTCTGTCCCCTTCGGGGTGGCGAAGTTTCCTATGTGATGCCGCGGTTCAACACGGACGACTTCATCAACAATGTCGAGAAGTTCCAAATTTCCGAACTCACTTTCATGCCACCGATGATTGTGTCGGTCCTTAATTCGCCTTTGTGTAGTGCGTCCAAATTCCGATCGGTGCGCTACGCTCATGGTGGAGGGGCTGCTATTAACAAATCTCTCCAAGCGCGCCTCAAAAAGTTCCTGCCTGCGGAAACACCGTTTACTCAGGTCTGGGGTATGTCGGAAACATGTGGCATTGCTATTTGTCTTTTCTACCCAGAACACGACACGACTGGTAGCATTGGAAAACTGGTTCCCAATCTACAAGCAAAGTCAGTTCCCGCTGGATACCCATACTTAGTATCATCCCTTTCTCACATATTTAACCCAGGCTGATTGACGAGGACGGGAACGAGATCCTCGAGCACAATAAGAGGGGGGAGCTCTGCATCCGAGGTCCGACTGTCATGGTTGGGTACTTAAACAATCCCAAGGCTACTGCGGAGACTGTGGACCAGGACGGTTGGCTTCGTACTGGAGATATTTGCTACTGTGACAAGAAAACCAAAAAATGGTATATCGTTGATCGGAAAAAGGTATATAGATCTGTGTATCGATATTTTTTGTACGCGGGGAAAACTAACAATGAACCTCATAGGAATTGATCAAAGTGCAGGGATTTCAGGTTTCTCCGGCGGAGCTAGAAGGTATTCTTCTCGGCCATCCAGACATAAGAGATGCAGCAGTGGTCGGTGTTGATAGTCCTTCTGGAGCGACAGAGTTGCCTGTGGCATTTGTCGTTCCCAAAGCCGATGCTTCTCATCTGAAGGAATCAGACGTTGTCGAATATGTGGATTCCCAAGTCATCTCTTATAAACGCCTCAAGGGAGGCGTTCATTTTGTGACCTTGATCCCCAAGTCCCCGGCTGGGAAAGTGCTCAAGGTTGGCCTTCGCGATCAAGCGAGGGTGTTGGTCCGTAGTTTAGTCAAGCTGTAAAGTGCACATTGCTGGGATTTCAAAAAGAAGTCGTTATATTTCCACTGAAGATCTAGCGCAAGGGTCTGTGATTATATATTACACTAATTGCAGTCAACCATTTTAATCCACTTGTTATCTATTCTATAGTCCCTCCAGTGACAGTTCCAAGCATCATATCATATGGACAAGACAGCACGCTGGGGCTAAAAATTGCCAAGCATATCGATTTTGAGTGCTGGAGTAGGCAGACCCGTAATCTAGTGGGCGTCAAGCAACTCAGCATGGCCCAATCGCGCATCCTCGGTACCGCATGCATCCGCTTTTCCGGCGGAATATAGACTCGGTCTTTTATTCCGTATATGGCAGATATTGCAACTGAAAATTTCCAGCACTCTCAATAATTCCCGACGATGTGGCCGCTCACGGCCATTAATCTTCTTTCAAACTACGTCCCTGGGATTTACCTAGCTCGTTAAGGTGCTGGCTGAAAGTAATTTTCGACACATAGGACATAAGATTATATGCTTGAAGAACCCCGCTACATGAGATACATATTCGCAAAGTATAAGCACTACATACATATATAGACTTATCGAGATGAGTGGCCAAAATGCACGAGAGCGAGCTGCACTAGGTTTTCAACAATGTATCCAAAATTCTGGCTGGTCAGAGTTGGGCGGTACTGAATCCTACATGAACCTTGACGAGTTGGCTTACCTGCTCTCCAAGGTTCCTTTCCTGACCCCGCGCCCAGTTCGTATTGCCTGCGTTGGGGCTGGATTAAGCGGTTTGGCACTTGCTCACGCCGTCGAGACTGGAAAACTCAAGTCAGTTGACTTGACTATCTACGAGAAGAACGCGGACATAGGCGGTACATGGTATGAGAATCGGTATCCTGGGTAGGTATATCATAATCCGTACCTGATCTCAAGCATGCAGGGAGTGCTCTTCTTGCATGGATTTACGCTAGCGCTATTTCCTGGCTAAATGTAATGCTTGTAACTAGGTGTGCTTGCGACATTCCTTCCCATAATTATCAGGTACCTTGATCCAATATCCTCCAACCTCCTCTGTCTTCTGCGATATATGCCGCACATATAGAAGCAGAAGGAAAAAAACACATAGCTAACGACATATTTAAACATCCGGTAGTTTTCATGGGCACCCAACCCTTTCTGGAAATCTTTCTACGCCGATCGAAATGATATTTTGAAATATGTCAATGCTGTGGCGGATCAAAATGATCTACGCAAATACGTCAAGACTTGCCATAAGGTTGTAGGTGCGAAGTGGAACCAAGAAAAGCAGGCTTGGAGCGTTAGAATTGTCGAGACGGATCATCGTGAGATCGCGAGCTCTAGCAAAGGCGTCGCGGAGGGCGAGACACCCAATCAGCAGACTGCGGACTATGATATTCTTATTAATGCTTCTGGTTTCTTTAACGACTGGAAGTGGCCGTCGGTCCCAGGACGAGAGGACTTCAAGGGAAAGCTTCTGCATTCGGCGGCCTGGCCTGCTGTCGGAGATGCTTGTGTTGACGGCAAGGTGGTCGCTTTGATTGGCAACGGCAGTAGCGGAGTGCAGATTCTACCAGCAATTATTAACCGGGTCGAAAAGGTATATGTTTACACGCGGAGTGCCACATGGGTGACAACGCCACTGGCGGAGAAGTTTGCCGGCCCTGGAGGTTCCAATATCATCTTCACTGAAGAACAAAAGGTTCGTTGGGAAGAACACCCGGAAGAATATTTGGCATATCGGAAGGAGGTAGAAAAAGTGATGAATGAGCGATTCCGCCTATATATGGCTGGTTCAGAGACCCAGAAAAAAGCATATGAGTTCTCGAGTAATCAAATGAAAGAAAAATTGATAAATGGTGGTAAGTCAGAATTGGCTGACCTTCTTTTGCCAAAGTTCGAGGTTGGGTATGTCGCCCTATACCCATATCTTTTTGTCCTGAGATACAAGGCTGATTTCGTTACTTCCTGTTTTCCACCCGCAGATGTCGGAGGCCAACTCCAGGTAACGGGTACCTCGAAGCCCTTTGCTCGCCGAAGTGCGAAGTTATTTGGGGAGATGTTGAGGCATTCACCCCTACTGGGCTCAAGTCGAGCTCGGGAAAAGACCGTTGTGTGGATACCATCATTTGTGCCACCGGCTTCAACTTATCCTGTGCACCCCGCTTTCCTATTATTGGATTGAAAGGGGTCAACTTGCAGCACAAATGGCAAAAGGAGGATCCACAGGCCTACCTCTCCGTGACTGCCGCAAATATGCCAAATTACTTCACAGTAATGGGGCCTGCGAGCCCTCTTGGACATGGAAGTCTTGTTACTTCAATAGAATTCGTGATCACCTATATCAGTGACCTGATCCGGAAACTCCAGACACAGAATTATAGCTCACTTGTGCCAAAGGGTCATGTCCCGGCGGCTTATCAAAAACAGGCTCTCGCCTGGCTCGATCGCACTGTATGGGCAGCAGGATGCAGCAGCACGTACAAAAATGGCACCGTAGATGGAAAATTGATTTCTCTGCACCCGGGATCGAGACTGCATTATTTCAAACTGCTCAGCACTCCTAGATATGAGGATTTCGAGTGGACCAGTCTCTCTTCTGAACACGACATGACTTTTGCATGGCTTGGTAATGGGTTCACGGAAGAGGAAGAACAGTCGAAAGAATGGGATTCAACGTAAGTCAACCTTTCTGCTGCCACTAAACCATATGCTTTGCTAAAAGCAAAACCAAAGATACTTCCTCAATCCCGATAAGTACACGAAAGCGATTCATCGTTGAAGAATCGATGTTTCAACTCAATATCTATGTGGTGATGATTTATAAGGACGATGATAAGGGGATACTTTATTACAATAAAGACTTTTGCAAATTTGGATTATGACCATGGCTTTCACTGGCCAGTCGTGCCTTTACCCCAACTAGTCGATCACCAGTAGACGACAGCAGAGAACTCCTGTCAGGACGTGTGCAACGGTCCCTACCACTTGACCTTTAAAGCCCTGGAGTAACAATCCTGTATCCAGCATCTAGGTAGCTTTTCTTAGTATTTGGTCTCGATTTAGGGAAAAGAATCTTCTAATAATAGATATCAACTAGGCATACCTGGGTTCGAACTGATCCAGAGAAAGAAATGACCTGGTGTTTGCAACGTAATTAACGGTGTGGAAATTCTTCAACTCAATAGGTAGTAGTTCACAAAACCGTCTCTTACTCAACATCTTTTTGACTGCTGAGTACTTTGTTTTGACTGTCTCAGTACAAAGGTGAACGTATGTCTAAGACACCTTCCATGACAAGTAGAGGCTGGACATCTAGTTAGGCGACGAACAACAAACCATGACTTTCATACCCCGACTCCCTGCTGAATTAACTAATTTAAGCAGACTTTTAGCAAGTCTCTATCCATGAGATGTTAAACGTGTGACTGCCGTATGATAAAGAAAAGAGCGGTTTTCTGAACCGAGAAAGCTCTCCCGCCCTTCAATTTTGGTTATTTCTGCCATGGCGGTAATGAACCCTGGCGAAGTCACAGTCGTAGGATACTAGGTTGTGAGATTGACTGTGTAGGCCCTCCATGCTCTTTGTGGAATTCGAAAGTATTAGTCAGTTCCTCCGTAACTCCATGGGACGATACCCGGATACCCTGATATGGCGTTTTACATCTCGGTCATTATATAGCATTGCGTCAAAGGGCGATCTGCACCGTCCAGCATTCGATATAAGAAATTGCGGCCTTCGTATCCGTGATTATGTTCGATGGTCTATATAGAATGAGTGAAACAGTTCTCACGTTGGGTTGGCCCGAGAGCGTGGGCAGACCAAGGGGCAGACGGGAAATATGATAGTGTGGGACATGGACCAGCCGCTTAGAGCTGGTTCGAATGTCAGGGACCTGAAAGTCAATCCCACCGTCAGATGTAGATTAATGAAATAACCGGGCTGCTAAAGGTCTCTTTCGCTTTGGAGGTTTTTACTAGATGGTAGTAGGTATGTGGATCTACTATTCACAGTTAGATGTTTGGTTTGGCATTTTTCCGATAAGACTAGTGGTTATACCATATTAGCCTAGAAGTTTATGAATCCTATTGGATCATGAAGTGCATGCACAAGTGCTCGGGTTTCTAATAGAATGCCCGGGCAACACGACTTAATTCGCCGGTGGAGACTAGCTCTTGGCTCTGTCGGAAAAATCAAAAATTTCCGCATGGTAAAACTAGCAGTAATCTTCTATGCAAGGCTCACCATTAGGCTTGCGTTTGTTCCAATTTGCAGACACGTCACAACGGACTTGACGGCCGTGGCAGGCGAAACCAGCTATCGTTTTGATTCTTGGAATCTGGTGATCGCCCTTTTGTTGGGACGGACAAGTGCATCAGCTCAGACATTGATACCCATGACGACTCTATGGTTGCTGAGTAAGGCGGGTTAATTTTCTAATGATGGTATTGGTGGTGCATCCACCTAGGTAGAGTTTACCCCAAAGGGAAAACGTCTACAAAATCGACGTTGTTAATCTTTATGCCCAAGATCTTGTACAGCCAACCCCGTGATGAAGGTCAAGTAAGTGGGTGGCGCTCATATCACCATTTAAAGGCTCGATAAGTCTATATCTATAGGAGGTATCCGACGTCGACTTGGTCAAAGTCCACGCGTTTAGATAAGTTGTGGAATGTAGCTAGTCGACGAGATTGCCTACCTTTAGAACTGAGCAAACACCTTTGGGATTAGCAATTATCCCATCCGCATAAAAATTACCTTGAATGTTCTCACCATCTCCACCAATCACAATTCAGTAAATCTCGATGCTCTTTGGTGGCTCGGGCAAGTAAACTTTTTAGCACATACGCCTAGGTAACACTCTTCAATGTGACGGACAATGGCTCGATCACTCGCCTCTGCACACAGCTTGCAATGAAATTCATAACATTTAGATAGCCCCCATCCCCTTCAAAGATGTATCTTATTGATATCATTGTGCTGTCCGCAGAAATATATCTTGTATAGCTCAGAGCATGACACCTTGGCACGGTTCAATCTCCATGGAACTTTATTCGCATCTTCTCCTACTTATTGATCAGATATGAAATTGTGGCATGTAAAATAACGAAAATGCTGCTTATAGGAAAGAAATCCAATGAGTTGCCCGGGGACATCATTGATTAGTGAGACATATTCTGTTATATTGTTTTGTTCACTGTTTTAACTCATGGCTTCAGCGGTCACACTTTTTAAGGGATAGAAAAACCTTAGAGTTCTATATCCCTGCAATTGATACTGGATTTGTCAAGAAGCACCGTCGCCAAACAGTTTAGCCTATGTAGGTATGTACCTCATTTCCCGAAGTTGGTAATCACCGATCGCCGAGCCAAAAAAAATCAGGATGCGTGGGGCACATACAATGCCTGAACATTGCAAAACTGTTTCAATCCCTCTAATCCCCATTCACTGCCGAATCCACTTTGCTTATGTCCGGAAAAAGGCGCATGAGGCGAAGCTTCCAGATGGGTGTTAATCCAGACGCTGCCAGCTTGGATACGACGGACAATATTTTGTGCCGCTTCAAGATCCGACGTCCAAACCGAAGCGCTTAGCCCAGTCGCTGTATCATTTGCGAGGGCAATAACCTCATCAAGAGACTTCCACTTGATTATAGGGACTACCGGCCCTACAGGGGGTTAGAATATCAAGAAGTATGTGTTTGGGAGGGGTATTTGAACTACAGGTACACACCGAAAGGCTCTTCCTGGACAATCCGTGACGTATGAGGTGGATTATCTACTACTGTGGGTTGTATAAAGTATCCGGGTCCTCCACAAGGCCGGCCGCCGGTTACAACCGTATACCCCTGAGTCCTGATATCGTCTAGGATGCCGAGAACTTTGTCGTACTGGACCTTGTTCTGCACCGGGCCTATGAAAGCGTTTTTCCCGCTTCCTATTATGAATTGCTTGGTCGCGGTGGCGAACGTTTCGAGAAAGTCGTCATAAATTTCCTCATGCACGTAAACCCGCTTGATGGCCATGCATACCTTTGTGCTGTCAGCTGAGGATAAGTGAGTAGGAAAATAGGCTCCCAGGTCCCACTCACCTGTCCACTATTCATGAATGCAGATGTAGCAATCTTGGTGGCTGCAGCCTGGATATCTACATCCGCACACACAATGGCTGGATCATTTCCACCACTGCGAACTCGAAGTCGTCAGCATGTGTCCAAACCAGTGTTCAGCAATGACAGGGAGGACACGCAGTTCAAGAGTAATCCGCTTTATCCCCTTACTAGCGGCCCTCATAATTTTCTCGCCTGTCGCCGTGGAGCCAGTGAAGCTAATTTTATCGATTCCAGGGTGTCCTGTAAGCCATGGTCCTAAATTGTCGTCTCCGCTTAGTGCCTGTAGAACTCCGGGTGGGAGAAACTTCTGAGCCAACTCCACAATCTTCAAACCACAATAAGGAGTAAATGGAGATGGTTTAACTATCATCGCGCAACCAGCTAATAACGCTGGAGCTATTTTTCCAGCCGTCAGCAGAGCTGGATAATTCCAAGGAACAATTCCAGCTACAACTCCCAGCGGAGTGTACCGAACCAAGACAGACCTGCGTTCGTCGGTGAGGACTGTTTCTTCTGGAAGTTGTAACTTGGCGGTTTCCCTGAACCAAAAAGCGGCCCTTGAAATTTCTCTAAGGGCCAAGGACAACTGCTCGGGCTTATCAGTTTCGGTCTAAACTGAGAAGTTGGGATATTACCGGTTTCCCATTTTCCTGAGTAAGCAGCTGTGCAAAGCTCTCCTTCTCCTGCTCTATTGCATCGCCAATCTGCGACAAGGCTGCTTGACGTTCATGGAAAGGAGTTGCTGACCAAATCCCAAAGCCCCTACGGGCAGCAAGTACAGCAGCATGGACATCGCTCGGAGTTGCGATGGGAACGGCGGGGTTGAGTGATTCTGTTGCTGGGTTTGGACACTGCCTTGTCTCAGCAGTTATCTCAAGTTTACCGTCAATAATATTGTAGAAAGTGTCAAAAGAGAGCGGCGTAGCTGCAGCTGCCATGGTGTTCGCAATATTTATAGCAATTTTGGTCTGATAAATCTCGTTGAAAAAGTCCAGTAGTAGTATGAGTATTTAAATCCCGTCTTTATCCACTAGGGTGATGGCGAACCTCGGTGAATTCGGTAAGGGAATGAATACATGTCTTGAGACTCACGTAATTCGATGTATGGAGTGATATCACCCCGCTTTTTATAATGAGAATGTACGATAGGTAGTTCGGAATTCACGGATGATAAGTTTATTGACTCGCAGGTTTGATTTTCTCTGTGACTCGGTAAAAAATTGTGTAAAGTCTCCGCATTTTTACTGCCCAGCTTTTCGCTACTTCAGGTTTATCCTCGGGAATGGCCACACCCATCCGAATTGTGCACCGCACCAGCAGAAAGGGCCAAATTTGCGAAGCTACACGATATATATAACCGATCGTATCATTATCTGTAGACAAGGCAATTCTGTATTCTAAGTGCAGCTTATGCGTACACAGTCTAAGCATAAGGTTATCAGAAAATTTCAGAGGGTTGAAGGCAGATTAGACACCATGTAACACTCGTCATAAGGAGATGCTAATATATAAACTCGTGAAGAAGATCATGGGAAATATTGTGAGACTCATCAGGGAATAGGCTTGAAAAGTCACCATCGTCAAAGTTGATCACGATAGGCGATGGAGAGACCAACTCCCTTCTCGAAGTTCCGGGGAATAAGGATATCAAGGAAGTTAGGTTTGGTGACTGCCGTACAACCGATGGATAATCATACTCAACTGGCAAGTCACCTCTAGAAAAAAAGATATCAAGTGTCCAGGCCATACCTAGGTAGCATTCCGGATAAAATGTGAGGATGTCGCTCCAGGATGTAACGGATAGCTGGGTTTTGAACTTGAGATTTGGAGATTCGATGTCTAAAATGTCTAATTCACTTGGAAACTGAAGTGAAGGGAGTGTTTTCATCTTCTGGAAACTGTCGGACTGCAAGAAGTGCTCTATTCGCTGAATGTTGTCAAGTAAAATATCAACACCATCGTAACGTGCGCGGGAGAGTTTCATTGATTCAAGGAAAATATCCAGGCGACGCTTCCTCAGCGCACTTTCCGGGCTGCTGCTGGCCAAGTTGTAGTCAACGAGACATAGCACCTGGCAAAGGGCAACATGTGCAATGCTATTGAAAATTGGGGTTAGTATAGGGAAAACAACGGTGGGAGTAGCGACGTACGATGACATTGGTATGAATTCTGCTAGTTTCAACTGTATTAGCTCCTTCAGGCACTCTGTGATTACCGCTTCGCTTGTTTCGAGATGACGTCGACTGTCTAAGATGCCGTTGGAGAATGATTCCTCTTCTCGGGGCACTGCTGAGAGCAAGACATAAATCTGATAATTCATAAGAGCCATCCGGGAGTAGCTATCAATCATTTCGAATTAGTGTCGCCCATAGGGTCACTGCATCGAGCCACTTACTGATAATATATATACATTAGGTTCGTGTGTAGTATGACATGGCGATGCACATCCGTCAAGCCGGCGGGAATAGGAAACTTTGTCGCAGCTTCTTTGAACCACAGGTCAAGCGCTGTCTTGCACCGGGAGATAAGAGCTTGGGCAACCGCGAATGGGTTGGATGTCCGTGTTGAGGGCCCCCGCAGTTGTGAAACGGTTACTATGGTTTGACTAAGTACAGCAGCCAGTTGGGACTGAAGAAGAAACAGTTCCACCAACAGCCGTTTCACGTTTGGCTCATAGACTTCCGAGGCAGAAATTTCGTCCTCAAAGTCATCGGCCGTCAGCGGGGTGGCCGTATCATGGTCAAATTGATCCATTGTGATCAGCAAAGGACTATGGGAAGCCAATGCAATAATCCGATCTCTGATCACACAGCACCACCATAACCTCTTGCAAGCCCGCTTTTCCTGTACGTTCATGGCAGATTGCGAGTCGTACAGATGCGCATTCAGACAGCGTGCGTAGTGTATGGCAGTAAGCAACCATGAAGTGCCTGCGCAGCGATTTGAGCAACTCGACCAACGATAAGAAAGTAGAAGCGCTGCCTGAGCATTTGATTTCAAGTCCTCCTCAATCTCGAGATTGAAGAAAAGCTAAAATTCCATGTTCAGTTCTCCATTTCCATAGCAAGCTTCAAGGATCTTCGTATGTGCTTACCTTGGCACGCTCATATAGACACGTCCGAGCATCCAGCCGGTTAAGATATCCCAATTGGGATATTGTTTCTTGAGATACATACTAATACTAGGTAAGCACACGGTCGTCAAGTCACTAAGACGGGGAACGTGGATGCGCAGTACGCACACTACTTGCGACGAAGAGCATCGCATGAACCACCAGCAAGGAGATGCGCGATGATTGGGGTATTTCGGAGTACTGGCCGCTCATAACATGAGCAAAGTGAGCTTCGTTGACCACAGGTAGCATAGGATGGGCGTTCATGAAGTAACTGGTTAGAAATTCTTGAAGGAGCCTAGTGCCTGGAAGCGAAAGACAGCCCTGTTGCTGCAGCAAGGTCTGCATCGGCCGCGACTTTTTGTCAAGATTAAAAGGCGTGAGAAAGGAAAAGCGTGCAATATCGGCCATGCCAATTGATGGGATACTATCTGATGGTGATGGGCATCGATCCGAGACATATCTTGTATCGTCGCATAAAAAAGAACTCTCCTTCCGTTCGCTGCTTCTGATGCCGACTATTGATACGGTATTAGATTCCCTTCTGTCCATGGAGGAAGGATTAGACATCGCCGTTGTCTCGGATGGCGGACTGAACGGTTTCTTGTTTCGTCTGCAGGCCTTTGAGATCCTGGCAGAAGTTTGAACCATACAGTGTTTCTTATCCAGATTACAGTTGGTGCATGGCTCACCCCGAATAGTCACATCACAGCGCACCTTGCGGGCCCTGCAGCCGAGACAAGCTTTAAAAGATCTTCTCCTAGTCATAATCACGATTCAAGACGTCAGACAGCGAGGGAACTCGGCCTGTAAGGGTCGGTCGGTTGGCGGAACTGTAGTTTTTGTAACGAAGCGGGGAAAATTGTGGAGGTGAAGGAGGCTTGTAGCTCATTGACTTATGGATTTGTGGCTTCGCGTTGGCTCCCCCCAGGTTGGTTATCTTATTTTGTGGAGCTGGAACTACGGGTGCCTATATCGACTTTAAAGACAAAATTCGTAATTCGTCTGAAATACATTTTTCCACATTTTCTGATTAACGCCACATCTGAGTTTTTATTGGCTACAAGAAATGATCTAAATTCAATATTTTCAAATCTCTATTTATACGCGTAACTGTGCACATGCAGGCGGCGTGAGCCCTAGGTCGGCTCGCTCGTCAATAAGAACCAACAAGACACGAATATAAGCCTTAAATCAATATAAATTAAGTGTATTAACAGAGACGTGCTAGAGGATGATAAGAGTGTAAATATGTAGATTAGTAAGGATTCGCACGTTGGGGACGAGCGAAGAAATAGGCACGTATACGTGATTAATATATAGATATAGGTTAGTGCGAATTAGTGTAATTTTTAGGTGTTGAAGACGCGAGAATGAGGGATTCGTAGGATTCATAGGATTCGTAGGATTTATAGAGTTAAGAAAGACGTCACGTGACGTGTGGGAGTTAGCGTACGTATTTGCACTATATGATTGTTTTATACTCGTTGTTTATCTTATTTGTATAGTTTATATTCTTTCCTACTTTCTGATTGGTTAGAAATCTTTCTTAGTTAGCTGGTGGATTACTGCGTTCCACACTTAGCCAATAACCGTACGTCGTGCAAAATGTGGGAAAATATAAATTTTGTAAAATACGAATTTTGTCTTTAAAGTCGATATAGGCACCCGTAGGAACCGGATAGACCGGAACATTTTTGCGGAGAATAGCTAGCTGACCACCTCCCTCTTCCAGGATTCATGGGTAACGCCAAGGCCTGGATGGATGGAAATTGAAGAATTTCTTATAATAGCTATATTAATCTAAGTTACCTCAGCTAGCTCAGACGCTTCTACTCCAGTCAGTTTTATTCTATTATTTTAAGTTAGATTATTTGAACTATTTTCTTCTTAAATATCACTTAGGCATCTGTTATTTCGGTATTAGAATACTATTAAATCTCTTTCCAGTGACGAGTTTCTCTGATTATTTACTAGTCGGACCATGAATAAATGCAATTAAAATTTTGTTGCTTTCGATTTCTACATTACGATACGCGATGTGTCTAATCCATAATCTCGGAATTAAGCCTAGCCGAACAGAAAACTCCTAGAAAAGGTGATCTTTTTATAGAAGAAGTGCAGACAATATGATGGTCTTGTGTGGTACCAACAGACGTGAATGGAAACACTGGAGATGACAGCTTATGACTGGAGAGTGTGAAGTCAAACCTAAGTAATGTATTGAAGACCTGCATAAGTCGTCTACCAGGAAATACTCACAATGATATGATAGGCCGCAAGCATTCTAATTCGAGAATTTCGATCTTGCCCACAAATTCATCAAGTTGAGGAGCGCTTGCATATGAATCTCTGTACCTTGGGATGGCCTCAATTGGTCGAGAGATGGAAGGGCACTCAGTGCTGGATTGAGCATGATACGGCGGGGCTTCTTGAGCTTCGAAATAAAGTCCTGAATGAAGTGAGCACCGACAATTGACTTGCCTGTTGTATTATTAAATATAGAAGGATGTCTAATCATATTACCTGCATGACACACCTTTGGCCTCATTCTCTAGGAACTGGCTAAGCTTAAAGACGGTACGGTGGACAACAACCACTGTGAAACCATGGTCGGCAGCTTTGATGGTCAGGCTCCGGCCTATGAGAGTCATGCCAATAAAGCCAAAAACACCACCGAGCAAAGAAGGCTCCGGAGCACCGATATCGATCCTGGCGATGCAGGCAGTCACGTTAGTTAGTTGATCGTTGCCGCTCGGGGAACAAAATAACAAGGGTTATGGATTTGTGGAAAGATTATTGAAGGTACTAGGTATTCTAGACGAGGAACAAGGTGCCGTTGTGGTCCATTAAAAAATAATAAACACTGCCTGTGCATCGGGTTGGGGAAAAGCTTGAAGCGGCAAATGTAAGTTTTGAATTGAGAGAAGTTGAGAGCCAAACAATTTGTTAATAATATCAAATACTGACGTAGCTTGTTCCGCCGTGAGGACAGATGAGCTGCTGTTATGAGTAGTGGTATGTTTCAAGATTTGGAGAATGATAGGATCCTCAAGATAGGATGACAATAGAGAGGAGCGATGAGTAGTGAGTATCAAAATGGAAAAGGATAAGTAGACAATAGTGATGGTTGAAACGGCACGTGAACGAAGTAGTTAACTGTTGAAGTAGACTAATTAATTAGCTTCGCTGCCCTAATTGCTACAGGCGCAAAGACCAGTTCCGAGAGAGGCTATTTCTAAGCTCGTCATTACTGATCATTGAGTAGTCAACCTGATCGGATTCTGGTCAATGATTTAGCTTGGATAGTATTACGATATACCAGGTATATTTAATTAGCGAATATCTTTTACAGATTCCATTAGCAATGACCCTAAACCGTCATTTGGCTCAATGCGGACTAGTAATAATATAGCAATGAAGTTCGCACTTAGTTGTTATTTCGTAAACATTCAGTTCCAAGTTCTCTGTCACAGACCTGGACCCATCTTAGTTAAAGCAGCGATGTTTTGAGATACAGTAAAGTTAGTTAAACCACACACAGATTCAGTCACTAGTATTACTATAAAAATTGCTATCGTGTATGCAGTTGATGCACACAGGCCTATTGCAGGAGAGGTCGTTGTTCCCGAACTTAGTTTCAAAGGTAAGAATCAAGCAAATGAAACATTGCAAATATAGGTAACCCTCGTGCTAATACCTAGCGATAGCCGCCTTTCGATTCCTGGTTCCGTTCTACACCAACTCGTGGGTAGAGTCGGCTGGTTACCTGAATTGTTCCGGTGCTTTGGCGGGCATCTGTGCAGCTATCTTGGTTCTGTGGATTCGCTTTTATTTTTGGTGTAAACCATTACGTCTTGGACTCAAGCTGCTCAAGGGTGTTCACTGGGGTGCAGATTGTGAGGTCGGCGAGT
This sequence comes from Talaromyces funiculosus, assembly GCA_004299765.1. Taxonomy (NCBI): domain Eukaryota; kingdom Fungi; phylum Ascomycota; class Eurotiomycetes; order Eurotiales; family Trichocomaceae; genus Talaromyces; species Talaromyces funiculosus. The sequence goes on from CP036237.1 coordinate 61,220, forward strand.
AAAATGCAGTGAATGGTGTCTTGCAGTAGCACCACTAGCAGCAGGATTTCGTAAATCTTGATTGCTAAGTTAATTTTTTATTCACTAATGTTATCGAGGTTTGCACCTTATTAGGGATATCAACGTCCTTTTGCTGTCCTGTTCATACTAAACTGACACTTTTCCCTGTGGTTCATCGTAAGATGCTATTGTTTGAACATCGACATCTCTAAATTTTCACCATTTCCATTGAGGTGCATTAAGGTCTCCATAGAATGTTCCCATCATTCCTTTGAGACCCTAAGTGATGGATTTTCTACGTGCTCGCTTCGAACTCCACCTTCTTAGCCCAAAGTGGAGATGTCCGATAAGACACTGACCCATGAGTCAAGAAAATCTCATCGCTTCCTGGGCTTCAAGTAACTGAAGATAAACGCCTGATGACATATTAGATCCGGCTTGTAGCATAAAGGGGGGCGAATACCTGCAAGGTTCCACCTTTTATCTATCGTAGAAAACGTCTCTCTCATACTCTTGACGACTTTGTCCAAGTCTGGACTGCATGTTCCCTGACCTACCCTGGAAAGATGATATGTGCATATTCGATACGCAAAAAAAAGACCCCAAGGTGACATGTCATCTGGGTTGCGTCCCGTGAAGCAGTTTTTTTCAGTTAGATTCAGTTTCACTGTGGTTATTATTTGTTGAATAATCACTCCTGCACGCCGTGAACGCTCGGTAGGAACACCATTCGGAGGGAATAACCAAGGATATTCGAGCGTCACTAGACAGCTGAGCGGTTGTAAGTAAGCTGTCTCAAGGAAAGGGGAATTACAAACCTGTAAACGAAGGCTATCTGATCATCGTCGGGAACTTCGACATCCAATGAAGCAGCAAGCATAGACTGAAGAGTCCGATCTAGTTGAATCCAGACATCGTCGTCCTCGTCTGCATCACTCGATAGATAGTGAAGAACTTGACCTAGTAATCTTGCAGCTTGACATAACAAAGCAAATCTACTCATGTGGCCAGTGAGCGGCTCAAGCAATGTGCAGAGGCTGTCGGGGCTGACGATCTATAAATTTTATGAGCAAGGGAGGGCAGAGTAAGATATTATAATCGAGACGGACCCCCCGATCCCATTCGGCATCGTCCGCCGGCAACAAGTCATTTAGATCCGGCTCTGCAGTTACAAAAGGTCTTCCTGGACAGCCAACATTCACGAATCTAGAGCGAACTCAGCCAGTGGGAAGCGCAAAATGCAGGTTAATGACGAACCGATCCAGAATCACAATTGCCCACCACACCCTCCTCCTCTCTTCAGCCTCGACTAATGTAAGAACTCTGCGTGACTTTCCGGTCTTGCTGGCATTGATACCCAAGGCATGTGCATAGCGAGAACAAGCACCAATAGTCAAAAAAGCGGCAGGATATATACCGTGCCCGATTTCGTACAGTGCTAGAAGAACGCCTGCCTGTAGAATGAGAATCGAAAAAGCGCCTTCGCCTTCAAGGTCAAGATGGAAATGCTTTGCAGCGTAGTATAATGGGGTCCGAGCATCGCGTGGTCTTGCAGGCGGGAAAGTTGTGATCAGTTTGAGACAAAGCACAAGAAGGATAACATCGGGGTACAATGGAGGAAGTGTCCATAGATGAACATCGTAGAATCGCTTTTTGGAAATGAACGGCATCCATAAATGGATATGGCCAAAGAACTTGGCTGCTGTGTCCTGAATATCGCTCACATCTCCGATCAGGTGGAGAATATGTGGCGGAACCGACACGGCCGCGGGAGGCATTTCCACCTGCCCATGTTGTAAGATTGATGGATCTAGGAATAACAGCGTCGGATAATTGAGAGATTTTGTCTCAGATGAACGACTGGAATATTCGTGCGGGGAAGTCTGGTTCCATTGAAATCTACTGGACGTCGAGGAAGAAGCGGAATGGCGGATTGGATTCGGCGTTGAATACTCGCATGGTAAATTCCTCCTGACAACCAAAAATGGGTTTGACCAGTCAATATCCTGTGGCCCTTAAAGCAAGACTTGTATAGAACTATACTACGCACTTGGTACATAAAGAGCATTTCGGAAGGGCTTTGTTGCATTTCCTTTTCCTTATCTTGCAAGACCTGCAGACTTGACGGGCCTGATTGACGCTAGTATCGGTGTCTGGAGATTGCATGGCGGCTTTATCAGAGCCGTTATGTGATAGATATCCAGATAGATCAAGTAGAAAGATGAAGGATGGGAGAATACAGGAAGTTGCGGGAGTTAAGTGGCCCAGGGAGGCGGCCGAACTAAGTGGAAAATGGCGGCCGCCCCTCGGCCGCACATGGCAAAGACCCACCCGCATATTTCCTAACTAGGTAAAAGAGCTTCCATGCAGAGTTTCTGATTCAGATAATGATCTTGCAATACTTGACATAAATACTGGTCTTCTGTTAGCCGGGATTCGACATAATATTCAGTCATCTTGTTAAGTCATCTGCTTGATCATCTATCAACATGAGTCGTTACGTCACTACCCACGCCCACCCCCAAGGCCCTGGAGATGCCCGGCCAACGGCTCTGCAAATCGTCCAGGACGAGCATCTTGAAAATAAACTTGCTGGAAAAGCCATGGTCATTACTGGCGCGACAAGTGGTATTGGCCTCGAGACAGCACGCGCCTTGGCCGCTACAGGGGCAACTTTATTCTTGACCGTCCGTGATCCGGAAAAGGCCAAGCCGACCCTAAATGATCTTTTGCCATCGAATCGAGTATTTTTGGTCAAAATGGACAATTCGTCTCTTGTCAGTATTAGAGCGGCAGCGGCTGATATTCTTGCAAAATCGAACAATCAAGTAAACATATTGATCAATAACGCTGGAATCATGGGTGTTCCCAACCTTCAGATTACGGACGACGGATTCGAGGTTCAGTTTGTTACCAACTATCTGGGTCACTTCCTTCTCTTTGAACTTCTCAAACCAGCATTGGTCGCCAGCGCAACTCCTGAATTTTCATCAAGGGTCGTGAATGTCTCCTCGTCCACAGCACGTTCTGTGGATCTCACTACTGGCGACAACTACAATTTCGAAACGAAGGAATATGATGCCGGTGTCGCATATGCTCAATCAAAGCTCGCTATGGTCTACATGGCCAATGAAATTGAGCGTCGCTACGGTCACAAGGGACTTCATGCGACGAGTCTGCATCCTGGTGGTATCATGACAAACATTTCCCGCAACGTGAGCCCGGAGATTATTGCGATGGTTCTAGATGAACTGAAGAAAAATGGTGCGAATGTTTTGAAAAGCGCTGAGCAGGGAGCGGCGACAACCGTACTTTCAGCCATTGGCAAGGAATGGGAGAACAAAGGGGGGAAGTATTTGGAGGACTGCGCAGAGTCAAAAAGAGGGCGTGATGATTACGACGGATTTGGGGTGGGATGGACTGGACAGATGTATGACGCTGACAATGAAGCGCGGTTGTGGAAAGACTCGCTGGAGATGCTGGGGCTGCAAGATGATATGTAGATACAGGAGGCCCTGGTTCTAATAAACAGAACGCCTTCCAATGTCTAAATCTGATATCTGTAGATTTTGGTTCCTGGGACTGGAAAGCACTCTAATGCAAGACCGTAATTTTTCCGATTAAAAATGATTCGGAGCCCTCTCCAAGTTCATATAAATAATACTTAACCGAATATTGACGTAGTGATAGGAGTCCTTTTCGTTATAGCCAGGTCCTATCGCCGTAGATGGATGATGGCATAGGGCTAAGACTTCAGTCTCGCACATGACGAATCGCTGAGACGCAAAGAAGTCACGCTGTCAATGCAGGCTCCCAGTCCAAGATGAGTGGTTTAAAATGCCAATCAGGAGCTCGCATTTGATGAAGCCAAACTCGATCAATGACTTGATTTCGTAACACCCACCCTTTCCGCCCTACGTTTGGCTAACTTAATAAGATGCCTGTAATCTTACTAAGCACCTTAGTGCGCTCTGGTGGGTACACTAACTCGCAGGTAACGGGCCTAAACCTGACCCACTTAAAAGGTTGGGTCGGGTGCGGGCTGAGTTTAGGCTAGTGCCAGCTCTAAGACTTGCAGAGGTCTTTGTAGGATCCAGCTTTGGGTAAAAATAGCCCAGTCACTTATATATATGTTGAGTGAAGCAAGCAATAACTCAAGCGGTCATGTTGGCAGGTACCTTCTAGGAGTCTTGGCGTCTCAAGAATTCGGGTTGCCGATGTAACGATTAATCTTCCGAATAGAAGACGTATTTCCGTTTTAGGAAAAAGACAACAAGATCACACAAAGCGCCCCCAATTTTTAAAGTAGCAATTACCTATTTTGGAAGTTTCACAGATTTGAATGTGCTTTTTCCCACACATCTTGGCTCGTGAATGGACAACTGTAGAGAATATTTATTATAACATGATATATATAGGTAGAGGTATACCAGTCATGAATTTGAATAAATCGATTCTCAGGTACTTCAATAACGTGGTCACCGCGGTTACCTAATGTTCTTGTTTTCTTGATTTATTCTCAATTATATCGGTATCATATTCCAAATGTTGCTAGGATCTTCACTGTCAAATGCAGCAAGCATGATGCTGGCACTTTGTGCTATTTTTAATATAGCTGCGGCTTTGAGCGAAGGTAGCTCTACGTGCTATATTGTACACCAGGAGGAGAAAAATGCTAACATCGAAACGGTTACCAACCAGAAGCACACCATAAACGGAGTAACACCTCTCTGACCCCGAATGGTAAGAAAGCTGGCAGTGCCGGCGGCAATGCTGTCCCACTTTGGGAGCCTCACCTTGGATGGTGGTATGACTGGAATCCTATCGAGTCTAGCAGCCACAATACCGAATATGTACCAATGTTATGGGGCGATGGGGATGCAAGCGATCTAGACGCGCAGAGATATCAAGATTTCCAGACTCTGAGTTCGACTCCGACATATCTCCTGGGATTTAACGAACCCGATTGTCCGCCGCCGGATTCCTCGGATATCGCCACAGATAAAGCTGCCCAGGTGTGGAATGACATGATCGCCCCCTGGGGCGGTAAGGGCACATTACTTGGTAGCCCTTCCATGTGTAGTAAGTAGTCTGTCTTCAGTAATAATGGATAATTCGTGGTGTGCTCTATTGACAACAATCTTTCTACCTCAAGAACAAAAGGACGAAGATTGGCTTACCCCGTTCAAGAGTGCAGTCAACAGAGACTGGGACTTTACAGCAATTCATGTCTATAAGAACAGTATGGATGGAGTGTATGAGGACCTGGTGATTCTCTCCCTCTTCCATTTTTCAATTCTCGTGCGAAGTTGAAGTGAAATCTTAACAATACTGATGACATAATATTAGGATCACTACTGGAACGTATATGGAAAGCCAATCTGGGTCACCGAATTTGGATGTGTTGATGGTAAGGTCAACTAAGATATCTATTGCACTGAGACTAAACAAGCAATTTCGGTCAGATCAAAACGGCTTCACACCTTGCACCGATCAAAATGAGATCAACTCCTTCATCATGGACATTGTTGACTTATTCGAGAGCGACGATCGTGTTTACGCCTACGCATATACCGACGGCAATGGATTGGGGACTGTTTGGCCGCCCACAAAAGATGGACAACTAACTGAGAGTGGTCAGACCTATCTGGATGCAATCAGCAAATACTCATGAAGAGCATATACTTCAGCAATGAATTAGTGTTCGTACACAGAAATTGGTATCTTGAGACCCACGCCACGGAAGAGGTCTAGGCCCTTCTATATGATACTCACGAACGTATTGAGCAATAGTCGATACAAAACTTTTGCATCTTTCAATCCAAGTATATGCATGGAATGTCGATATAAACCTTTAAATACATAAGTATACATAAATCCGCTTTGCTTGCATTGAACTGTTATGTCTGAATAATGCCGTCGTAAGGTGACGATATCGCCAGCGGATATGAAATGAGTTACCGCCTGAGTCTGCCGACTAGAGTATATTGGTGAGAGACACCAACAGAAACGGCCTCATTCTACTGGAGAAATTGGTTTCTTACATACTCCATGGTACATCTATGTCCTGTGGTAAATTTTAGGGCCAATGCCACAATAGTAGATGAGAAAGACGTGATGGCTGGTCAAATGATATAAGGCATTACTCCAATCAAATACAGACAGATATATTAACTTGGTATTTGAAGACAACTTCCCGCATGGCCGACCATCCATACCTCTTGTCTCGAAAACTATCATATCAAGTCTCGCAACAATACATTAGATCTAGTCAGCGAAGGAGCAATGAACTCAACTGCAGGCAGATGCTCTGTACTGCTTACTCTACCAACCCACCACGATGATTTTCACGATGATCCGGTTCGCGGCTCGATGGACCCACGTCAAAAAGATCCAGATCCTTAACCCTAAGATATCTGTTTATTTTCGTGGATGGCCTTTCTGACCATGGCAGTACTATCGCGGAACTTGTCCATGTTCGAATTTAGTACTACGCCAGTCAGCGGACTTGTCATAAGATGCAAACTATACTTGGATATACGTACGCAATAAGTGATTTGCCCAATAATTCCGTCATCTTGCGTGTTGCATCCCGTGACACATACTTCGCCATTATAGCAGCCGTAGGTCTGACCGTTGACGACGCAGATCTGAGGATCACCGTGGTTGCAGGTTCCTGATTGGGCTACGACACAAGTGGCAGCGAGGAAAAGTCCAAGAATAGAGGTGAGATACATTTTGAAAGGTCTTTCAAGCAGTCGTAAGAGAATAAGTGTGTGAATAATAAGGATAGTATGACAGAATTGACGTGAGATAATATATTGATAACGAGTACATAGTATCTTCTCGAGGAGTCTTCTATTACTTTATATACTTGTAAACGGTAGCTTATCTTCATCTTTTAATTTTTCAGCTCACTTCAAATCTACGTAATTTTTATCTACCTTCAAACTCAAATAGCCTGATTCAACCAGCTACTGCGACATTCCTAATTTGAGTCTTGTATTTGGAGTCCAATCAGAAGAGCATTCAGCCTAGAATCTGCCCATTTTCTGCGATTAATGTTGTTTTACAAGACTGCTTAGATTACCTATAGCTAGCATTATTACATATCGACCATTTTACCTTGTAAGCATCCTGGGCCATCCTTGCACCAGTCCTTGCTTGGAAGAGCCACTATTCCTATTTGTCTCTAGGAGCTAGGACTGAACTATATCAGTTATTCTAATACTTAAGGCTATATCTAATTTAGGAATATGAATTCGATTCTCATGCTAAATCGACAATTTTAAGGCATTGTTTCGGCCCCACTCCGACGTTTTACGCTCAATTACCCCATCACACCTTTGTCACTCTGTAACTATGCCTTGCATAGCATCGGTCCCACCCCGATATGTTATGAAATCAGCTATGCATCACTTGAAGAGTCTACAATGTAAGAAAGACTGGGAGGTTATCTAGCTTATATGGCCTCTTCTTCATAACCTTAGATTAGGACTAGATCTTTGTCAAAGACAATAAACAACCATGATTAATAGTTGTCTTGCTATGTCGTCACTATCATGTAAAGCAGCATTTGTTTGCATACAGAGTTATTTTTCTTTCCCATGTCATTTACAGCCTAGACCTATCATAGTATGTAGTAATTAGGACTAAAGATCTAAAGCAGATAGCCACTGTCCTACGACTTTGCCGATCATTTTATCGTGCAATGAATGTAAAGTTTGCAACAAAGAACACACAAATCAGCAATCCAGAAAAGCATTTCCCTAAAAGGTGCAAGATACATCAATGGGCCAATGGCGGATTGATGACTGAAGATAGGTTTGAAGAAAGTCGTATTAGAAGAGATCGTCTCAGATACGATCCAGCTGAGAACTAACAGTCGTCTCTGATGACTACGTCTATATAAACTGATACATCCTACCCATGATGCCAGCATTTTTCTCAATAATTTTTCTCAATATAATTCAATAAATCTCACAATCTCAACAGGTAAGTAGTAGCGGCTTCTATTGTAATATTTAGCTAACCGCACGGAAGATCGCCAGAATGTCAATAATGCTATCCGTTGCCTCCACTTTCCTACTCAATATTGGTCTCGCTCTAAGCATTCCAATTGTCCAGGAGTATCGGTACATTACAGCCGGTAAAGAACTTCGTCGTCCAACATATTCAAGACCCGTAACTTTCAACGGAGTTGCTATTGGCACTACGGAGCTTAACAGCACTGGAATACCTGGCACGATTCATTCCCTCTCAGACGGTCATCACTTTTATCAGTCGGGCTGGTATCTCTCGCACACGGACACCGATGAGCCTGTTTGGATGTATTTACCAGATCGTCGCAATCAATCATACTCGCAACCAGTCAAACGGCAAAGTGAAGATGGGTACATTCAAGTGTACACGGAAGGGAATAGTGCACCATATATTAGTGGGGCCATTGTGGATTTTGCCGATACATTCGAGCCTCTATCGTTTACCATTCACGACTTAAGTTGGTCAACCTCTGGTGTCGGTGAGATGTTCATGGACGTCTTTGATAACGGTGCCTTTGTTGCCTCGTCAAGTGCTTTAATTGGTGACCTGTCCAATATCTTCATGAACGCCTTCGAGATCTTTCTTTAAGATGTAATGATTAAGAATTTATGTAGTAGAGTTCCTTATAGTTTACGTAACAATTTCTCTTAGATATTTCCCATACTTAGGTAGTGTGTTTATATAGGGTCATTATACGAAGTTGGAAACTTGGGATTGCTGTGAAGCCAATCCAATAAGCCGCTCGTATCTGACTGAATGTCCATTTTCTAGTACCTAGGTATGACTGATAAGGTGTAACAATACCGGCGCCAGACTAAATATTCAACAGTAGCTAGCTCAGACGCTTCTACTCCTAGGCTGTCCTAGCGCGGCCTTTTTATGGGGCCGAAGGCCACTAAACCCCTTTTGGGTGTTTTGGAAAAACTCATCAGTAATTCTTGTGTGCACTACGAGCAATTATGGAGCACTGCTTCTTTCTGGTCAAAGTCTCAGCGACAACCAGGCAAATTTGTTATAATGGTGGAATGCGAGCTCAAACATACGTATATCTCTTGTCCTTGACACACGGGTTGGCCTGCTTCCAAGGTATGTTAAATCTATAATTGAATCAATTCTATAAATGATGGAACCTATATGATGTTTTTACATATATTGCGTGATGTTGCAAATTTCTTCTGCTGTCTGAATATCCCAGCATGCCTTGCTGGCAGCCGTAGCTCCATCGCCAAGAACAGGTTTGCACTGGTCAAGAAACTTTACCTCCAGCATGGCTTCATCCAAGGGCACCTCGAGACTGCCAATTGCGTGCTCAATGGTCTTGGTAAAGACTTGACCATCTGCGAGCTCTACAGTAACTATTGCCTGGTCGGGTGTCAAAGCCGTGTCGATCTCAGCAGTGATTCGATCCCGAATGACGATAACATCGGGGTCACGCACAACTCGATCATCGTACTCGGATGGTGTAGCTTTTCCAAAGCAGAGACCACAAGCACCGCTGTGGTAAACACTGAACTTGGCCTCCAGTCCATCCTTGGGGGTCTTCTTACCTGTGAGTTCAAGCACAAGAGGGTGGACCTTTGCAATAACGGACTTGATGTTGCGTACATCGAGGTTCTTGGCCATAATTTCACCGTGTATCTGAGCGCAGGCATCGATGATGGGGTGGATGACAATACCGCATGGGAAGGGTTTGAAGCTATTTCGCAAGATTTCCCAGCGGCCAACACCATTATTGACGAGGCTCAGCTCGCCCTCATTGCCTATCCACTTATCGAGGCTCTGCAGCGTACCTGCCTTTGAAGAGCCAACAACATTTGCCCACCCACGTTTGGCCTCTAGCGTCTTCTCGCTGCTAGTGTAGCCGCCCTGTGCCATGACAGCCGCCACCAAGCCACACTGCGCAGCGCGACCGGGGTGGAAGGACTTTGTGTGGGAGCCAAACATCTCCCTCAGACCGATCACCTGTGTAGCCGCGAGTCCGATAGCGTGGGCAGTCTCTGAGATAGTCAGACCAAGGATCTTTGAGACGGCCACGGCAGCTCCTATCGACCCAGTTGATGATGTAATATGCCTAAACACACCCACCTCCGTTTCAGCAAGAGTCCGTATACCAAGGGCAACAACGCAGACTTACCATCCCACGTCATAATGCTCCGGCCAAACGGCCAGACCAGCCTTACACTCGGCCTCAATGCCGGCCACGAGAGCGACAATAAAGTCTTGACCGGATACTCCTTTCTGCCATTCCGCAGCAGCAAGCAGAGCGCTTGCAACCGGGCCAGTTGGATGGATGATAGTGTCAAGATGCGTGTCGTCGTAGTCATGGACATGCGACGCGATACCATTTATGAGAGCTGCATGTTGCGCGTCTATCTTCACCTCCCCCTTATGGCCCAGCAGCGTAGAGGTAGAAGCGCCGAAGAATGGTGCTAGAGATTGACGCTGAACAAATCAGTAAGGCTGTGCTGGTGACCAGACATACATAATTCGCCAATGTCGAATCAGACATACTGCAATGAGGGTGGCCGGGTGATTGCTGCCACCGATTGTGCAACCAACCCAATTATAGAAGCTCCGCACAGCTGCTCGGACAACGTCGTTTGGCAGGTCAGAGTATTCAAGGGTCTTTGCCCAGCCTGCAAGACGCAGTGTCGCCATTCGATGGGAATGGAAGAAATGGAAGAATAAAGAAGTAAACGGTTGGAAATGGATACTGAGAAAGTAGAAATATTTTAAGGATTATCATTGAAAAGGAACTACGAGTTGTCGGCGCACGCTCAACGCTGGTCGGCAGTTCCGACGGAACGGTCCGAAACAGATATCTTCGGCTTTATCCGATACTCCGGAACCGTAACATGGGGAGCCCCAGTGGGGTTCTGCGCGCCATCCGGGGTCGTTTTTTCCAAGCAATGCCTTAGGCTAACGAGGAGACCAAGTAACAGCGAAGACTGAAATCGGATAGAGCCGATGATATATAATAATTCCCAGCGGGTATGCCATGGACCAACAGGGATTGCCCCCGCATTCCTGTCAGCATTTGTCCCGATATGAGTTAGTAAGGCAGGAGTACAAAGTTATAGTCTTCCCCAGTTCTCTGGAGACACAGCATGTCTCTTCAGTTCTAAGTCACCACAGCCGCTCATTTTTTCCTTTCTAGTAAGCTCAAATCGCATCCTTTGATCTTCCAACCGTCAGACACAATGGGCTTCTTCGGACTTCGCGGCAAATCGCTGCAGGCTGCCCAAATCTGGGCTGTTATTATGCCATGTTACATCCTGTAAGTCTTCTTGTTTGATTCTATGTAACCAGTTTGCTGATCAGACTGCGCTGTAGTTTCGGATACAATAATGCCGTTGGGGGAGGTCTTCTAGCACTGCCGTCCTGGATCGCCACTTTCCCTCAAATCAACACCGCTACTACAACCGGAGCAGAAAGGCAGCATAACTCTACCCTGCAGGTAATGAAGTCTTGCCATAGATTCGTAACCGAAATAGTATGTTAATTTACTCATCAGGGAACTACGATCGCCATGTATACGCTTGGCTGTCTGTTTGGCTGCTTGAACTGCATCTGGCTCGGTGACAGGCTTGGCCGCAAGCGTACCATCATGTTTGGAGCATTCACAAACATTATCGGGGCCACTCTGCAGTGTACTTCTTTCTCACTGGCGCAGCTTATTGTCGGTCGACTTGTATCTGGCTTCGGATTTGGCCATGTGACCGCCACAGCGCCAAACTGGCAGGCAGAGTGCTCTGGAGCCGACCACCGTGGAGCAGCTGTTATGCTTGAGGGCCTTTTTATCTCTTCCGGCCTCGCTATTGCTGGATGGATCAATCTGGGAATGTCAACCCATAGCGGATCTGTAGCCTGGCGATTCCCTATGGCTCTTTCGATCTTGTGGTCATGCTTCATCCTGCTCAACACACCCTTCATGCCCGAGTCTCCTCGATGGCTACTGAAGAAAGGAAGAGCCGCAGACGCGAAATCTGTTCTCTCCGACCTAAATGATGTTGACGCTGATTCGCAAGAAGTCGCTGAGGCAGTAGCTGAGATTGAGTCTTCACTGGAGTTGGCTGGCCAGGCAAAGTTCCAGGACATATTCAAGAACGGTCCTCTCCGGCTATTCCATCGCATGTGCCTGGCTTGTTTTGGCCAGCTCGCGCAGCAAATGAGTGGTATCAACGCGTTGGCGTTTTATCAGGCTACCATCTTTGAGGATGATCTTGGCCTTGCTCCAAGGACCGCAAAGATCATCGCGGCATCTGTCTTTACCTGGCAGACCATATGCTCTCCCATTGGCGTCTTGACAGTGGATCGTTTCGGTCGTCGCAAGCTCATGCTCTTCTCCGCCTTTGGTATGGGCATGTGCATGGCTGTGATTGCCGGCAGCTCTTCTCAGCTCCATAACATGAGTGCTATCGGCGCAGCTGCGGCGTTCATTTTCCTGTTCTCTCTTTTCTTCCCCACTGGTTTTCTCGGCCTGACCTTCTTGTATGCCGCTGAAATCTCTCCTTTGAGCCATCGCGTGCCTATCACGGCCATGTCTACTGGTAAGCTGCTAGCTCCTAAGGCCCTCAGTATTGTAGAACGAGTTGCTAACATCGCTCACAGGTGCTGCTTGGCTTTTTAACTTTGTAAGTCAACTACCACTAGGGAGTGATCTCAAGATGCTTCGTACGCGGTACTAACAGCGTTCACAGGTAGTTGCTGAGGTGACTCCGGTTGGTCTTTCTACCATTAAGTACAAGTACTATATTGTCTACGCTGTCATTAACTTATTCTTGACTTTGCCTGGTCCGTCCACCAATACGAGAGATGATATCTTTTGCTAATATCTGCTAGTTGTCTACTTTTTCTTCCCCGAAACAAATGGCCGCCACTTGGAGGAAGTGGATTCTATTTTCCTTCAAAGCAAGAGCATTTTCGACACCGTTTCTATTGCGAGAAATATCCCACGTGGAAACGCGGCACGCCACTTGATGGAGAAGACCGAGATGCAAGTTACTCACCATGAAAATGTTACTCGTGACACTGAAATGAATGGTATTAGCGTGTAGAGAGACATACAATATCCGAAAGCCAGTTACTCCGGTGGTCATTTATGTAATTCTTTCTGTCTTTTTCTTCCTCATGAATAATCATGGTATCGTCACGTATATCTACTTGTACGGGAGACCTAGTATATAACTTCACATGGACCTGTTAGCATCCTTGCATGCTACAGGTTCGGATGCCTTGAAATCTTCCACCGAGCTCTAATCATTGTGATCAGCATGTGACATTAGGTTTACCCCAACAATCTCTTAAACCAATAATATAGGGTAATGTTGTCATACGGAAACTAAGTATAAAGTCTTCGACTGCCTATCTTCCTCTTGCATCCTCCATCTTACACAGTCTTGAAAAAGGAACGATAAGGTTCTCATAATTGAGATATTACAATCCGAAGGAATCGGTGCCAACTATTAGTCGCTACAGCCCCCTCGCAACATTCATTCATTCCTTAAGCCTTGTGTTCCATTCCTGAGCCAACTGAAGTTAAAATAATGTTATGCTGGAGGGACCTGGTGTACTAATTGTTTTGCTAGACATTCGCTTGCTCCAGAAGTTGGGCCATCAAGTGGATAATTAGGGAGTTTAGCAATTACCCACCAATTGGACCGGATATCCCGAAAGCAAATATGATCCGGCACTTTCTAGCACGGCACGACCGGACATCAACATCTTAAACGACTTTAGTTTTCACTGAATTTACGATCCCTGGCTAGGCTTGGCTAATTTGCAAGATCACTGCGACAAGCTCATAAACTAACAAAGTGAGCCGAGTCACTAGATCAGGTGAAATATCGGCAAACTACCATGAGCTGACCCCACGTTCAGATCTCAATCGACCTTGAACTGCCCCAATGTCGACGGCTTAATGCAGACATCCAACTCTCGGAGGATCAACACCCCGAGGAAATAGATTCGGCTTCTAATTTCATGAATATTGAGGCTGCAGTGACCTTCTTATAAAATGTCTCCACATATATTGATCCATGAAGTTCATCAAAATGTATCAATTCCTGTTTGGCCGTAGGCCTCGCTTGCCATGACTTGTGAAGATCTTGAGGATTTGAACCCGCCGACCGGACAACATAGTTTTCAAAATAATATTTTCCTAAATCAATAGTGGTAAGAAGATCAACCTAATGAGCCAATCAAAGATATGATTTGATCACATTTTACATGCCAGACGCTTCACATCCATTTGGTAACCTTGGCCACTTACAACGTCACTTCCATGTCCTATGCAGAAGTATCGTGTCAAACTGTTGACCGCGTTCTGTTTAGCTATCCTGCTTAGGCGTCTCTTGCCGGGAGTTGGTGGCTTCCTAGCAAACGACATATACCCCAAAAGCTAATCTTCAGAGGTAAAGGCTTCCATGGCCTGAAAAATACTGTCCTGCATCCAAGTCTCGGCATTTATTTGGTAATCCCCCAGGACCATCCCAAAACTGTCCCAGATAGTCTCATGGGCTGTCTCGCCTGAGGTCCAACGGCCTTCCTCGCCCAAATGATGCTCGGTCTCCAACTGCACTGGCCCACCAGTGGTGTTGGAACGTCGCCGTGGTTGTCTTTCGTATTCGCCCTCAATTGTGACAGCGACAAGGCGATCAAAAGCATTTCGAACCTTGCGAGCCGCGGGCCACCGTTCCGATATAGTATATAAGAGAGTACTGCATGCACGGATATCACTGCTGAACTTGGCACCGAAGATTGATGGATCCATGCAGAAACAATAAACTAGCACAAGGCCTGCTACAAAGTTGGCGTGAAGGGCTAAAAGGGAAAATGATATGTAAGTCTGGTCATCATAGAGATGCTTATACAGCTGACATATCTGGCCCGCTGAGTATGCAACTTGGTGGAACTCTGGTTGCGTCGGTGTGAGTGAAGGCAGGAAAGGCAGAAATAGCAAGACCAGTGCTTTGTGATACTGGGTCATATGGTAATCACGCGTGACGTATGGGTGCTTTTCTCTGGCATAGTAGTCTTGATTGTTGGGAATATTAGATTTCCATTCTTCGAGAGCAGCTCGAAATGCAATGATCTTCTGTGGGTTGATGGAGCTAACGGGTTTATCCACACGACACACCGTGTTGGATATCCTAGACTCCAGTTGTTGCAG
Organism: Talaromyces funiculosus; assembly: GCA_004299765.1. Classification (NCBI taxonomy): domain Eukaryota; kingdom Fungi; phylum Ascomycota; class Eurotiomycetes; order Eurotiales; family Trichocomaceae; genus Talaromyces; species Talaromyces funiculosus. The sequence goes on from CP036237.1 coordinate 76,434, forward strand.
CCGGAAGATGTGGATGGCGGCTGTTAGTGGTGTTATCTGGGTGGGATTCGCCTGAGCTTCAGCCAGCGCGGCGACTACCTCACTCTCAGTTTCTAGCGAGTCATCAATGTTTGCTGGAAGATCTACATCAATGTCTCTATCGGATGGCGAGTGCGGACGTCCCATTGTTCTCGCCACAGAACGTTCTAGCATGTATGCTGTCCAGAAGATACGCTTGCGTCTTTGATCAAGTAGAGCCGATATATTGTTGGAACGTCGATGCAGGCCGCAGTCGATGCAATGCCGCATCGTCGTTCCAATTATCCACCTACGGTTGTTAACTTGGACACTTTGAATGGCAAACCCAGTACGTACCATATTCCAGGCCCCGTCGGCGATCTTAACTGATATATAGAAATCAAGAGCATTGCGTCTAAGTTTTCGAGGCTCTGGACAGCGAAGATGGTCTCGGCATCGCTCAAAGCGCTCGCATAATGCTCCTGGGCCGCGATTAGTGGTAGTTAATTAGCACCATCAGAGAATCATCACCAACTCACACTGGGAGACTGATGCTTGTTGTCAGGTGCCAGTTGCAAGTACCTGCCGCCAATCGCATACACGAGATGGAGGATAGAGTAATCGCACAGGTCCGCCCTGTTTTCGGTAGATGGAGGAACTTTGTGCGCTGGAACCAGATTCGTTCTGGCGTTATGTAGACGCATTATCTTCTTCTTGGACAGAAAAGGATGCTTCGGATGTATTCGGGAATAGTATGTATCGATGAGCTTCCTTCCAACTTCGTCTGTAGGCATGTCTGCTCTACCAGAAGGCACCAGGGGCCCTCGATGTATTCCAGTCTCGTAGGGAGCTGTCAGATGCGGCGCAAAAGTAATAATACCCTTAGTTGTTGATCGGCCTATTCGACTTGGGTCATCGGATGTGCTTATGGCAGATTTAAGCAGCTTTGCCAGTGGAAACCCGCTGGAGGTTCCGAGAAAAGAGTTTGGTGACAGCGCTATAGCGCCAGAGCCAGACTCTGCATTAGACTCGCCCTCTTCTGCGACGTCATTGCCTTCTGGAGAAGCCACGGTATCAGCTGCCAGGTGTTGGGTTGGGAAGACGGCCATATTGGGAAGCTGAGGCGCCGCAGCTGTCTGGACTGGAGTGGCTCCTTTCTCGAGTTCCGCAATACGCTTTTCCAGCGAGCTGACGTACTTGGCAGGATATATTTGCTTAAACCCGTACGAGCAAACCTCGCCGGCAGACAGGCAACTTGAACATGACGGGAAATCATTATCGCAGCGCTGCTTGCGAGTTTTGCACCTTTGGCACGCCAGGGCACCCCGAGCACGTCTCTTGGCTGGTCTCTGCCCCTCGCTACTTGCATCGGCTGCGTCTTGCCCTCTATCCATTCCTTTTTCAAGCGCGTGTGGATGAGTCTGGAGAGAGCGTCACAAGCGGCAGCCACGGGAGATGCTGTGAAAAAGTGATGGCTTGGTAACCCAATAGTAAGCAGTGCTAATGATGGCTTGTACAATACCCAATGCTTGTGTCTTCGTGAGTAAGTCAAATTAAAGGCTGTATGTAAGTTTTATGCGCCCCCGCACTGGTAACTAAGAACGACCGGGGAAGCCAGCCCTATGTAGCCGGGTCCTCACCGCCTACAGTAAAATAAGCAAGTGGACCGCCCAAATGCTGAATCAGCACAAGTTGAACCGGCAGAATCTGATTTCGATGTGTACAGGTCACATGACCCCAACGCGCTGGTTTGCATTGGTTTGCATCTTGCGCACCTCCAACGTGTCTCCCAGAGCCCCAGGGTCTCATTTGTGACTTGTTGGCTCTAGAAGCACACTGTTAGGGTTATATATCATCAAAAATAACTATATAAAAATGTACCATATAAATGTCTAATACACAAGGATCATAGCAGTCTGAACTAGTCGGCAAAGAGGACGTTCAACGAACGGGAAGCCTAACTACTTTCAAGTAATATACAATGGCAGAATATCCCTGGACGTTTTAGGTTGATCAGGATCAGGTGCTAAAACATGTATTTTAAGATATCATTACCATATAAAACAAAAATACTAAATAGGGGGCAGGTAGGGGTAGTATGTTATTTAAGTCAGAAAAAGTGACATAATGTGATTGACCATGATAACAGAATTCGGAAAGAAGAGTGGCATGCATTGCAGAAATGCCCGAGGTTGCTTGCGAACTAAATTTAACCTTGGAATTCTTCAGAAGAATAAGGTTTGGGAATCCATACCGGACATCTCATATTGGAAGTTTGAGTAGACCAAGGCCTGTTATCATGCAGATGGAATTCTAGATTCTGAAAATCAGTAATCATCTCCGAATATGCCTAGTCTCTAATAGGGGTAAGATAACACAGGTTTTGTTCTAGATCCTATAATCTGACTAAATCTGCACGAGGTGGTCTTAAACAATGATGTGTGAAACTGCATTTCCGAGCCAAGAAATCGGATGGCGTTATGAAGCTGCATAAGCACAGTCACTAGCCCTTGGCCGTGGACCGATGCCGTCTGAATCGGGATGCCGGTATAACGCGGATCCCAGACAGAGCTTGCCACAGCCCCTCGTTCCCGCCCGGGCAGCCGAGAGTCGTGGCTCGAAATACGAGAGCTGGGTACCCTAGTGAATAGATAAGCGATGGTGTGTTGCTTCCGGTTCGTCGTACAACAGTCTAGTTGGTCCCGAAGGATTCTAGCAGCCTTGGCGATGCTAGCTGGTTAATTAGCCTCATTATGTGCTATTCTGCAGGACCCTTTTGAATGTATTTCCAGATATTGTCTAACAAAGATCTATCATACGACTTACACTTGTATACAACATCCTACGTTATAAATTTGCAATTAAAATTTGAGGTCCATAATACTCATAGCTACATAGACTCGATAAATTGACCGTCCGCTTTAATTGAAGTACAATTGCCTGGTGTACGAAGCTGTGTGGAAGATGTTTCAATAATCGGTTCTCTATTGTCCGTTATTAAATTCATCTAGGCATTCCTTGGTTGGCTCTCAGGTACCACCTCCCTTGTCCAGGTATAAGGCCCTAACACGACTTCGGTCCAAGATAGTATTTAGTTCCAAGGTTTACACCGTGCTTTTACAAATGGTGCCAAGACGTTCCAATTCCTTCTCTGCTTACGCTATTTACGTAAATATGTTATCAAGGGCACAGCTTTCAAGTATAGGATATGTAGGTACATGTCAGTGTTCTAATTAGCGTCTTGGAATTACCGCAATGTCCGACTGCATCATTTTTCGGGATGCTCCTTGACAAATGATATCGTAGGATATGGGCCGTGGCCACTATCCAGCTCTTCCTATACCATTTTCTTCAGCTGCAGCAAGTGCAGGATCTCGTATTCGCATTTATTGGCAAAATTTCTACGACGACTGTGAGTACCTAGAAGGAGCGAGTGAGACCGGTGTCGAGCTCGAATCAAAATCAAGAACGCATCTTCTCTGATCTATAAATTCAGGGTGTTTTCCACATGAATATTCAATTTTGTAGCACAAGAATCAATCAATCATATCACCCAAATCTCTTTCTAGCTCTGTGAGCCAAGATGAAGTCCACAATCTTCAGTACCCTTTGTTACTCTGTGGCTGTGAGCCAGGCCTATTTGCTTTCTGAGCAAGTAGACGTTCAAGCCTGTCTAGAAACTGATCCTAATAATATTTCCGGACGTACCTTCGATTACATTATTGCCGGTGGTGGGCTGACTGGTCTAACTGTTGCAGCCAAGCTCACCGAGAATCGCAACATTCATGTCTTAGTGATCGAGAAGGGCTACTATGAGTCCAACGACGGGCCAATTATTGAGGACCCAAATACCTACGGCCAAATATTCGGGACGAGTGTTGACCAGCAATATCTCACAACTATACAAATCAACAACCGAACCGAAGCTATCAAGGCTGGTAAAGGCCTCGGAGGCTCGACATTGATAAATGGTGACTCCTGGACACGCCCTGACAAGGTTCAAATTGACTCTTGGGAGAAAGTTTTTGGCATGGAAGGCTGGAACTGGGATAACGTGCTCCAGTACATGAAAGACGCCGAAATTTCGCGGCCTCCGAACGCTGCTCAGATTGCTGCCGGTCACTACTTCGACCCAAGCTGCCATGGATTCAACGGTACTGTTCACGCTGGCCCCCGCGACAACGGTCAGCCATGGTCTCCAATTATGAGAGCTCTTATGAATACAAGTTCGTCTCTCGGTGTTCCTGTCCAGAATGACATGCTCTGTGGCCACCCTCGCGGTGTCTCCATGATCCTCAATAATGTACATGACGATCAAGTTCGTGCTGATGCTGCCCGCGAATGGCTCCTCCCCAACTACCAGCGCCCCAACCTCAAGATCTTGACTGGTCAGATGGTGGGAAGAGTCATATTCGAGCAGACGGCTACTGGACCCAAGGCTGTTGGTGTCAATTTCGGTACTAACAAGGCCGTGAATTACAATGTCTCTGCCAAACACGAAGTTCTACTGGCCGCTGGCTCTGCCATCTCTCCGCTAATCCTGGAATATTCCGGTATTGGTATTAAGTCTGTGCTTGACCAAGCAAATGTTACCCAGCTTGTTGAACTTCCTGTTGGTCTAAATATGCAAGATCAGACTACCACCACTGTCAGTTCTCGCGCCAACGCCGCTGGCGCTGGTCAGGGCCAGGCCGTCTACTTTGCCAACTTTACCGAGACCTTTGGTGACTATGCTCCCCAGGCCATTGAGTTGCTAAATACAAAGCTCGACCAATGGGCTGAGGAAACCGTTGCCCTCGGCGGCTTTCACAACGCCACCGCTCTTAAAGTCCAATATGAAAATTATCGGGACTGGCTGTTAGAAGAAGATGTCGCCTTCGCCGAGCTCTTCTTAGATACCGAAGGGAAGATTAATTTCGACTTGTGGGATCTCATCCCCTTCACTCGGGGTTATACTCACATCCTCAGCAATGATCCCTATCTTTGGCATTATTCGAATGATCCTAAATTCTTCATGAATGAACTGGATCTACTTGGTCAGGCAGCTGCTTCCAAGCTCGCAAGAGAGCTCTCTAACAAAGGTGTTATGGAGAACTACTTTGATGGAGAGATTACTCCCGGATATAATCTGGCTCAAAATGCTACCATTTTCGAATGGGCAGATTACGTCAAACAGAACTTCCGTGCGAATTGGCACGCTATAGGAACCTGCTCGATGATGTCTAAAGAACTTGGTGGTGTTGTTGATGCTACTGCTAAGGTGTATGGCACACAAGGTCTCCGCGTTATTGACGGCTCTATCCCCCCAACTCAGGTGTCATCTCACGTCATGACAATTTTCTATGGGATGGCGTTGAAGATCGCTGATGCAGTCCTAGCGGACTACGCAAAATCAGTTTGATGATATAATGCTTGCTAAGTATCTGCTTAGTTTAAGTTGGCTGTAGAATGCTGGGCTGCGCATGCAATTACTTCTGGCTTGGAGCTTTAAGGACAAGCTGTCGATGTTATCTGATTGTCTCTCATTTTCATGTGAAGATTATTCTTTCATTTCCCACCATCTCTTGGCGTATATAAAGATTATATAAAAGAAAATCCTTTTTGTTGAACTTTAATAGAGTTTTGTTTGACGATCTAGCTTCCTGCACTTTGGTTCACTATGAAAGGCTCGAAATCTGTATAACTACCTCGCAATCATCAAGCAGATATATAAATAAATGGTGATTGGAGGGAATTCACAATATTGACGAATGCAATGTACCTAGGTATACGAGAATAAGGGAGGATGAGAAGGCATTATATAAACTAGAGAAAATCTAACTTGGTCAGCATTATGGCACTGTTTCTTAGTGTCACGTACTGTAGACCAGAACTGTTAAAATAACGCTTAGCTGGGCACAATGCGACGTAGATATTACGGGTGGTGTTGAAGCACGCGTTTTTAGAAAAAGCAAAGAAAAACACGGGTGCTTATAGCTAAGGAAAGACACTCAAGTCGAACGTGCAATCATGTATTCGGCTTCTTCAATGGTTCAGTCAAAAGACTGAGGCTAAAGTAGTCTCTTAAGAGCTTCTTTATATTTCTCATCTAGATTAGGATATTGTCTCAACTAATAAAAATTTTCCAGAGCCCATGCTATGTCGGTGCTACCGTACACACCTAAAAGCCGACAATAGCATACCTATACTTTACAAAATTTCCATTTCACAGCTACAAGTCGGTACTTCATAAGCGTATGAACAACCCATCTATCTCCACTCATTCCGCCATATCGGAATCGAGATCATTCTCTAGTAAATTGGCATAAGTACGGAGAGAGTCACAAAACACGTACATCACTTCGAAAACGTGGGGCCCTTTCAGTATATCGGACAATAATCGCACCAGCGTCGCACCCATCCGCCGTAATTGATCGGGCCTAAATTCACCATCCTGATTACCTGACGGTGCCAGGTCAGCTTCCCGCAGTACACTTATAATGATTCTTAGTATCCGCTGTGTATCTTTGCTAATGTTTGAAGGATCTGACGCGAGCGTCTCGAGCCATTTACATAAGAACAAAGCGCACTCAAGGTTAGAAAGGGCATGTACCGTGCTCCATGTCAAGGTCTGCGTTCTCGCAACATATTCCACACCGAGGCGAACGGGAATGGAAATAGCGTGGATGGATTGGAGGACGGCGTGATGGATTTGAGGGGTTTGAGCCGGTCTTAAAGCATTGCAGAAGGCCGATGCAATGACTTCCGGATTCCCTGTTTGTAGGTTGCGGTGTGGGCCAAGATTGAGGTGCAGCCTAATACATGCAATTCGGAATATCGCCGTTGCGTTGAAACCCAATGGACCTTTCGGAGATGAAGGGGTGATGGATGGGTCAGAGCTTGTCTCCCAGCTTTTTTGCCATCGTCGTAGCGCTATGTGGAATCTTGTGAGGAACTCGGAGGGTAGCGAGGTAAGCTGATCTCCGGCTGATTGTGGCATCCGGAATGACGCCTCCCATGCTAGATATATACTTTGGGAGATACCATGAATGAGTATCAGACTTCCAAAGGAAGATAAGCTGAAGGCCTTCCGATGAGTCGATTTATTGTGAAATAACTGCCCGTAACTATCTCCAAAGGATACGCAGATTGGCCACTTCGAGCATAGTGATCTCCATTCCAAGGCGCTTGAAGCTCTCCAGAGCTCCTCAGGCCATGGAAGGTAGAGTGAACTGACTTCGCTATTCAAGATTTTCGGGGGCATATTGTAAAGGATTGTTTGGTTATTGCAGATCATGTAAGCAATGAATATGGTGCGCCGTTGTCCCTCTTGCTGAATCCAGGTGTTCCAAGATCCATCATTGGAATGACAATCGTGTGTGAGAAGGCCGCTATCCCGGAGATAGAGCGACATTTGACCAGCAATTCCTAATGAATCGTGGAGTAGATCATGGTTACCCCATGTGCCCAAAGTGGTTAGAATTATCTGCGCTTGCAGTACCTCAAAATGAGACTTCTCAGTACATTCTATAGTCTCAATGCGAGGACGTGGTATATGAAGCGAGTTCCGCTGGGTGTGTAGCTGGGTGTGGTGGTCAATCAATGCTCGCGATGCCTTGTAGAACCTTATGGCTCGTTCTCGTTCGAAGCGATATTGTGCACCCATAGCCATAATTGCTAAGATTAAAGGTGGAGAGAGATTCGCAATCGACACAGTCGGTAGGTGTAAAAAAGGCAAATGCGCATGGCTGCCTGTGAAAAACCCTTCAATGTATCTGCAGAAGACGTATTTTGATGGCAAACTAAAAGAGTTTGGGAGCTTTGGACGAATATGATCCATCTGCATTGATATGTGGTAGTAGTCCGTATTGCTGATTCGCCACGGATAATTAGCTTCATTTTCACCGGAAGTTTTAGGGCGTGAGTCGAAGTGTCTCAAAGGACCTTCCACATCATGAGAATCAGATTCGTCGTTTCGTGATAAAGGTGGAAGTTGGAAATTGGAAAGCGAGGCTTCGTCATCCGATGGTAGACTATCTGGTACTGTCGGGTGGGTTGCTTCGTCGATAGCCTGCGGTGAGGTGCCTGAGAGTGCTGACCCAGACATATTGAATCCTGGGAGAGAGATGAGATCATTTGGGAGACTCAATCCTAGTCCTTCCAAAGAAAGGTTGATATCAACATTTTGCCACAATACGTTAAGATCCTCCAGATTTTGTTCCAGGAAGTTCTGAGAGGCATCTGGTGGAATAAACGTGGATCTGTGGATGTCGATGTCCTCCGACTCCTGTATCCGACCTACCGCATTTTCCGGGGAAATAGGAGGTGGATTACTTGAATCTCCTTGTTGCAGAGAGGGGGATGCTTCGCAACCTTCCAACCTCGCATTTGTGGCACTACCGAGCTCTGACCCAGGATGTGTGGCTTGGGTGGTATCGCTGTTTTCAAATAGCAATATTCCACTACAATCTCCAACCTCTCCATGACTAGAGGAGTCGCTCTTAAGTTTTAAGTGACGTGACAGCAGGTCACTTATTTTATTCAGTTTCTGTTCCAAGTATTCATTAATAAGGCTTAGACATACCGTCTGGTGAAGTTCTTGCCGCAGCGACAGTGAAATGGCTTCTCGCGGGTATCTGTGCATGTCAGAGGTGCTCACGCAATAGTGGAACAAGAGAACGCACGAGTCCGCTCGTGGCGGAGTAGATGTTCTCGTCTAGCGAATCGCCTCCGGCAAAATCTACATGGTGCGACTTCGATACGGGGACGCATAGCTTCGGATATAAAAAGGCGATGCTCGTTGGTGCTGCGACTACATGATCTGTTCAAAGACAGTCAGTTGCTTATCAGTCGAAGTGGAGACAGCGAGGGCAATTGCGCCAATATATGTATTACATAATCAGCTACGGCGGAGGGAATCGGCTGTGTTGAAGATACACCAGGTATGACAAAAGTATAAGAAAGTCAGTACATTTCAGGATTAAATCACATAGAAGAGAAAGAATCACTGGGCCAAAGAAGATAAAAATATGGCCTAAGGGAATCAGAACTATGACACCATATGAGCCTTAGGCTATGCCTACGTTCAGATATTCGGTGGTTGACCTGCTTCGACATATCAAGGAAGAGCGAGCACAGTCATAGCCTCAACTTCAAGAGCTTGTCTCTCAAGGGAATATTGACGGTATTTCAGGTCATTCAGACGAAAAAAAGGCCATATTTTCTCCACCCTATTTATGCACTTCTCATCTTATGAGATCGCCGTCTGACTCGTGACTGCTCAAATGACCATCTTGGTATTTATATGTTCTGCAAGTGGACGGACCCCGTTGCTGTACTCAATTAATTTACACTGTGACGGATTGAGTTGTACAAAATATACTGGCATTGTAAAGCATACCTAAACGGTCTTGGGCGACATAAATATATGTTGAATTTGTATTGAAAGGATTGTGGTCCTTGAATTGCAGAGGGATATCAAATTGGATCAATTGGCACGCGCGATGTGTTATTATTGATTGCTTGCGCTCATAACCAGTCTTGCATTCGCTTCATTCTGTCTAATGAAGAATCCTTGAAAATACCATTCTTGGAAGTTCTCAGACCCTCCCTCACCAGACCGATCAAGAATTGAACTCCTAGTCCAACTCCATCCAACACTCTGGCACCACTTCCTTCAACAGAAGCCGCGCAAATAGCCTGCATCTCTGCCATTCCAGCACAACCCAAAAGCACGCAATCGGCACCTCTCTCATGAATCAAACGATTGATCTTTTGGGTAATCACTGCATGGAGCTCCGCTCTTGGTCCAGAATCAAGCTCGAGAACACCCAAATTAGCTGCCTCGCAGCCTGCATAATAGTTCGAGAACCCATATTCAAGGACTGTACGACCGTGAGTTGCTGCAGATCGTTCCGACGTACATATGATCCCCATATTCCCGCCGAGCATACGTGCTGCATACATGGCTGCCTCCATAATTCCAAGCACTGGCTGGGAGAATTCTTCCTTGAGAACACCAATCAAAGGATGAGCTCGGAAGCATGCGACAAGAAAAGCATCATAATTCTCCGCAATCGGTTTGATTGCCCTGATGCAAGCTTCTGTGGATAGCACTGCATCAGTTTGCGATTCGATCGCTGTAGGAGCTGGATAGGGTGCAGTGAATCCATGGACTATTACATCTGAGGGCAGACTGGGTAACAGTGCTGTCAAACAGTCCTTGGTCATGTATTCACTTGAGTTTGGGTTCACTAGGAGAATGTTGATTGATCGGGAACTCGAAGATCCTGATACTCTGGGTAAGATGACATCGAAGGGATCGGTGGCCATTTTTGTTTTTAGAAGACAATTTCTGGGGGTAATAGTCCGGATTCAAAGTTCGCTCGTACACTTTCCGACTCACTCAAGGTGAGCTAGCTAGCTTTGTTCTTATCGCTCCAAGGTGGGAGGTGGAGATTTTACCCCAAATTCGGCAGAATGTCGTAGATAGGTGGTGGCAACTGATCTCATTTAGATCTGACTACTGCTAAACATACAACGTTTATTTCAGTCGACTCCGCACGTCGGGAAGCTCTAGCAAATAATTCCATTCCAGTCAATAGTATGCTGGTAGATAACGACTGTAGTGTCCAATTCAAGGCGAAAAGCAGTTCGCGGCTACTTAGTAATAACTTCAATATAGGATGCCTCTTATGAGAATATGTATTCCTGTTTTCATGGCACTGAAAAACTCAGTGTTAGACGGTGGTTTTGTCGGAAGGTAAAACCGAGCTTACCCCAAATTTGCTCTTCATTTATGAGACGTCTTCAGTTGGAGCCCAGGAACAGGCGAAATCAACGCGTTTCAATAGTGGAGTAAACACCCAAGGCACTTGATATAGTCAAAAGCTACCGCCTTTTTAGAGACCTAACTCCGCCTCAACTGCTATTGCCCCTCACACCAAAGCGCAGACAGTCCACCACATAATGAGTAAGAGAAGATACCCCTCAGCGTGAAAGATGTCTTAGTGACGAAAATAATAACTTAGCGTTCTATGTTGTCGTCGGTGCTGGGGTTGTAGGGCTTACTACTGCGTTGGAACTGAAAGACCGCCACCCAAATGCAAAAGTTGCAATCGCAGCGAAATATCTACCTGGAGATTCATTTGCCGACTACGCGTCCAACTGGGGAGGCGCAAATTGGTTTCCGGCGTCAGCAGACAACGGCCGACAAGAGAAATGGGACTCTATCACGTACAAGAAGTTCAAGCAACTTTCTAGGGTGAGACCAGATTCTGGTGTCCGTGCCATGAATATTCGCTTTCATTATAACCGGCCAATCGAAGAAGTTGGAATCATTACGCCTTCTACGAAAAAAATCTGGTTTGAGGATCTTGTCGGGGGCTTGAAACCAATTGAAAAGGCTGAACTTCCCGAGGATGCAGTTTTTGGGTTCGAGATGGCCTCATTTGTTGTTGATGTTCAGCGATATCTCCCCTGGCATGACTAGCTTCTCTACCGGTAATTGAATGCATGGCTAATGGTTATAGGCTACAGATGGAAGCTCAGTCTCGTGGAATCGAAATCCGTCGTAAGATATTCACTGACATTCGCGAGGTCTTCGCTTTGTACCCTGAGGCAGCTGCGGTGTTCAATTGCACTGGATTAGGCTCCATTACACTGGGTGGAGTTGAGGATAAAATGCTATATCCCGCGAGGGTATGTCTTTCCCACTGGCTTATTAGGGAAGTTCTCACAGCACATATAGGGTCAAATTTTACTCGTTGAGGGCCCAAAGGATCCAATTCCTACAATGTACTTTCAAGCTCCGCATCGGGATGCAGATGCAACCCATATTTTTCCGCGGGGTAAAGATGGAATGGGCGGTGTGATCTTGGGTGGGTGTCGACAAAAGAACAACTGGGATGGAGAAGTCGATCTGGAATTTGCAGAGGTAATTAAACGGAAATGCTGCGCCTTGGTTCCCCAGCTTGGAAAGCCTGAAAACCTCAAGATCATCAAGCATGGCGTCGGGCTCCGTCGTACGTATCATGTGTTCTTGACGCACCACCGAAATTCCCTGATGCTAATTGTATACAGCCAGCCGAATAGGGGGTGCTCGGGTTGAACGTGAGTATATTGATGGTAAACTTGTCATCCACAATTACGGGGCTGGTGGTACTGGATTTCAAGCCTCTTGGTAAGTTTTCCGAGGATAAGAAAGAGCTTATACGAATAATCCCTTACTGTAACAGGGGCCTTGCACTGGAGGCTGTCGACCTGATCTCCGAACGAGCCCGGCTATAAATCTTTCACGGTTCACTTAACAACTATACATATAAGACCTGCGTAATCTACTTGTTCATTCAGATTACTTGATCATAGAAATCTAGTATTTTTGAGATCGTATTATGATAAAATCAATTTGATCTATATCACGTCTTGTTATAGCTGAGAAGATTACACCCCGACAACAACCAGATTGCGTTTTAGAACATAGGAATTTCTTCACTCCCAAAATCTTCCAAGGTTGTCAAGGGACCATATTATATTATATTAGGGACTTCTTTGCCGGGAGATTACCCAGAATCGCCCCCGTTTTCACTTCCAAGGCCCTACAGTATGCAAACTATTAATCAGTCAATTTAGAATTTTTATGTGTTAATGATAGGGCCTCTCTGTATTTTTTAGTATTCGTAGTCCAGGTGATCTACAAAGTTTTACAGGGGCATCGAAGACACTCAATTATTGTCTTTATGCATGGGAATCGCATGACTATTTCGCAGACTTGGGACGCCATAAATCTCGCTCTCCCTCAATCATCCCCGCTGGCAGTTGGCCAAGTTTCCCAATCAGAAGTTGACCATTTTCCCTCTTTAAGAAATTCCCATACCCCTTCACTCCCGTCACCTTATCCTTGTCTGCATCCCATACAATCTCACCCCGCAAGATCGTGAAGCGGGGCCAGTTCCGAACACGCATACCTTCAAAGGGCGTATAATCAACGCCGTGATGGAGTTTCTCCTGCGTGATTGTTCTCTCTCCTTGGTTATGTGGATGCCAGATTACCAGATCTGCATCAAATCCTGGCATGATCGACCCCTTCTGCGTCAACCCGTAAAGCCTGGCCGGGTTCCCAGATGTTAGTTGCACAAAACGAGCCAGGCTCAGTCGAGCTTGCTCCTTTGGCAGACATCCTTCTGATTCACTGAAAAGGAGGGACAGACGAGTCTCAATCCCAGGGATCCCTTTGGGAATTTTACTAAATTTGGGAATTCCATGGATAATCCCAGATTTTTTTCCTTGAGGATGATCGTACTTGCTGGGCGCGTGATCTGACGAAAACACTGTGAATGTGTCGTTTGAAATTCCGCGCCAAAGAGCTTCGAGATCTTCTGGATTGTGTCGAAGAGGAGGCGAGCATACTCCCTTAGCACCATGGAACGCATCGTGTTCGTGGCTGGCCAATTTGTCAGACAATAGGAACAGATAGTGGGGGCATGTCTCTGCATGGATCGGAAGCAATCTGGTTTGCGCTGCTCTGATATGGTTCATGGCTCCATCAGAAGAAACGTGAACTAGGAGCACTGGAGCATCGACCAATTCTGCAAGTCGAATGGCACGATATGAGGCCTCATCTTCTGCAATCTTTGGTGCCGAAATCGCGTGAAAGAAAGGCGCTGTGTTCTCATTTCTCTCAAGACCCTCGATCAGAAAATTGATAATGTCGCTGTTTTCAGCATGAATCATGGTTGTCAGACCCAGGGACCGGCATGCGAGCATAGTATCAAGGAGTTGACGATCAGATAGCTTGTATAGCTCGTAAGTCATGTATAGTTTGACGCTTGTTATGCCTTCGTCCTTAGCAATCCGAGGCAATTCCTGCCCAAGGATAGTCGCATTGGGATTTGTGAGGATAAAGTGGAATCCGTAATCACAGTAACTTTGACCACGTGCTTTTTCGTGATACTCTTCGAGAACTGGGAACAAGGACGTCATCTCCTTCGTCTGCGATGCAAATGCAAGTACAGTCGTAGTACCTCCGGCAACTGCGCTGCGTGTGCCAGTCTCCCAGCTGTCTCCAGTCGGCGCATTTCGTTGCGCCAGATGCACGTGCGAATCGACACCACCGGGTGTAATATATGCTCCTTGCGCATCAATGATGCTGGTCTCAGGATCTTCAGTCAGATCATACCCTATGAGAGTTATTTTGCCCTTGGAGATTCCAATTTCTTGTCCGGCAGGAAGCACGCCGCTTTCTGTGACCTGAAAAGAATCAATTCTAAGCTGAAACAATCATTCGACAAGGCTATCAAAGGATCACTCACAATGAGACCGTTCCTCACGATAGTATCCAGCCCCATGGTAACTCTGCTATTACTATTGAATTAACGACGTGACTCGACTAGAGGGAGGGTTCGGCAATTATTGATCCATGTGTCTGTATGCTTTCTATACGGGTCTTGAGTCACCCATCTCTAGAGCTAATCTGCTTGGCTTATCGTGGGTTTTATTATCTTTGTGGCGCTGAGTGGAGAACAAATCCTTGTTCTGGGGTTTCTACCCCAACGACTCCAATTTGAAGTTATCAACATTCACGACCCCACTATTACCACGATCGCAGTCTCCGACAGATGTGGTACTCATTTGGGAAGCAAAACTCGGCATCAATTGTTCTATGAAAAAAGGCTACAGCTATCAAGGCTGTCTATCCATTCCCGAATCATAGCAATTCTGGCTCAATTACCCCAGTACGGTCCACAATTGCATGGTAGTGTTCTGGTCGACGATGTTTCTCAAACGCAAAAACAGTGTTCTTAGGTCGATGGCAATCCGCTAAATCAATCGTCGCCAGAACCAGCTCATCCTCCTTCGTCTGAGCTTCCTTGATAATATGACCAAGCGGATGTACAATGATAGTTCCACCCACTAACATGTTCCCATCTTCAGCGCCCGTCTTTGCCACATTGATGCTAAAACAGGCGTTCATATAACTGTTTCCCTGGCACGAAAGCTTATGATGCAACATAACCATCTCCTCTGCTGCCTCCGGGGTTAGATCCAGCGGATGCCCGGTGGCTGTTGTTGGGAATGCAGTAGTATTATATCCACAGCATAAGATTTCCATTCCTTGAAGGCCATACACGCGCCATGCTTCAGCCCAGCGCCGATCGTTACAGATGAGCATTCCGATGATCGGATCGCCTCTTCCAGCTGATTCAATAGCATTATCGAGGTCACTCGACTTCTTTAGTGCACCCTCGACCAGCCCGGGGGCTCTGAATGCCGGAAATCCAAGGTCTCCTGGGCGAAAATAGCGCTTCTCTAGCTGCTGAACGGCGCCAGGTTCTGTGCGAGGCTCAACCGTTCCTGGAAGATGGACTTTGCGGTATTTCCCGACAATTTTGTTTGCATTTGCTGAGTAATAAACACTGGAGTTGTAGTCGATATGGGTTCCATCTTTTTGAATGCTGCGTTCGGCATAGCCCACATACACATCAATGCCCAGTGCACTTGCACTGTCAAAAAGAGGTTTGATGTTTGGGGATTGCTCAATGCCACCCTTACTTGGGTCTTCGACGTCAAAATATTGGTCTAGATCATTTTTCTCCAGGAGATAACGTGGGAAGAACGTCGTGAAAGCGAGCTCTGAGAAGACTGCAAGTTTCGCTCCTTGCTGTGCGGCCTGTTCCAAAAGCGACAGCATGCGCTTCAACACATCTGAACGAGAATCTGCGAGATGAACAGGACCAAGTTGGCAGGCAGCGACAGTTACTAGCCTGGGCGACGAAGTTGTAGAAGCCATGGTGATTGTCGTTATAATTTCGCGTGAACTTGAATGAAGATTGCCACCAAATTGGCTAACGATACGCTCGATAGACTAAGTGGTTAATGCCATGCACTATATCAAGGCGTACAAAGCCCTTATTCGGGGTCAAAAGAGACCCACATCTTAGTTATCAGTGGATTTACCCCGAGGACGTCTCGTCCCCCAATAGAGTGGGTTACGGTTATCTTTCGCCTGTTCCGACTCCAATCTCGGAATATTTATCGTTTTATCCATTTCTACAGGTATGCTAGTTATCAATAGGGTTGATAAGAATAGCCCCGCCAGGGCTAACAACATGTTTCGCTTTCGAGGAACTTAAAGCTCGTAGTCCCATAGCGCTTACACAATGAAATGATATATAGACTGCACAAAGTCTCGTCAATTTCTCCTATCACAGAACAAAGATGGGGCTTCGAAATCGACTGCAAGTAAGTCGAGGGGACACCTCGTTGGAGCATTCTAATAGAGACCTCGAACCCATACCCAGGGACTCACCAGAAAGAACATGGGCCTGGCCATCTCTTCTCGGCTTCTGGATCGCTGAGGCCTTCAGTATCAGCATGTACCAAGGTAAATGGTCTTAATTGGGAACCCAAGTGACTGCGCACAGCTAACAAATACAGTGACCTCTACTGCTATAAATAAAGGGCTCAGTCCAGCTATGGCTCTTGGAGCCATGATTATTGGACACGCCCTAGTATGCATTCCGGCCATGTTAGATGGGTATGTCTCGATGTTGTTATCTTTGCGCTACTATAGTGGCTTTTCTCCATATCCTAAAGCAATCTAACAAGCCGTAGGTATGTTGGTGCAATTTATGGGATCAACTTTCCCGTATTCACTCGCATGAGTTTCGGAATGAGAGGAAGTTATTTTGCAGTTTTCGGTAAGATTTTTTCCTTTTTTTCTCTACTACAGATTCTTAATGAATACCAAAAGAACACCCCGCTGATATATTGCAGTACGTGGGATAGTTGCGATAATCTGGTTCGGTACACAGTCTTATCAAACAGGACAATGCATATCGGTGATGATCCAATCTATCTGGCCATCTTTCAAGCATCTTCCGAATCATCTACCGCAAAACTCACCCGTGACATCATCCGAGCTTCTGTGCTTCTTTCTCGCTATTATTGCTCAGCTTCCGCTGCTCTATCTCAAGGTTTCCTCGTTGCGGTATTTATTCCTCGTGAAGACCATAGTCATGCCCATATTTGGAATCGTGCTCTTCAGCTGGGCGGTTTCTTCGGGTAAGTAGTGAAGCGGAAGGGAAACAGCCATTTGAAAACAGATCGCTAATCCTTCCAGCTCACGGATTCGGTCCCGTATTCTCAAAACCAAGCCATATCAAGGACGGGACTCCAGTTGCAGTGGTTTTCTTACAGTGTGTGACAAGCGCAATAGGTCCTAAAGCAACGCTCGCGTTAAGTATGCTTTTTCGTCCTTAGTATTAAACTGCTGAAAAAGATGTCTAATGATATTAGATATGCCTGATTTTACCCGATACGCGCGAAACCCTCGTGAAGTCTTTTGGACCCAGGCTGTTGGTCTGATTATTCTTGTTTCGTTGTGTGGAGTATTAGGCGCGACAGTCTCGAGTGCTTCAGAGGTCATATATGGAAAATTGACATGGAATCCTCTTCAGGTAGCACTCCTCTGGAATAATAGAGCAGCTGCATTTTTCGCGGCACTGTGCTGGGCTTTTGCAGCGATTGGAACGAATATTTCTGCAAACAGTGTCTCGTTCTCAAACGACATCTCACTGTGGTTTCCGAAATACATCGACACTAGACGCGGGGCCTATATATGTGCCTTTCTGAGCATTCTGTCAATGCCATGGTACATACAAAATTCGTAAGTTTTCCTTTGCTGCCGCGGCTTGGTTTCCTAATCGGTCGCTAAATTTATGTGCAGTGCGGCTTCCTTTTCATCATTTCTGGGTGGATACTCACTATTCCTTGGTGCCATCGCTGGCGTGATTATTGTGGACTTCTGGATTTGTCGACGTGGAAGAGTTAGGATTCGTTCGTTGTACGAGATGCATGGAACACATTATTTTACTGCGGGATTCAACCTGCGCGCTTTTATTGCCTTCATTTGCGGCATCCTCCCAGATATGCCCGGCCTAGCGGCCGTCTGTGGGCAAGCTGGGATTCCCAAAGGTGCCACTTACCTGTACTCCTTGAGTTGGCTGGTGAGTATTGTTATCTCCGGGTTTGTGTATTGGGTTCTCTTTCGGATTAAACCTTTCGAGGTGGACCAGGATAAAGAAGAGTTTCCTATTGATGGGGTTGAGGCAGATATGACCACAGGTGAAGAGAGCTCGCATGTCTTTGTGAAGGATAAATCATATGTGTAATTTTATGGTCGATACGGATCGTTAGATATTGGAGGAAACTACTGCTAAATAAGTGAATCACTGCTATTGACACCTTGAAACATAGAATCGTCGTAATGTTACAGCTTTCAAGCCCCATGGAGCCCCTTTTGGATACCATTTCTTTATGCTGAAACTTAAAACATCTCGGCAGGAAAGAAAGATCTACGAACTGGTAGAGACTATTTCCTGCACACTATATGCAATACGGAGAGTATGCAGTTCGAAAGGACATCAACGACAATGAAGGCAGCCCGCCGTAGTGCAAATCATCAGGTCGCGACGTCTAATCTACCAATTTTGGGCACTTACAATTTTGCAGGGAAAAACAATAGCATCTTCATCAAGTCTATTCTCTATAAGCGCGTTCGTCTAATCTAAACGAGAAACGACGCGTTCCTAAACCAAACAAAAGGAGTATCTTAAAAATACAGATGACCTTGCATCTGTCTCAAACAGAATCTCTCGTAAACCGCAACCTAAACAGAAGGCCTCACGGAGACCAAAAACAGGGGTATTCTTGATATCATATACGATGGGATGCAAAACACAGTTTTAACCACCATCGCTCACTCATTTCTCTCTCCGGCGATGCACTTATTTCGACGCGCCGACGTCCTCCGGGTTGCTGCTGCTACCGCCGATCTCTACCTTCTCGTTGTCCGAAGCGGAGCTGTGGTCTGAGTGGCCCAGGCCCAAGTCAAACAAGTGTTGCGCAATTTCTTCATGGCTGAGCTTGGGTAACTCTTTGGCAACCTGGAAGGGCCATCTCTTCTCGACGTGAGCCTTGGCGAAGATGATGTCAACCTCTTCCAAATCACGACCAGCGGTCTCAACATAGAAGAAATAAGCAAACGGAATTGCAGTAAAGTTGACTGCCGCAAAGAATAGGTAGATACCCCAGGGACTCCGGTTGGAGAAAACGGGAGTGAACATGACGACAGCGAAGTTGCAGATCCAGTTGACGCAAGTGGAAGCGGAGGCTGCCATGGTACGGGTGCGGAGGGGGTTGATTTCGGGGGGATAGATCCAGGGCAAAGGCAGGGTAGTGAAGGCAAAGAAGACGATGAACAGGAAAATGCCCACTACGGCACCCTTCGCGTTCTGTTCATTATCGTCAATCAGGCAGCCCATGGTAATGATGAAACTGAGACCCTGGCCTAAGAATCCGATCAGAAACAGATTTCGGCGACCAACCTTCTCGACCATGAAGAACGAGGGGATGGTGGCGAGGGCATAGACCGTCGCGAAAACGCCGCCCAGGACGAGAGGAAGCTTGCCGGTCATGTGGAGGTTGTTCTTGAACAAAAGTGTGGAATAGTAGATAGCAGCGTTACAGCCGGTGAATTGCTGGAAGAATTGACCAGAGCAACCAATCATCATCCGTTGGAATTCCTGGGTCTTGCCGAAAGTAAAGAGTGTTTTCCAGTTATGGGCCTCGGCGCCTTGCAGGGCCTTGAGGTCAGCCTGCATGAGATTGAAATCGCTCAGCACATCCTCGCTATCGACAGTGCTATCGTTAAGCTGGGCTAGAACGTGGAGTGCCTCCTGGGTTTTTCCGTGCATGATGAACCACCGTGGTGACTCGGGCAGCATCAAAGCACCAACAATGACGAGCAAGGCGAAGAGGATCTGGAAAGCCACGGGGAAACGCCACTGGACGGAGCTTTCCACGTAGGACAGACCGAAATCAATCCAGTAGGCAATGAAGGTGCCGACAGCGATGATCGCGCCCTCGAAACACACGAGGAAACCACGGTTGTGGGCACGAGAACACTCGGATTGCCACACCGGGATAGTGGCCGTGTCCATGCCGTTTCCGATGCCAGAAATGACACGGCCGACGACAAACTGGCCCAAACCCCAGTGGGGCTGGAAAGAACACGTCGAAATCACAGTGCCGAGAACCATCAAAAGACCACCACCAACCAGGAGAGGAGTGCGGCCGATGCGCTGACCGAAGCAGAGGGTGAAGATCGCACCGAAGAAACAACCAATCTCGTATGAGGAGGTAACACCGCCTTGCAAGACGGAGACATGCTCGGAAGTACCATCGAGGACGGGGAACTCGGCCACGAACTGGTCCCCGTTGATGATACCCGACATCAGCCCTTGGTCATAACCGAACAGGGAGAAACCGATGACGGAGGTGATGGTGATGGCCAGATGGAGGCTCTTGCCTCGGAGGCCGGACGTAGTTGTCCACATTTTCTTTTCTGAGTTTTCGACCTTTTTTTTTTGGATATATTTTTCTTCGGCCAAGCTCTACAGAAACGAGCACAAGAGGAAAAAGAACGAAATGAAAAAGCGAAATGGAAAAAATGTGGGAAACGATACGGGGAATGCGGGCATAGATATAAGTGCATACTCGGGAAAGACTTTTGCGGGCATTCCGAGCCAGGGCATGGCAGGCCCGCCAGTGGATGCGCTCAACCCACATGACGACATGCAGTGAAGGGGAAAACCGCATGAAAATGCAAGTGCCTGTCCTTTTTGAAGGGCTGCCATGTGGTGCTTGTGGGAGTGATTACTGCCAATCACAGAGCAAGTGCAAGAGATGTTGGTTTCAAGGGCCAATGTACAAGCACCGCCAAGCACGGCCTAATCTACCAGCAGGACGATCCTCGTCATAGCCCTATGAGATGTGATTTCGCTATGGGGACCGTACGCAGTGAGCGGAGTGGCGCCAGCCTCCGAGATTTCACTGGTTTCCTTCTCCATGCCAAAAAAATCCCCTCCCCACATCGCGTTCAGCCATGGTCCCCAGCGGGCGCGTCTACACCAATGACGGCCCCGGCATCTTACAACGGCTCTTCGCAAAAGCTCGCGTAACCCCGCACCGGTCTTGCGGAAATTTGTACTGCATACCTCCAACTACTACTAATTTCTGGACGTGGGCCCTTGGGGGTGGCGGCGTGTTGTTTTCGTGGTAGGTTCCATCCCGACCGGTCAAAAATTCCCGCACGAGAAAGGGTGCCATGTAGCAACAAGGATGGGCGACCCGATGGCATGCATTAGCCCTCGGGATCGTCACGATTTGGCCTGTTCGGGCATGGACATGGAAGGACTGAACCCCCAGGAACGACAGACCCCATATTGTTCACCCATCCCGTTTTCTGCGATGTATAAGTAGCCAGCATGGAGGAGTTCTCATCGTTCCTACACGTGACAAACAGCATGCTGAAGGGCGCATCACGTAATACGGCTCAGGCTAACCTCGGCTTACTTTCCGCGCTCAGAGCCGTGCCAAGCCTGGAAGACCCCCATCGGTTGCTTATGTCAGCACGGCAAGCAAATCAGAATGCGGCAGTCACCCGATACACCAAGAGAGGACCAGAGTACTCCGTATGTACCTACGTCCAAAAGACGGCTGAAAAATTGCCGGATTTGGTTGACCGATATTACGAAATATTAATTGCTTGTGCCGTTCGGAACACGGGTTGGGTGGGTGAGTCGGATATTGAATATCAATACTTCGTACGGCAGCGGCCTGAACGCCAGCACAGGACATGGTCCGTGGCATTTGCGGGATCCCCGCGTAGAACACATACCACATATAGTACGATATACTACTTGTAGTGGTGGCTACGTACGTAAATGGCGTTTTTAGATGCCAATTAAGCGCTAACCACTATTTTGACAGCCAGTGACTTGCGACTAATTACATGTTTCGGATGGTGTACTGAAGAGGTGAGTATACGATCAATTTAGTAACCATTTCCACCTTGCTTCTTTCACGTGCTTCGGGTCCATAGTTTGCACCCGACGTTTTTAAATAGATGGCCTTGCTGTTGTCTTCATAGTATAACTGATTTGGTTGGCGAAAGTTGTTAGTGGTTGAGCACTCAAACACGTGACATATGCGTTCCAACGGCGCTACAGAATCGTTTAATCCGAACTGAATGCGAAGTCCAGAGTCAACACCACAGTCTGGCGCGGTAAAGAAATGTCTACTTGTAGAAGCCTGTGTAAATACAGCAATGCAATTTAAATTCTACCGAAAACTTTTCACTACCAGGCCATGTCCAGGAAACAACCCGGGTGCAAACACGGGGAAATATTACCTAATGGTGGAGATATTGAAGAGATTTATCCTTCTCGCGTTACCATGTAGTTACTATGTTAGTAATGACCAAACTCCCACGCGGCATGGTGTTGTTCTTGGCTGATGTAGTGCTATATATATGTTTCGGTTTGCAAAAGTTAAAAAAAAAAAAAAAAAAAAAAAATTTAACCGCCACCCCGACTGCTCTAAGATAGGAGGAGCACCCGAAGACAGCTTTCCTGTCGGCAGCTAGCTGAATACTACCTAGGTAGCTACGGCTATATGGTGGGCTTTGAGTGATTATCACTTACCATCTGTTCAAAGAAGAACTTCGACTACGTCAAGCGCCTTGGCACGGTTAATGTCTTCGACTATGCGATATTGTAGTCGTTGAGAAAGTCGCTCTGGAGCTTGACAAGGCGCGCGATGGATTGTCATGGCAGCCGGCTTAACGGGTGGCAATGCCGCGCCATGTGAGAATACATCAACGTGTAACGAATACAACTTGATTTATCTCCTGTGCACAAAACTCATACAGCTCCTTCTAGCTTCATCTTGTATCCTCTCACGTCTCGACAACTTAGAAGTTGGTCTAAAAAGCAACTACTACCTTGGCGAATATCTAGGCTCTTGTAAGCGGAGCCGCATTTGGGCTTGGCTTTCCGACTCGGTCGCGCACAGTAATGGTCTGGAATGGATTAAGAAGCCATGGGTCTGAAGGAGAAAAAAAAATAAATGAATTAAGAAGACATATCAGCAATGAAGCCAATTTCAAGCAACCTAGGAACGCGTCAATGTGAAAGGCTTGAAGTTGTATATATTGTGAGAGGATCGAAGGGGTTCCTTCAAGAAGACGGAGAGGCAAAGATGACAAGAAAACCCTACATAAACCTCAGGTTACGGAACAGCGGATAATAAATTAGGAATTTCTAATAAGGTCAGGGCCCTCTGAGGTTAATACAAATATTCTCTGAAGTACTTCTACGAATGAGAAAATAACCTTGGTGGCTGCTCTATGGCGAAGTCTTCGTGGTACGAAAGTACGCTATTGTACCAGCGATCGGTGACCTGAAATTTAGAAGGTCAATGGAAAACAGAGCCGTTGCGTGCTCAGTTTCGTAGAGTCATATCTTGCAGCCTTCAGCAATTGACATATATGAACGTAGAATCACCTTTAAATATTCCTAAAATTATTTCAGCTTACAAACATTGAGTACGGGCCCTTCATCTAGAAAATGACCATCCAGCCAACCAACCAACAGATTGATGTGACTGTGATACGAAAACACAATGTCACCTTATCCGGGTAAATTTGATGTCTGTGCGAGTAGCCCCAGACATTCCTCCTGAGAGCTTTCTCGCGCTCGCTAGAAAGATGAAGCGAAATCAATCATTTATTGTGACGAGTGACACAGGGACGTGAAAGGTAACCCTCACAAAAAAGAAACGTTTCGGAGGCTTGAGAAGTCAACGCCCATTGCTTGATTTTCCACTCATGGCGGTTAGTGCAATAATTAGGGTCTCGACTAATGGCGGCATAGTAATCCGCTGCGACGCTGCTAAATGGTGATGACACCTATAAGTAATAACTTCATATTGTAGTACTTGAGGGAGGCCGTGCACCTCTCAAAATCGGGGATTTGAAACCCCGATGAAGCTAGACGGAAATACTCTAGTACACATGATCTCTCAAGCCTGGTAACTAGTGACTCTTATACAAGACTGTATTACATTTCATTCTGAGAAACAAGCTGAACGGTGGTCAGACGCCTATTTCACCGACATTATGTTGCTTTTGCAATGTCAGAACCACCGCTTAGCTCCAATTCTCATATTTTATACTATATAAAGAAAGGATGGCGCTCATGATGTTGGCTCTATTTTGTCATGCTGGCTGGTTATTAGCTACACTTCCATAAAAGCGTCGAGAAATTCCATTTGGCTAAGAAAATTTGACGGAAAAGATGAAAGGTCTTGTACTTTTCTTTCTCGCCGCAGGCCTAGCTCGGGCAGTGATACGTTATACGAGCGGGAATGGGGTTAACTACGAGATTACAATGACCCAGCATGGATCAGAGTTGCCTGTCGAGTTGAGTAGCCGACCCGCTCTATCGACTAGCGAATCATTGAAAATTGATTCCCCTGGCAAGAGCCGGCGGAATAACGTCCAGTCGACAGCGAACTGGTGTGGCATGTCTAATGTCAACCCGCCTTCTGGTTACTGGACCAACGTTGAGAGTGTCTGGACCGTTCCTCAAATCTCCCTACGCAGCGGCCAGACTAATGCAAATCAGCCTTCAATCGCACAGTGGGTGGGCATTGATGGCGACGGTTGTGGTACTGGTCTGATCCAAGGCGGCACTGTTTCACAGGTTCGTTCACTGCTTGTCCCGAACTGCTCTAATTTACACCTATTTTCTTGGACTCGTGATTCAATGGCGGACAGCTGAGTACTGAATAATAGATCATGAGCGACGGCTCCCAGTCAAACTATGCTTGGTGGGAGTTTGTACCCGATGCATTGGTCGGCATCAACATGCAGGGTAATTAGATCTTGGATTTCTCGAGTTATCAGTTTATATCTAGATTCGGCAGGCTAACAATGTCTAGTGAGCACTGGCGACCAAATCGTTGGCAATGTTACCATGACCTCCACAACCAGTGGTATAGTGTTAGTACCTCAAAATCATTTTGATGGTCGATTTGGCTAATAACAATACTAAATGAAATAGCGAGATTCGCAACTCCAACACCGGAGTCGATATCTCCGTGGTTATCACGGGTGGCCCCGGCCAACTTTGTGGCCACTCGGCAGAATGGATCTTGGAAGATTTGACTTCCAACGGCCTTGTCCCCTTTGCTGAATTTCCAGCAAGCTACTTTTCCTTGGCCAGCAGCACAACCAGCACTGGAACAGTGGTAGGTGCAGAATCGGCGGATGACGTTTATTTGTACCAAAATGGCCAATATCTCTGCGAGGGTAGTTATGACTCAGGGATTGATGGAGTTATCGTCGCCTCAACTGCATAGCCGTGCTGTAGTCCAGTATCACTTTTGTTCAATGCGTGACTAGTGGCAGTTGGAGCCGTTATAACACGGCGAGAGCTGATGATTATTCTGAATATATTCCTCTATTACATAGTCTTTGTTGTCAGTATATGAAGCTCAGTCGAATACCTAGATTGTATGAAGAATAAATCTCGCGTTGATTTGTTGACAGGAAATTGTTCTGGTAAAATCAATTGTTAGGGTATGACTGCTGTCCCACCAATGGTCTTCACTTGGTCTATTAATTTTGTTATCTTTGACATTCTCATCGCAATCTGTTCGTCTACTTTACTAATATCCAACAAGTTGTCAGATATACAGCTGTACTATGTCATTCTTCCTTCTTAGAAGCAATAACCAGAGCCTGGTTTTACTGAGGTATTGAATCTGCCGTGATGAAGGATCCTGATGACTCCTCAGATGGTGTGCCTCCATGGACAGTCATCAACCTGATTCCTGACATTGAGTTATGTGAGATGGCCGTCATGTGTAACGCTAAACGTTTGTCTTCACAGCATCGTTGGAGGACCTGCACAACAATGACGACCCCGGCCTGGAAGGTGAGTTCTCGCACATGGTTTCCGGCCTAAGCCAGCATTGCCGCGTCTCACGACTAAATAGCTTAGTAGTATACCCGGACAACAGAGATACCGTGTTGGGTATGCTTCTTTTTATATCGAATGCGAACACAGGCTAGCAGATCGCTTTTATGTAAATCGCCTGAGGGAATATATAGCTTACGAAAGAAGCGATCTGATGATCGCAAATACTCAATTGGCAAATTCAATCCATCTGAAACCGAATCCCAACCTCGTAGATCTATATTTGAGAATCTATCTAAGACGTGATGCCGTGCATCGATTTGACTGTCCTGGCCAAGCTTCAAGAATTTTGTCGGTCAGAGGCCAATCTTTGCAGCGCCCTCGCTACATCCATTGTAGCATCCATACACTCTTTTGACCATGGAGTAAACTGCAAGAACCCGTGTGTCAAATTTTCATAATGGTGCCATTCAACTTGCACGCCAGCCTCTTGTAGCTTACTTCCATATTCAACCCCGACATCCCTCAGTGGATCCCATCCACACGTAAACAACGCAACAGGAGGGAGACTTTTCTGCAAATCTTCAACCTTTTGCATGCCCGGGCTGACATACCGATGGCTGGGGGGATATGTTTTGTCACGCGGCGTCTTCGAAAGGTAGTGATCTGCAAAGCTGAAAATCCCGTTGCACACTAAATATAAGCTTCCACCGGTGTTATTTTCCGCTGCAGCCGGTGTGTCGAATGGGATCCTTGCCTCCGGATACAAAAGGATTTGACCAGCCATGTTTTTAATTCTCTGATCTTGGCGGCGCAGAGCGAGTGCGGCAGTCATGTTACCTCCCGCAGAGTCCCCGCCGCCAAAGACATAATCTGGATGGATCCCCCGTCTTAGACCTTCGGACCCCTGGGCCCAGTCTATCACTGCGGAATATTCGTCTAACTGAGTTGGGAATTGGTGTTCCGGGGCGAGACGATACTCAACACCGATAGTCTATATCGTCTATTAATACAATTTTTCATTGGATCAATATGCACCCTTTTTGGTCTCTGGATAGACATAGAGGCAACATACTATGATACCTGATGCTTCGGCAATCAGCCTCAACCCGTTCTCAAACTCGTCGACGGAGCCAACGGTATAGCCTCCTCCATGCATATACACCAGTGCTGCCGCTTTTTTTCCAGAGAACTCTTCTCGTTCTTTTATAACCGCTCGGGGATAGAATAAACGGATTGGAATTGTCCCATGTGGTCCTCTCACCCCTTCAAATTCCACCTCCCCGATGGGTGCCTTTTGATCATCCGGCAGAGCGTGAAATCCAAGGACTTCTGAATGATCCTTCCGCTCTCGATGAAAGCCATTCTCGCCGCCGAGATGAAGGTCGGGATGACTTTTGAGAAAGTCAACTATGGAGGAGGCTATGGCAGCAGATCGGGTTGCTGTCGTGGGAATTCGAGATGCCATTTTTTACGGCTTCTATAGGACGATCTTAATAACGCTAAATATATTTGACAGACTGTGTTTTTACAATAGGAAACGTGAATATATACAGTTTGTGGCAGTCAACCCAAACAGGTTTTGAGATAATGTGAATTGGCCAATCAGAGCACGCAGAATGACGCAACAGGATTGTAATAGATTCATGCTCAATAATCACGAGTTTACTCTGTAAGCATGCATAAATTGGTCTACGTGTTTGCGCCAGGCGCTCACAACTTTAGACTCGTATCTTTAATATATAGAGATATTATCTGCCCATATGTTCTTATGCACGAGAAAGTAAACCTGGCAATGATAGCTCCAGCTTCTGTTTATCGACTCTAGGATGTATTCATCCAATCATTATTGTGGAGAACCGTCAACGACATAAGCTAGAGTTGCAAGATGAAAATGTACTAAACATCATGCTGCTGACATATCTAATAGATAGAGTGCCGTGCGCATTGATGATACATCAACCGTTCGAGCAAGGGAATGCATAAAGTTTCTCAGCGGGCCTTAATGAGTACATGAGTACTCCAGAGCGTACGACCGTCGTTTACTTGAATTCTTCCTGCGATTGTTACGGCGAACTCCTTTAGCCGGCATGGACAGAAAAAGCGCCTTTTATCAGCGGTACAATCATAAGATAGTCAGTTCGCTGTTAATTATTTTCTGTCTATTCCATCTCCTGTGCTATCTGATCTACTGAGAAATATGTTGTCCCCATTAGGTGGGATGATCCGACTTAAATGCCGCTGAGACAACCCATATTACATCAACAAGTAGCAAAGAAGCGTATAATCGGAGTGCAAAAGAACTCTGGCCCGAGCCGCACAAGAATTAGGCGAAAGAAGCTTGGATAATTTTTATCAAAGACCACAGGAGATTAACCTTCGGAAGACAGCACATCGACCTGCTTTTGATGCACGTCTAGACGTACGTGAGCGAATGGTACAGATGGCGCAGCGATGCGTATCATCAGAATTACCGAGATTGGAACTAGGGACTTCTTATTGGCTATTGTATTAGATTTCGAGGCGCTTGCCTCATAGTATTCTTACTTTTTTTAGACAAGATCCAGGGTTCTTGCGTTGCATTGCCGCCAGGAGGTGGGCGCTAAAAGGTCGCGTCTTATTGGTATACCTAACCCAGTCAATGTACAACTACATAGCCGCATGGCATAGCCCACTCACTACTTTAATTTCTGTTCCAGAAATCATAGACTGGACATTATCTCCACCTTTCTACTCGCTGTACCCCTCTTTTAAGGCGTTGCGAGAACATAAACAACCCCTGAAACCTGGCTTACTACATTTTCCAGATGTCGCATTGGCAGCTAAATATAGAAATTCTGTCCATTTTCATGCTGTATCGATATCGAAAATAATAGTAAGCGCCTGCACTAAACACGGTATGTTTCATCTTACCTAGGATAGATAACCTTACAGCCTATCGATCAATTAGTAGTCATATATCAAGAAATGTTCTCATCCAAGGCTGGCGCTTAAACAAGTCCAGTTTGAGGTATAAAGTCAGCTTCCATCTCCCAGACTTTTTCTCAAAGCAACAAACATCTTCCTTCTCAATCAATCCTCCCAACAAGAACATAATCTGCCAAGTGTTTACTTGAAGGTGAGTAACCGATCTGTCTTGCCTTACTTTCTATTCTCTCAAGTCTCTAACAATAACAGACTTTAAGACAAATCAGTCGTCGAAGAAATAAAGACTCGCAAACCAGCCCTATTCAAGGTAATAGATTATCCATGTCTGAGACTGCGATCAAAAGGGTTGACTTTTCGAATATGTGCACCCAATACTACCGCGGACACTCATGTGGTTGCCGAACCAACGAGGGCTTCAAGGGATGCCAGAACCAGCTAAGAACCAGGGTGGCATGTTCATCTGTGAGCTGGGAACCGTTGAAAACCTCTCCTTCCAAGTGCCCAAAACACTTGGCTCCGGCTAAGGGAGGTAAAGCACAAGGCCGCGGCCATTGAGATTCTGGACGTCTTACGTCGACAAGTCTATGGATTGGATCAATATATGACGGGGGAAGAAGTATTGGTGTTGGTTCTTTATGAGGATAGTCGTTTCGAGGTGGATATTTTGGATTTTGTTTTGCATCTGAGTTCTATCTGCTAGTTATTGGATTTCTGTTACCTCTTATTGCTCATATTTTCCTTCTTCCTCTATTCCATAATGTTCCAATAATGCGTAGATGAACTATACCCACCAACTAAAACTTGAACTCTCACCGTGTATTCAACTCTCGGCCCGGAGTACTCATTGCTTGATCCGCGCAGCCAGGTAGAGAAATCTAATATGAAGCCCTATTTATCAACCCATCGCCTAGTGTTACCGATGTGCTTTTCAAGTTCGGCTCCGGTATTTTTTACTCCATACACATAATAGTCTAATTGCAGCAAGACTGCCATTGTACTACACTTCAGATAGCATGTCGGGGATACGTCTCTCACGACTATCGTCTCACCGTGCAACTTTGAGCGCCGCAATGGTCCTATAGTCGACTTTTCCATCTTCAATCTACATAACACTATCAACAAAGAAGTTTCCAACCACAAAAGGCAAGGATTTCTCTGATCTCGGAGCTAGAGACAAACATGCCTAGTGATCTTGACTTCCCAGGATTCGAGGGGGCTAAAGGTCTTCATTTGTACCCCGGACCACAGCGCATAAGAGCCATTACTGTTGTATCTGCGCCTCCACAAAGAAGTTATTGTTCTTACACTCTGGCGCTACTGGAAATAGAATATTCATGAGTGGGTGATAATGCTCTTGATCAGCATTGTGAAGATATATATACATATGTAGAGTTATTTGATAGCCCATATACAAAGCTAGCTAATCACTCAATAGTAGAAACACAGGAAGTTTGAGCTATATTAAATAGAATTTAGACAGGTTTTATGGAACCTGAAGATATCGTTCTTTTTCTTAACATAAGACATCAGCGTTCCTAGGAAACACTGCAAAACGTATCAGTAACTCTTTTCTTAATTCCTAGCAGTTCAGAAGCTCTAGCTCTTGACAATCAAATTGCGGGCCATCTTGTAAATGACTTGCCGGGCGAGTTTGATATTCTGATCACCATGTAGATCTTTCAGCGTTCGTGCCCGGTCGTCCAGTACTGACCATATCTCAATGAATTTCTCGTTGGACTCACGACTAGCCCCGAGTTTCTTGAAGGCCTGCTTCATCGCCTTTATATTTTGGATAGCCTTGACATCACTTGCATCTAAACCGTCACCTCCGAAGCTTCCCTGATTTTCATCCCAAGAATACTTTGCTCCTATTATCACAAACCATAATACCAGGGCAGCCAGCCCAGCAGCTAACGCAGTTGAGATTGACGAACCGGTCTCTGCTTTGCGATCCTCCACCCCGCGCAACTTGATGTCCTTCTTGTTTGCTTGGACAACGTCCACGCCAGGGAATAAGAAATCAACTTTGTCCAGTGAAACCCAGCTATATGGGTGGCCGTCAGCTTGCGAAGCACCAATACGAAAGAATTTATCTGGCCCGTATGCAGTAGGATAATGTTCGCCTGAATAGTTACCTTCGTCGGGTGAAGAGCAGAACATTAGTATTCCCTTCTGGCTTGCATTGGATAATGCTTCATCGAATTTGGTCTTGAGCTCATTCTGCGGCTCATTCACTGTCCATGACATGGAAATAATGTTTACCCCTTTCTCAACTGCTGCATCAATGGCCTGTAATTGTCAGTGTCAAAATCTTGAGAAAATGCGGAAGAAACATACAGCTGCTGCAGATTCAGGTTTAATTCTTGAAGCTCCAGTAGTCGGATCTTTGCCGATATCCAGCTTAATTGGGTATATCTTGGCCATAGGACAGACCCGTAGTATCATGTGGGCCATGACAGTGCCATGTCCGGTCTCTGATACATACCACTGTTTGGCGCGTTGGTCGCGTTGATCACCGTCCCAATAATAGCCAAGACTTTTGCCATGGATGATTCGATCCCGAAAAGCCTTCTCGCAGATATCAACGCCATCATCGATGAGCGCAATTGTAATCTCGTCACCCTTGTGATAAGTCTTGCCTATCTTTTCCATGAGTGCCTTGAGTTCGCCAGAAAACAGGTCGACGCTCTCCAGCCACTTGTGTACAGTGAATGATGGCTTACTTGAGTCTCGCGACTCCGACATCATCGAACCTGTGGCTTGAAGTGGGCTTCGAGCAGAATTTTGAGAAACCAGAACTTCGATCTGTCTAGCGACTGAAGAAGATACGGAAACATCGTCGGCTAGTTCCTTGTTCTGTTGTGTGGTTTCTCCGTTTTTTACCATGAGTGGTGTCATCTCTCCAGACGGATAAATAGGCAACGCGGTACCGATCCGTTTCCTGAATTTCTCAACATTCTCTCTAGTATAATCTGAGGTCTGTGGGTCCTATTAGTTTGCGGTAAATACCTAAAAGCAGGAATTATTGGTCTACCTGATCATAATAGAGGGAGATCTTGTCTAGGAGCTTCAACTGTCGCAGACCTTCCGGCTCCCCCCAGGCACGTAAGATCGCATTATTCGCACCCCATCGTAGGTGTAGCTCCTTAACATCGGGACACGCCTTGCATAGCATCTCGGGATCCAAGTCTGGTTTGGACCAGTCAAGGATATCAATGCAAAATGGTGAAAGACATCTCTCAATTGCCTCGTCGCAATGACAGTCGGTCGAATCCTGCACAATGACCTTGATGATATGCTTAACTCCCTTATCTTTCAACCAGCTAAAGAAGAATAACAAATCCTTGCGTCCTATTGTTTTGGCATTATAAAATCCCCTGTGCTCTCGGAAGGATTCCCCACGTGGTGATTTACCATCTTTCAGTCTAACAGCTGGGAATTCGACATATTGTAAAACCTCGTCAAACTGCGTCGTTTGGAAGTTGTCATAGAATGTACCGGGATCGGCATCTTCTTTTGGGAGGCCACTATAATCGAAGAATAGTTGGACATCTGTGCTCTCACTGTTAGTGTACGATAACTGGGATTCAAACTGTAGTCTAATCACCATCTTTGTTGGTCCCATACAAGAACCGCGTTGCTTGCGCAATGGTCCTCGTGCGAAGGCAGTGTAGCTTCAATACATTGCGTATCTTAAGCGACCAGGCTTCCCTCAACTGTCTCTTCTCTGCTCTTGTGTCTTTTTTATCCGTTGGTGTGGAATTGCTACTGATCTCTGAGAAAGCCACCCGCTTCAAGTTGGTGTTGGCTCTGATCAATCCGGGCTTCGGCAAATCCTCCTCATCTGATTCTTCATTTCCTTTTTTACCCCGCGGAAAACTTGCGTTGGTAGTTTCTTTTTCCTTTTGATTCACTTTTTGGAGGATTTCTCCGCCTTTGCCGTCCTTGGTTGGCTTGCTACTATGTTTGTTAGGTTGGTCGGTCTGCTTCGGTTCCTCTCGAGTCGGAGTTGGAGTCGGCCGTGAATGATTAATAGTGCTCTTAGCTACTCGTGCCTTTTCTCTTTGTTCGTCGTCTTCTCGTGTTTTCAGATGGTATTCGTAGACAGATAACTTTTCCCGTCCGGGACCGGAGTAAGTATCAAATGCGCATTCAAGGGGTAAAGAGTCCAGTCCGTTCGAATCGGGATCAGGTTCGCCCATCTTGATCAATTTCTCAATGACATCGAGCATCTCTTCAGAAGAGTGCTCATACTGCGCTGCTCTATGCAAAGGAGTCCAAGCCTGGCCATCTTTAGCGTTGACTGTTTGACGGTTGGCACCAGCAATGAGCAAATTGAGCACCGTGTAGTTGATGGGTTGTGACTTCAGGATGCGGTGTAGGCAGTTTTCCTGATGGATGCCACAAGGTGTTCCGATGGCCCTTGCCATCATATCTTCTTTAATCCGTGATTTGAAAAATCCGTTTTTGATGAGATATGCCTTCCTCTTGTCCAGATTTTCCACGGCATAGTATAACGGCGTGAAGGACTGTTTGTTCTGCGTTATCATCAGTTTGGGATAAAATCGCACAATGTACTTGATCGCCTTAGACAACTCTTTGATCTCGTCAGCTGTGGCATCATCATCCTTCACGATTAAATGTAGGATATTATCATCTCCCCCTTCTGACAATTCGGTCATATGTTCGGAGTATCTGCCTTGGTAATTCTTCCCACCGAAATATTCTTTGGGATTATCCCAGTCGATCTTTTTGTTCTTGATAGCCTTCACAATCTCTTGCAGCCGTTTCAATTTGGGGTTGTCATCTTCCAGCTGCTTCTCGTCTTCGCTAGAATCATCATCGTCAATCTCGCTTCGTATGCTGTCGTCGTCGCGATCAAGCTCCTTGACGCTACCATCTTCAATATCGTCCATATTCTGCTCGTCATATACTCTTGCCGAGCTCATGTTCACGACCTAATCTAGTTGACAGACAATGAAATTAAACACGACAGCCTATTTCCCCACCAGCAATTTTTCAACTTTGAACATGTCTTGAACCTGGACTGATCGCGATTATATTTGGCTGCCCAGGTAACATCCATGTACGTACATTCGTCCTTCACACCCATGCTAAGACAAGCTAGTCAAGCAAAGAAACACAAATAGTTAATTATGATTGGCCCGGATTACCATCATTGAATTTTCGACGTCTTTAGCTGCATAAGTAGTTCGCCCCCACGTTCAGCTTTGTCACGCCAGTAATACTCAGTCAGAAAAAGGGCTTGAACTAACCTGAACTAACTTCCGCTAAGAGACTTCAATTGCCTATTATTGGCTGGGCCTTGAGCTTCCGGCCTACAACACGGGATACAACCGGATTCATTTAAGTGCCCTAAATTCTTCAAGTTTGTGAAACCCAATTGTCTCCAATCACTCTCCGGAGTAGTTAAGCGAGCCAGAATCATGGGGAGTGGCTCGGACCGTAGGTAGTGTGACAGGTATCCTGTTGGTATCAGCCTGTATCAAATCATATGACACATTGAAATCTTAATTAGTTAGGAACTTCCTCGGAGGCTGGGCATCTTTAATGTTGACTCATCAGTGATGTTGACTCTCATGGGATTGGCACTAATTCCACGCACTCAAGTATACGTTTCCAGTCATCTAACATTCAGCTAAGTATTTATTCTCGATGCTTGACGGCTTTGTCAAAAATGGTGGTGAAAGTAACATCCTCCACAAGAGACATATCAAATTTGCCCAGATTGTTCACGTCATACTGCATTAATCGATTTGTTGGCTTCAAGGTCGGCTTGAACAGCACAGGGTCATCCTTCGGCTTGCCGCCAAACCATCTTCCAACATTGGTCTTCAAATCAACTTCAGATTCGATATCCACTGCGCACTTGAAATTTTCCATGTTCTCTCGCTTGAGTAAGATACCTGCTCTTATTGCCGCTGGAAGCCCGGTTTTCAGCGTAGCGTTCTCCTGTAATTTCCATTCTACCGCGTTGGCCGGATCCCAGTCTACACCGATCAAGCAGGTGGCACCACTAACATATGTCGCATCTGACCTTTCTCTACTGATCGTTTTGCTGTAACTCTTTTCTAGGGAGAGTTGACCTGTACTGAGCACATTGGCCCCAGCAGTTGCAGTCACACCGTTCGTGATTGTTTCTGACTGAGTGGTCGGCACCAGACTGTAGCTCCCGTTGAGCGAAATATTAGCGACACCGGGGTGGTCATCGTCGTCAGATTCCCCGTAAAAAGTCACTGTGATCTTTGCCGATTTCATACGCCGTCCAGGCTTGTTGCCAGCGTCAAATCGGAAGTCTAGGACAAGGAGAGTGGCATAATAATCATCGTCGTCACCATCTTCGCACCACCTCCCGTGGATAACATCGACGAGGGAGCATTTGATGGAGAGCGCTCGCCGATCCTCATGGACAGTACTTCGTTGAAAGGGCTGTTGTGGGTTGTTTTTCGTGTGAAATCCACCCTCCCCTTCTGCTGGTACAAGGTCAATATCGAAGGACTCTTCAGGGTAATTGCTAGCCATGGCAGCCACCGCAAAAAACAGTCCTCTTGGTCTGTTTCTTCAGGTTAGGTAAGCAGATCGCCAAATATGGTCTACACGGTAATCGCACAGTGCCTATGTATGAGTGAAAGCGCTTGAAGTATGTGGCGGTTTTGTACGTAGCTGAACAGTGCAGAAACTCGACTGGTCTAGGTAAACAGTCAATCTACCCAAAGACGGAAATCGATCTTTAGATATTACTATTTATGTTTAAGTGCGAAGAGATAATTCCACGCAGTAATGTTGCATCTCTCTCCCACCAAACACCTCGAGCTAAAATTAGCTCAGGCCAATGTTACTTGCATAACGACCCGCGCACGGTGCGCTAGAGAACCAATTAATTAGCAGAGGAGTTATCGAGGGTCACCAAAAAATGCGCAATAAGGTCCATGTACGTACAGACATTGGTCGTAGCGTCGTGGCCCAGGATAGATTGTCGTTGTACGTACGTGTTTCTGATTTTACGGACGGCCTGTAATTCAATGCACCAGGTTGAAATTCCAGCACTGATACGGCATTACCATATGTATTCGTATGTGTGTGACGCAGAGGCTTTGAAAGCTGATTGGATTAGCCCCTTTTCAAACAGCGCGTATTTGAGACATCATAGCGTGTAGGCTGTGTGAACTGTATCTCTACCAGGCCAGGCTAGCTCGGCTCCTCTTAATAGGTACTAGTGGGATCTTTAGATTAGTACTAATTCATTTCCAGCTGAAAATAACTGCTCTGAGTTAACTAGGCTCTTTATGTTTAGGCAGGATAGGAAAATCATTGCCGTGTCCTCGCTATCGATTTACGCTATATACTGACCCAAGGAACAAACTTAAATCTATCCATCTCATCTGCGTAACGTTGATAATAATAAATCCCGAAAATCCCACTTCAATCCGCCCTACCTTAATGTCGGATTCCAAAGATGGATCAGAAAAAATGCAGGATAACACCTCCGCAAATGCAACAATGATACTTTCTGAGGAAGACTCAAAACAACAGTCTGTTTTGACCCCCCTCGGATATCAAGGTGATGGCGGGTAAGATATTTTCGTCCTAAGACATAACCGAAAGATGAGAGTTATTCACAGTTAAAATGATCAAATGCAGGTATGTAATTCTCGTTCACGGCATAGCAGACTGTGAATGGAATTCCAAAGAGAGATGGAGGGCATGGGAGACATGGATAAGAGAGGTTGGACTCGATGACGGTGAAAAAGTCATGTGCTACCAGTACGATATTGAAAAATCTAGGGCTCCAGTCTATGCCCCAAATGGAATTGAGTTGGAAGCGATGAGACTGCTTGACAGTTTACTAAAATGTCAACAAGATGACAGTGAGGAAAAAAGAGGCACAAGACAATTTGTCTTCGTGATGTTGGATATCGGAGGAATCATTGTGAAAAAGGTGTTCACTCTCTATTGAGCTCTCGCGCAGAATTTTGACATTAACATATCAGCTAGGCTCTTTCTATCGCTAGTATCAATCCGGCCAAATATGGGAACATAGACTTTTTAACATCAATTTTGGTTAGTGATTCGGCGAGTGAAATGTGACGTGAAATCTAATGCAAAGCAAATGGACAGATATTCGTTAACTCTCCACACCGAGCTGGCCAGATTTCTTATCTTGAAGATTACATTGGCGAATTGTTGTTGCTGGACTCAGTCCCTCCATCAAGATTTGTTGAGAAGATTAGGAATTTGTCTCAGAGTGTGCAACAAGCCAATGATTCTTTTATAGATACCAAGCTACTCAACAGGACGCTTGTTTGCAACATTGTTTCCGATAGCATGAGAGTATCAGAGACTCTGACCCAGCAAACATCGGTGGGCGGAGAAAACAACAATGACGAGGATGAGAAGGATGAGGAGGATGAAGAGGCCGATGAAATTGCCGAGGAAAAGGACGAGCAAGTGGAGGCCTTATTGGTATTTGAAGATCACTCCTTTTGCAGAAAGCAACTGACCATGACTCAGTATAATACAAACGACAATGAGCCACTCTTTGCCAGAAACTTTGGCAGAGCATCACTATACTTTTCCACCCCTACAGAAATCACATACAAAAGCTCTTCCTCACATTTCGAGCTAGTACGACAGTCTAATGGTCTCGCTGAATTATCAAAAATAGAGCTAGCGACCGCGATAAAAAATTACTTCAAATTCCAATTCCAAATTGAAGCAAAGTATCTACAATTAGTGCATTCTCAGGCGCCACCCTTTCGCCCAGCGGACCCGGACCGTCTAGAGCGTCTGCCCGCCAACTGGCCCGACCGGATTACTAGTTCGGCCATATACAAGAGTTGGCTGGATCAAAAGGGGCTTTCTGTTCTCCATATTTTCGGAACAGCCAATGTCTCTGACATCTCCGAAGCTTTAGTAGAACGTCTAAATAAGGCGTCTGGGAGCGAGGGGGAAAAAGGACCGGCAAGCACGATATACTTTGAATTCAAGAGAGATGATCCGCGCTTCTGCAACATGCAAGCAATGATGGCATTTTTCCTAAATGCCATGATCAACCTGCAGGCACGTACAGAAAACGGATGGCCCACTAATGAATTGGAACGAGTCTTTCATTTTCATGGCTGGAGTCTGGATGACCAGCTCGACCTGCTCTCTCTCATCTCATGGGATTTGACAAGACAAGAAACGCTCATGGTAGGGCGCCTGGATCAGTGCGATGACGAATCCCGGGTGTGGTTTCTACAAAAATTAGCGGGAATTCGAATGATGGATTATGCTCGTTCAGGTTGGATCATTACCAGCCAAGGTGATTTGAGCATAGGAAATAGTTTTGCTCAATTATCTCTGATAGACTTGGATACACTCGACGGCAGTACAGCAGCACATACCAAGGCCTCGTCAGAGGCTGAGATGGAATGCGACACTCCCCATATCATCAGTTACGACCCAAACCGTCCAACAGACGCACAAGAGTTATTATATTGTGTTCAATATTGTGTTCGACCAATGTCCGTGAACGAGCTTGCCATTATGATGTCCTTGAGAGATCAAGAGAACTGGCCTAAAGACCATCATAGCGCACTAACGCGTGATATGATCACGTCCTCGAAGTCACAAGTCTACCTAATAAATAACGAGATACATGCTCATCATTTATCATTTGCGGCTGACTCTACAACGGCGAGTAGAGCTCACGGTGATTTGACCCGACGTTGTCTACAGTATCTACAAGATCCTACCGTTCAATCAGAAATAAAAACTCTTTGCGATACCTACGACCCTGACGATAAGACGCCTATACCACTGATTCGCCATAACCTGATTACTTATGCGGTGAATTCCTGGCCATTACATTACGGCCTTGCAGGGGATCAAAAACCTCTGAAACATGTATTAGAATTCTTCCAAGACCCTGAGAACAGAGTGGCCTGGTCAAGTGCATACTATACCCTGGGAAACTCTGTGACACGATCGCCGCGTAGTTATGTATCTTCGATACCACTTTTTGCGATGCTAGGTCTAGATGATCTGCTTAAAGAAGCCATTCGGACGGAGAGTGA
Organism: Talaromyces funiculosus; assembly: GCA_004299765.1. Classification (NCBI taxonomy): domain Eukaryota; kingdom Fungi; phylum Ascomycota; class Eurotiomycetes; order Eurotiales; family Trichocomaceae; genus Talaromyces; species Talaromyces funiculosus. The sequence goes on from CP036237.1 coordinate 115,240, forward strand.
CACCCACACTTTGGATGTCGATTCCAGCCTGGCATTGGTTGAGGCTGCCAGGTATGGGCATTGCAGTACTGCCAAGCTCTTAATGGGAACAAGGAGAGCAGATAATTCTACTCTTCGGGATGCGATTGACGCAGCAGCATCTTTTGGACCTGGTGGAGTCTTACATGACCTAGTAAATCTCGGTATCACAATTGACGGATTTGAGTGGCCCTCACATCTTCTTACACGAGTCGCAGCCCTTGGACAGCACAAAATAGCGAAAACCTTGTTGGATTCCGGTTTCACACCAAATCCGCCTAACCCCATTCAGGGACGAAGTCCGCTACATCTGGCAAGTCTCTTTGGACATTTTGAGACTGCCAAAATTCTGCTAGATGCTCACGCTGATCTGCATTGTCTCGCAAAGTACGGAAGAACCCCTCTCCATGCCGCGGCCGGTGTTGGATATGAGAAGATCGTTGAAATCCTCCTTAAGGCGGGCGCTAATATTGAAACACCGGACGAGGATGGACAGACTCCTCTTCAGTTTGCTATGACGTCTGGGAATACTGCGGCTATGGACGAATTATTAAAAGCTGGAGCAAACCCTAATGCTGGTAAAGAAGAACAGGGCAATTTAGCTTGGCCTGATAAGCCATTACTTTTTTGCGCTAGCTACAATTATATTCAGGGCATGCGATTGGTTCTGAAGTACGGTGCTGATATCAACTGCAAATCTGACAAAGTCTCTCCTCTTTACTTGGCGGTTCAGTATGGTAACTTGGAAATCTCTCGCATGCTGTTGGAGAGAGGATTGGATCCCAACGAGAATCCCGAAGGTTATGACTTTCTTCTACTGTTAGCGCTGAAGCTTGGAGCAAAGAGCATCGACATGTTAGACCTACTTTTCGACTATGGAGCTCGAATTGAGGAGGAAGACAACAGCACGGAGTATCGAAGGACTGTCCTTGCGCGTGCTGCCGGTAACGACGATGTGGGCATTGTCAAGTATCTTCTGAAGAAAGGAGCTGATGTCAACCACGCCGGGAAGAATTCTCATCCTCCCATTTATGCGGCCGCATGGAGCGGTAACATTGATAACGTGCGTGTCTTGCTAAAAGCTGGCGCGGATGTCAATGCCCTCATGGTTGTGAACAACTGGCGTCCAGTCATTTCCGCATATGACAATCCCAAAATTCTACGATTGTTACTCAAGAGAGGGGGCGATGTGAATGCCATATCCGACGACGGAACTTGCCTCCATATGGCTGTGCTGTATGGATTCGTGGAATCTGTCAAAGTATTGCTCGAGCATAGACCAAAAGTGGATCTCGAGACACCCTATCCTGGTTCTCTCGGAGCAGATTCAGATGATGGCTACACTGCACTGAGCCTCGCTTGCGATAAGGGGATCGCTCTATCTGTCCAGCTGCTCCTCGAAGCTGGTTCCAAGAGAAACCACTGCACGCGCCTAGGAAAACGCCCCTTGGACATCTGTGTTTTGAAAGGTAATATAGATGCTGCTTCTGTCTTGTTGGAGTTCAGGGCTCCGATTGACTACACCGATGATAAGGGTAACACGGTGTTGCATCATATTACTAATAACACACCATCAGAACTGGTGAGGAAGCTGGTTAATGCAGGAGCGGACCTATACTCACCGAACAAAAATGGTGTGACACCTCTGCAGGTCGCGGTGGAGGCTCAAAATATTGCCGTGGTTGAGTACTTGTTGTCTAAGAACGCCGATCCCTCTCAATGCAGTAACGAAGCCCATAGCCTTCTTCATATTGCTTGCGATAAGAATGACCTGTCGCTTGTTCGCATCCTTGTGGAAAAGGGCAAAATGGATCTGCAACTTGCAGACTCAATGAAGGGAGCACCGTCTCTTCTCATGACTCTGCTCGAGACCTGGCGGGACGCGGACATGGAGCTTCTTGGTTACCTCGTTGAGACAGGCAAAGCCGATATGCATCGTCGAAGCGGTTACTTGGAATACCCTCTACTTGCAACATTTGCATATCGACATAAAGCCCAGTTGCAATACCTACTAGAACATAGGGCGAATCCCGACATTGAAGACTCCAGCGGGCGACGGCCACTTCATTTTTCCGCCCTGACCACAGGTCTGACCGACATCTTGATAGGTTTCAAGCCAGAGATCTTGGTGGAGGGACAACCGCCACGCGATAAAATGGGACGAAGTCCCATCCATTTTGCGGCTGTGGGCGGATACTGGGATGTGTTCGAGAGAGTAAGCCAGCTATATGATGAAAGCGAGCTAATTATTCCGGACAATGCTGGCTGGACACCTCTCTTCTGGGCTCTTATGAACGCATCTGTTGACATCAGACTTGTCGAACACCTCATTCAACACGGTGCTGATCTGTGGGCTCGCGTCAAGAGCCGCAAAGCTGAGTGGTCTCCACTAAAACTCGCTCGCTACATCGGAGTGTCAGAGGATGTGTGTAACCTACTCGTTCCTGATCCCCTTGTACGTGTTATAGGGCCAAAAGATAGAGAAGAGCAATGGGACGAGAAGTTCCATGTCAGCAGAAAAGCTGCAACAAACGAAGGCAGGATTTGTGACAGTTGTAGGGTGGTAAGTTTTTGCTCAGATCTCCACGTCTCCGTGACTCTTGATGGGAATTTGCATGAACTGATTTTACGACTACAGACAATCCGTGGAATCAATTACGCATGTCGAGTGTGTGCAAACTATGACCTCTGTTTCCGATGCTTCATGTCCAGAGACATATTTCACCGTACACACCCTGATCAGGATGATTGGGAGGAGCGGGGCCCGGAATATGAGGATGATGAGACTGATGCATCGAATGATGAGGGACAGAAAGAGGATGATAAGAGTCTATTCGACGAAGGGACCACACCGGGTACAGAAGTGGACTCTTTGGGCGCTACCTCCGACAACGAGAATAAAGATGATGACAAAGGCGTTGATGGGCTTGACGATTTGTCTTCTGATAGTGATTCTGTGCCAGATGCCGACTTGTCAGATAGTGATGACGACTGATGATTGCCATTTAGCACGTAATCAATCGTCTTACTTTGATACTTCAGTACCTTGGGGTGTAAATCTAGTGTTTCCATGATTTTGTTCTTGTCGACTTAAGCCTTATAGATTTCTAATGCTTATACTGAGATATTCACGCTGTCTCTGACAGATAATGTCACTGACGGCTAGAAAGATTTCACTAGGACCACTTCCGTCGCCTATGTTGGATTTGATTCACAACAGGTCCAAAGCGGTTAGGATTGAGCAATGTTTCCGACCTACCGTGCATGAGGCCTACCTAAGCAAGGGGTGTGACCGAACGGATTACTGACAACTTCCACTCTTCGTGGTGTTTGTTAGGTACGTATACAAATCCGGGGAACTATTTATTAACCTCCACTTAGCTGAAATCACGCAGATGCTTACTGGTCATTTCTCAGCGCCAAGATAGACTATAAAGGGATTCGTCAGATACTCTCCGGATGCGCCGGAACTTGCTTCGCGCTGACAGGACCGTCGTAGCAGCTTATTATTTATATTGATCAAATTTCTTCTTCTTGTCAATTCTGTTTCTTCTTACTGATTCCACCGGTACACGTACAGTAGCAAGAACAGTGCTGCGATCAATGCAATATGCAATCAGCGACGAAGACAGAATCTTACCAATGTCAAAGAGGATGTCGCTTAGGCATGAGATCTCCAGATTTGTCGGCGCACAAGGCTTCTTGCGAATAATGACGACCGCGCTCAGGCTAACGAAAATACGTGAAGTACAATAACTATAAAATTACGAATACGAAATGGATAACAGCTCGTTCGCTTGTCACACAGTATGCTTTCAAGTACTCTGCGAACGGCGTGTGCCTTTGTTCCATGATCCTCAATTCTGTCATGAGGCCGGGCTTGTTAACATATCGATCTCGGAAAGCTTGCGGATAGGGAGTAGCGTTGAAATACGATAGGAGAAGAGCGAACGGTCGATTAATAGCCATGGGGACAGTCATTTGGAGGAAACAATTTCTGCGCGAACGATGAGAATGTTTGATGCACAAGAAGGCGCCGAAGAATAATAGTATCCGACACGCACTCGGCAGCACTTCGGCAGATCGGAAAAGTCGATTGATCCGGAACTGGAGCGTCTCAACTCCTGGCCCACTGAGTATCGCGCATGTGGACTCTCGCCCAAGCCGCTCCAGAGTACTCGTTGTCTGTGCGGCCTGCCCATTCAGAAAGACGTCCCAGCGGCATTCGCAGCACAGGCTCGCAACTCGGACTGGGATTCGCTGATGACCATGCTATAGTTTGCTGACCTACCGTATACTGCGTGCAGATCAGTCGACGGCGGAGCGAACCTTCAGGAGGACATTTTGAGCAACCGACTATTGATTTCCAGCGCAGAAATGGCTAGTTGGAACTCTCGTGGTGTAGATGTTGCCAACCAGCGCAGCGGCGTGGGAGCCTGAGGCCCTTTGACTGGATTACCCGGACAGCGCGCGCTAGGCTCTCTTCGGCTAGACCGGATCACGCAGTGACATACTGTACGAATCTCCTCTGGGCACCACTCACTCACTCAACTCAATCTCCCACTACTTTCGGTGTCTGCATTTCTGCCGGCTAACAATCATTCATTCAGTACTCCTGAAGCCGTGTTTTTATCGTGAAAACGACCAGGGCCTTTGCTTTTGACCCAGTGCCTTATGTCGGCTAATTTACGGTGTAATGAGTTGAGACGGCGCCCACTCCACGCCCACAGGAGAAACCCTGGCCATATCAAGAGAATCAAACCGAGCTTTCGCGCCGGGAGCCCCATCAACAGGGTTCGAAGACAGATATTCTATTGGCTCTGAGCTCCGCCATAAAATGTGGGCATCCTTCATCATGGTTGAGATATACTACAACGGACTTCGTCAGGGGCCTTTGTGGCGCTGCAGCTTCGTTTATAAACGGGTAGAAACGTTTGTTTTATCGATTCAGTTGACTCGAGCTAATATCTAACCTAATTAATGAGCGAGAGCTACTTTAGCAATGTCTGGAGACCTTCCCACAGGGAAACTGCTCCTCGCAAGCAATAAGCACATGTACCGCACTCGGCTGTCTGAGTGGTTAATCTCAGGCAGATCCTCTGCCACCCTCAGACAGCCCTCCAGCGCACACAGCTTGCTCATCCCGTGTCGCAATCTACCATGAGATGAGTTATCCACAATACCTCTTGGGTACCTTACTCAGTCATACCTCTCTTACTTCTTTCGGATGGTCATGGCAATCATGCGTCGAGCGGCGGCTCCTCCCATCATTCAATCCTCATCCAATCCTTTAGCAAATCCATTTACATTTGATCCCATTGGACCGAGACTCGATTATTACCTTTTTGTCCTGGGGTAGTTCTCCAGTGAGTGGGCCGTGCTCGATAGCGAAACTGTATTCACTAGTCACAAAGCAACGATGGATGGGTGTGCTCCTGACCTTCGCTCGGAACGGGCGAACTGCTCTGGTTCACTCATTTCTATTTTTCTATTCTAGCTTTTCCTTTTCATTCTTTTTCCTGGATCTGTTTCCTCCCATGCCAGTATAATCTAACTTGTCTTGACCCCTTTCAAAACAGCAAGGCAAAGATGTGGATGTGGTTTTCGCGCTGTGTGCCTGGCCTAAGCCTCCTATCGCTGATAGTGCTACTGCTCCTGGCCTTTCCAGATATCGCGAGCGGAATCTCCCATTTTGCGCCTTGGTCGGGAAATGCGCCAACGACGAAAACTCCAGATCACGGCCACCATGGAGCTTCTCGGAACCCGCTACCCTTGTCGCTGGCTCAAAAGATTTTCATCGGATATACAGTGCTCGTTCACTTGAATGCTGTAACCTTCCTGGTGAGGTTGGCATGGGCGTTGTCACGAATGACAAACGCAACTCGCGCAGTGTTGCGTCGACGTCCGGCAGCCAAGTCCTTTCGCAGTCCATCCGGTTCAGAAACTCCCCCCTTTGCCGATAGTCCGATCATGACCCCAACATTGTCCGGCATCTCGGATCCCAAAAGCTTTGATTTGGGAGATCTTGAAAACGGTGATAACGGCGAAGTTGTGCATGCCATCATCCTGCCTAATTACTCTGAAGACCTAGAAACGCTGCAGACCACGCTCAAGGTTCTTGCAAGTCATCCACGGGCCGCAACTCAATATGAAGTAAGCTGAGAAGATCTATAACATCACAGTGAAGCATCAGGTTACTAAAAAATCATCCAGATTTTCCTGGCGATGGAACAGAAAGAAGTCAAAGCCCCCGAGAAAGCCGTAACTCTCATCTCTACATTCCAAGGACAGTTTCGCGATATTTGCGGCACCTTTCATCCTGCTGGACTTCCGAGAGAAATTAGTGGTAAAGGGTCTAATGTCGCTTGGGCTGCAAAGCACATTGTGGAGACGCGTAGGGATCCATCCATCGATACACGGGACGTAATCATCACAGTCATGGATGGTAAGTCAGCGAAGACTGATTGTCGGTTATTGGCCATAATGTTAACTTCGCACCTAGCCGATACCCATCTTTCTCAGGATTACTTCAACGAAATTCGCCGAATTCATTGGCGCGAGAACGCTGATGCAGAGCGTGCATTCTATGCCTGTCCCATCATATTTGATCGCAACTCGAATGATGTACCGGTTCTGGTGCGATGTGCTGATCTACTCTGGGGCTTCGCTGGTATTTCAGCCATGCATCCTGGCTGTGCAATTGTCATTCCCACTTCTGTTTACTCACTACCCCTTGCCCTTGCAAGAAGAGTCGGCGGGTGGGACGGTGACTCTACTTCAATTGGTGAGGACATGCATATGCTTCTGAAATGTTACTTTGAGACAGCTGGAGATGTTATCACACACGTGATAGCTAGTCCGGCTAGTCAGTGTAATATTGAGAGCCCCGGTGATGAAAACTGGGGACCTTATTCGTCAACCTTGTTTGCTCGCTATCGCCAAGCTCTGCGTCACATGTGGGGAGCACTCGACACGGGCTATTCTGTTCGCCAGAGTGTGGGTGGTCTTTCGGGCAAAGGATCTCAGCGACTGCGTCTTCGGACTCGTCATTTGGCTTTGCTGCATCTTCTGTTCGAGGCACATTTTCTTCCAAGCCATTTGACAATCCTCCTATTGTTCTCTGCCTCATACACTGCATTTGTTCCCGCCGCGCATATTCACCCGACTTTGGCCTGGGCGTTCTTCATTACTGGGTTCTTACGTGGGATGTCTTTTATTGGAATGAACGCTTGCATTACTTTGTACGACCGTTGGTATTCGATCTGCATCAGAGCCCGTGCGAACGACATGGCGAAAGCCGGTTTAAACGATACCGGCTTCTCTTTCAGAAAGTGGTACCGTCTCCAACAACTCGCTGAACGCATCTGCTTTCCCATCGCAGGTACTATCTTTGGCTCAATTCCCGCTATTCAGGCCGAAATATCGCATTTTTTCACCGATCGGTTGGTTTATCGTGTCAGTAAGAAGCCGTCATTTGCATCCACTCCTACCGCTGTTCCTGCATAAGGCTACCGACGCGAGAATGCACAATCGCATTGATGAGAATACGTCGATATAATACTTGGCGGCCGACGCCGAGAACTCGGGCATCTCTCGCTGAGATTGATTACTAATGATATGTTTGAAATTGCCGGTTTGGGATATGGATGGAACGTTATTTCGTAGTGAGGTTTTACGGATATTTGTAGATCCAAAGAAGGAATGCTTCCTTTGGATCCGAGTTGGGCCTGGATATACATGGTCTTCTTGCATTCATAGACTTTACGACTCACATAATCATAATGAAACTCTTTTAATGTTGATTTGCGAAATCTCTAATAACTGGCATTTAGTCGAAAACTGTACTGACAGTAATGACCATGAGAATGTCACAAATTATACTTGAGTCTAGAAAGCAATGAGATGTAAGAACAGCCCTCCATGCCGGTATTGCCAGCTTAATTGTCTTGATTTAGTACCGGGTTGTGAGCTATAAGTGCCTGAGAACGTAGCTCCTCTATAAGGGTCCATTGAGGCTGAAATTCATGTTCTGGATTGCGTTTCCAGTAGTCGTAAAAATTGGTCACTGCTATCCACGCCAACTCTGTATGGCCACCTCCGGTTTCTCCACATAGAATTTTAAGCAAACACATCAGTGCTTCCAGCTCTAATCGAGGTTCCAGAAGCCAGATCCACTTCTGCCCCTTTTCGTATGCTCGCATTCGGTGAGCAACCTGAGACACCCGGAAACAGATATCGACCTGGTCTGTGACCCTTACTTGAGCATCGCTTGGCTTGCTGGCTATTAACCTCATTTTTTCTATGCCGAGTTGGCTGAGATTGATCGTCATAAAGTCCAACGGAATATCAGGATCACAATGAACAAGATATTGTTCCTGGATTCTATCCTGGAATAGGTCAATGGCTTTGCAAACTTGTGAATATGGCAATGCTGTGTATGAGTTCTCCCGGACGAAGTCTTCGGAAAAGGCTATTTGTCGTAAAAAGTAGTTTATTTCAAAGTGCACCAAGCAAGGCAACGTCTCCGTTCTCTCATATTGACTTGCTGGGTATTTGCTCATATTGGAGTCAAGATTGACGTCTGAAACATTTGCAGGGAGCTTCGTATTGAAAGATCTCTCCAGCACACAAGGATCGGAGTTATGGTCTTGGGCTGTTTGCACATCTAGTGTACAGATCTGCCACCACAAGCGACGACGCATTTCCGTTTCAAAGGGGGTTACACCTAGCATCTCACCATCACGATGAAGACCTAACTTAATAGCTCTACCAACAGCCAGTCCTACCATGCCATGTACATCCGGACCATTGGCATCATACTTACCGGCAGTCTGTGATCGTTAGCACAGAGTTGGCCACGGCTAGGACCTTAGCTTACCAAGTATACCACGAATGCTTGTAGCACAGTCAAGTCTGTAGTCCCCATAAAATCTGATCGGGACAGAGAGTGTTTCAAGCCAGTTTGGTACCTTGAACCGTCAGCTACTCTAAATATCGATCAATGAATTATGTGTGTTCCGTACCTCTTCAAAAGAACCTGTCTTTCTTCTTCGACCTCCTTGTGACATTCAGCTGCCGACATCGCAACTACAGAGCTGTAATATATGGAAAATAGTAAACAGTTTTGCCCTGCCGTCAAATTTTTCCGACCTCTAATAGCGTCCACCACCAGCTTTTGTATGGTAGTTGTATGCAAGACTTTACAAACAGGATCAACAACCTCTAGGTACTTCCACCATAGGAAGGAGATCGTCTGTGCACTTGGATGCAACACATCGGTCTGTTCTCCATTCCCAAAAACATCAGGTAAGGCATCAGTAGGACTTCTCTCGTCTTCCCCGAGGTTGTTTGAGCTGCATGTCGATGCGGAGATGTCGTTTATGGAAGTGTTCTGAGTGTGCTTCAGCATATCACTATACAACCAAGGAGTTGAACAAAGACCAACATTTGGTGCCATCGCTATATATTCACCACCTTCAATATGTTCCTGACGTTCAAGTGGGACAATGTCATCTCGCGTCGAGCCTCTGTGCGACGGAACGGAAGTATCAATCGACCGTAATAATTGCTTGATTTCAGACAGATCGGACTCAAAAGAAGTCATCCGTTGCTCAACGATTGCCAAGCGAGCAGCTACATCGTCATCCGTGTTTGTTGTGCTTTTCACGGCCGGATAGGCGCAATTTGTTTTTGTCTTGATGCAATATGAACATGGGTACGCCCGATCACATTTGATTTTCCTACGGCGGCATTCAAGGCATGAGCGACCAGCTGCTACACTCCTCCGCGAAGACATTGATATTTTCGATGAGGAAGCTTTTGCTGCAATGAATCAATCGAGCGTTGCGTGAAGAATCCGAGGTTGACAAGACGTATGGGCGGAAGACCTCCGATTGGTTATCGCGGGGTTTAAGCCGCATTTGTCAGGCAAATCCAGGCACGCTTATAAACGAAGAAATCATTACAAACTTCATTCTATCCTACAAGGTATATAAGAAACGATTCAGGCGATCGAAATGCCTTCCAAGTTGCCTTCACAGCAACTGCCTCGTTACCTCAAATTAGCATACATTACATGATATATATATCAAGCTTCATTTGTAAACACCAAAATGTCAACTCCCCTAAAAAATGTTGTCTTGATCGGAGTAAGTCTACCCAATTGATCACTAGCTCTGTGCATGCGCTTATACTCGAGTACTCTCTCACAGGCCAGTGGTACTGTTGGGAAAATCATCCTCGAGGCGCTTCTTCCGTCCCCTGAAATCAATGTCAAAGTGATTTCTCGCAACACTAGCGATGCCACTTTCGACTCAAAAATAAAAGTGCATAGAACAGACTTTTCCGAGTCGGACTTGTATTCCGCCTTCAAGGGCCAGGATGCTGTCATTTCCGCAGTGGGCGCGGCTGCATTCACAGAGCAAAAGAAGTTTATTGATGTCGCAGTCCTTGCGGGCATCAAGAGGTTCATACCCTCCGAGTTCTCTGCAAATACTCTCAACGAAAGTGTTCGTCAGATGCTGCCCTTGTTTAACCAAAAGAAAGAGATTCTTGATTATCTCAAGTCGAAGGAGTCATTAGGCCTGACTTGGACCGGCATTGCAACGTCTCTTCTGTTTGATTGGGTATGACCCCCGATTCCGATAAAAAAAATAACCCTCAACTTACTGATCACTCACTGAAAGGGCTTAACAAGTGGCTTCCTTGGCTATGACATAACTAATCGGACTGCAACAATCTGGGACGGAGGAGATAAGCGTTTCACCCTCGTGAATGAAAGAGAGCTCGGACAGTCTGTTGTCTCGGTTTTGAAACACCCCAAAGAAACGGCCAATAAATATCTCCATGTTTCTTCAGTAGAAGTTTCGCAAAATGAGATACTTCACGCGCTCGAAGAGGAAACAGTCTCAAAATGGAAAGTGATTGATACAACATCGGATATCCAAAAAAGCGAGGCTTTCAAGAGGCTTGGTGAGAGAGACTTTAGTGGCGCCCTCATCCTCGTTCGTGCCACCAGCTATGCCAATGATCCTGCTCTTCGTGTCAATTATGCGATAGACGAAGAACTTGCAAATGATCTATTGGGACTGGAGCCGGAAAGCTTGAAGCAGACCATCAAGCGTGTTCTGAACAAACGTGATTAAGTATAAACATCAATTATTTGCAACAGTCATGTACAAGGAACTTCAAAGACAAAAGGTATCTATTACGGCAGTAATATTTTGAAGTTTCTATGTGGTTAAGCTAGAATATTGGACCAGTTACGCGCTGGATTTTGTAGTAAATGATCATTCAGTCTCCAATCAAAGATAAATAAGTCAAGACTACCTCAAACAATAAACGACCTTAAAGCACATATTACAATTTGCGATAGGGCCTCCTAGCTAACAAGCCAGTTCACCTTTGTCCAGATAGACTCATATGATAAGGGATGTTCATAGAGCAGGATAAGAAACTGGCTTAAAATAATCGGAGAAGAAACTTCTCCCATTAGCATCTCATGGTCTTGGGCAAGAAGCGTATCCAGTTCAACTGGCTGTGTATCGCCTAGGAAAGCATCTATTCAAAGCCGCATTGATTTTTCTAAGAGCTACGCGCTATCATGATACACTAGGTATATTATCAACCAAGCCAATCGTAATATCCGGGCTTCGTTGTTGTCCAACAATCAAACGGCTCAGTCCACCAGGTACCCGAATAGTACAGAAAAGTAACGATATAACTACAGACTGCAACATGCCCTGGCCACAGAGGCTCAGGATCTCCAAGGCTATCTTCAAACCATAGAGAGCCGATATCAAACCACAAAACAAACGTCAAAATCTTCCAGATAGAGCGCAACAGCTGCTGAGCAAGCAGTGGAAGCCCACACGTCACCATAGCAAGTAACATAGCCATAATCTTTAGAGCTCGTATTGTACATTCAAAAAGGCTGAGATATGTGCCCGGTTCATGATTCTCGCCTGTACTACTTGCTGAAGATAGAGTCCATGCCAGGCACCAGTTAACCATTGCAACGCATAGACCAGAGTAACGAGCTACCCCGGATGTTGCCGGCGGCAAAATGTCAAAAATTATCAATCTTCCCAAACCCCACGAATCTACCCTATCGAGCCAGTAGGATAGAAGATCCGGGGTCTCGAAACTCTTTCTCCATCTTCTGCTCAGAGATATCGCCTGGAGGCGTTCCGGTGCTGTAAGCGGTCGTTGCGAAATAGTGATCATGAGCATTTCAATACTGACCCATGCGCAAAAGTAAGTCCAGCCAATGATCTGAGTAAGAATCGCGCCAGGTCCGCCGACAATCGTGAGCTTCATTACCTGTAGCACCATCGGAAGCCAGACGAAAAAACGAAAAGAAGGACCTTTCTCAAAATCGTACACGAGGTTTAGATGTTCTTGGAATATCTTGTCGCATGTCCTGTGATACTCTCGTTCAATTTTTGGCGGAAAACATCTAATATGTCGGTACGCATTCATTGTTGTCATATCATTCTCACCGCCATTGCTGCCGAATCCAGTCTCTACATCAGTATGATCATCCATCTTTTTCAAAAAGGCTTTTATTTCGCTCGGTTTCCAAGAATTACCGACTCGCACCGCCATCAACGTATGACAGACAACTGGAAAGGATACATTCGCCCATAATAATCCTTGTATAATCCTCTTCCAAATAATGCAAAGCTCGATTAGCGCAAAAACTGGCGATAGCCGCCACATGCGGCCGGAGCGATTCCAGAACAGACATCCACGTGGATGAGCGATGTATCCAAGAGTCAAAGCTGTAAGAGTGAAAAAGGCACTTCCTGCAAACCAGTTGGCGTCTGTGCACGACGGGCTCTCTTGTTTCGGGCTCGGAGGCGGAATTGGTTTTTGTATGTACCAGATATAGAATGTGTACCAGATAAACCAGGCTAGGAAGATTGGCGATATGACTAGCCATATATTCCAGTTGATACGCATTGTTGAATTGGAGGTCATGGCGCGTGGATACCGGGATTGGATAGAGGGCGCTCTCAATTTGCTTCTTGCCAACTTTTCTTTGCGTATACAGCCTGGTTAACTTGTGCTGAAACTATAGCTTACTTAACAGTCCATTATTTTTATATCGTGCGGTGTTGCAAGGCTGATCATGAATGGTGTTTTATGACTTGAGGCGCACCGCACTAACCCCGGCATACCTGGTTAGTGATACCCAATCACATTGTGGCTCAAGCGAGACAGCCAGATTGGAGTTTACAGCCAGTTTCTGACGATTTTGGTTCAGACATTATGTGTCGTCGTTTACTCTCTGTTGTCAATATGTGCGATGTTACCCGACTTTCAAGCCTGATCCTCTTATCGAGTATAGCCGATATAGTGATGTATTTCGATGCATAAGTTATGATAAAAATATCCAACTAAATCGCATATTTCACGTTCTAGAGTGTAAATAAGAGTCAATTGACGCCATTATAGCATAAATAAAACATATATCTTTATGTGATATCTCTCGATAAAGTTAGGTCTCTGATGCACTATACTACTAACGGCGTGAGACTATTTTGGCTATGCCACGACGTTCTCACCATATTAGCAAGGGGCTATGTGTCAGTAGCTGTGCTGGACGGATAGAAGTCTTCTGAAGACTATGAAAGACTATGACTTTACTGCCTAGATATCTGACGAGGTAAGTGTGTACCATATTTGCACTGGAGTCAATGACCACGGCACATATTTGCTACATGTAACACACCTGTATAAGTAGTATTACTCGCGGAAGAAATATGATCTGTAAATGGCTTGATTGTGCCTAATCCATAAATAACGATATCTGTATAGCTCCCAAACTTGAGATGTCTGAATGTCATAGTTGGGCACCGTCATACAGTCTGAATGGACAATGTTGCTCAGTGTGACTGACTATCGCTCTTTGTGTCTGCTGCCTGTTCGGGCGAGAACAGCTTCAAAGAATGCTTAGCTCTATGGCGCAACAGGGTGAAGGCAACACATAGTAAACCAATACATCGATGCCCTCAAGTTGGTTTTCGATCGGTAACGCTTCAACATGATTCTATTCAAACATTCCGGATGTACATTGCAAATAAAAGCGCGGTACGAACTTCAATTTTGATTGTATTTACTTGGAATATTCTTCAAAAGGCAACAACACGGAATGGGGAAACAAAGAATCTTGAGCGTCCTTCAAGTATATCAAATCAGACGAATTCCGAGGTCATACCATACTGTGACTGATCACAATGACTCATACGCAAATATATAAGGGCTGTCGGAGATGGGGACAGGTGGTAGTTGAATTTCTCAACAAAACATCTTCCTCCATCCTACAATCTTTACTTTCCGCAACTGTGTGCACATTTCCAGAAGATGGACTCAAAGTATTCTACTACCTACCAGCTGTCTCAGCAGTCGGTATTTCAAGCACCTGAGATATTTCCTATGGACTCTGACAAGCTGTTCGAAGTCGCAAAGGTAGCCAACGAATTCGGGGACTTTGGGCCGACGAGTGCAAAAAATTCACGTGGGCCATCAATCGAAGTGGCCGTAGCATATCCGACTGAGAAGAAACAGAAGATTGCACCACTTCGAGAAGCGATCAAATCTCACATCAAGAAACAGGAAGAAAAACGGAAGATTTCGATCAATATCACTGAATTCTTCTTCAAAGTGAAGGACACCGGCGTTGGCGAACAACCATTACATCCAGGGGGCTGCGTGGGAGCACTAAACCGGATCAAATATGTCCAAGATGCTCTACTAGACCCTGAGTGGAAGCAATCATTTGCTCGGCCTGCTATTGAGGACTTTCGGCGCATCATTATCCCTTCATTGGAGAGTGATCTCTACGGAACCACGAAAGGCATATACGACAAACCTAACTTGGTATTCTGTGAATGCATTACGAAACATTTCGTTGCGGGTATGGGGGCAGGTCCGTATGTTGAAAAGGACATTTTCAAGCTCTCACAACGCCTAGGAAATGTCTTGTTCAATGATCTTCAAGCCGTAACCTACGGCAAAACGGTGCAGACTTTATTCCCGCATGGACACATTGATCATGCGGACTGGCATAGGGCTGTGTGCCGGCCTCTTCCAGATGGGACGCAACGCGACAGAGCTTACTTTATCAAACAGCTATGTGATGCTCTGGACCAGCAGCTGGAACTATTCTTCGACAAGATCTTTGATCCATAAAAGAACTGTACACTATGGCCATATGATATTTGCTCAATTTTTCCTTAGCAGCTCGGGATATAGGTTTATAGACTGGCATGTGTGTATTTCCTTTCAATTGTACCGAGCATATACCCCCGGTCAGCTCTTATGCTAGAGGTACATCAAATTAAGGACTTGTCATAATACTATAATTCTGCTAGAGCAAATCTTTATATTAAAAGTAGACTATGCATCATATTCCTTGCACAACTTGCTGATCCGGCTGCATTGTTCCGGAAAACAGGGTTTGCTTGATAAATCCGTCGACTGTCTCTGATGTAATTTTCAAGCTCGGACCGAGTTTGTAAATCTCATCGTTAGCCTGGATAACAAACGCTGGCAATTGATCCTGCTTTAGTCCCATTGGCTCCAATGCAAATGAGTTTTTGACAGCGTCGACAGTGGCAAAATTTACCTTTCCTCGATACTTCATTGCCAAGTCGGATAGGCTCGCTGCTAGAGACTTTCGTTCAGCTTCGTTGGCCGAGTATACCATTCCGATGGGTAGGCCAGACTAGATAAACGTCAGACGGCAGGTTGCTGATAAATCATGAAATACCAACCTTCATGAAGCTCACTATTGATGACATATCAAATTGTCTGACCAGGGGTTGCGAAACTAGACCGGCAAAATGTAGAAGAGCCTCTTTTTCAAACGGGCCATAGTATTTTGGAAGAGTTTCGTCTCGAAAATTGTAGACCGTGATGAATGGTTCATTCGTCCCGGATTGGGTGTTAGGCATAACCCCGACAAAGAAATCTTTCGCTAGTTCTTCCGCTGCAAGGGAAGCTAAGAGACTGGTAGAAGAGACGTCGTCTTTAGCTGGTGTCAGGGCCATCAATGGAATTTCTAGGTCCTTCATCACGGCAAACCGTTCCTCGTCTAGTGTGACAAGAGATTTTGTTACTTGCTTCAAGACATGTGTGACGAGCCTAAAAGATTAGCCACAATGAATTATGAGTGATCGACCAAGGACTGGAAAAGCCATACGGTGTTGCTCGCTGTGGACCGCGGTAACGCGACCATTTCTCATGTTCAAATAGTCTGATTGTCGGAAATGACAAGACTTCTAAGGAGGCACAAAACTTTTTGTGCTTTGAGCAGTCTACCTCATATATGCGGACATCGGATGTCTTGCTCAAACTCTCCGCAGCGAGGACAAGCTCATTGTGAACTATTTTACATGGTTCACTATATCATCGTCAGTCCCACCATGTCATTTAGAGCAGACCTGTGGAGAGCATACTGCGAGGGCTAGACATGGTCATGATTAGACGGAGTTAGATAATAACCGACGACTGCCTCCATATTTCTCTCTTAAATCATCTCACTTACAACGCAGACTGCCAGTTATGATTAGCTAGCTATCAAAAGTACAGGGGTATCACATACAAGTTATAACGAACACGCCTGGCAAGGCAGCACGCTGTGCAAAACTTCTGGAATCAAGAGAGATCGGGGACTGCCCATAGCATGGCTTAAACAGAAGTAACAGCCACAGCCATGCTCTGAATAGCTGCAGCGCCCACGATATCATTTTGCATGCCGTCAGCAGTCTTGGAGAACAGCTTGATACTCAATGCTGCAGATGACGGGTACGCGACATTTAATTGGTGGGCGCCAATCGTCATTGATGGCAGGGGCACGTGCCGCATGGTTGTTTATCGGCAAAACTCCTCGAATTGCGCTTCTTCGACAACTCATCGCTCATGCCTGGCCTCGCCATAATTCTAGCAGCAATGAAGAGAGGCACTAGAAAAGACTCTGGTTGACAGCTTGAATGGACTGGCCTACTGCAGCCTAATCGCGACTTCGTCAGACCGAACCGCTCCACAAGTAATGGCGGGCAATCTACTCTTCCGGTCACTCGGCTTGCTTGTCGCTGTCATTGCGGTTGGATGGGCTCTTATTTCTTGTGACCAGTCACCCTTAGAATGGCTACGTGCGAGATATGAGATCAATGGGGACGTACCACGCCCGCAGACCTACGTTCTATCCGAGGATCCGGTTGTTGTGTACGTCAAGGACTTTATCAGCACACAGGAGGCGGCTCACCTGGTGCAACTGGCGTAAGTTATCTCTGTTTGGTCAGTCGCTGGACCGATCGATAGCTGACTATAGAAACTTGAATAGAAATGGCCGATTCGCTCCATCGCCCATGTGGGATAACGACGGCAAACCGCACATCGACAAAGCATACCGACTATCAATGACAGCGAAGTTGGACCGAAGCGACGAGACCATAAAAAGAATCGAAAACCGCGCGAAATCCTTTCCTTTCTACAAACGATTCGGCGATTTCATGCCGATCGTGGTACAGAATTATGGCATCGCCGGCCAGTACCGCGACCACTACGACTGGTTCGACGATGCGCACGCTGTTGGAGGGAATATTGCTTCTACGTTTTTCGTTTATATACACGCGAATTGTACGGGTATAGGGACCAATTTTGCGCGTCTTACTCCGCCGGATGATGAGAGTTGGTGTGAATTTATTGATTGCGATCGGCCGCTCCATGAGGGGGTTACCTTCAAACCGATCCTCGGAAATGCTATCTACTGGGAGAATCTTCACGATAATGATGCGGGACATAAAATGACTTTGCATGCTGGAATGCCAGTGACGACTGGCAATAAGATGGGCATGAACATGTGGACCTGGAAGGTTGCTTGAGGCCATATTTTTGGTTTAGTCATAATTTTCATGAGTTTAGATAAACTTAATGAAAAATCAACGGTGCCAAATGGCCAAAAGAAGAATGACGAGACGTCGAAATGAAAGCACCTTGTATGTAACAGCTGCCCGTTGAGTCGGACGTGATGATATTATACTATTGTATATGATAACTTTTCCATAATGGAACCAAGACGTGGTATGAAGGTAACGCAGTGAAAGGCAGCAAAATACCGCCATGTCTATATTTTAGTGAAATTTGAAGCAGAAGCTTATCGGCCGAACTTCTTCAGCTCCAACCATCGCAGCGGAGGGAACACAAGCATGGCCCATGCACATCCTACCCAGATACCCAAATCGGCACCATCAGTGCTGACCAACTTGGCGATAGGCCCAACATAGTAGATCTGATCCATGCACAGGATACTCCCGACCCATCCAATCACGAATGCGGTAAAGGCAGCGAGACCTAGAGGTAGCTTGCTCCGATCTGCCCAGATCGCCCAGTCAAAAGCTGGCGCAATCTTACCCCAGCGGAAGATCATGTGTTCTTCAAGCACGATGGTTAGGAAGATTGTAACCCAGTAGCCCATAAGAGCGAGGAAATTCTCAAAAATCTCGAACAGGTGCTCCCGCCCACCAAGAGCGCAGGCAGTGTAAATGACCACACCGACGCAAGTCCAGAACCAACGGGGAAATGCAAGCCCGTAGCGACCAAGGGTCTGGAAGCCCAGAGTGGCCGAATAGGTGCCTGGGATATTGTTTGCAATGAGACCCAGTGCAATCAAAACACCGAGGAATTTTCCGAATCCGCCCAGACCATTATAGCCTTCCATGATCAAAGCGCCAGACGAAACTGCTTCAGCAGCCGCCCAGTCCGGGTTGCTAAAAGTTCCGGAAGCGAGACCGACACCGAGCAGGTTGGCAAATGTCAATGCAAGACCGATGCCAAAGAAGCTCATGGTGAACGTGACCCATTTCTTGGTGGATGGGGGATAGTACACGTAATAGTCGGCACCAGCCGGGGCCCAGGCAACCGAAGACGAGAGGCAGAGTGAGAAGAACGACAGCCGGTTGCCGGCGATATCGCGAGAGCTGCCCACAGAGGGAATGTTGGTGTCGAACTTGGGGCCAGCAGAACCCACCAACACAAACAAAGCAATCAATTGGGGTACCCATGCCCACCTTTCGTATTTGTGGAATATAGACATTCCGAAAATCACCACGATCCAGGTGATGATGGCGACAATGATAGTTCCGACGATGACTGTCATGTTTCCACCGGCGACGGCAGAAAGCACCTGGCCGCCGACGAGGCAGTCAATCATTCCATAACCCAGCATGATGACGATGTTCAGGAGGGCACAGATCTTGCTGGGGTAGTAGCCCATGAAGTAACGGGCAATGACCTGGCATGGTCAGATCGTTGATAGCATGCGACCGCGGGGAAGGGACTCACCATAGTACGATTACCACTGACTGGGCCCCAGGTGCCCATGTACGCCGCTCCCGCAGCACCCAGCAGGGCACCGAAAGTGGCACACAGCGCAGCATCGGTAAAACTCAAGCCATAGTCCAGCGGGCCAAGCATACCAACGGCGATGTTGTTAGCGGTGATGTTGGTACTGAACCACAGCAGGCCCATCTGCATATAATCGGCAGCGGTGGCGTTGTGCCGCTCTGATTCCGGCACCCGTTCGATGCCGCGGGTTTCCATGAACCTGATTGAGGCAATCCGCTCATTCAGACGGGTAAGCACGCCGCTGGAGCGGGTGTTCTTGCCGTGTTGGCTTTCGAGAACCGAGTCATCGGTGTTGACATTGTCATTCGGCAGCTTCTCCATGTTGGCAGTCTCTGTGCAGGGCCCCTTGTCAACAGAGACCGAGAGAGGAAATGCTGCGGTTGATATACGCGAAGAATTTAGAGAAGGTACGAGGGGGTCAATGCAAGAAGGACGGAGGAAAGAGCAGTGGCGGAAAACCACCCTCCGCCCCTCATTGGTCAGCAACACCGGAAAAAAAGCTACATACGGAGGAGCACTGAATGCAGTTAGTTAATACATCGTAGGACTAGCTACAGTCAGCCTAGCTCTTCTGTATCACCGATGCTAGTCGACTAGAAGGAGGATGGAACTATAACAAAATACCACGCAAATTAATTGCTTGTTAGTGCCATGTGTTGTGGCCCCTTCATCTCGAATCGGCATCCTGCGAGCAAAAAAATCAAAAGACGAAGTGGGGAAGGGCCAGACAAGCCTCGACAAGCATTGGCGAAGATTTTTAATTTTTTAAATAGCGTCTATCTGTGTTTTGCAGTGGCTCCTCGGGTGGAGCGCGATGGCGCCCTTAGCTCGCTTCTAGAAAGTAGACTGCACCGGCATTTTGATGTGCAGTCTGAAGTGGCTCATGTTGCAAACCGTGAAGAGGCAGCTGGAGTACGCGTGAATGATACACCTATATATGTATGTAGTACTTGCTCTGTCCGATGTATGTTCTTCGTAATCAGAACTGCTTGGGTTAGCGCTCTGCATGGGTGGGCTGCTCCTTTGCCCTTGGGGGAAGGAGGGGACCCATGGCCCTGGAGTAGCTTAGCGTCTGGCTGTTGATTGGGCGGTACAGGCATGCAGCTCCCCACCTTCCTCACCCTTATCTCATGGACCACGTCGTGTGGTGGGTGAGTACGTACGTATGCCCGGATTGAGCAAAGCCCGATCCACGGTTGCACATGCCACAGACGCAACGTGATACTCCGGCTCGCTTATGTGTCAAGCCGGAGATGTTTGGGACCAGCGTCTCCCACTGCGAAATTCCAAACTACCTTCAGCAGCAGTTACCTTTCTCTCATCAATGCCGAATCACCGGGATCTGGGTTTCCATGTGTTCGATCCGTGTCGCGTTCTTCGTTTCCTTCTGAGTCCTGCAAACTTTTCGGCCTAGCCTGGCAGAGAAAAGGCTGAGAACCATAATCCACGAGGGGCCACACCCTCGTACCAGATGCCGTGCGTGTGGTGGACTCCCGGAACCTTATTTTCTTGCTTCTTTCCCCCTCTGTTGTGCATTGTTAAGTAAGGGACCGTGCCGGTGTCGCTCCTCGTGCCTGAAGTCATTGCACATCGCTCAAAATAGCACGGCGGAATCATTTCACACACAATGGCCAAAGACGGCGGTGGCAGCCCGCACGATCTAGTGGTGCAGTCATGGATCATGTATGCCATTGGCATGGCTCTATACCTACTCCGACTGTACGCATGCTTGCTGCCGACATTCACTCAGTCAGAGCGCTAACGGGGACGTAGATATGCCCGATATGATCGGTTCGGCGTGAAATGGCAGGCGGAAGACT
Organism: Talaromyces funiculosus; assembly: GCA_004299765.1. Lineage (NCBI taxonomy): Eukaryota > Fungi > Ascomycota > Eurotiomycetes > Eurotiales > Trichocomaceae > Talaromyces > Talaromyces funiculosus. The sequence continues at coordinate 136,491 of CP036237.1, forward strand.
ATGTCATGGTTCTGGCAGTGGTACGTATCATGGCTTGGCTTGCTAATGACACCGCTAACCGTGCTGGTCGCCGTAGGGCTGGTATACGGCGCTGGTCGTGACCAACATACAATTGGCAGAAGGTGGTGGGGGCACGCTGTACACACCAGAAGAATTCGCGACGTTTACTCCGCAGGATATTACAGATAGGGAACAATTCGCCAAACTGGAGTTCGCTTCGGAGCAGTGTATGGTGAATACCATTTGGTTCCTGAAAACTTGCATGCTCATCATCTATTGGCGCATGACGTGAGTGCTCTTCGTCGTTGCTTATGATCCATACGACTGACGGACCGAACATAGGACGAACCTCCAGCGGCAGTTCTGGGTCAAAGTCTGCGCTGGATATACCCTCGCGGGCTACATCGCCGTCGAGCTCACTCTCTTTCTCAACTGTCATCCGTTTTCCGGATACTTTACCATTCCCCCGCCGCAGCAGAACTGCGCCACGTACTTCAACTATGAAGTCGTGCAGGCCGTCTTCAACATCTCTTCTGACCTGGTCATTCTGTTGGTCATCATTCCGACATTGTGGAAGATGAACATGTCCTACAAAGAGAAAGTGCCTGTCCTCGTCATTTTCGGCCTGGGATTCTTGTTGGTATGCTGTCATCTACCAGGTGTGCTAGTAAAGCAAGCTGACACTCATCATAGATCACCTGTGCCATCACTTCCAAATACTTCACGTTTCGCGATATCTACGACACCTCCTACCAATTCTGGTACCTCCGCGAAGCCTCAATTGGCGTTTACGTGTCCAACCTCCCCTATGTGTGGTCCTTCCTGCGCCGGACGATAGCCCTTCTCCACTCCACGGTTACCGGGACGAGGAGGAGTTCGCAGCACCTATACTACGGCGCAAAGTCGGGCGACCACCCCTTTTCAGGCCATACGGGGTCCCGAAGTCGGAATTTCTCATCCAGTCGCGATGAAACGCATTTGGGTCGAAGTGAGAGCGAAGAGCATATATTTCCCGGCATGGCCACGGAGACTCGCGTGCTAGGTGGTGATGTCCACCTCGCCGATATCGATCCGGCGAAACAATACGAAATTCAGAAAACGACGGAAATCCACATTGCCCGGAGTGAAAGGAATGTCTGAAACTCTCTGTATGCTTTTTAGGGTTGATGTCTTTTTTAGGATTTATTATTTGTCGAATTAATATACCCTGGGGCAATTAGAGATGCGAGGATCTTGGCTGATTTCTTGGATTTGAGTGTAAACTGTCTGTAACTAACCTAATTCCTCCCTTAGCCCGTCGCTTCGTGCTGTTGGAATCCCACTGAGCTAAAAAGATGTACTATATTTTTAACTGAGTGAAATTCACTTAGATCCAACACGTGCCAATGTGGTGTTGGTCACATCTAATTTACCAACAAGTCTTTGCCAGTTGAACTTTTACTTGCTAAATCCCGATTCTCGTCATTTAAACCCGTTTATGCTTTAGACTAGCTGTGACCATGCAGATAATCACACTACTTCGGGCCAGCCAATCAGAGACCCAGTGTTGAGAACATGCTGAAAGCTCCTCAATTCAGTGATATGATTGGTCAACTTCTCGCGGAACCTACAGTCTATGCTGCAGAAATAAAGTCGCTGCAACGAGAACTTCTCTTCATTGAAACTCGAAATACTACCTCCATCACGACAGTCTAGTGCTGTTTAGACGATGCATAAGTATATCGTTGATACCTACTCAATACGCAGCGCCATGATCGTCGCGCCAAACAAGAAATTACCCGAGCGAGAGTATCGTGCACGTGGGCGGGATATCCCAGGATGCAAAGTAAAATAAATCACACTTGGCAGAAGCCGGCCAAGAGGTCTGATCCCGAGACCATAAAAATGCTGCGAGTGACATACCCTGCAGGTGCCCGTTGTGGTGGCAAGGGATAAGAAGACCAGTATACCCCTCAGCAATGGCGCGGATTCGAAGTAGCTACCCCAATCATTGCGGTCGTTCAGAACCACACTTTCAGTACAATGCTGTCCCGAGCGATGTTGCAAAAGGTCCTGCTGGCCATGATGGCCAGCTGCAGCTTGGTTGCTACGCAGACTACCACTGAGCAGTATCCTTCTGCCGCCGAGATTGCGGCTGCTCAGGCTTCGGTCCAGCCTTACTCTCCCGTCTCCAACGTGCCTGGAAAGGTCTTTAACCGATTCGTTGATATCTGGTTGGAGAATGTTGTAAGTTATAGCTCGGTGTTACGCAGCGGACTGATCCGAGACCTGCCACGAGAAGGAGCTAACGTTCTAGGACTTGGCCACCGCTGAGATTGAGCCTCATCTCGACGAGCTAAAGAAGAACGGTATCTTCTTGGACAACTACTGGGCCGTCACTCACCCATCTGAGCCCAACTACGTCGCCTCTGCTGGAGGTGACCACTTCGGCATGGACAATGACAACTGGTGGCAAATCCCCAGCAATGTCTCAACCATTGCCGACCTTTTTAACACCCGCAAGATCTCCTGGGCCGAATACCAGGAAGGCCTCCCGTACGCTGGCTACCAGGGATTCCGCTACCCTGAGTCTGGCGCCAATGACTACGTGCGCAAGCACAACCCTCTCGTCATCTTCAACTCAGTGACCGATGACGCTACACGTCTGCGCCAGATCAAGAACTTCACCAGCTTCTACGATGATCTTGACAAGCAGCGTCTCCCGCAGTACTCTTTCATCACCCCCAATATGACCAACGACGGCCACGACACCGACATCACTTTCAGCGGTACCTGGTCGTACAACTTCCTTACTGAGCTCCTCAAGAACGAGTACTTTATGAAGGACACGCTCGTCATGCTCACCTTTGATGAAAGCGGCAACTACACCCACCCCAACTCCGTCTACGCCCTCTTGGTTGGTGGCGCCATCCCCGACCATCTCAAGGGAACCACTGACAACACTTTCTACACGCACTACTCCGTGATTGCCTCTCTATCCACCAACTGGGGCCTCCCTTCTCTCGGCCGCTGGGATTGCGGTGCAAATTTGTTATCGCTTGTTGCCAAAAAGGTCAACTATGTCAACTACGACGTTGACATGACCAATGCAAACTTGAACACTTCTTACCCTGGTCCTTTGTCTCTTAAGAAATACTCGAGCGCCTGGCCCGTTCCGTTGACAAACGGTGTCAAGTGCTCCGGTGCCAACACCGTTCTTCACACTGTTCAGCAGACCTACCACGGAATGCAGCCTACTTACAACTACACCAGCCCTGTGCCTTATGATGCTGTCAGCGGGACCTCGGTTGGTATCAAGTACAGTCGCAAGGGAGTGAGTTTCCCTCTAGGGAGTTTTGATGCATACAGCTAACAACGGTGTACAGCACAACGGCAAGACAGAGTCCTGCGAGACTGCTTAGCTGGTTAGATTAAATGTTTATAGCGCATCTGGGTGTCATTGCCAGATCCTCGAGAATAAGAGCTGAAAATATACAGGTAGTGAATAAAATATGTACCAGACTTCTGCTTGATTTACACACTAATATAAAATACGACAATTATTACTTTATAATCTGCAATCATCTTCATATTGGCGCCAAAATGTTTAAAGCACAATTTTGTCCCCGCCGGTAACAATGAAGTATCAAGGCAAACTTCAAGAAAAGAGATTATAACGAAACGAAGATCACCACGCTTTTCGACGATATCGTGATTCAGAAAATTTTCATACGGACATTGTTCTCGTCATTAACCGTCCCCATCCACTCGGACTCACCGGTGATGTCTGCTGTGTAATCCGGTTCAGCAGAGATCGCGCCAGCAGATGTGTCAACATTGCCCCAATCTAGGGGTGATTGTATATCGCCAGTATCAGGCATCGGCGGAGCGAATCCGTCCAGATACATACCATCCAGCGAGGAATCAACTGCCATTTGTGGGGAATACTCACCGTGCCCTTGCTGCACATTGTATGCAGGTTGATCAGATCCCTCCTGCTGAGCCGTTTGGCTGCTACTTGGTTTGCGAGATAGAGGGTTGCTCCGTGCCGAGCCAGAGATGGATGTAGCAGAAGAAGAGCTCATCACGAAACCAAGGCGTCGGAGGACATCGTCATAGATCACGAATGCCCGGCGACATGATTCGTCAACTCGGGACAAGCCCCGTAGCCACCTGTGAGCCTTTTGACAGGCAGCTTGGACCTGGGCGGCTTCTCCTGGAGCGGCAAAGCTGTATTCGGCATCTTTCATAGCGGTTGAGCCGACGGTATCACTGCTCTGGATGAATATGGCAAGCATGGTGCTTGCCTGCATCAAAAAGTGAAGTATGCACCACCAGGGGGATGTGTTGTAAACCCAATCAAGATCAGGGCTGTCGGGGAAGACGGCAATCATTGACAGTGCTGCCTGAAGACATCGTTGACCGATGTACGCGTACTCTTTTTCCTTTAGACCGGCGTATCCCCTGAATGGAGAACAAGGCCGGTAGATATTAATTCGTGCGCCGTAATAATGCAGCGCTAAAACAGTCTGTTCTTGCGACAGTGTTCGCAGGCTCTGATTACCGCTCTGGTCAACAAAGCGACATGCAGGAGGTAGGCGAGACAACCAATGGTCTAGTCTCTCATCGTAGAAGCGTATGCGCCGCTTAATGTAGGACTTGTTGGCTTGAAAGCCCTTGGGGGAGTATAGTTCGCCAATGGCAATGTGTACTATATGCATCAAATCAATAAGGTGATAGAATTGGAGGCCCTGGTTTGGTTCAATTTCTCTGAGCCATGAGGCGTCGTAGTCGTCGTTTTCATTCTCTTGTTCGTCCAACGACCATCTAAGGCGTTCTTTGCGAAGCCCCTCGGTGGTCAGCAATTCCATCACATGAGGGCGGACAAACATGTCCTCCGAGTAAGGTATAGGCTGTTCGACGGAAAAGGACGAACTTCCGATGCAGGTAGGTCTTCCAGTCATATGCGACAAGACGACCTCCAGCATGTAGATGGACCACCAAAGTCGCGAGCGAGCTTCTTTGGATCCCGGCTGTAAGTCGGTATCGGTAATGCGCAGATTGATCGCCAACGCCATGGCTGATCGTACTGCAATACCCGAAACTTTCCAGGCCCTACGTTGAAAGACGATGAGTTAGAAGTTCTTATTCATCAGTGCAGCAGAGTACAAGTAAATCAGGGCCATTCACCGATTGATCTGCATGGAGACCATAAAATATAACGTCACAAGCGCTTCCACCTGCACTTGTTGCAACCCTCCGTGTTCGAAAGTCATGTTTTCATTCAAACTGAGAGACCGGGCGCGGGAAAAGAAAGTCTCATGACTGGTACCAGGCGGGAGTTTCTCCTGTAGGAACTGCAGGCGTCTGCAACCGATGGCCAAAATCATGTTGAAGATCGCGAGCCATTTCTGGCCAGGTCGTGGGCCACTATTACCTCCCCATATACTCCTGTATTGTTCCAGAAACAGATCTGTACGGACAATGGGGAATAAAGGCTGCACGGATTTGAAGTAGGAGTGCAATATGCAGTCTGCTACGTTCTTTGATGGCATTTTGTATGCATCAAAGGAGTTGGATAGGGGGAGTTTCTGATCGTCGAGGAAATAGCTGACAGACAGATTATTCTCCAGACCCTGAGGAGATATCGGCTGGCTGATTCTTGTTCCGCCCGCCCCTTCCGTACTGCGATCAGGCGATACGCGATATCCGCTGTCCGGTTCCAGGTTGCGTAGCCAAGCGTGAACAGAGTTCTTGCCGATAAAGCCCGTGGCTCTAGACTCTTCGTTTCGGTTGAGATCCTCGCTTATCGTGTCTATCCCCTCGGTGGAGCCAGGCGAGGATGAGGAGGAACTAGACATGGATGGATTGCGACTGATTCGATACGGATCAGTGGGCTAACATGATAGGAATACTAAAATTAGATGCATTGGTCTTTTACGTGATACTGGCGCAATGCCACAAGAGACCTTACTGATAAAGTCAACTGGATACGTTTCGCGGCACCTGCAGGAACCTCTTGCAGAAGGTCCCGCAAGAGATGCTCGTACTGGTCAATTGTAGTTTTCAATGACCTTAATTCCTGCCTATCTCGCACACGCTTGTGGTCGGCATAGAGGCAGTCTGTGCCCGCGATGGCGCACCCTTGACACACAGGTCGAAGTCCGTCGCATTTGATGCGCCTTCTCCGGCAGGCTTCGCAGGCATGTTTTGTTCTCGCACGATTCACGGGGCCTGGTCGATGAGACATCCGAGGAATCCATACCTTGTCTCCGGCACCACCAGAGCCTTCTGGTGCTGCTCGGGAGCCACTGGTAGGGGTTCTCGTTTCCCGTGCACGAGAAGCAAAAGCTGTAGGAGTTGCAGATTTAGGGTGTGTAATAGAAGAGTGATCGCGGGACTTTGCTATCGACTGAAGACTTCCTCCTGAAGAGTCAGAAGACATCACTAGGTAAGATGCGGATACGCTTTATTTCAATCAAGCTGGGGACAGCATGCCAACAACGATCGCCAATGACCAAGTTTGAAGCTTCACGCTGGACGCCTCTGTCAAGGATAACGCGATGCCGCATGCACAATTACGTCGCCCTCGAGCAGCAAGCGCCTGCTAGGACACCCGGTCAGGATTAGGAAAACGAGTGTAGAAAAAGCAGCAATCAAATTGATTCCAAAGACAAGGAAATATTTTCCAGGTGGTCACGCAGGCTATAAATGGTAGGAACTGGAACAGAACCAGCCGTTTGGTCTGGTCATTGAGGGGAAGCTGTCAGTCTTTTTGCCACTGGGCCTGCTACACAACAGACGCCTCTCATTTCCATAGGATCAGCAGAGATGATGCGAAACAAAAGAAACGAAAAATAAAAATATACGCGTCAAACCTGGTGAAGCAATAACGTCATTGAAGGGGGGGACGGCCCTTACTGCATCCGTGCGACGAATCAGAGAGACCGGAAGTGCTGTGATATGGCGCTGTTATACAGAGAACCACATTCTTTATGTGGGACATGCATGGATTGCCGTGTGCTATGCTATGCCTTATCGCACTCCGGTTCAGGCAATGATGCACAGAGCCAGTACGAAAGGCAGAAGCAGGATCTGTTTTGGTTGTCTTTTAATGCACAGCATCCGCCTCTCATTTTCAATTCTTACGACACAGCCAAGCCAACGCCGCAATCCTCGGGCTCATCCTGGTCTCAAGTTGTCTGGCAATTGACTTATTCTTCTAGTCTCCCAGCTCCCGTCGACATGTCCGATGAGGGCGGCAGACGGACGGCCAGCCTGCCGCTTTGCATCCTTGCATCCTTGCTGTCGCAATTAACGGATTGCATATGAGCGGACCGCCTACGATGTGGTTCAACCTACAGGGGCATGACTTCCACTGAAAAATGGAACCTCTCTACGCATTGAAAGAAGAAATTTTGCATTAGTCACCTATTGATCAGCAATTGAGCAATAATGAAAGGTTTAAACCTCCACAATCAATCAGTCGGGAACAGGATAAACAACACATGCAGAAAAAATTTTTTTTCTGTGTTTGGGTCGGAAGTTTCACTACTCGCTCTTGGTAGTGACATAAGCAAAGTATTCGCTGCCAGACGTCGAGCGATAGCCGGCGATTTCGTTACAATCCAGAAAACTCCGAATCCCAATCGCTTCCTCCTCGGTCAATTTGACAGCTAATGCGTCTACGTTCTGTTCCAGATACTTGATGGACTTGGTTCCGGGATTTGGAATAATATCGGGGCCCTGATGGAGCAGCCAGGCTAGCGCGAGCTGAGAAAGAGTGCATCCTTTGTTATCAGCGATTGCCTTGAGATGATTGATGATGGAGGCATTCTTTGCAAAATTGTCTGGCTGAAACCAAGGGAACAACTGGCCGCGCTTATCGCCATTCTCGGAAAGACGATCCGGGCTAGAGTATCTCCGCGTGAGCAAGCCGCGTGCAAGAGGTGAGTAACACACAACAGCAATGCCAAGTTCGCGACAAGTCCGAAGAACATGGGAGCTGATGTCTTGCTCAATTTCGCGTGCAAACAGCGAGTACTCCATTTGGACGGCAGCAACGGGCGCGATCTTGACGGCACGGCGCAGTGTGTCCGAGCCGGCCTCTGACAACCCGATGTGTTTAATTTTCCCTTCTCTAATGCCTATCAGCGATGCAACAGGAATTTAGAAGGGACAGCACGTACGCTTGCAATTGGGCCAGAGCCCTCATCGTTTCTTCGATAGGTGTCTCGGGATTCAATCGATGGCAATAATCTACAAGAGTCAGCGAATTATGCAACATTAGTCGCATCTAGCAAAGGCACTTTAAACCGAATACATACAGAGATCGATCCTGTCCGTGTTGAGACGTTTCAAACTTGCTTCGCACTGCTGTCTGCAGTAATCTGCGGAGCTATTGATCCCCTTGAACTGCATCCCTTCCATCATAATACCGAACTTTGACGCCAGGAAGATTTCGTCTCGTTTCCCAGTCCGTTGGAACCACTTGCCGACCAATTCCTCAGTGTTTCCGTATATGCTGGAATGACGTTAGTGCATCGCATACGAGCCGGAAGCATTTTCTGGACATTATCTCACTCCGCCGTGTCCCAGAATGTGCAGCCAATCTCAGCAGCTCTGTCCAGGAGCTTGAAAAGTTCTTCTTCATCGGGCGCAGTCCCGTAAATACCAGTCAGTTCCATCAAGCCAAAGCCCATGGCCGGAACCTCGGGGCCATCCTTGCCGAGCTTCCGACTTGGGAGAGACCCTGTTGACATGATAGAGAAAGACAACTTGGACCGAGTACTACAGTAATAGAAATCTCTTGAGAGTCAAGCAGTCGATGATTATGAGCTGGAGTAGATCAGGTCTGATGGCTGAGGACATGGCTCTACTTATAGCCCAGACCTCCGACAGCTCTAGTCAACATCCACGCTGGCAGAGTGCTAGATGTCTGCCGTGAAGGTATACTCAACTAATCTTCGCAAGATCGCAACCATAATTTGCTTCATCAACAAAATATACATTGGAGACAACCAATCAACTTGTCTACTTTCCGAGCTCTCTGACAGCGACCAATAGATAAGCACATCGTCCGAGCTGTCCAATTGAATGTATCAGAGCTGGTCCACTGGCGTCATGCGGGTTGCCGGATCCTGCGAAGATTCGGTTCCATTAGGTTAGTGTGTACCTAATTGATCAATCAGAGCTTATACTTAGCCCAGCTGCTTTGGATGTCATGTAGGTATGTGGGTCAACTCGAAACATCGGCTTAGAAGTAGACCCGGTGCCTTATGCACAAGGTTACAGGTGTATCCTGACCGCTACGTCGCACCTAGTCTGTTGGTTTGGTTAGTGTTGATAAATCTGTCACAATCAAGGATCCATTGTTTCTTTACCGACATGCCGTTTCTGGCTTATCATGACAGGTAATCGCCCCTCCAACCAGGGGTCTGGTCAGTCCCGAAAATCCAAGGTCAAATCGGGCTGTCGTACGTGCAAGTGTGTTCAGTCTATCAGGATAAAGAAACTAAGACTCATAATGTATTCGCAGGCTGAGAAAAGTAAAGTGTGATGAGAACAAGCCCGTTTGTAACCGGTGTCAGTCGACCGGCCGTGTATGTGACGGATATGGGATTTGGGGCGGCGGAGGAAACTTCTATGGCAGTCGGCAAACGCAGCTCATCATTCCAACTATTATTCCTTATGACACTCTCCAAGGTCTGACTCTGGATGAGAAACGGAGTTTTGATTGGTACAAGTGTAGGGTCAAATCAAAAGTACACGGCCTCTTTGTCCTCACCTTTTGGGAAACAGTACTCATCCAGGCCGCTCTCGGCGAGCCGGCTGTGTTGCATGCCGTCCTGACCATAAGCCGTGTTCACGAGAATGGTGTACGTCTCTATGCAGCGCAACGAAGCCAAAAGCATGTCAACAGTCCTGTGGGGGACAGAGAGGATTTCGTCCTGGAACACTACACCAGATCGATTGGTCATTTGCGACCTTGTCTCTCTATCCGCGACAGATCATCAGCCCGCCTCACACTAGTGACATGTGTAATTTTCGTTTGTTTGGAGCTTTTGCGAGGCCATTTCAAGACAGCCATATTTCACCTCGAAAGCGGCATCAAGGTTCTTCACGAAGCACAGTGCCAATCATCTGCAGCAGTTGATGATTGGATTATCGACGTATTTTCCAGGTTATACATTCAAGCCGCTCTTTTGAACCAGCATCGTCGATACCCGCTAGTCTATACGACCTACGATTTTCAGCAGCATCGTAGGGATGAGCAATTCCTCAATTTCAATCAAGCTTGGCAACAGCTGGAGTGCATTTTGTTCAGGATCATCGAGTTGTCTGCTGATATCCGACATGATGAACCCTTGGCCTGCTTGTCAGTCGATTCAAACGTTTTATTCTCACTAAGGCAGGAACAGATCCAGGTCGACCTTAACCACTGGCTTGGCACATACGAACGGTCCAGAGCATCTTTACAGAGCCTTCTAAGGAATGACATAGAATTGTTCGCCTTTCGGCTATTGTGCAGTCACCATACAGTTGCTCAAATAATGGCAGCTACCTGCTTTCGTGACCTCGATGACGAAACTATGTTTGACAAATACGACCACCAATTTATAATCGCTATCAATCACTCGATAGCGCTTGCCAATGTGAGAGAATCTCAGCTCTCGTCTGCATTTACTTCTATGCGCTGCTTCAACATGACTAGATCCGTTATCGATATTGGTTGGATTTCACCGCTGTATTTTGTGGCACTTAAATGTCGGGCACATCGAATCAGATTGCAGGCTATTCGATTACTGGAATCGAGCAGTCATAGAGAAGGCTTTTTGGATGCCAGCATTATGGTGTGCGTTGCCCGGAAGGTGATGGAAATTGAAGAAGGAGACTTTTATGCGCATATAGATACAAACGACAATTTCGGTCTGCTCGAGCCTCCAACTTTGGAAGATCTGTTATTGGTACCGCTGTTGCCGGAATACCGCCGAGTTTACGATGTTGACGTGACTTTACCTGACGGTCCTATGGATAGCATCTTGCTGACTTGCCGACAAAAAGAGCTTCACGGGAAATGTAGAGAGATAGTGACAGAATACAACATGCAGCAGCAGAGATGGATAGAGCGGTCGGAAGACAGCATACTTTATAAGACGTCTCGGTGACACAGCGGCTGAAACAGACATTCCCAACCTTATATATTTCTCATAGCGAGAAATACAATAAATGACGCCCATTAGCGAGATTTCTGGGTATGTCTAATGGCGCGTCGTATACAAACGTTCGTATAGGCGGGCCGCGCGATCCGCCTTTTCCGATTGTATACCAATTCTTCGACGCCGATATTTCACATTTCTGCCTAATTCATTACAGTACAAATACCCTTAGCTCTGCGGTAGCTTTCAAGTAAAGCCAAGCTGGATGGGCTCTCGAACCTCTTCCATACTATTTACATCCACCCAGAAATCCGGGGGAAAAATGACATCCATACGACCAAAAATCGGCATCATAGTTGGAAGTCAAAGAGAGCCCCGTGCCGGACTTCAGATTGCGACATTTGTACAAAACACCCTCCAAAAGCTCCAACATGGGAGCGACCTTCATATAATCGATCTCGCTGTCTGGAACTTACCGCTATACAATGAACCGGGGATTCCATCCCATATAACCTCACCCACAGATTACAAACATGAACACACCCGACGTTGGTCAAGCGAAATAGCTTCCTACCAAGCTTTCATCTTCGTCACGCCTCAGTACAACTGGGGCTATCCGGCTAGCTTGAAGAATGCGATGGATTATCTCTTTAATGAGTGGAAGGGGAAGCCGGCAATGATTGTAAGCTACGGCGGTCATGGTGGCGGTAGGGCTGCCGAGCAATTGGAACAAGTCTGCCAGGGACTGCGGATGTTACCGTTGGACAAACCTGTTTGTTTGATGTTTCCTGACAAGGATTTTATGGCCAAAGTCGGCAGAGGGGAAGATTTGGCTGTCGCGGAGGCGTTCAATGAGTATAAAGTTGAGATTCAGCAGGGATTCGATGAATTAATGTCCAAATTCCGGTAATCAATTTAATATGCGCGGTCTCTGACTCGACTGCATGTTCACTCGGCTGCATGTTCATTTATCAAAAGAAGTAGTTTAATCATTCAGCCGGTTCTGTCGCTTTCTTCGAGAGGCGGCATCTGTAAGTCCGGTCAATCATCCTAATCGTTCGGCCTGTCTGGAATCAGAATGGTATATAGGCTAGCAAGGATCGACTCTACAATGGTCACCTCGGCCAGTTGGAGTATCGCTACGGCCAAACCAAACTGGCAACGTTTTGCATGTCAAACACTGCACAAGATGTATGGGCCTGGTTCACCTACAGCTACGTCCGGCCAAGGTGAGATTTGGTGCTCAATCGTGCATCCCGGTTTGGTAGAAAGCAACCTTGGACAACATGCGAGCTTTCCTCCGTGGATAAAGTGGACTGCCGTTGTGTTTGGCAAATTGGGTGGTCGTATTCACCCTGATAAAGGGTCCTGGACAAGTGTGTTTTGCGTGGCTAGTCCTCAGATGAAAGCAGAGCAGAGCGGCGTGTATTTTCAGAGGATCGCAGAGGTTGGATGGCAGAGTAGGCAAGCCAAAGACACAACGCTGGCTGGGAAACTGGAAGACTGGACAAAGCATGAGATGTGGAAGTGGCTGAAATGAATATATATCGCATGGTTCACTAAGCCTAGCTAACGATGTCAATAATCTCTGCCTCTATTTGAAACTGTAATCCCATCTCATGTTATGGTTATTTCCGTTGGATTTGCTTCACCATCAACACAGCCGTGGACTGCATAAAGTTTTATTCAAGGTTTCCGACTAGCCAACCATGGAAACAGCTACAAGAAACCGCGCGACCCGATAACTCAAGATGAAAAATCTAGTATATTCAACGTGATTTTGTAATGGTCTTAACAAAGGAAGAAATGGTACAAAGGGACTGTATGTAAATTTGGATGACAAGAAGACCAGTCAAATCTATTCACAGATCTTTCAAATCGCTATGGTCATACTGTACAACGAGACCAAAAATATAACGACGGCGTCATCGTGTTGTTGTACATTTCAGAACGCTCAATAACCGGGCGCGATCTACTCCTCGCCAGCTTCGGCACGTCCAGCCTTGGAGTTCAAGTATTCGTTGCTAACCGATGTTAGTACATTCGGAACAGTGCACACAACTCAATCAACTATAACGTACCGCTCAACGGCCCAGTCCATCAATGTATACGCCACAATGAATGGGGGAGCAACGTAGAGGACTTGGTGGCGGAATCGGCGGAAAGTATTGAAGATCGCGGTGTGCCAGAAATTAGGGAAGAGACGCTGGCGGTTCGGGGAAAGGGTATAGGTGGTAACTCCCTTCTCAGGGCGGCCAACTAGAGCAAAAAGAAAGCTTGTAAGCATCAATTGGACGGAACGATGTAGACAGTCGAAAGCGACATGATCCAGGTACGGCGGCTCCGCTCGCGATTGCGGCGAAAGCCTAACAGAAGATTGTATCGCATGAATCGTAGATGAATGGATCAATTGCATTCAAAGAGGGAATAGCTTACTGTGACCACCCCAGCCTTGCTGCCAGCTGTCGAGAGAAGTTGATGTCAGTTAATATCCACAAACTTCGGTTCTTCACGCAGACTCTGCGCTATAATACAGGAACCGAGGAACAAGAGCGGGAGCCAGGAGCTACCTACCTTCCGTGCTTGGGTGCGTATCCGCCAGTCATTTTGAAGTATTCGACGACGAGAATGTGAGAGCAATTGAAGATGCTACAACAGGTCAAGCACCGAGGAATCGTGTTAAGGATTGATCGGGTTCTTTCGTTCGGAATGGACGGCTTGGCAAGCAGCGTCCGCTAATCCCGATATGGCGGGCGGATCTGTCACGTGGTGGCTCATCACGGGATTTCCAGGAACAAGTCGCCCGACTTTACTTTTCTAGCATCACACACTCAGTATTGCTCAAGTGAATAAACTAGTTGTTTGCAAACTGATTCAAACCATTTCGGGCTTCCATTACGTTGACTCTACGAGGTATATACAAAGAACGCGCCTCAATTCCACCGAATTAACCTGATTTCCCTGCATAACATGGCTTCCTGGTACTCTTCACCACATAAAGAAGACTCAGAACGATACCCAGTCCACCCATCCCGATTCCCGTATATTGCGCTGCATGATAACCCTTGAGCCTGTCGTCAAAAGTCGATCCTCCATTATTGATATGCACTTCCACGGTGCCCGCGATGCCGAGACCGATTGAAATGCTGTAATTCACCACAGTAGTCACCAATGACGCGGCGACGCCTTGATTGCGACGCCCGACAGCGTCGGATAATATAACCGTCGCAGCTGGAAACGACATGTCCATACCCCATGGCATGACTAATAGCGAAACAAACGTGAGCCCCCAGTATGTCTGGCCTACCGGGCTGATAGCCATAAAAATGCTGCCTATTGTGAATGCCGAAAGTGCAATGAACATCACCCAGCCAGGCTTTACTTTACCCATCAGATAGGCTGTGACGAGCGAAGCGGCGAGACCCGAGGGCGCTGGGGGAACAAACTGAGTGGCTGCCAGTAAAGGTGTATTTCCTCGAATATTCTCGAGGAATCTCCAAGTATAAAACACCCAAATTCCAAAACTAGACCATCCACAAGCCACGCACCCTAAAATAAAACAGACTTCTGTGTTTACTGTTTCGAATGGGATTAGCGGATGCGGTGATATGCACACCTCGTAATAGATGAATGCGGCCAAAAATAAAAACCCAAGGATCAACAGGATATAAACGTAAGCCTTCTGCCAACCCACTACTGGGGCCTGGTTCCACGCAACGTTCACAAGAACCAATCCGATCACCCCGAGTGCTGCTCCCACGACATCAAGCTCAGCGAGTATCTTAGTCAACGGCATGTTTCTTATTTGGGACGGCGTCGAGGGAGCAACAAAGTACACCATCACTGCGAGAAGCATACAATATATAGCCATGCACCAAAATGCCCAAGGCCACCAGGCCAACTCGGCCAACAAGGCTGCAAAGACCCCTCCCACCACTGCTCCGCTTGGGGCCATACCCCCAAAAAGAGCAAATACCAGTCGCTTCTTATTCCCTGGAGGATACGTTGCTCCAAGAATTGCAAGAGCGTTTGGGAACAACATTGCCGGTCCCAGACCTTGTAAAGTGCGGGCAAAGATGAACAATATGTAGTTGGAATAGACGCTCATACCGGCTACCAATGACCAGAGCGAAAACCAGGAGAAGCCGACAAGCATCATGAGCCGATAGCCAAACAGATCACCGCATCGCCCGAAAAACAGAATGAAAGTACCGACTGTCAGAGAGTACCCGGCGATTAACCAGCTCAAGATTCCAGGATTGGTGACGTCGAAGCTTTCTCCGATGATGTCCAATGGTGCTAGACAGGCACTCAACGCTGCCTGGGTCATGAATTGAGCCATGCATACTACAGCCACAAAGCAGATTTCATGTACAGGGCTGAATGAGTGTGCAGCTGCCCGCAAAGACTCTGTTCGGGCTAGCTGTGCCTCCAGGATGGGATCATCTCTCCCTGATGATTCGGAATCAGACATGCTTGCAATTCGACTGGTTCAGGCCAGTGCTATGTAGCCTTTCCCTTTCCTAGATCGCTCCGCTACTGATTGTTGTAGCAAGTACGTGGTATGGATAAATGCCGTAATCGATATTGGAGATGTTGTATCAATTACTCATCAATTGTAACGGCTCTATCTTCAAGTTCGGAGGCACTGGCTTTATACATTAGATTTCGTGATATAAACTCGAAAGGAGAAAAATTTCTGCGCCATGATTAACGACATGGGACCAAATTTGTATCAACGATAAAATGAATCTGCTGTGCCGAAAAAGTCTTAGGCATTATCTTGGAAAGGGAAATCAAAATCCATACCTCGATTGTGGGCTATGTGATTGGTAGAAGCGTTCTCCGTATGGATATATGGATATATCCTGAGGCCGGTTGTAGTTACATCCGTGAAGAAAAGGCTATCCACATTTCCCATTATAGGTGCCGACATGTTAATACGGATTTGCCAAAAAAGGCACATATCCCTGTTATATCCGGTCGTTTTGCATAGAATATATCCAGCTCATAGAAATTATAATACATACATATAAGACGCATGAAAATTCTATCGGGATGTGAGCAACCCGTTATGACGTCAAATCTACTATCCGCGGGATAGACTCGGAATTCTGCTCGTGGCCACCCTAACTCCTCCCAAAGACGTCTCTTACCCCAGCTCTCACTGCTAGGTATAAGATGATCCAATAGCGCGGCTGTGTTATCTAACCAATTACCGGATCGTTCCGCAATGCATCATCCTGCAACAGATTGTCCATCGACTTCGCATCCAGATAGAGTGAGACGTCCATACCTCCGTCATTGGTTATCGAATCAAAAACTTGGAGCACACCATCAACGTTGGGCATGATAGCATGGACATACCGTGGAGGGATAGAGGTTCCCTCGAAATCAACCTGATGCACATGTAGCCGCAGCCATGAAGTTACAATGATGTGTCGTTTTCCTGGGAAGCCTTGCCAAATTCGCAATGGGGAAACTTCGTAGGCTGCATCATGCAGCATTGCGCCAACATTATCTGGGGTAAAAAGTGATATAGTGTTGCGAATAGAGCTAGCAAGACCTCCAATGCTCTCTGAACACGCTTTAGGGCCGGGCCGCTTGACATGTGTTAAGAACAATGGTGATCCGATCCACGAGTCTGGTAATGGAGGAGAAACCCTCGCTCGGGCGCCTAGTGTTAGATCGAGAAATACGTCATCTGAGGATTGATCCATCCTCCTTGCCCGATTGATGGCTGACCACAGATATGCCAGTAAAACGTCTAGTCTGGACAGCTTCATTTGTTCAGTAAGATCATCTGGTGTTGAATAGCGTAATTCATCTAATATCCTTCCACTGAAATGGATGTAGGCATAGCTAACTGGCTTTGAGGTGTCCCATGATGACCACGGAGCTGAATGTGCGGGAGATAGTTTGACACTCTTAAGAAATGACGATGGAGGCATTGTCCCCGCTAGCGTTTCGGCGAAGGAGGGTGGAAAGTTGGGAGCATCGGCTTCCCAGCAATCGTACCTGTGCAAAGGCAATGCTTGAGCGATGGCTGCAAAATCAGTATCGATGCCTGACCCGTTGATATCACCAGATGCATGTTCATCCAATTGCTTCGGATCGAAGATAGGGGGACCAAATAGCGAGGGATTGCCGTTATTGCAATGAATATTCCGACTCTTGTCCGCCCACATGTGTACAAAAGTCATCAGCGATTGTGCGTCACCCAGAACATGTGCCAGCTTCACCCCAATTGCATATCCGCCCTTACCAAAGAGACTAATCTGCACGGACATCCCCGGCAGACCCTTCCAACTTTTCAAGTCATGCAGTGCCAGATCGCAGTCTGAAATCAGTCGCGATTGCTCAAAGTTATCTTCTCGCCAAACTCTTCTCGATTCTCTCTCCACGGGTGTGGGTGCGAAGCAGTCTGATGAGTACGAGGGATACGATATCGTTTTCCATTCCACTCCGGGATCATCAACAGATCCATACACCACTTGGATACGGTGGAATCTTTCTGTATAGCCACCGTTCGGTTTGAAGGCTGTCCATTGGAGTTGTCCTGCCCATTGTGGGAATTCATTGAGGGTAGCAATGAAGGATTTTCTTAGACGGCCCACGAGGGTATCATGATCAGGGGCTGTGTCGTGATGGTCAAAGATCCAGATACACCCTGTCGGGCTGAAGCGAGCTGCTGCGCAGTCAAGGATGGATAATGGTACGGAGACCGGTGTGTCGGGTCGAGTTGTTGGGAAGAGTCGCAAGATTGTTTTGGCGGCTGGGCGTGGAGCTGTGCCAATCTGCTCATCTGAATACATTCTTTATACGTCACTTATACAGTAAATATTTACAAAGGTGGCGTCAAAAATCGACGAGGTCACTGATCAGCCTTTTTCAACCTACCTACCACTGGACATCATCTCTTCCCTTCAATGGGACCTGGAGGACGCCTACAGCATGGCTGTATTACTGCTGCCCAGTATCTGTGTCAAGCTCCCCCTGGCTTCGTCCTCATATGATGCCCCACAGTGTGCTGTGCTCTTCTCCCAAATAGGTAATAACTAAGAATGACGGATAATGAGTCATTTCGAATCTTTTCAACCACACACATAGATCAAGCCCTAAATATGCAGTAACACGAGTCATACGAGCTTCAACGTGGGCTTGACTTCCAGTGTTGTATAGTTCAGTTGCAGTTATCGCCCGATTGAGTAACGTGTCTTGCTTGCCTACAGGCTCTCTCACAGTAGCCCTAATACGTGCTCAAGGATGGCATAACCGCGGACTGGCTAGTCCTTCATACAAAAGTCAATCCTCAATCAGTGACAAGAAATTAGTCATTTGCAATCATCGTTAGTGATGCCTAGTCGGATATGTATAAGTAGCCTCGCAAAGCGCGTAGAGCATAAAGAAGTCAGCTCATAATTCCATTCTTTCCTGCTTTGTACTCGAAATTATGAAAATATTAAATTGAACATGAATTTACTGAGAGCTGAGAATGGATAGCACAGATCTACCACTTCTTCAGCAAAATCCCATGGACCATCCAGGACCCGATGATTATTTAGCGCCTAGGCTGAAGTCGGATTTGATCCTTCTCAATGTGAGTCGCTTCCCATTAAGCTTGTCTTATTCCCTAATTCATGAAGAAACCAATTCACTCGCCGAACTGAGACGGTTCAAGAAACTCTGTTCTTCTTGCCGTTTATGGATTCTTTGCCAACATCGTCTGATATACTTTTCCCTCCAAATACTGATCGCGTTGGTTTATATTACATTGTATACTAACTGATTGATTCAACGCGCAATATAGTCTGGTTTATCCATTGATCGTGTTGGCACCGTTATTTGACTTCGTGGTTGTGGCTAACCGATTCGCCATGTATATGATGAGGAATGTACATATTGAGTACGCATTTAATTCTCGGCTGGGTACCACATACTGCCAGTACCTAAGGTTATGCTATCTGGTTCCAAACTTTTACCCAACTATAGCATGTACGAAGATGGATATAATGTTCTTACGAGTTCAATGACGTCTAGAAACCCTAGACTCTTATAGGTTACGCCAATGAATTGTAGATCTGTCTCAGATTTTGTGAGTTTCTATTAGCCCACGGGAAGTGAACAGTGTTATGCGAGCGTCCAATCATATTCTTGATAAATATGAAGGCTCAGCTTCCAAACCCCTCCTGTTTACGGCAACAAAGAAGTAGGCTTCGCCATTCATAACATCAAATTCGTTCGGCAGATTTTAAAACAAATTACTGTAATGTGATCAAGCTACAAAGGGATGAAATATACCCGACTACTCGGTTCGATTGCAGCAACGGATAAACGTTGAACCATTCTCTCTGACTGATTGCCTTCATAAGCCACTGAAGAGTATTCAAATAGACTTCTGTGCCGTAATGACTATGGCTTCATAAGATTTGGGTATTTCCGTATCGCGGCTCCCTGCCTTTTCAATTGACTGCTCCAGAAATGCATGGAACAGCTTGTCAGAGTACTCCCTTCGCTGCTCTTCCGTCCAAATCTTTTGCATGACCATTCTGATGGGAAAGCTGCAGATCTGAACCCATTCGCCTGGCTTTCCCGATTGTATTGACTCCTTGATGGTGTTAATCTGTATATTTTTGAGGTTTTTGGATTTAAGTAAAGCCTTGATCCACAATTCGTCGTCCCATTTCCCTTCTCCCATTAGACGACTGAAAGAACTGTAAGTAATATGTGGTAGATCTTGAGAGACAGATGTCGAAGCGGTGTTAAACTCGTCTATCCAGGCAACTAGATAGAACTCGTTAAGCAAATTCAACTCAAACAGGTGAAAGGTGATTCCTTACGCGACACCCAGGTGTTGATGGCAATAGTTCCTCCTGGCTTGAGAATTCGAAGGGATTCTACTCCACATTATCAGTCTCAGAACTCCCATAATATCAGCTCAATTTATATCTTACCGTCGAGCGCTTTTATTGAATCAGACACCCCCATTAATACTAGTTATCAGTCAGTCGAATCTAGACCAGACGATAATTCCTATCTCGGTGCCAAAGAAGTGAAAAGAACCCCCATGACACGTACTGAAAGACGCAAACACGTAATCAAACCTTTGGGCGGCTAAACCATTATCGAGAATATCGGACTTAGCAACGTCCACGTTCGCCCAGTTCCTCGACTTGGCCAATTTCTTCCATGGCTTCCAACATCTGCGGTGAGAGATCGGTGCATTGAAGGCGCCAGTTTGGGCGCGCTCCTTGCTCGCCATGAGCGGAATCAAATATGTCGTACAATGCTTCTGCAACAGCACCAGTTCCACAAGCTTGGTCCAATATAACTAAGCCATTATCTTCGTCCGATGAAGAAACAGATTTTGCAGCTGCGTCTATAACGCCTGATTGTTTGACAAGTGTCCGAGCAAACACACTTGTCGCTTTGTGGGCTGCACGATAAATAACCTGTCACATCGGGCTTCTTCCACAGGTCCTTCAGGTTCATGCTCAATTTTTCAGATGACATTTTGCTATACACGACCACCTTGATTGGACTATTAAATTTTGAACATGCGTTATCTTCAGTATCTGTCCAAGAAATAGGGCAGTCAATGATAGAGAAGACTATCAAAAAGGCCTGTGAGATCTAGAAGTAATCGGGAACCCCAAAAAAAAGAGAAAGAAAGGCCTGAACAAGGACCAAGCTATACTATATACCCGTAAATAAGGTCCGCTGCAAGCCAGAGCTTCTTCTGGAGTCTCAGCCGTATGCGATATTAGGCTACCGTTGTCAACTTGCATAGAATTTTTTTCTTCGTTCATAATCCACAATATTACAGGTTCTTCCAAAGTGTGATTGGATGGTTCAGTTGAAAGCCCTGAGTAAAAGCATGGAAGAATCAGGGACGGCTGAGGATGGCTATCTAGTAAACCGTGTCTGGAAATGTATTCGAAACTCTAATTAAATATAGAGAGATCAGCCGAGAAAAAATTACTTATACCGTAGTTCATACGACCAAACGGAGCCCTGCTAATGAGGCGGTAATTTATGTGACTATAGAAGTCTGTCAAATATAAGACCGCTCGTTATCATCGCTCCAATTTCGGACTATGTTTCAATATTTGCAAATTACCTCCTCCGCTTTATTTTCTCTACTTATTCTCCACCTAATACCGCAATTGTGATGCCCTAAGGATTTACAACACTATTGGTTTTCGTTCTTCAAACCATCATTGCTAGCAATATCAGTTAGCTTTGAAGCAAGACTTCCCTTTGCTTGAGGCGACAACAACGTAGAAGGCATATTCGCAACTCTAAAAAGACCTTATGAAGGCTTATGAGCACTTTGGATCAATCGGAAGCTGTATGTTAAGCTTGCTAGAGTTAAATAGATGTGTAAGTATATTATCTACTAGAATCTGATTCTAGCTCACAATAGTTTATCAATCAACTCTGATATCTCAGGGCTAGAAACACAGTGAGGCTCACCACCAAGGAATTAGATAAGAGCTCAACAAACCACTAGCGGCGCATAGTATCTGCCTACTGAAATGATTCGCAGTCCACCCGAGACAATGGGCTTTGATGGTAGGATTGCACAGTATATTTAGATTCTGGCGAGGCGCCTAATCTACAACCCGAACTTTCCTAGTTTAATAGTATCTAAACAAATACTTTGAAAAGTATAATCATACATTCATACTTTCAGAAAACAACGACCTTTAGGGGAAGAAAGAAGAAAGAGGAAAAAAGATAACCTCTTCTATCGATATTTTTGAGTGGACTTCGTACATCTTTCACATTCACCCAGTTCCTGTTGATGGCGAAATTGGTATTTGAGCCAAAATCATCTATATCATCAATTCCATTGGTTGTTTTGCTATGCTTAAGGAATCCTGTGAGATTAATCGGTTGGTAGTGCTGCAATGTACGTAGATAAGAATTCTAGTGATGCATACTGTGGTATTTGTTTCGCCACGGGAAAAGAAACAGCAATGTCTGAGATATAGTTGTTACCATATTATTTTCACCATATTGACCTTTTAACGCAGATATACTTCGAGAATAAAGGTTTTCAAGGATTCAGCAATATTACAAGCCGGTCAACGTTTGCCTCGAGTGTTCTGAAGTCCCTCCAATGATATCCAGCAAGCATGATTCAACGCTTCAACACGTTATGAGACAACAAATAACCGCTTTTCTATCGCCTGGTATGATTTATAGTGGCACTCATTCGCCTACCAATTCTGCCGAAACATTGCGAACCGCCTGCTTTTGAATGGCAGAGATTACAATCGTCATGGCTAAAGGCTCAGCTTGGTTGAAAATTCCCGACCTGTTCTATGATGTTCCTACAATCTGAATTTTGTAATTTCCTTCTCAGTCAGTTGACTCGCTGTATTGATCTTCATATCGGCGCTGCGGAATAGTATTCTCTAGGAAGGCCTTGCGAGAATATAAACCATAGTAAATTTATTTAGAGTCAATAATCATTTTGATCCCATGGAATAGGTTATTAGAGCCTGCGAAATAATCTGATCAGTATCGTTGCTAAATATAGTCAAGTCACTTTATATAAGATTGCGTACACCTACGTAATGCACGTCACTCATCGAGAGTTTTGCGTGGCCAAGCAATCAGCCACGCTGTTCGACGACCAATAATTGGGCTTATTAGGGCGAATATCCACCGTTTTTCCTCCGCGGCTGAGAATTTAACCTCTAATTGACCATTTTGGGGATAGATCAGAGCATTTAATCGCCGAAATAAATCTAAGGAACGGGCTAGCATCCCAAATCTAATTCATGAATGGCCTAGTATACGAACAAGTGCTGTGTTGGTTGGGTCCAAGCTCATAGCTGAATCCTTCTACTAAATGACACGCACCAACATAGTTTTCAATCTACGCATTGCCGCGATCAGTATAAAGTCGAGCATTGTAACTTGATTGTGCAGCGCCCATTTCTGCGTAAAGTTTTGCGGACTACCGTTGTAAACACCATCAAACTGGGACAACATCATATAAATTCATACCATCAATATGAAGTCGGTGCTGTCCTCGGCTTTTTTACTCGGTCTGTCCGTCCTATCAGCGGCTAAGAGCTCGAATTATGGCAACCTTCCAGCACAGTTGGCCGCAGTTGGAAATCCAAAGCAGACTCTCGATGTTAAATATCCCCTGTCATCATGGGAGTGCGGGAAGAAATCGTACTTGAAAGTCAAACCTGGGCAACGCCTTTACCCTAGCGGTAAGCGGTTCTTGTTGCGATCAAGCTAACAACTCACTCATCCTTACTAACATTTCCGACTATAGACACTGAAAACTCACCCGTTCCTGATGTTGCCTCACTCTATCAGTCGCAGAATGATACAGGAAAATACGTCTTGATCATGGTCGACCCATCAATCAATGCCTCGGATCCTACGCATCCAGTACTACATACTATATATGCCAACATCACAGCGGATGGTGCAAAGGACTGGACGGTTCTCGCTCCATACATCAACCCGCAACCTAGAGCTGGTCCAGCGCACAATTATAGCTTTCTCCTTTTCAATCAGCCACAAACCCAATTTCAAGTTCCCTCGCAATATGCAACTTTCATGCCGTTGAATCTGAGCAACCTCTTAACCAGAGTCGGTTTCCCATTGCTTGGCTTTATCGACGATACTGGATTGGGCAAACCAGTTGCGGGAAATTGGTTTCGGGAGAGCGCCGTTACGACAAGTAGCGCGAGCAGTAGTCCTATACCCACTCGAAGCGTGAGCATTTGCTCCGTTACTCCAACCATCGTCAAGAGCTCCACTGCGCTAGCATCTGGTACGGTATCAACTGTACCGAATTACCCTACAACATCAACATCTCCCGCGACTGGTACGAGCACAGCAACTAGTCCAGCTTTTACGGGACAGGCCTCTGCCAGCAACCCAAGAATTAGAGACGTTGTCCTAGGATTAGGTGTTGTTGTTGGAGCTTTCGGTTTACTTTGAACACCATGAATTCATTGGCATTTTAACCAAGATAAGCCATCGAAAAATGTACGAACTGTTTCGCAGCTCTGTGAGGTTATATAAATGATAAGTGTTCTGGAGAGTTGCTTCTTGTTGCATGTTTGCCAATGGGTTACGACTTGGTTTGGACAAAAGGAGTTTATGTAACTAGTAATAAAACTTAGAAACAAGTAATCTTTATTCCGCAATCCAATGTAATGTACTAAATGTTCAACCGAAGGAATCTAGCACCTCCCGTTTTTTTGATCGAAGTGAAATTGTTCATATCAATCCTACCACGGCGCAGGTCTAGAGCTCGGAAAATCGATAAAAAGCTACAACGACCGAGACGCATAAAAATTTCTATTTTTTCATTAGTAATCTCTCAAATGAATGTCATGGAGCTCATTGATGCTATCAAGTGCCGGTTATTATCTGGTCTGATAGAGTCTTTCAAAATTGCATTAACCTCGACCCTTACATCTTTAAATAATGAGAATTTGTCTACACAAGGACAGCTTCTGATCCTACAATGAGGCCAATACCTGAATTTATTATGCTCTACTGAAACCTTGACAATGTGTATGGCGAATACAAGAACCGTTGACGTTAGGGCTTGGTAGCCACGTGATAGGTACTGGACCCTAAATAAAATGAGGCTTTGCAACAGAATCGAATCATAAGAATTATCATTTAACATCGACGCTTGTCCACTCAATTGTCGGTTCCATGAATTGAACATCTTTCTATGCAATAGTTAATGTGACGTGTTATCAACAGCTCCATTATAACGACAGCAATAGTCTACACATCCTTCAGCAAATAACTCACTACAAACACAAGTCGAATGATCGGACAGTAATATTCTCCAGCTTCCACAATATTCAAAATTTAGTGCTCAGTGGACTGCCACATTGCCTGTGATTTACAAGTAGCTAAACCGCTTAATACATTTGGTCTCGAAGTGCCTTAAGAAATTGACCGAGAAACGTCGAAAGTCCCAGAACCTCAGGGTGGATATAGTATTCCGGTTTTGTTTGAAGGAATCTACGGAGTATAAGTTAAGACCGTAGAAAGCTACAAAATTTCTTCATTAGAAGTCTATGCGATCTGTGAATACGTTAATTATGACATGTCAGATCGGTCTTTATTAAGGAGGCTCTAATCTCCGACCAACCAAGGGACGACTTGTTAAGGCGCTTTTTTTATCAATCTTAATTCCGTCTTCCAGACAAAATAATCTTTAGGTCCTTCGGTAGTGATCTCCCGATTAAGTTATCCATTATTAGGGTGGTGTATTAAGGTTGTTGCTGAGTCCTTATGTCCGATCTAGCGTATTTCCTCGGCGTTTCACGAACGGCCGAAACGAAGCGGTGTAAACTGTTTACATGACCAACGCATTATAAGAAGCCCTGAGCAGCTCTCCCAAAACATAATTCTTTGCTTTTGAACAACGAAATGACAGCTATTACAGCCGACCAAGGTGTACGTTTCGAGTGATATTTACGAAGTTCTACACAATGTCGACCGACGGTTCATCTACCCAGGGAGAATTAGAGAGCCAACGGGGCCCTACTGTTGAAAAAGGTGCCGAGGAAGAGAAGATACAAAATGAACCTCAAGCAAAGCCCGCCTGGACACCAAGTCCTCCGCCAGATGGGGGATTTACTGCATGGTCGGTTCTTGCTGGATCGTGGTGTGTTTTATTTTGCAGTTTTGGGTGGATTAATAGTAAGCTTTTCTCTCCATTTTTACGCATTTGTCAAGTCCACAATACTAATCAGTCATCAGGTGTTGGTACCTTTCAGAACTATTACGAGTCCGATCTCTTGAAGCAATATTCCTCTAGCACAATCGCATGGATTCCATCGTTACAAATCTTCTTCATGTTTGCCATGGTAGGTTGCAACCAAGTCATCAATACGTTGTTGAGAACTGACATTTCCACTCCTCTAGGGTCCTATCATCGGCCAACTCTACGACAGGTACGGACCACGTTACTTGCTCCTGATCGGGACGTTGATGCACGTCTTTGGTCTCATGATGGCTTCTATATCGACAAAATATTATCAAGTGCTGCTCTCCCAAGGGGTCGTTAGTGCGATTGGCGTCGCGACAGTTTTTCAACCTGGTACGCTTGTCCATTTGTTTTACCTACGCATGAAAGACCCGAATTACTAACGAGAATACCTCTTTTGCGTAGCACTTAACGTTATACCTAGCTGGTTCGATAAAAAGCGCGGCATTGCTTATGGTATCGCAGCGAGCGGCTCTAGCATTGGTGGAATTATCTTTCCCATCATGGTGCAGAAACTGATTGTGCAGATTAGCTATGGCTGGTCAATGCGTATCGCTGCATTCATGATCCTCGGTCTTCTTATCATCTCCAATCTGACAATCAAGTCTCGGTTGCCTCCACAGCCTCGGATTATGACAAAGGAGGAATTGGCGCAGCCATTCCGAGAGTTCGCGACGGTGGCGGTCATTGGAGGATTCCTTCTTCTTACCTTCGGTATTTTCATCCCAATCGACTATGTCGTTGCGGAAGCTATTGCAACGGGGATGGATATAAACCTCGCTCAGTATTTGCTTGCCATGCTGAACGCTGGAAGGTATGTTCTCAAGGCTATCATCGCTGACCATGATATAAGAACAAAAGCTCACTATTTATAGTCTCTTCGGACGGTTAATTGCGGGTGCCTTAGCCGATAAACTAGGCGCATACAACATCTTTGCCTTTGTATGCTATGTTTCCGGAATACTGGTTCTCGCTCTATGGATTCCTGCCAGTGGAAACGGCGCAGTGATTGCCTTTGCGGTTATTTTCGGCTTCACGTCTGGAGCATATGCCTCGCTGATTGCGAATCTGATTGTCAAGATCTCACCAAACTTCAAAGTGATCGGTTACCGCACTGGTCTCGCGTTTTTGTTTGGATCGATTGGTGGATTGACGACCAACCCGATTGCTGGCGCTATTATTCAACACAATAATGGATCATACACTGGTATGAAGATATTTTCCGGTGTCTGCATCATGGCCGGAACAACACTGGTGTTTATTGCTCGGTTGCATAAAACTGGATATAAGGTGCTTGCTAGATTCTAACGTGCCTGGGATGTTTCGTCCGAAATTAATGGTGAGCCCTGTGTAAAAACTCCACTCAGATTTGTACAAAGCTAGAATACATTATAATTATAGACTTCTCCAATCAATGTTACTTTTATAATGCCTAGTTGAATTTCATGGTCTGCGCGTCTGTCAGCTCAAATACATGTATATTCATCCTCTATGTAATCCCCAGATCAACCAGACGGGGACACGACATACAGCAGTATCTGAAATGCCTGAGATTATATTTACACCATGTTTTATGGCATTATATAAGACCATAGAAGAGGTCTTCCTATCCGCTCAGCTATACTTGAGGTATGTAGTAAATACACCCAATTCTCTCAGAGTTCTGAATCTGAATAATATTATAATCTATCTTAGAATAAGTGTGGGTAACATAAAGTAGATTGAAAAAAATATAATTTTTTTGAGATGGTTTCCCGAAGCCCGAAGGGTTGATATCAACCCCGCACTCTTCTGTCGATCCGAATAGAACCTACCTACCGAGGCTGTTCGTGGGAATGCCTGCACCTGGTCTCACCATATGCCACCTACAGATAGCAATTATTGGACCTATCACCTGATCCATAGATACATAAGTTTATTTAAACGTAAACCTTTTCAAGATATAGTTGCCCCTGTGCCTGAGCTGTATTGTTTATTATACCCATGACCTTCTTTGTTCCACCGTCGCCTTTTACTGTGCTAAAGAACTGGCCTCTACCATGATTTTCGAAGCGCTTGTGTCTCTCCTTGCCGCCACCCGCACCACCGAGTTTGCTTCTTGGTGGACTGGCGTGCGCACCTTCCTCCCTGTACTCTCTGCCAAACGGTTCAGCACAGTCGGAGGCATTGATGAGAAGGAGTTCATTCAGCAAATGGACCGATGCAAGTCGTTCGACGATACTCGCTGGTCCGAGTACTGGGCTACACTTGCCAACGAGCAACTCCAGCGTGTCGACGATGAGCTAAAAAGGGCGAATCTCCTGGAGGGCAGCCATGCGTGTTTCGGCAGGCAACCATTCTCCCAGGCATCCCCAGCTGTGTTGGCTTTCCTAAGGCGAGGCGCTGCGGCGATTACACAAACGCCACCCGGTCTCCCTATCGATGCGGGGAGACTTCCTCAAGACGCCTCGGACGAGGAAAGGAGTAGCTCCATAGCGTTGAGCGCCTTGCTCAAGGCTGTTGCATACTTCTTCGTTACGGCTTGGCCGGGCCAGACTCCCGAGCGTATGAAGGCATACCGCGCTTGCGAAGAGATTTTCGATATTGTGCTGGATGCCATCGCACCAACCATCAACCTAACGGTCGAGCGGCATCATGTAAAGACAAGTGGCGAACACGTCAAGGTATTTGCATTATTACCAAACGCCAGCACAGCCAGTAACGGGACCTTGGTACCCGGCGTCCTCGTCACCAACGGTCTCGAGGGCACTAATGTCGAAACGATGGCAACAGCGCTGCGCACACAAGCGATCCAGTCGAGCGCCTGGTTCTTCATGGAGATGCCCGGGACATACGCTTACAAACAGCCAATGACGAAGGCTTTATCAGAGCGGATATACAGTGACGTCCTGAGCTTTATTGCGTCACATAAATCGGTCGACGCATCACGGCTCGGCATGCTCGGTGTGAGCTTTGGGGGCAACTGCGCGACACGCATGGCCATAGCAGACAAGCGACTTAAAGCAGTTGTCATTAACGGCGCACCCTTGGCTCGATCACTAAGTCCTTTAGGGTCATTTGGAATGCCCGAAATCATTGTGCGGACACTCTTCAGCGTTGTAGGAGCGCAGACCTTGCTAGATCTCAAGAAAAGCCTCCACGATATCACACCCTCCCGGGCAGATATCGAGAGAATTAACTGTAACGTCCTCGCCATCAATGGGGAGAATGATACCCTTATCTCAACTCAGGACACGGTTGATCTTGCCGCTTGGGCTCCCAAGTCCAAGCTCCTCTTATACGCCAATGACGACCATTGCGCGATGGGACATATTCGCGAGTCTCTAGAGTATGGTTCGCAATGGTTAGATGAGAATTTGTAGCACACATGTAGCCCTATTCGCAAGCGTGTTCTTCCTTTCCACCCCCTTTGAAGCGTTGTTTTTTGCGAAGCATGCTGTCTGGTCTCTTTCTTGTGAACGAAATGGTAATGTCCAACTATATATGGCCACCTATACTATTTATTCCTCTTTACCTAGACACGCATGATACAATATATAACACGAACTCACTGAACTTTCATTACTTCAAATTTACCTAGGCCATAGCCGGCTGGTTAGTAGTGACCGGCCACCGGCGAATCCAAGCTTTTGTATATAACTTCTTCCTTTTTTGGGTTTTATTGCGAGCAGTTTGCTTCGGACAGGGCGACTGAAACTAAGACTACAGTATCAGATTCAGCACACCTTGTAATTGGCTGTCTTAACTCCGTTTGCTTTGAAATAGCGGGACCGCGGCTGAGCTTTGTAGTTGTATTTCCGACTCCTGACTCACTCTGATGGCCCCGCTCTCCGAACAGCCGAACGGCCGGATCACCGAGATATCTCTATCATTCCATTCCTCAAAGACCAGAGCAGTCGTCTTCATTCAAGCCGAACAAAAACTCCACCCCGCCATGTCGCAACCCACTATTCTTAGCAGCCAGAATGACTCATCGCAAGCACGGATGCCGCTTGTCAGACGATACAATGTAGAGCGGTCGTGTATCCGATGCCATGAGCGCAAAGTCCGGTGTAACAAAACAATGCCATGCTCTGCGTGCACTAAAGTCGATGCGCAGTGTCGCTATCCCGGGCCAGAGAAGACCAAACGCCGCTCTCAAAGAGCGGAACGATCGCAGCTTTATGCTCGCTTGGATAAATTAGAGAGAGTCTTGCGTGGAATTCCCGAGGCCTCTCGCGTCGACGAGGGTATCAGCCAGCTCGATGATACAAGATCTTCTGGCGAACTTCATCCAGTTTCAGCCTTTCAGCCGGAGAATAACAAACCTCAGAACCGCTTATCCGAACATCAACATCCATTGTTGAGTCAAGGATTTCTTGTAAAAGACGGCGTAACTACTCGTTATATCAACGAGGCACTTTTATCGCAAGTATTAGAAAAGGTAACCCTCTATATACTTCAGCTCATTATTTGGAACCCTACTAATTTCTTCAAGGAAAGTGAACTTCAATCAGCAATTGGCACTCCAACCAGTGCGAGCACATTAGAAAAGCGACAAGCTGCATTTGGGTTCCGAGGCCTCATTTCAAATCCTTTCACATCCACCACAGATCTCTCCACCCTTTTCCCAACAAAGTCGCAGGCCACGCGGCTGTGGCATGTGTGGCTGGCTAATGTCAACCCTGTCTTGAGGCTGCTTCATATTCCTACAACGCAACCTCTCTTTTTTGCTGCGGTAAACAACCCTTCGCAGATATCTCCAGATTTCAGCGCTCTTCTCTTCTCGATATACTTTGCAGCTATAACAAGTATAGATGATTTGGAGACAAATCTCATACTTGGCCGGGATCGGCAATCGGTGTTGAGCGATTATCAGTATGGCCTTGAACTGAGCCTTCACCTGGCGGGCTTTTCAGACTACCCTACCATCGCTTCCATACAGGCTGTGTCAATGTACTTAGTAAGACTTTCCATGTGGTCTTAATTGTCTCGTGTGGCTAATATCGCAATCTCAGATGTGTCGGCGGAGCCATAACAGTGGTCGATCCGGATGGGTCCTGAACGGCCTCTTAGTTCGGGCATCGCAGTGTATTGGACTGCATCGAGACGGAGAGCATTTCAAACTCTCTCCATTGGAATGTGAAATTCGCCGTCGATTGTGGTGGCATATTACAATTATCGATGGTCGAGCCGCAGAAGATCATGGAATTATCACTGGTGGCTACGGAAGTTGCTGTGATACCAAGTTTCCCCTCAACATAAATGATGCAGACTTGACTGCCGACATGAAACATCCTCCACAATCGCGAGAAGGGCCGACCGAAATGACTTTCGCGCTAGTTTCAATCGAATCAAACCAAGTCATGCAAGACCTTCATAACACCATCTGCCAGAGCCAGAATTACGCCGAGAAAGCGACACGCCTGAAGCAAATACTGGAGGACTTCAAAAGAAGAATGCAGGAAAAGTATCTTCAGCATTGTGATGTCAACGTACCCATACAAAGATACGCTTTCTTCTTAGGACAGGTGCAAATCGGCAAAATGGAAACTATGGTCCGGCAGCAATATCTCAGAGACCGAGCCGCAGACAACCCGACTGAGCTAGTGTGCAACGAATCTCTGAACCAAGCCATTAAGGTCTTGGAGCTGTGTATCTTGATGAAAACAGATGAACTTTTCACCAACTATCAATGGCTTTGCAGTACATTTACTCAATACAGTGGACTCACCCATGTCCTCTGGACACTGTGTGTCTATCCTCAGTCGGAAAGCGCCGAAAAGGCATGGAGTGTAGTAGAGCAGTCTTTTGAGCTGGAAGGAAGGCCGGGAATGCCGGAACTTGGTCAAAAGTGGAATGTTCTTCGGAAGCTCAGAGACAAAGCCCTTTCTATTCGGCATGCCTTGTTGTCGAATCAGGCTTCAGTGAACGAAGTTCATAACTCAGGAGCCTCAAGGTCGCAGACTGAAAACATAAGTGAGGACATTTATAATATGGCAATAGCAGAGGGATTAATGTGGGATCTTGACTTTGACATATTTTCTGGGCTTCAGGCATTCTCTGCAGAGCATGATTTCCAGGATAGAGGAATTTGAGTATAAGGACTCCTCAGAATAGAGGACGGGAAGGTTACGGGTTATCGAAACTATGTCAATGCAACCGCAGAATTTCACAGAAAGACCATAGAGTGAATAGCATTCTCGAACGTGACCGCCAGAAAATGAAAAAGTAGACTAAATTATGCAATAACGGAACGCTACATTGGCCATTCTCCCAAGAACACAGAATCCGCCCGAGGTATATAATGAGTCTATCTTCATCATTCATCGTACAGCATCACCATCATAATCGTTGCAATTGGGTAGCTTGTCGTCGCGTAGCATAAAGTCTATCAATATAAGTGCTCTTCTTCGGAGATGACGATTAAAAAATAGAATCGAGAGTGCTTACCATCATCACTACTCGGCGGCGACGGATATGAGCATTCATCGCAGTAGTAGTCCAACATCTGGGTGACAATGACCTGCCGAGGATTTTGCGTATCTATGGTACAGGTTGCACGAGGATGACATCTGCTCATACGTTCGATGCGTCTGATATGCCCACAGGCATAGAGGATTTCACTCCAGCGACACATCTAAGGGTGTGTTAGTAAAATGTTCCATATTGTGATTAGGTGGATTTTGGGCCGCCAACCTTCGATTTAAAGTTCATGAGATCCGATACACGAGCAAAGATTGATAGGCTCGGCTACTACCGCAATAGTCTTTTAACGAGCAATTTCGTAATGTAGGCACGTTGAATATACTGTCAATATGCAGAGGACGATGTACAAGTGGATGCCAATACTTTATATCTTGCGGCCAGATCCATCATCATCGATCGGTACTATAATTTCTAGTAAGTGCCTAGGTAATATCGTGAAGAGCGCCTCGACTGTAGCCGCTTCAACGAGAACCAGGTGGGTGCACCGTCTTAGTCGAAATCGATGGGTAGCGAGTCATGAAGTCATGAAGTCATGTTTTTCGTGTTACCCATGTGCATCACGCAAATTTATGCAAGCAATTGCAACGGTGCACTAATCTATAGGTTCCAGGTTTCCCAAAGCTAGGAAAACAGCTGGGGCAGAGCCTTATTGTATACCTTGCTGCGTGGATAGATGGCGCAATGCTTATGAACAACATAGCAAAAGTGTCTATGCGTCAATGCCAGTGATGTGGATATGGTTATATGATTAAAGCAATCGATATTGTTAATCTCTGGATATGGATGTATAAGCAGAGTGGGCGAGTCTGAAACCATGTATGCCTTACAGTACAGCCTCATCAAGCGCTGCTGGAGCAACACAAACCAATCATCTGCATTGTTCTAGCTTGAAGTCACAGCGCCAATCGGTCTTGCGAGGTCGTCTAGAATTGCCACTCAAAAACTCTCTTTGTATTTGTTATGCTTGTGATTTGTGACACAAGGGCAAGGACTTCTATCTACATCTGAGGCTAGTAATGCTACGTCAAAGCGCAACAATGCCATTCAATGTTGTAAAACGTGAATCTATTCTACTAAGGTAACGACAAAACAAACTCTCTATTGACTCATAAACATGACATTCAGCGAGTCATTCAAGGACCCACTGGAGGCTGACTTGCAGACAAGTTGCACTGCCGGAACAACCGCACCTCGTCCGGAGCAAAAGCACCAACAACAGAATGCAGTACTCCGCGGTTGTTGAACAGCACCATATCACCTTCCTCCCAATCATGCGCATAAACATACTGCGGACTGATACCCGGTCTCTGCAGACGGTAAACGATATCACGAACTTTCTCAAGATCGTCAATAACGCTGCCGTCTTTCAGATGAATTTTCTTGATGGCGGATGGATGAATTTGAAGAGCCAGTTTTCCCGTAACTGGATTTTTCCACAGCATCGGGAAGACTTTGATCTTGCTACGGTCGATGGGGGGAAGCTCGCTCTCGGCAAGTTCCCGACCTTCAGAGTAGAGACCCAAGCCAGTGGGCAGAGAGCGTGCACCGCTCATCCAGATATATGGGTGAGGCGCATACTCAATCTTGCTGGTGCGCACAAACTCCTTGTCCTCTGCGGATAGATTATCATACATCTGATAGCCGCTGACAAATGCCGTCGTTCCTAAAGGTACATCAAGAACATCTCCAGAGCCGTCATCGTATCGAAGAGTTTGTCGACGCTTTGACGGCAATGACACAGCCAGCAAAGTTGTCACAAACGGCGGATCTAGATCATAAAGGGCAGCGTCAATGTGCCAGCGGTAGAATCGCGTATACTCAAGGTCGTCTTCGTCCGGAATGACCTCGCGGTGGAATGTGCGATGATGCGGGTGGCGCAGAGTGATATCCTTCAAGCCTTCGTACTCCTTGACAAAGCCGTTCCCGATCACCTGCACTTGTGGTTGATGGGGGACTGTTTTGAGATCGGGATGCAGGATGCTGCGTTTAGCATCAAGGGTTTTGCCATGGCCGTAAGCGGTTGACGCAGGATCGAAGCGACGGGTGAGTTCGTATTGCGCTTTGGCGGACACGTCGGGTTTGGACTTGATGACGACGACGCTGGATCGGTATAGCGTATCATGTATTATCTGGAAATCTTCGTCTATATAGAGAACAGAATTAGTATCGTTCATGCGTCTATTGATTGGCAGTAAGAAAACCTTGTCACTTACCCTAGGAGGTTACCGTTCCCCGGAGAGCTCCCATATGATATTCACATCACACTTGCATAGGCTACCCTTTGCGTCTCTGGCCATGCTGTTTGTATCACTTACCCGAGAGGTTCTCGAGATCAACTCCGGTAATGATGGATCCGAAATCAATGGCGGATCCTTTGGGAGTGGGCAATGGTTGGACAGTTGCGGTGACAGCCATGGTGGTTTAGATGGTGCTTTTTTCGAAACTCCAGATTCAATCTTCTAAAGATTTTTATCTATCTTGAGAGAAAACAAATCGCTGGAGGTGGAATGATCCAGGATTTTATAGATGTCAGAAGCTCGAGCTTCTCTCGGCGGACGACGCCGGCCGGTCGGAGGTCTGCGATGTCCAACTGATATCGGAGCGCATCGTGATTGGCTATGTTAAAGTAGATGATCCTGGCACTTTGATTGGATAATAGCCAGCGGTATGAAATATTGGACAATTAGAGCGATATTGTGAAGGTCAATTAGTAGCTTGATATATATAATGTCTAATTACTTTATATGGTAGCAGGCCGGCATTGGCCAGTTCGTACACTTTGAAGGCTGTTACCCAGTGGGATTGGCTGATTGTCATCAACGAGGCTAGGTGGGTAACGTTTGTTATAACCGTGAATGTCCACACACTATCATTAATAATCGTTGTGTTCTCATTTGACAGCTGTGGATAGTTCTCAGTGAGATTCATCCATGAGGGCATGACAGTACCTTGGTGGCCAGGTTCAAGCCCTAACTCAAGCCTCTCAAAGGGTAATTGTCGAACAAGTACCTTGCAAGAAAGTCCATGAATCGGCTCTTGTGGGCTCCAGAATGTTTTCCAGAGGACCAATTGGATCAATGGAGTTTGTCAGAAGCCCTAGTTGCTCAATGTCTACAGTAGAGGGGTATTGATATTGTCACTTTGAGCGTACTTAGCCCTATCTGAAAGTTTCTGGTACCTTGAGGGCTCGCTTAGGAGTCCATGTCCAAAAAGAGAGGTAGATTGTGCGATTCTAAATTCATCTTCTTCAATTTCTTATTCCTTAAACTGTACTTGTGTATTCAACTGCTACACAAGCTGTAGAGAAATCTTCTAAAGTGACACGAAGATGGAGAAGAACAGCGAGATCAAAGCTCTGCCCGTCACGCTTCTTTCAGGATTCCTGGTAAGTGTTCAGTGAACCTTTTCGTTTGCGATATGAATACTTATATGAAATGAACAGGGAAGCGGCAAGACCACACTTCTAGAACATATACTCAAATCAACCGACCATGGCCTCAAGATTGCCGTCATTGTTAACGACATGGCTTCGTGAGTTGTCTCCTTCTACCTCATGGCCGAGTGGAACCTCTAATAATGGCAGGCTCAACATCGACGCTGCACTGATTTCACACCACAAAGTCTCACAGACACAGGAAAAGCTGATCCAGCTACAAAACGGTTGCATATGCTGCACACTCCGGGGTGACCTGCTATCTGAACTAGCCCGTTTGGCTCGCTCACCCGGTATGGTGGACTATGTCGTGATCGAGAGCACAGGGATCAGTGAGCCGATGCAAGTTGCGGAGACGTTTACTTCGGAGTTTACCGCTGCCATGATGGAGCTTGATCCTGAGCAAATGGATAGTACTGGGCAGGAAGAGAGGAGGATTTTGGAGGAAGTGTACGTTTGGTATATTTTACTTACTCATCCTTACTGACGAAATTCGCAATCTAGGGCAGAACTAGGAGGTCTACAAAAGCTCGCCAAGCTCGATACCACTGTTACTGTTGTTGACGCTTTCAATCTCTTCTCCAACTTTCATACAGCCGAGTTTCTGTCTGACCGATATGGATCTGACGAAATTGCACCAGAAGATGAAAGGACTATTTCGGACTTGATGGTTGATCAGATTGAGTTTGCCGATGTCCTCATCATCAACAAGATTGACAGCGTTGATGAGAAAACGCGCCAAAGAATTCGGGAACTTGTCAAGTTGCTCAACCCCGATGCTAAAGTTATTGAGACATCCTACTCGAAAGTCAACGTTGCGGACATTGTGCAGACTGGAAAATTTGATTTTGTCAAGGCGGCATCTGGGGCTGGGTGGCTGAGGAGTCTGCATGAGATGACCATGATGAATACTGCAGATGGAAAGAAAAGACTTGCACCAAAGCCAGAGACTCTTGAGTAGGATGCTCTTTCACTCTGAAAACAGGATGCAATTGCTAATGTCACTTAGGTACGGCATCAACAATTTCGTTTACTCGGCGAGACGACCATTCCACTCCCGTCGAATTTTTGCTCTCCTCCAGGACAAGTTCATAATCCTTCAGGGCCGCGAGAACGAGGAGACTGGCGATGCCGATAATGAAGGTGATGACGACCAAGACATGGATGAAGCAGAAGATGAAGATGACAAGGCATCTGAGGTCGCCGATTTTGAACAACTTGACCCATCAGTGATACTAGAAAATAAGAAGTCACACCCAGCCTTCGGTCCCGTACTCCGCTCCAAAGGATTCTTCTGGCTTGCGACCCGTAGTCTACAGTTTGGTGAATGGAGTCAAGCCGGTGGTATTCTCACCGTCAGCTGTGGCGGCGTTTGGTTCTCGGAGCTTCCCCGCGAAATGTGGCCTGCCGATAAGGACATCGTTGAATCGATTGAGCGAGACTTTGCTGGTCAATGGGGAGATCGTAGACAAGAAATTGTGTTTATTGGAGAAGGAATCGATGCGGGCAAAATTTCGTCAGCACTGGATGAGTGTCTGCTAACTGACAAAGAAATGTGGCAGTGGGAAAGGATCATGAAAAATCCGAAGATGTCTCCGGCGCAAAAAGAGGAGGCATTGAATGAGCTGTGGGAGGACGGTTGGGAGGAGTGGCCTGATGTGGATGTGGTTGATGTCGATGAAGATGAAGATGAAGATGAGATGCAAGTTGACGTCCAGACTGATGGTGGCAATCGACAGAAACGTCAAGCGAGCCATTATTTGGGTACTGGACACAAGCATAATGGTCATAGCCATACACACTCTCATGCTATTCGGGCTTGATGATGCTAAGCCAAATGAGGCTGCTAGGTATCAACACCAATGGAAGAGGAGTCCCTGATGAAAATTGCGTATTTTTGTTTCCCGTTTGATTAAAATATCTTTCACAAGTCCTTCATGTATGTACAGATTTAAATGTATCAAGCCTAATTGATGAATCCCTTAGGACCAGCCCATGTTCCTTTCACCATAGAATTGTAGTACACCCAAGGAAAAAAGTCCTTCTTTAAATAATAAAAGGCACGACGAGGCTCGGCCTGGTCGATTCCAAACAGACTTCCAAATGTTTCTTTCGGTTCTGCACCATATTTGAACTCAGCAAGGAGAACCTTTCCGTACTCGGTCAGCAAAGGACACGAGGTGTAGCCATCGTAAGTGCCCTCAGGCTCTTTGCCCTCCATAACCGACAACAAACCGCGAACGAGGATCGGGGCTTGAGACGTGATAGCTGCAGCAGTCTTGGAAGTGGGAAGACTGGAAGCGTCTCCAGCAGACCAGACGTTGCCATACTTGTTGTGCCGCATAGATGCTTGATTCACATCGACGAAACCCGCCTGGTCGGCGAGAGGGCTATTCTTGACGAACGTGTGAGGACCCATTTTCGGAACAACATGCAAAAAGTCAAAGTGCTTCTTGATTTGGTCATTGCTATCTAGGCGGTTGAAAACAGCAGTGTTACCCTCAATGGCCACAAGATCGTGTTTAAACAAGCCCTCTACACCTCGTTCCTTACGGAGCTCGTCGAGTTTGGCACTGTATTTGGGAACACCAAACATCCCAGGAAGACTGGTGGCGAAGCTGATCTTTATCGGTGAAGCGGCGGCATTCGAGGGGTTGTAGAGCCCAGCCCTTTTCCAGTGATCCAAAGCAAGCCACATGGCCTTTTGCGGAGCACCTGCACATTTGATGACACCGAGGGGCTGCGTGAACAGGGCATCTCCGCCTTGTAGCTTCTTCACATTGGGGAAAACTTTGTCGCATGTGTCATAACCATAGATCGATGATACCAGAGCGTCTTTGTTCTTGAGAGCTTCCGCCAAGCCCGTGATACTGTCGAAGTTAACGTTGATGCCGGGGACGACAATGAGGTGGTCGTAGTTAAGCTTGCCGCCACTGCTTAGTGTAACCGAGTTATCTTCGGGCGCAAAAGAGGCCACGCCTTCGTTATAGAACTTGAGCTTGGGATCCAGCAGACTCTGCAGTGGTCTTCTGAGCTCCTCCTTGTCTTTCAAACCTCCTCCAACTAGAGTCCATCCTGGTTGATAATGGTGCCATGTGGCAGGGTCGATAACAGCGATATCGTCCTGAGAAAATTGGCCTTTTCGAAGAAGTTGGTGGCTGACCGTCAAACCGGCGGCGCCACCACCGACGACCACAACTTTGTGGTTGTGAGCAGTAGCGACGGGTGAAGCTGTAGAGAACTTTCGAACTGAGGAGACAGCCTTTGCGACAGCGGTCGCCGTGCGATTGTTAGGCATATTGATTGAAAGTCAACAGAGTGAAAGGAGTGACAAGAAGTTGTAACAGTAAAGACAGAGGTGTCGAGGCAGAGAAAAGGCTTATATATCCGTTCTCAATCACACCTGAGCTCCTTCCTGCTCTTATTTTATATGTGGGGCAGCTCCTTCCATGTTTTTTCTGCTTTCCTCCAATCGTCCCTGCCCTACAAAGGACATAGCGATGACACAATATTCCGCGCTTTTGATTGGCGGTACAGCATTTAAGGTAGGACATGTGACTGCCAAGCCCGCTGTCTATTGGTGGTGGCAGCCCCGACTCCTCCGAATCGGCCGAGTTACGCTAGCCTCATTGGGAGAGGTGGCCTGTTCAGAGCCGCTCGATTCGGCCGACTCGCTGATAAGCCAAGCCCAATGCAGCCAAGCTTCCTCTTGTCTCAACCAATGGTGTTACATTATGGCAAAAGTGGATCGCCGACCATTTCGGCAAGCGGGTCTGGGTCGCCGACTGAGATCGCCCTGGTTACTCTTCATGTCATGCCATGCCAACCATGTGAGCAGATTGTTATTGGATATTATGGCGCTGATGATGATGCTGGAGGACATCCCAAGCTGGAGATGCCCCGACACGGCATTACACTATAAAGGGAGGCCTTGTTCTTGTCCCAGCCAGCCTTTGAATATCTTGATCCTCTCAACATGACGGTACGACTATCTACTGCGACACCGCTAAGCCATTGTTTAAAGAAAGTTGCCGGTCCTCGACCTGTGACTTGTTCTTCTACACGGGACTATTGTGTGGCAAGCTTAATATACCAACGATCACCAACACGGAGTTTGGGCCTTCACAGGAGGCGGATTTCACCTCAGCACATGCGAAACACACCCATTGTTTCTAGAGTTATCGTACAACATCAAAGTGTCCAGATGGCGTCATATAGTACCCAGCCATCGAAAGGCGAGCCGATCATCCATGATCTGTTCGAGTGTAACACAGGAACGTGGCAGTACATAGTTGCCGACCCATCGACATTGAATGCCATCATCATCGACCCGGTGTTGGACTATGATCCGTCCACACAGGCCATCAGTACGCATTCTGCAGACTCGTTGATGTCATTTGCAAAGAAGAATAAGTACAAGATCGACATGATCCTCGAGACGCATGCCCACGCAGATCATATCACCGCGGCGTCCTACCTGCAAAGTCGTCTAGCCCAAAATCAAGGTTTCAAGCCACGCATTGGAATTGGAAAGCGGATCGGACAAGTGCAAGAGACGTTTGCGCGGAGATATGGAGTTCCTGTAGAGGAATACCAGGACGTCTATGACATTCTATTCGAGGATGATGAAGTATTCAAGATTGGTGACTTGTCAGCCAAAGCCATTCACCTTCCGGGCCACACTCCCGACCACTTGGGCTATAAGATCGGAGGTAGATCATACATCAAAATTTCCACTGATGATTCGTTCGACTAATATGTTTGTTCAGATAATGTGTTTTGCGGAGACTCGCTGTTCAATGTGGATATTGGTACTGCTCGATGCGACTTTCCTGGTGGTAGTGCCAATCATCTCTATAATTCCGGGCAGAAACTCCTCCAATTAGCAGATAACGTGAAAATATGGACGGGTCACGACTACCCCCCCGCTGGCCGTGAGAAGCCCGTACCTTGGATGAGCGTGCAGGACCACAAACAGAAAAACGCACATATGAAGAACGGCATAACAGAGCAAGACTTTGTGGCCATGCGTACAGAACGGGATGCCAAATTAGCGGCACCTCGGTTACTCCACCAGTCCTTGCAAATGAATATCCGGGCCGGACGACTCCCCAAGACGACTGACCCAGGGTTGCGCATGCTTCATTTGCCACTAAAGTTGAATGGCGTGGAGTGGTAACCTGATTTACCTTTGCGTTGTGTACATACCTATTTAGTCTTGGGCCGTGTACGCCGTCCTATAGCCGTAGGTATGGCAGAAACTGTGCTTTTCCATTCTTTACCATTGGGCAGTGGACACACAAGACAACTGCCAGAAGTCCCAGAACAGTTCATTGAATAACCGCAGACCCATATTAACTCGGAAATCTAATCAATTAGATTGCAGTATATATATACCCTAAACCCTTTTTATATTAGTTGTTTTGGTTCCCACGAACTTTACAAGCTATCTTGTTCTGTAGCACACCAATTGACGCAAGCCCCCCATAAGCCCCGATAGACATAATAGACCGCTAGCATTCATAAACCCTAAAGCAAGCCCCTACTTTATTTTCCGTGTGATCAAAAACCTTGCCACACCTCCGGATAGGACGCCGTATTGAGGCCGCAACGGGCCTAGCGCTTTTCCTTCTGTTCTACTCAGTCTAGACTATATCAGGAAGTTGGTCAAACTCCGGAACTCCCGACGTTCAATGCCCGATCATTTCTTTTTCAACCGTCATTACTCTCTATCAATGAAGACTCAACCCAGTACCTGCTTCAGAGTCCAGACTCAGTCCAGTCTGCACGGTTCGTTTCCCCACATACTCTAGTGGAGTTCTGGGGTACTTTTTGGATTATGTCACTTCCGCTTGTCATCTCTAGTCTTGCGACGGCTGGTTTTGCTTCACGCGATACACTTTTCTCCCCAGGTTGCTCAAATCAGTTCAGATGGACGACTACTACCTATTGAGTTAATTCGCGAGGCGGTGTATGATCGTCCATATGGAGCACTCACAGACCAACACCTACCCGCCGCCGCCACAACGGCTACGGGTCACCAAGCAGGCTGCATGCGTCTTGTGCCACAGTAAGAAGCTGAAATGTAATCGTGCCCCGGACCAGGTCCGTTGCGAACGGTGTGCGCAGTTGCGGGCGGAGTGTGTAATCCCTAATCATCCACTGGGAAGGCAGAAAGGAGTCAAAAAGTAAGTTATCAATATTCATAGGAGGTCTAAGAATTCATGTGAGAAACTCATTATATTCAGCAAACGGAAGGGAGTCGACAAGGCTTTACATCAAATCGAGCAAGCGATCAAGAGATCTAAAAGTTCGCCCGGGGACGAAGAAGAAATTATCGATCCTGCGAAAGTCATCGTGCATTTACAAGATCTACTGGACAAGGCACAAAGACAGCTCGCTAGTCGGAAACCAACCTTCGAGTCTGGAAATAATACAACACCGGGCCTGCCTCAGTCACAACCCAGTGCAGCAAGACGTAGCGCGGATGATGTCGCCTTGGATGATGCGGAGAACCCTCTACAGCTTCTTGCTCGCGCTTCGGATTTGCAATTGGTACCGTCTGCGATTGCCCGGGCATCGAACTCGCCCAATTCACTGTCCTCGCCCGGAACCGTATATATGAGCCATTCAGCCCGTGGTGTGGACTCTTTTTTTGTGCCGATCAAGGCGAGTCTAGATACTGGACCTGAATTGGACCCTGTAGATCTCGGCTTAATAACTTTTGAAGACGCCAACAATCTCTTTGCTTTGTACAAAACCTGCCATGTTGCTCTGTGACCTGACTGACCCAGATATTTAGTTTTTACGACCGCCTATCACATACACGTTGGGGCTTCGACCCCGCTATTCACACAGTATCATTTGTCCGAGCACAGTCATCGTTTTTATTTACATCCATATTAGCTGCATCAGCAGCCTTTCTGCCGACTACGGAAGCTCTCTCAAGACGACTTTCATCCCACGTGAAGATTCTAGCACAGAATGTTATTGCTCGCCGTCATCGGTCCGTTGAGATTGTGCTCGCGTTCATGGCGAATATTCCCTGGATGGCGCCGGGCAGGGTGCTGGGAGATGATGACACTTGTTTGTACATTTCCGTGGCACTGAGTATTGCTCTAGATCTATCTTTGAACAAAGTCGCAACATTGTCGCAAACAACAAACGGAGGCCAGTTTGCAAGAGCCGATTGTATTGATGGCCGGAGAGCTCTAGCGATGGATGGATTCGAAGATGTGCCGGTTACTTCGGAGTATGGTCGCAGGTTGCTTCGAAGAAGAGAAAGAACCTGGATTGCTCTATTTGTGGTTGAGAGGGGGTAAGTTACAACTCCACTTCCGCTTTCGTCAGAAGATCTTACAACCATAGTGTATGTTTAGCCCGCGGGCGAAGCTCCTCAGTGCCAATCACGGCACTTTTGGAAAATTGCGATAAGTGGCACTTGACAGACAGAGACATTGTAGACCCGCGTGACGGACAAATGAATTCTATGGCAGTACTACGAAGAGACCTTGTATGTTCTTTTTCTTTCCTCTGAATATGTCTCAATTTCTGACTACTATTAGGATGGACTTCTACGTAAAATTCGACGTGCGTGCGACGACTATCGCAAAACGGACAATGGAATTGACATTGCTCACTCGTAAGTCATCTTGTCACTACGACTCAAGTGTGGGGTCCATCTGACAAAAGCAGCATCAAATCTATGATCGAGAGCTTCTACGATTCATGGTTTACCATGTGGGCTTTGTCTATTAGCGAAGCTGAGTGTAAGCTGTGCCCACAGTCATGAGAAAGGGCGTCTGACTGATATTTATAGCACACTCTCTACCGCCATATGTCGAGATCTTGGTCACCCATACACGGCTTTCAACATATAGTAGCGTTATGAACCATCCAACAGCACCGACTGAAGTGCGATCTTTCTTCCGATCGGAGGCCTTATCATCAGCACTCAACGTGATGCGCACAGCTACTCAGGGAGAATCGCGACTGAAATCTATGCCCAATAATACCGTGATCATGATCGCGTTTGCTGCTTGTTCAGCTCTGAGTCTCGGCTTCACAGCAACCAACCAGAATGAGAACCGACTTGCGCCCAGTGTCCTGAATCTTATTACAGAAACAGCCGATGTCCTAGACAGGATAGGAGCTACTCCGCGGCACCGTAATGGTGCATCAGTCTTATACGGAAGATTTTTGCATGAGCTTGTTGCCCGTGCTCGTGGTCAGCCCAATGGCTATCAAACGCCGCAGCCACAGCCACAGCAACCGCATCTGCCCTTGCAGTCATACCAGACAGCTGGAAATTATGACTCCCGCTCATATACACAAGGATACATACCACATCGCCCTCCATCAAACATTTCTCCTTCAACCCAACACATACGGTACCCGCTTGGTCAACCGTTGCAGTTCTCCTCCATGTCGGGAGATCAAATCGTCGATGCCGTGAATAGCGTTTCGCTACCCATGGGAGACGCAGGGACTATGATACCTGATTACCAAAACTTTCCATTAAACGAGATGATGCTCTGGGAATGGTTCGATAATTCGAATCCAGCCGACATGAATTTCATGTGAGATCA
Organism: Talaromyces funiculosus; assembly: GCA_004299765.1. Lineage (NCBI taxonomy): Eukaryota > Fungi > Ascomycota > Eurotiomycetes > Eurotiales > Trichocomaceae > Talaromyces > Talaromyces funiculosus. Next base: position 180,894 of record CP036237.1, read on the forward strand.
TATCACCGGATGATACTTGCCATTTTGTACTAGTTTGCATGTAAATACCAGATACCCTTCTGAGCCATCAATACATATTATATCTGTGAGCCATTGAGGGGGAAAAAGACTTTTCTTCATTATTTGCTGTGGATGGAGCAGAGTCGGCGGCCAGAAGTAGCTCCGGCCGATGTCGTCACACCGATGTGCCGAGGAGTAGATTGTGTTCCTTGACTGACTCTTTCTTTCTTTCGAAAAAATACTTTGTATATAAATAGAGCAATGCCATACTGATATCGCGGCCATTTTTATCTCACTCGTGAATCTAGTCTATCCTGCACTTACAACATGGCAGCGCGCCTGCCCCGAACAATGGCCTGCCCGGCCTTCTTATCGCGTCGGCACCTGTATACATCAATTATCACAACATCCAAAATAACATTGCAGCCACGTCGAATCTCTGCGAGATTCTCGCTACCTAGTCGCGCATATACAACAACATTGCCTCGTCAATCTGAGCCTCTCGCGCCCCGAATTGTCCGCGGCGAGTCGAAACTCTTCTCCTCCGCCGATGACGCGGTCGCCGACCTCAGATCCGGCTCAACTATCCTCTCAGCCGGTTTCGGATTGTGCGGTGTAGCTGAAACACTCATTCAAGCTATTGCCCATCGCGGTGCGAACGATTTACACTCCCTTACAGCCGTGTCTAATAATGCGGGGGTCGCCAAAGTTGGCGGATTGGCTCTCCTAGCCGATGCAGGACAGATATCGCGACTCATAATCTCATTTTTGGGGAATAACAAGACGCTTGAAAAGAACTATTTGACGGGCAATATTGCGATTGAGTTATGTCCTCAGGGCACCATTGCGGAGCGGATTAGAGCGGGTGGTGCGGGTATTCCTGCATTCTATACGCCCACGGGAGTCTCGACGTTGTTGCAGGAAGGTCAGATTCCAGTACGGCTGAGTAGCGATGGGAAGGTGTTGGAGCATGGGAAGAAGAGGGAGGTTAGAGAGTTCAAGGGCAGGAAGTTCCTTATGGAGGAGGCTATTACCGGTGATGTAGCTATATTGAGAGCGTGGAAGGCCGACGAGGCTGGTAATTGCGTGTTCCGGTATGTTTACTCTCTATCACCCCCAAAGGGAGGATTTACATATTGACTATGTGGTGAACAGATATACAACCAAGGCCTTTGGTCCTATCATGGCCAAGGCAGCCACCTTGACCATAGTCGAGGCGGAGGAAATCGTGCCTGTAGGATCAATTGATCCCAACGACGTCGACCTACCGGGAATCTTCGTTGACCGCATTGTTCCCGCGACAGCCGAAAAACACATCGAGATCAAAAAGCTACGAGAATCGGATAATGGTACATCGGCGACGAAGGAGACACCAGAAATACTACAGAGAAACCGGATCGCGAAACGCGCTGCCAAGGAGCTCAAAGAGGGCTACTATGTCAATTTGGGAGTTGGTATTCCCACGCTTGCCACTTCATTCTTGCCCGAGGGTCGCACGGTCTGGGTGCAGAGTGAGAATGGTATATTGGGCATGGGTCCGTATCCTACCGAGAGCGAGGTAGATCCGTAAGTTTTGATCTTCTCGGTGCAATCTTGGTTCTATTTGACTAACTTGTAATAGGGATATTATCAACGCTGGTAAAGAGACAGTTACGCTTGTACCGGGTGCCTCAACATTTGATAGCTCCGAGTCATTCGGGATGATCCGCGGCGGCCACGTCGATGTCTCTATCTTAGGGGTATGCTCGTTCTTATCTTCAGCCACATGCCAAAAAAAATCTATTGATAACAGTGCTAATGGCAAATCACAGGCCCTCCAAGTCGCCGCCAATGGCGACCTGGCAAATTACATGATTCCCGGCAAAGTGTTTAAAGGCATGGGCGGTGCGATGGATCTAGTCTCCAATCCAAACAACACCAAAATCGTCGTTGCAACCAGCCATGTTGCGAAAGATGGGTCGTCGAAGATTGTCCAACAATGCAACCTGCCATTGACCGGGGCACAGTGCGTTAGTACCATAATTACTGACTTGGTTGGTTTTCTCATTCTCTTAGTGTCCAAACATATGGAAGACAGGAAGACTAACTGACGAATTACAGTGCGTGTTTGAAGTGGATCGTGAAAAGGGCGAGTTGACGCTGACCGAGTTGGCGCCTGGCGTGGAAGTGGATGAGATTACGGCCAAGACTGACGCTAAGTTCAGGGTTGCTGAGAATTTGAAGAGCATGGAGTGATTATTGGATATAGTTGCACAGATAGCCATATGCATGGTGAAATTTCCCAATCAAAGCGATTCCTACCCTAGCAATGTGGCACAGCGATAGAAAAACCGACTGCATTTGTTTATATTAAGCGAGATAATGGGAGCACCCACCCGCCTGAGTCCAAGCCTGGCTTGGCTGTACATCCATGCCCGATGTAGCTAACATTGTAAAGCTTAGTTTCGGGGAAGAAGCATGGCAGCTGTAGAAAAGCAGATGGACCGTTGAGTCCCATGGATAATCCGATTGCATTATGCATATATTATCTACGCCGGCTGGCATCTACTCGCTAAAGCGACTGCACAGGATGGACGACCAAGGTTCGTTTCGCCGGCCCCTCCGGCTGACTACCATTTAGCATACGCCACCTCCATTAATCGCTACTAGTCCGGAGCAGGCAATCAAAGCTCTGTGCTTTTTGTGGTTTCCTTTGTCTCGGTCTCTTCTTCTGGCCTCCGAATCGTTGCTTGTACCCACCTTCTGCGGTTGGAGCCAGTGAGCCTCGCGTTTCTCCGCAAAACCCAACGCCGGACAGGTTTCCCCAGAATGCTTGGTCTTTTTGACGTATTCTTATATTTTACGTGTTTCCCATGCCAATTGCTCTGGTCCTTTCTCATCTGATCCCTGTTGCTCACGGTCTACTACTGCAGTTTTCTTTGATGTGCTTCTGAAACAAATCATATCGCACTCGGGTTCCCGACCGGAAAGTCTCGTTGATTTTCGCAATGGAGAAGTCTCCACAAGAAGAGAAGTTCGAAGGCACTTCGTCGCCACCACCAACACTTTCTGAGACGGAGAATTCGCCGGAAGTCAAGAAGATTCTTTTCAAGACTGATGTTAGGTACGATTACGCTCATCCATAACTGATTTGCTCAGAGCGAGAGAACTGACTGGCCAACAGGATTTTGCCCATCCTCGCCTTATTGTTTCTATGCTCCTTTCTCGATCGAACGAACGTCGGAAATGCCAAAATTGTTGGTCTTGAACATGACACGGGTATCACCGACCATCAATATGATATCGGGCTTGCGGTTTTTTATCTATTTTATGTGTGCAGGTAAGCCATAGCATTTGCTGGTTTTCTGCGGGGCCATGGGCCATGGAACAGGACTAATTGTACATAATTCAGTGAGCTACCGAGCAACCTCGTGCTGAAAAAGGCGTCACCGAGAATCTGGCTGCCCTTCCTCGCAATCATCTGGGGTATAATTACCATGTGTCTTGGCTTCATCAAAGGCTTTGGCTCCTTTGTCGCCGTACGAGCCTTGCTTGGTGTTGCGGAGGGGGGGTTGTTGCCGGGAATGGTTCGTGTCTATGCGTCACTATAACAATCGGCAATTGAAGCTGATCTTATCGCAGATTCTGTATCTGTCATCCTTCTACAAACGATCGGATCTTGCCCTGCGGATCGGTCTGTTCTACACGGCGGCTTCTCTATCAGGTGCCTTCGGCGGCTTGTTAGCTAGAGGATTGATTGAGATTGGACCTCGTGGAGGCCTCGCGGGATGGAGATGGATTTTCATCATTGAGGGTTTATTGGTTCGTTTACAAGAACTGCGTTTATAACCTTCCACCGCAGTCTAATGTTGTTTTAGACAGTCGTATGTGGCATTATTGCTGCTATTGGTCTTCCAAACAACATTGAAACGGCCAAATTCTTGACTCCTGTCGAACGCGAGATTGCGATGGAAAGAATCCGTCAAGACCGTCCCCGGGACGATGGTAGCAAGTAAGTTATTATATGATACTGGACGACCTATGGAAACTGTGAGTACTAAGAAGAAAAGTATCGAGCACGAGCCCTTCAAATGGTCCGAAGTCGTTCGCGGTATTACGGACATCAAAATGTGGCTTTCGGCATCTGCATATTTTGGTATTCTGTCGGGACTGTACTCGTTTGGCCTGTTCTTGCCTACTATCATCAAGGATTCTGGCTTCACGACAAACCCAAATAAAGTGCAACTGTGGTCCGTCATTCCGTATGCCGTGGCTACGGTATTCACTGGTAAGTTCGACTATATTCCCTCGATGCAAGTTCCGGCTTAACGCGCGATCAGTTCTTGTCGCATTGCTTTCCGACCGTCTCAAACTCCGTGGCACCTTGATGCTTTTCACACTTCCACTTGCCATCATCGGCTACGCTGTCATTGCCAACACCTCCAACTCTCAGGTCGGATACGGAATGACGTTCCTCATGGCCACTGGATTGTATGCTAGCGTTCCATGCGTCCTTGTCTGGAACTCAAATAATTCTGCTGGTCACTACAAGCGTGCAACGACATCAGCGATGCAGCTTGCAATTGCAAACTGTGGTGGATTCGTGGCGACGTTCATCTATCCTGCAAAGGATGCGCCTCATTATCATCGGGGACATACGGTAATCCTGAGTTTGCTAGTTGCTTCTTGGTTTTTGTATGTTTTTCCATCCCGGATGTTACCCGAGAGTGGTTTGCTAATGGAGATAGGATCTTGTTTAATGTTCTCTATTGCCGTAAAGTCAACAAAGACAAGGCCACCGGAAAGTATGATAAGTATGTTGGGTACAATGATGACCGCGACCCCAAGTTTGTTTTTATTTTGTGAGGAAAAGTCATGGCCGTAGGCTGGGTCGATATATAAGTTTATGTCTAAAAATGTTATATTGATGTCTGCCGTTGAGATATACTGTGAGATTGACCGCACCACGTAGGGTTAACCCTAGGTTCTGATAAAAGTGTCAGAGGCAGTGCTCATGGTATTTGAAGGATCATTAAGTATATATTGATGCATAATAAAGTGAATCTGTAGTGGAATCCAATTGACCTTCGGGGCCAAGCATTCGGCGACACAGCCCGAGAGGCTGAGGATCGCACAGCTGACTATTCAGGTTAGACGTTCCACGGTATCCATTCAGGCCATTTTGGCTTCCTCAGCTTGTGGATACAATCTATTAGTCGCTGGTTTTCTGGTACGGGGCTGAGCACATAAAGTTGGGTCATTCGCCTTTAACATATTTTTTGTTGGTAGTCTTATTCAAACCGCTAGTCGAGCCTATGTATGTACAGCAACTTAAAACCCCGACAGATTCCTCGTTTGAACCAGTTGACAGTTTCTCTCCATCAATATACAATTCCGGATTATACCTGCAGATGGCTTCCGAAAAATCAAATAATCCCTACTTCGCAGGATCTCATCAATTCAACCAACAGAGTGATACCTCACTCTCGGTCCATACTTCACTATCGGAGAATCTCGACAACACCGAAGACCAGCCCCCCGCATATACAAACTCAAATGCAGCAATCACAAGCACAGAAAGGCCGACAACATCAGATCGTGCACCAGAATCATTGCGACCACAACCACAAGCCAATAAAAAACCGATAGCCATTCCCGCAGTCAACTCTTCTTTCGACTCGCCATTCATTCGCGCTTATGCACCGGTATTAAAGGATTACAAACTACCGCAAGAAGCGTTTTTTAGTTTTCTGGACAGGTTGAATAAAGCAATCGCCAGCAGTCCGCCATTGCAAGTTCTCGATGCCACGGGCGGAGTCCTGAATGCTGTCCCCATTCTCTTTCCTCTCCGCTGGATCGGCACCGCTGTTAGCGGGATCGCGAAATTGGGGAACACGGGAGTGTCGAAGAGCCGTACAGACAGTCTGCTGAAGGAAGCGAATAAGGATATCTTCGGTCCGAGAGGGTTGAAGATCGAAGTCGCAAAACTGGATGCGCTTGCGTATATAGCCAAGATTCCTATTCTCGACTCAAGAGGGAAAGTCAGTCGCCAAGCGCCGTTGTTGCAGCAATTGTCAGCAGTCGAATCTCGGCCGGACAGGTTCGATGATACTGCGGAGGGAGACATTGGAATGGCAATGGATGCACAGCAAAGACGTCTGCGGCTTTTGCAGCCTTGGATAGCGGATTTAGAACTCGATATATTGCCCTGGACGTCGCAGTCAAAGTTGACTCGATTCAATGCGGCGCTCAAGAAATATAATGCCTCAGATGATAGACTGCCAAGAAGAAGAAGGAGGCGTGAGAGAGACTACAGGAAGGGTTTCGGGAATGGAATTGATGGTCAAGATGAAGATGAGGATGACGATCCCTTTCGCAAATGTCTTTGGCTTGTTATTCGAGAGCTTTAGCCTTGGAATACTCGTTGAAAATTTTACGAGTTGTTTAGCGTGTTTATGTCTCTTCAGAGTATTAACTAAATACCCAATCTCGAATTAATGAATATTACTCATCTACAAATGCGGTTCAAAACTCCAAATAAAGTTATAATCAATTGCAATCTATGTACTTAGGACTAGAAAAGAAAGTGAAATGGGATGGATAGGGGAGAGCACTATAGGAAATAAGTAGGAGGGAGGAATAGAGAAAGCCCGAACAAATTCCGACACGATTGGTATGTCAAAATACTTGCCAGTCTCTGTATTATCTAAAGTCGCCGGAGACCCCTTGACATCATATTGAATTATTCATTCCGCGTTAATAAATAACTCACATCGATCGAGCGTACTTCCGTGAACGCCTCCTGAAAAAATTGAACTTCCCATTCGTTCTCTCGGGGAACAGAAACGATCAGCAGCCCATAATTGAATCCCTCCACGACGTCCACCGCTATAGGCTTCACGGATATCTCTTTGTTATAGTTTTTTTTGAGCGGTTTTTCTGCTTCTGGTCCCTTTCGGATCACCAATTCTATAGTGAACGGCGTTTGAGTCGTTATGGGCAACTTTTGGTTATTCTTATGTGCCACCCATATCAGAAGGTAGACACCAGACTCATCCTGGCGTAGGAAAGTTTCTGGGAATAGCGCCAGATTTCTGTCTACAGATCGCGGGTCCAATGTTTTGACCTGAATCAGTCGATTCTTCTCGGCCGTTTTTTTGATATTGTAATCCAAAGCGAAGACATAATTCTTATCCAAGTCAACGTCGACATAGTTAAAGGGCATGTCCTCATCTCTCACTTCCGCCATTTGGTCTACTCTGACCCCGGCCTTGGTATTGCTGTTGAGATCTTCGAACCATCTTCCCTGGGGATGTAATGTATATTGGAATTCGTCCATCCTAATATGAACAGCAATACACAACATCCCAATGATAACTCGCTTTCCGTCACATTCGCTTTCGATGACATCGACCAGCGGAACATCAGTGAAGTGTCCGAGAAATGGTGACGACCTCCTTTTCTGGTGATCAACTATCAAATCAACACTAAACGACGTGCGTTTCGTGATGGCTTTGTCGCGGTCCGTTGGTCGATACACTAAAATCGCGAAGATCCAATCCACAAACGTGTTCTTGGATACAAAGATATCGTGGAATGTGAATCCCTTCGTAGCTTGGGCAGCCTTGTCAAGGTGGTCTTGAACTAACGGTGTGTGTGATGGAAGTCTTTGGTATGCCGAACTTTGTTCTTGGAAGATACTCAGAGGATCGAATGAATTTTTTGTGCCAGGTCCCCGGGATGCGAGGCCTTTTTTCCTTTCCGACATTTTGTGAACAAGGTATTAGTTAATTTTAGGAAAGTATGTCTTGCTGGTTTAGTTTCAGGAAATATCATACTTTATATACTACTTGTGTAACACGGATGACTCTAGATTCCGAGTCAATTAGGCGTCATCACCAAATTTACAGTCATACAAGAGTCATAATAGAAATAATTCAGATGAGTTTATTCGGGGGCTGTTGGGATGACCCCGTATAAAATATCTCAGATGGCCGATGTTCAGAAGAACCTCGTCAGAATATTTCCCTGTCAATGTGTTCAATTCTGTTCCAAGGCTGTGCTGATTCGTCGAGCAAACGTCAGATCTACAGGTTGGAAGCCGTGTCGAATCTACTTTCTTTCCTGAAGCTGCTGGTGGTTTGGCATCACTCCAAGCTCTGCCGTGTCAAAACATACCTCACCTCCACCGAAGACATATCCTCAAAAGCCTCTTCGAAGAAACGAACATCATCGGCATCGCGGATAGGAAGTGAAAACCCCACAAATGCCAGACTGCAACCCGATACTGTGTGGACCGCCCAAGGATAGAATGCCGTAGTATCGGCATAGTAGGGCTTTCCCATCAACTTCTCTTCTTCAGGCCCCTTTATGATTTGCAGCTCCATAGTAAATGGCGTATTGGTTGTCATTGGCCATTTGAGATTCTTGTTCTCGATCATGAGTCGAATGTAGATTTTACCGCTAACTCCCTTTCGTAGGTAGAGATCTTCATATAGAACGAGAGAGCTACCAAGAGAGTATTTTTCCACTAGGTTGACTCGAACGAATCCATTTTCAAGGGCAGATTTCCGTAATGCGTATTCTGTCGCTATAGAGTAGTCTGGGTCGTTGCCAGAGTCAGAATACCTGAAAGGCATGTCGTATCGATGGAGTTCCGAAACTAGCTCGATGGTGAGCCCTACTTGGATATCCCCAGGAGGGCGTGTGAACCACTTCCCGGGACGCGGGTTTGTGTATTGAGCTTTGTGCCACTTGAAGTCAATGAGCAGGCACAAAGGGGCGACGAAAGCTCGAGTTCCATCGTTGACCTTGCACTCGATGACATCCACGACTCCGACTTCTTTGAAGGGCTTGGTAGCTTTTAGCCAGCCGTCTCCGTTCTTGACCTTCACAGTCAAATCTGCATTGAATAGCGAGTTCTTTGTGATTGTACGTGCCTCGCCGGTACCTGATACTCGCTGTTCAACAATTGCGTAAACCCAACAGCAGAATCCGTTGTTGAATATGAAGACGTCGTGGCATTTGAAGCCTGCACAGGCTTGATCAGCGCTGGGAGGGTGACTGGAAGGCAGGGATTGAAATCCTTTGCTAATTTTCCATTTACTGCTGTTTTCAAGTAACACTTTTAGTGGATCAAAGTTGTCGTTGACCAAAACAGCTTGATGTGCCTCCGACATTGTGAGGAATAACGATGGGCCGATTTGGAGGACGGATCGTGATGGACAGATCGTGATGGGGGTTGTGATGGACGGCTTGTGATGGACAGATTGTGGTGGACAGATTGTGGTGGACAGATTGTGGAAGAGTTACATGTTTCTAGATAGAGGAAATCTAATTAAACGTTCCTGGTTCAGGATCTATTTTAGACTTTGGAGGCACATCGAGGCAAAAGGTCATCTAAGAGTGATGCAAAAGTCATGTCTAGCCGGACCATACTCGGATAATCGACGATCACGAAGAAAAATGTACGGGAGATACCAAGAAAGATCAGGTATTGAGCAAATTTAAAAATTCATTGCAATAAAGCTAGGAACAAGAGCCATTGACCGGGACGGGCCGTGATGGTGATGGATAGCAGTCTCACCGGATATTTCCCCTTGATTACACTTTGAGATTAAACGGTGGCCCTTGAATGGAAAGCCCAAGGAGTTGCAGTACTTCAATCTAGGATTCTCGTTTCAAGGTGTTAATCTCCAACCGAAGTGATTCTGGGCACTTGGTTACGACCTCAAAGAATCGAGCTTCAATCTCCGTTGATACTTGAAGTGGGATTGCCAGCAATCCGTGGACAAATCCATTTTCCTTCTTGACGTACCAAGGTTCAACGGTGATTGATGTTTTATAGGGAGGTACGAGATGCGAGGTATACTTTGCTATCGACCTGAGGGTTAATTCCACCTTAATGGGGGTTGTGGACGTCAGTGGATTTGAGTTAGAGTCGCCGTGAGTCACACACATGAGTAGATAATTATCCTGATCGCCTTTATGATGAAATTGCCATAGTCCCGACGTCATTAAGAGAGAATTCCGAGCTGCTGCCTCCTGGGAGCCGCTCGGTTGATTGTCACCTGTGTGGAGATGTCCAGGGTGTTCGATTTCCTTGTTTGATTCATACCTATTGCTAATTGCAACACCAACCTTGCATGGCTCTTTGAACTCCTGGAATGGATTTTGGGTTGCAACAGCCCAGCAAGATTCAATGGGAATACATAGTAAGCCTACAGAGGCCACGCTTCCATCCTCGAATTGACAATTGATGAGATCTACTAGCGGGATATTTTCGAAAGGTTCCGCGAGTTTGTATTTTCTCCATTTCCTTCTCATACCGTCTTCGGTCTGTATATCTATCGGATATTTGACTTTTATCTCAAGCGTAAATAGAGTGTTCTTCGTGATGGTCGTCGCGCCCCGGTGGTCGATGACAGCGAAAGCGAAAGTGCCAAGTTCTGTTTTGGAGACAAAGACTTTGTGGGACTTGAATCCCAGCGCAACTTGCCCAGGACGGTCGATGTTATATTGAATCATCTCAGTGCATTTTGGCAGTGTTTTTACTTTTGCGCTGTGACTCTTCAATACTTCGAAAGCATTGAAGCCTGATTGTTCGACATTGACGGTAAGGCAGGTGTTTTGTTCAGACATGTTAAAGCTAATTACTCAGTCAATTTGAAAAGAGGAATTTGAATTATTTCTGTAAAAGTGAGTCTTGGTTCCTGCCTTTTGGCCCATAGAAGCATTTAAATAGTTTTACTACTCAAGTATTAGTCACTCTTCTACAATGCCTGTCTGAGTTAAGACAATGACTTCAGATGTCATGAAAAGCTGTATGATAAATAATGTTCCACCTCGTTTATTGTTCGATCTGAAACCTTTCAGCAATTTTTCTACTGTTTTGTTATCACTATGACTGACTACAAGGTTCGCACCTGGCTATATTATAAGCCTATTGTCTGATACAAAGCATCAATCCAGAACTGGTAGTTTGGCTCTGACTCGCACTCCCTTTGTATTCCACTTGGGATAAGGTACGAGGTATGCATGTTTCATCTGCACATCCGACAAATCGGTTTCATATAGCTCAAAGTCAAAGCGACTAAAGACAGTTGCAATAGCTAGGTATAGCTCCGTCTGAGCTAGGCTACACAAAGGTGTCAGTTAATTGAAACAACAAGAATAAGTTTGATACCCACTTGATACCTAAGCACATTCGTGATCCTCTACCAAACGGCACAAAGTAGCGGTCGAGGCCTGGATTATCGATCCATCGCTCCGGTTTGAATTTCTCCGGATGCGGATATATGTCTCCGTTCATCAAAATATCGACATTGGTCATTGACACGGGAGTATTGCGTGGAATGATCCAGTCACCATATTTTAAATCGCTGTCCGGTGCCAGTCGTGGATTTCTTGTAGTAATTCCGTGGGCAAGTCGGATTCCCTCACGAACACATCCATGCAAATACGGAAGTTTTTCGAGCTCATGCAAATTGGCGCTGTGAATTGCGGAAGCCGCAGACATTAATTCACGTCTTAGCTTCCTCTTCACGTCAGGGTCGTTGGTGATGTGGAAGCTGGCCACAGTCAGTGCCCATGAAGTAGTAATCAATCCGGCTGCTACTATCAATTGTGCTTCGTCGCCTAGTCGTGCATTGGACTTCTCCTCTTCGGGGAGATCACTATTCAACAATTCGTGAAAGATTGTTGCATGTTTAGTGTCTTTGTGCAGGTTATTCAATCCAGTACGGATTTCTCCAACTTTGCGGCCGAGGTCCTACTCTGAGAATCAGCCCAATTCGCTTGAGGAATTATCGAGTAAGCTTGAGAAATATACAAGTCTACCTTACGCAGACCAATTACTGGCAATAATCTCGGCTCCATCTTGCTCACTAACCAGTCGGGAAGGGCGCCTAAAATGGGAAACGTAATAGGGAAATGAAGAGCAAACTGGCCGGTGGTATAGATTGCTACCAAAGCATCATGCAAACTCTCCTGGAAATCAGGATAATCCAGATGATCATAAGACTTGGCAAATGCATATTCAGTGATAACATCTGTAGTCAAAGCCATCCAAGCTCGATTAATATGCAGCACACGGCCATCGTCGACATATGTAGATACTTTTGTGCATAATTTGTCGATTTTTGCTCGAATAACAGGTTCAAACTCCTTAATGCTCTTGGCCGAAAAGAACGGACTAAGCGCCTTTCTACGTTGATGATGAAGTTCGTGCTGCCATGTCGAGAAGGTATCGCTTGCATAGCCAAATCGGCCCGAGAAATCCGCATACTTGTGCCGACGCCCATCGCGTGCATACAAGATGTCGAAGAATTTCGGCTCACTGATATGCAACTCCGTGGGAGTGATCCGAATGATAGGTCCTAGCTCGTGTCAGAAGTTTCAACCCATGCGATAAACTCCATCGGAAGCTAGTTGAGGTGCCAGAAGAAGACGAATATAAATGGCGGCATACCGTAGCGATTATGCAGCTTCTGAATGTGTGCCGTGAATTGGCCCTGCTGCAGGACATCATAGTAGAACTCGTACCAATTGCTTAAGGCAGCCAGTTTGGGACCGGGGAATCGCGCTAAAGGGCTGAGAAGAAGCCGCGCAACGACAAGATAACTGAGGTAACAGGTAATGAGAGCCAATGCAGTGGCGATTACTGATAATCCGGCCATGATTGAGATGACCGTAAATCTGGCGATGTTATACAAAATAACTTGCGACCATTAGTCTTAGGGTGTAACTGGCATAGCTATACTGGATTTTTGGTTCTTCTGAATCCGCCAAACTCCAGGTGGTTGTAGAATGAGGGGCTCAGCTACGGTTAAATATCACAAATTAATCGCCAATGAGATCAGGTAGGTGGGCTGAACACTGCTAATAATTCTCCTCATCTAGGGATGCACTTTGTTGTTATCATGTCAGACAACTACACATACTTCAACTTATTTACAATTAGTATATAATTACTAAAACTTTTGAATATTGTACTGTACATGCAGTAGTAATATACAGTAGATCGATAACCCTTTTAAGCCGGGTATGTCGTGTTGGGTGCTGCAGTACTCAGTTTGAAGTAACCTGGTTGCAGTCTCTGGAAGACCTGGAAGGGATCGTATTTGGCTGACACAGCCTTCAACTTATTGAAGTTGGCGGTGCCGTATGATGGAATCACAGCTTGATACTGGCTGGCGTAGTTCATGTACAGGTATTCATTGTACAGCCCGTTGGCTTTGGCGTATGCGATCGTTTTGCTGGTAATAGTGCCAAGGATATTGAGGATGAGATTGTCATCTGCAATATCGGCCCACATAAATGATAGATTAAGGAGTAGGAGATTACCGTCCGAAGGAGAAAGACCAAGGGCATTGCCGCCGTTCTTCTGCATTTGAGTCATCATGTCGGTAGAGATGACTTGCAGGACAAGCGCAGGAAGATAGCCCGTTGCATTGGCGGCACGGACCGCTTCAGCCTCGAAGGTCTCGACACAGTAAGTGATCATTTCTTTGGTGAAAGCAAATGTGGCTGTCCAGTAGCTTTCACGCAATCCGTCTGGATTGGACTGTTGAAACATGGCTGTTACTTCGGGGAGAGTGCGGACCTCCATCGTGTTCTCATATGACGGAATGGCAGTGAAGTTCTGGAAGATGGGTGGGTTGACGGTGGCATTTGCATACTCAAGGTCAGCTACAGCAAGAAACTGGCCTTCTGCGTATGCCCAGTTCATGATAACGGCTGATTTGGGATCACTAATAGCATTGACACCATAGTTGTAGAAGGCATCAATAGCTTGGTCGCTGTAAGTAGAAAGATAGATCAGCGATCCACTCCAGAGAGAGCCCTGGACATGAGTGCTAAGGTCAAAGCGAGTGACGATGCCGAAATTGTTACCGCCACCACGCAAAGCCCAGTAGAGGTCAGGATAAGAAGCCCGGTTCACATTAATGATGATACCAGATGCGAGGACAAGTTCGTAATTGACGACGTTGTCACATGCCCAGCCATATTCTTGAGAGAAGAATGATATACCACCTGCGATTTATTAACAATTGTAATCAAATCGGAAAATTTCTTTCGTACATACCTCCAGTTGTCAGCCCACCCAATCCAATAGTCGAGACTCGGCCTCCGATGACCGATAAACCATATGGCTCAAGGTAGTCGTAGACATCGACCCAGACATTACCAGCTCCAGCAGAGGCGACAGTCTGGTCCTTGCTTAAGGTTATGCTATTCAACGCACCGAGATCAATACTAAGTCCGCCCTGAATGTTGGAAGCGCCACTAAAAGCAGCGTGACCACCACTCTTTACAGCAAAGGGACAAGAGAACAATTCCGCCAAGAGCACTGCTGACGATACATCAATAGCGTTGGCTGGCTTGAATATTGCTCGAGGAGTAACCTCTTCTTGCTGTTGAGACCAGAATGATTCCGTCCAATTGGCAAAGGCGCTCTCGGTGGAAATCAGAGTCTTGCTGGGGAATAATGTGACCAGAGCGGAGGACTAAGGGTTCGAAGAAAACTCATCAGTTAGGTTCGTACTCTACATGGAAGCGCCCATGCATCGATCAGGGAAGGTCCCAATGCCCTTGACAGGGGTATAACACGTGCAATGCATGAGATAACACAGAGTGACTGCATGAATGTCGCTAGTCTGACTAGTGTCTAGACTACCAAAGTATGGGCTAGGTGGGGCAGAAAAGTGAAATCGACTGGACTCACCAGAAGAGAGCAGCCATTTTCTGATCGCGGAGTAAATGTGCTCAAGAGAGTAGTGTTGACGCCGTTAGCCTGCAGTTGATTCAAGATGTCGGCCGACGATTGAGCCACGACAGCCTCTGTGAGGAGGCTTGCTGTCACCACCAAGGTTGCAACTAGATTTGCCGCCCCCATTATTCCGGTGGATGCTTATCAGAGTGCGGCCACGGCCAAGAACAAATATATATGTGAATATCAATTCAGTAAGAGGGCGTCGTCGGAAACGAGAGTGACCGAGGATCCGGAAGAAGAGGCAAACGAGGGGCTTCTCTTGCAGCCCCCACAGGCAGGGATTTTTTAGGGCGAAGTAGGAACAGGAATAGCGATCGATGTGTTTCCTCCCATTGAAATCACAGACAAACAAATATACAGAGTAGACGAGATGAAACAACAGACGAGCTGCAAATTCTCAGGGTACAAGCGATTTCCATGGTTCTTAAACATTTAACAGGAGTTCGTCATCAGGAATCGGTCCCTGAATATATTGTACGGAGAGATATCCTAATTAGGTATATGGGCCTAGATTCAAGTTGGACGTTGTCAAAGTCCTTCTCATTTGAGGCTAACGTTCGCAAAGGAATTGTTGGTTACGGAGTCAATGTTTATATAATTAATGGCTAGCGGGTTGGAAAACACTGCGAGAATCTTAAACATCCGGATATATTGTGCGGCGCAGTCAAAGCATTCTGAATTGTAATATCCGCAGGAATTCGTTTCAACATGCGTTTATGGGCCCTTACGCAGATAACCATTATGATGCTTTCAAAGCTGGAATGAGTGAATAGATTAAGTTGAATCATTTCACCAACAGACTGTTACATCGTGCAAGTTGTCCCGTTGTGCAGTAGCGTGGGCAAGCCAAATGTAACGATTAATATTCCTGCAAAGTCCAGGTTAGGCTAGCATGCGCTACTAGGGGCAGTTAAGTATCATTGCGGCATGTCCGTGCTTGCACTGACGCAGTTAGGGTATTCCCGCGTTCTAGATGGAGTCATTCCTCCTAGTGTCTCCTGTCTACAAGTCATAAAAGGCGTTGACTAGTGGCTTTGGAAAGCCACTCCAGGAGCCAGCCCACTTCGAGTTATTGAAGTCGTGTCCGGGAATCGTGCATTCGATTGAAATACGAGGAGTGGGCCGATAATTGACCGGATGGAGACAATTTACATTTGTTAAGCTATAGTTACAATGTATATAGTTTACGAAATACATACGAAGTTGGGGGCTTTGCGACCCACGGAGCACTTCGTACTTAGTTAAACTCCGACAACATACTCGTCAATGTCGGACCTTACTTCTAGTTGCTTTATAGAGCATCAAGTGGATTTCCACCACTGATAACAGCACTCCATCGATCTGCATACGTTCCATGATATGCAGATGTGTAACAAGAATGGATCACATTTCGATCAGATTGTCTGCCCGGGATCGGGGACACCCGGTTTATTTGCTTGCGACATTGATCTGACCCCATTTTGACTGCTTAAAGCGAGCTCTATAAGATGGGTAAGTATCATGATAGATCTCACAAGTTGGATAAGACTGCGATTGATTTCAAGCAAGTAATCGTCAGGATTTTAGAATATGTACATAGTAATACTTACTGGCTATTACCGAGAATACTTGTAAACCATGGTCGCCATGAGCGGGAACTCGGGAGGGCCTTTTGGCACTAGTAGTTTTCGGAGTCAGAAATTAGTAGGCGCCTTGCCTCTTCAAGCTACTGTCCAACTCTAGTACACTCTGGGCGCGTATTTCTTCAGGCCGGGCTTGAGGGAGGTGTGGATTCAATTTGTCTGCGGTAGATTGCACCTCGTAGGAGGCGTTTCTCGGGATTTGTGACTCTGTTCATCGTTAAAAGTGCTGCATGCTGGCAGATCTGTCGGCAACCATTCGCCTTACTACATAGGACATACTTGCACCTTGAAACAGTGGTTCGGAAAATCATATTTAAGAAGGTTTCGCCTACGAGCCGGAGCCGCTGTGGAACTATGTTGTGTCAACAAATGTCCAATACTAAAAGCAACAGAGTTTGAAGTCAAATTTTAGTTCCGGTCGGCGGTGGATTATTTTCATTGAGGTGTTTTCTTTCCTGATATCTGTGATGGGAATTGTGGTCGCAACAAGTTTCATCTTTCAACAATATTTTTGAGTAATTTGAAAGAAGGACATCACAGCTGAGTTCGCGGACGGTGGTGTTGGTGGCGGTGGAGGAGGAGGAGGATGAGAATACCACAGAACTTTGCACACAAGAAGCAACAAAGAACTGAAAAATAGAGCACAGATACACAGTACTCGCATAATGAGTGCAACATCGGCGAGGTTGTTGGTATCCGAGGACCAGGTGCTTTCCACGGGCTATTCTACCATCGCAATCGCCACAATCTTCACGATTGCGCGATTCGCAGTTCGGTGGACGCAGCGAAAAAAAGAGGTCCAAATCGAAGATGGCATTTGTTTATTTTCATGGGTGGCCTTTCTTGTCATGGCAATATTGTATATTGTCGTGACGCCGGTATTGTACCGAGTTGACACAGCTGTATCAACAGGGCAGTTCTATCCCGATTTGCTGAAAGACTCCTTATTCGTTATCGAAATCTTTTTTGCGAATACGATCATATTTTGGATTGTCCTTTGGTCGGTCAAATTAAGTCTGTTATTCCTCTATCGAAGGCTTTTTGTGGGTTTGCCGGATCAGATGAAATGGTGGTGGTCCGTTTTGATTTTCACAATTCTGGTTTGTACCTTGAACTATCTCACTACCATCTTCAATCAACTGACTGGAAGGCTAAAGATGTTTATTGGATGTGTCATTACGAACTTAACATCATGTTCCAGTATGCACGCTTGGTTTACGCCTGGTATGTATTGCAACAATCCCGGAACTGAAAGCCAACGAGCCTAATATCTTTGATGCGCAGGGGAATGTTCAACTCACCGGGATTCCGTCGCCCAAGTCGCAAGTCTATATTTCTCTTTCGCCGTCGACGTGATAACTGATTTCATGATTATGCTCCTTCCTATCAAACTGATCTGGCTTCTTCGCCTGCCGTTTATGGAAAAAGTCGCACTCGGCGGTGTATTTTGTGTCGGAGTTGTATGCGTGATTATGGCGACTGTACGAACAGTATCGGTTGGAATAGAATCTCGAAGCGAAAATACACCGTCGAGTTCGTGGTTGATGCTTTGGGGTTTGATTGAGGCTGCAATAGGTGAATCCTCCTCGCCAATCATTCCCCAACTAATAGAGGGCTATTTCTAATTGCTTTATAGCTGTCGTTGTTGGAACTCTGCCTGCTTTCGCAATATTCTTCCGTCGTCAACAGCTCAGCAGACGTTATGCAAGCTTTCCAAATGACACAGGTGAAAGACTTCCGACAAGAAGTTTTCGCTCAGACAGTGATCGAATCTCCCACCCTGCGCAAAAGATAAAACTGAATAAGATTAGCGTTACAAGAACGTTAGAAGTGAGCTAGTGCCCTCTGTTGTATGTAATTCCAGTCTATTGGACTCTTGCTGATGATACCCCTGACAGATTACTAGAACATCGCATAGCAATGACATGGATCAGGACGAGGATCCTTTGCATAATTCATTTGCAAGATAATACAGACATCTTAAAGATCGCTTGTTGTCTGCTTTTTCGCATGATCTGATACCTGGCTTGGAGGTAGCATTCCTATTAAGTAGGTAGTTCAGGCGAATTCAATTTATTCATGACAAGATCAATACTGCAATGTAAGTTCGTCTAACGAACTGACCACCTTTTTTGGATGAGAGATTGATGAGACCTACACAGGATGTGTATTTTTTGGCACGTGGCCTCAAGAGCCCTAACCTCAAGTTATAGAAGGCATGCAGAAGGTGATCGAATATACAACAACAAAGGCCATTCCAGGAGACCTATGTGAGCCTACAACAAGCAGAGAATGATTTCCTGGGTACAACCTGAAAATCCGTTGGGGGACACTTTGAGAAATATCCCAGTCAAACGCTTTGAATTGGTTACTATCGCGAAACACCAAAGTAAACAAAATGTCGATAACAAACAAGGCAAACAGTTTACACTGGGTCTCAAACTGCATGTGACTTTGCATCTTTTTTTTTTTCTTTTTTTTTCCCCTTGTCTGTCTCCCATCCTGCCCTCTATCCACCAGCTTTTTCTTGACAGACTCCTGTCACTTTTATCTTCAAATGCTATCGCCATTAATTTAGTGATACGTGCACTCTCTACACTTCAGCATGTCACAGAAGAAGACCAGTAGCAGTCAAAGGGCCATGGGACAGAAGCTGACCTCAGGTAAGATTGACTACCTTGAAAGCTACCTTGGAAACCGTTTCCTTGCTTCTAACTCGGGATCTACTCCTAGTAGAACGTGACGAGACAAAAGACAAACGATGCTATATCTGCAAGAGTACTGAAGAGCCCATTCTCCAGTGCATTTCATGTGGCAGATACTGTGACCATCTCTGTGCTTGGGCCAAAGATCAAGAAATCTCACCTATAGAGATCCCGACTGAGTGGCAGTGTCCTGAATGCAAGACTGGAACTCAGCTCTCCGCAGATATGGACGTGGATTCGTCGTCGGTAGCGTCGTTTGATTCTATTATCAAGGAACGCACGAGTACAAAATTATCTTACCCCTCACCTTCTAAGACCAGCGATAGGGCGACTACGGTATCGCAAGCGACTCCAAAGGCGATTGAAAAACGCTCACTTGACACGTCTATTCTACCATCACCCCCTTTAGTCGTCATAAAGAGTTCAAAGAAGAAATCAGAGTCTGGATCTCCTACCAAACGTCTGAAAAAATCATCCAAAATCTCCAAACTCCAGCAGAATGAATGCCGAATGCCGCAACAGGACATAGGAATACAGACAGTCTGTTCTAGCGAGATGCAGCTGTCTAGTTCCAATCAGCCAGATGAGGTCCAGACGGCACTTCACACCATACAAACACACTTGGACCACACCCATCTACTCCGTACGCGCAATGCCGAACTCACAGCGGAAAACAAAATTTTGAAGGAACGTGCCAATAACGGCGAGCAGACCTCCTGGGAGCTCAAAGAATACATTGAAAACCTGGAAGCGCAGGTCAAGGAGCTAAAGGCTGAGCGTGAAGAATTTCAAGAAAAGCTACGCAAAATTCGACGCATCTCTGGTATTCCTATGCCAGACACTGACGATGCTTAAGCGAATCTCGATTGGAAAGGTCACACTATTCGCATTGTTTATCGGTGGCGGAGGCTTTACGTGTTTCTGGTTGTTGGTCTTAGAAGCAGTCGACTGCAAAACACAGGAGCGTTTGCGAATGATTCGATGTAAGAAACATGTTCATCGGGAGATGCAAATAGATCGGAGCTTTTAAAGTCTGTGATAGTATTGTTGTATTGGACAATTATGTGTGTTCGTCGAAAGCTGCGAGTGTATCGGACAACCTGATGAAAACATAGACAACATGATGGACATTTCAAAGCCTACTTCCTCGTCTGGATTGGAATACAGACGCCGCACTATGCGCAGTCCATGTAAAAGGCATCATCAAAGAACTTAGGAATCTTGAGATCTGTTGCTCCACCAGCACTGCATTACTCTCCGATTGCTTACCAATAGCGAAACCCAATCAACTGGTCTAACAATCTTAGCCTCGTTTCGAAGCCCAACCCTTTCAATAATTCATCACGTAGTACAATACAACCCACCATTCAGATGGTTCATTTTCACTCCGATGAGCTTGATCTAAACACCATGCAAGCAAATTGCCAGTCCTCTAGCCCTGTTATCTGACGTTCTTCATCTGGCCCATGGCGGTTCCTTTTCACAGCGGGTATTTCCTACGCATTATGCCAACGATATGTCGGGAGCCGGAAACGGCAGAGTAGATTGTGATGAGGCTCACTTTTCTATGCCATATCATATCCCACTTCTTAAACCTGAATGCATGCTCCACCTTGCTGGGCTGTGGTCAACCCTCAGGGTAGCTCAATATAAAGCTCGAGATGCAACGGATCATTTCCAAATTCGATATCCATGTAAGAGATCGTGGTTGTAATCTATTTTTATCTCTTATTTGATATACTAAGCTCTGAAAGCTTGAATATACCTAGGTATAGGTCGTGGGGTCTTGTGAATATTATCCCTAATCTGTGAATTGCAATCTCTTCTCCTGAATAGCTTCTTTTAGCTGTCTTAAGCATTCATTGTTCAGGACAATGTAATAGTAGTCTGAATAGGTATTATAAATTCAGCGTTGTATCGTCACAATAATCGTGTCGTCGTTGAATCGCCATGGCGACAGCACAATAGTGCTGCTGTTCTGAATCCCACGATCTTTTTCTCATCTTATTTATTGTCTCCTCTGTAATCTTCGTTCTGTTTGCATCCTCACCTCTTCATTCATTACACATACCTACACCAACTACCTTCATTCGCCCCTAATACCTAGAACAAAAGCCATTTAATGTCTCTTGGAGCTGCTGGAAGTTATCAGATATCAAATCAGTTGAACCCAAGAGGGCACTGTCACCAGAGAACACTGTCATCAGTTAGTATTGGACTTTGACTCATAGCTCAGGCTAAGTACTTTATCTTTTATAAGGACTGACTTCCCAAGGCAGAATTCTCGCCGACTGCCTTGCATACTGATCATCAGCAGCTAGCAGCTTTGAAAATGTGTCCCCAAAGAATTCCGTTACATTACTTCGATGATACCCACCAGCTGCGAAGCATGATGATGTGTTTGACACTGAAGTTTGATGATGTTCTGGATGCAGATAAGCTCCACAAGTCTCTAGTCAAGTTGATCAAGAACGACCACTGGAGAAAGATCGGCGGCCAGATACGTCTCGGTGTAAGTGAACTTCTCGCCGATATTGAGTGTTTTGGAAGACTAACGTAATTTTACGACTATGAATAGCCACAAAGTCGTCCATTCGTACATGTCTTCAGCTTAAGCGAGATTCAAGACGGCCAATCGGTGGTAATATTCAGCAAAGTCGAGCACAATATGTCCATGGCCGCCCACCCAGTGGCATCTACCATCCATCAGAGCACAAACCATCCATCTGTACAGCCCGGCGCTGAACGGTATCGGTCACTCACAGGTCCCAGTTTCCGTCCAACCTCATTCCAAGACTATTTCAGCCGCCACTTACCTCAGATATTCCTCCATATCGTGACGTTCACCGACGGGACCCTCGTGTCGCTTAGCTGGCCCCACACGATGAGTGATATCTTTGGCTGGGGATACATCTTCAGAGCGTGGTCCAGTGTGCTGGCCGGCAAAGGCTGGGATGAGATACCGCTTTTGACGGGCTTCGACACGGACATTTTGGAGTATTTTGGTCGTGCCAATATGACTGAGCGTCCTTTGGTAATGCCGATTGAACGTAAAATCTCTTCCAAGGTCGGCATGTTCGCACACCGTGTAGAACATGCTGTTCAGTTACACCAGATGGAATCCCAGATATTGTGCATTCCCCGCACAATTCTCCATATGCTTGAAGAGAAAACAACATCTGACATGGTCTCGGGGCACCGCGTTACGGAAATAGATGTGATCAAAGAGTATCTGGTCGGGATTGCTTTTGCACACATGGCCTCCTCAGATCGCAATGTCGTTATTCACAGCTCATTGGATCTTCGACGCCACTGGTCCTACCTTGAAGCAACGCCAGGGTTCTACGTCCAGAATGCTACACTGCCTTATGTGGCTGTCGTTCCTCTAAAGACGATCACGGGAGAACAATTTGGACGGACTGCGATTGCGATCCATCAAGCGTATGAGCTCCAGAGATCTGCCGAACAACTAGTTGCCACTGCCAAACTGCTTCGGTCTTCGAATCTGCGTGACGAACTCCCTGTCCTTGGGGATAAAGACGGCCATCACGTGTACTTTGTCGATTGGCCCGATGTTCGTTTCCACACGGCTATTGACTTCCGGCCAGCAGTACTCCCCCCAGAGGGAGCAACGGTTGGAAATGCGCAGAGGAAAGGAGCCGGACGGCCGAGCTATTTCCATTCAGACATTTTGAGCAAGAGCGCTCTGCATAACAAGGATGTTTTCAACCTCTACGGCAGGGATAATGACGGGAATTACTGGGTTGGGGCTGTCTTAAGCAAGAAGGCTATGAAGAATTTCGACAAGAAGTTTGCGGTCCCTGAAGCGGGAATGGAATAAAACGATCCTTGAGGAGTTTACGTGACTGGATGCTAGTAGTCCAACTTCAGGCACTTTCATGTATTTCTTTTGACTAGAATGAATTGAAGTGACCCATTGACTTTTGAAGCTTTGTAAAAAAAAAAATCATCGCTAGAAGTTAACCCTAGCCCTAGCCCTAGTCGCACAACCAATCAAAAGCCACAGCAAAGCAAGCTTAAGTAAGTTGGGCTTCCGGAACTGTGATTGGCTTGTGGGGAAACAAGCATTTCTGAGGCTGGCCTAAGCTCTAAGGTCTCGGTAAATCGCGTCGCAAGCAAGAGCATGAAAGAACAAGGCCAGATCACGAGGAGACATTCCAAGCATTGTGAGTTTAGCAACGATGCTGTTCTTTTCACGGACAGCCAGCACTCGCAGCCATGAAAGTGTTGAGAAAGCTGATATTCGGCAGATGAGTGAGTCACTGAGTACCTGCCGGATCAGCATCCACCTTCCCTTCCCGGGCCGACTGCTTCTCTTCTCCGGACACTCTCCAAAACCTCTCTCGCCGCTCCACCTCTCGCCCCCCTCTCACTGGCTTACGGCCTGCTCTTCTCCGCTTCGCATTTAGTATTATTCATGTGTACAGTAAACTCACGGCGGGGTACCGGGCAGATGAAGCGAAAAAAACGAGGCTAGCCGGGGAAAAAAGGCCTTCTCAACACGCCGAATTTACCGAGTCGACTCGGCACGCTTGAACGGAAATCTCTTTCATCTCTTTCCTCCTCCCGAATTTTTTTTCCCTCTTGCTGTTATCGGTCGCATTGCACACTCGTGGGAAAGCAACAATGGCACGATTCATGGGTTTCAGAGGCCACCGGCTGAACATAGCCACCATATTGTTGGTTGTGCTTCCCGCGTATATGTGTTTTGGGTACAATCTGGCTGTCGCCGGGGGGCTGCTTACGATGCCGTCATTTATTGCTCAGTTTCCAGAGATGGACACTGTTCATAACTCGAGCAAGTTCACTTCCAATGTACAAGGTATGCACATTTAGCACGTCTTCTCCAACTCGGACTAACCTGAGACCGTTCCGCAGGCACAATTGTCGCGTTATTCACCGTCGGGGGCATGCTAGGAGCATTGTCTACCATATTTGTGGGAGATATGCTAGGCCGTCGCAAAGTCATATTCTTCGCTTCTGCATTGGTCATTATTGGCTCCCTCCTTATGTCATCCTCATATTCCTTGGGTCAGTTCATTGTGGCTCGGCTGGTGCAAGGACTTGGGACCGGTGCTACCACAGCGACTGTCCCTGTGTGGCAGTCGGAGATATCTGGCTCATCGCATCGTGGATCGCACGTCGTTACCGAGGGTCTGTTCGTGTCTGTGGGAATAGCTGTTTCTCTGTGGATTGATCTAGGCTTCTCTTTCATCGATACAAGCTCGGTCGCTTGGCGGGTGCCACTGATCTTGCAAACGTCACTTGCTATCTTCGTCATGATTTTTATCTTCCAGCTACCCGAGTCACCTCGCTGGCTGCTAGGGAAGGGTCGTGTCGACGAAGCCCATGAGATATTGACTATTCTCCGGGATGTGGGGCCAGAAGATGAGAATGTGCGTGCCGAAATGGCCGATGTTCAGAAATCGCTCGAACTAGTACAAAATGCCAGCCGGTTGGATATTTTTAAGATGGGAGAGAAGCGCAATGCGCACCGCCTCGCACTTGGAATGACTGGCCAGTCGTTTGGTCAACTCTGTGGTATCAATTCTCTCACTTTCTATGCGACCGTCATTTACGATCAGCGTTTGCATATGGGAGGTACGGACTCCCGCATTCTCAGTGGTGGAATGGTTACAATCCAGATCATTGGCGCTCTTTCCGCTATCTTGACTATTGACCGTTGGGGTCGTCGTCCGCTTATGCTTACTAGCGCGACTGGTATGTGCATTGCTATGGCTGTGCTTGCCGGTACAAGCTCGACAACCGGCAATCAAGCTGCCCTTATTGTTGCTGTTGTTGCTCTTTACGCCTTCAATTTATTCTATCCCTTTGGCTTTCTCGGGTTGCCTTTTCTCTATTCGACAGAGGTAGCGCCTCCACATCTTCGCGCGAAGATCAGTGGCATTTCCAACTGCATGACTTGGCTGTTCAATTTCGTTGTCGTCGAGGTTACTCCCACTGGCTTCCAAACGATTGGATATAAATATTATATCATATGGGCGATTATCAACTTTGCTATCGTCGTGACGGTTTACTTCTTCTTTCCCGAGACCAATGCGAGGTCATTGGAAGAGATGGACGAGATTTTCATGGAGTCGCGCGATATCTTCGATGCTCCGAGAATCGCGAAGCGCCTCCCAAGGAAGATGCCTCCACAGGATGACTTTGAGGATGAGGCTAAGCAATAGATGTTTTCGAGCAAATGAAGACTATCGGCTATGAAGAATATCGGTGTATTTCAGATAACTATGTATATATTATACAGTAGGTAGATGCCCACAGGTTTATTACTTTAGGTACTTCGATACATGCACGTATCAAAATTCCCACCAGTCTCTATTTACGCCTACAACCTTGGAACAATACAAAAAGTGTCATCTATAGTATACTGATCCAACTCCAGACATCAAACAGAATATTGCTACGGTTGCACAATAGGTCCAAGACCTTGCATCGAATATAACAATCTCGGAATGATTTAACTACGCGACATCTCGACATAAACCCACCACGTAGTGCACCGATCTTGGTCGACAAGGTTAATTTGACTCGGCTTCTCTCAACCCTTCTTCACGCTCAACCTTCAAGTCTCCTTTGGTCACTCCAATCTCCTTGATGACCAACCAAGCCGGGAAAAGGGCGAGTGCCCACAGGCCAAAGTTTAGGTAAATGTCGCCGACGGCGCCCATTATGGAGACGCTGGACAGGCCGTACTATTTTGTCGTCAGTGTCGTCGTTGGGCGGTCAGATTGAACTGGGAGAGGAGGAGAGACTTACGCTGACAGCCTGCGCAGCAGACTCTGTACCACGAAGGAGACCTGCGATGCGGATGACTTCCTGCTCATTCTTGGCCAGGTTACCGATGACAAAGTATCTGCTGTTGTTAGCATCGCACAGCGATACCCATCTTCAAGAGGGATAGACTTGCAGGTAGAGATAATTGATCTGAAACCCAATGACCCAAAACAGGAACAAGACAAAACCCGCAGCAAAGCCAGAATCGGCCCAGTCATATACCGGGTGGGTGCGATTGTAGCGTGTGACCAGGACAGTGCCCCATATCCACCATGCTCCTTGCAGTCCCAACACAACGACAAACGAGGTCCTAGCGCGAGTCTTGAGTGAGACTTTCTTGCTATCGATATACGCACCGAGCAGATTTCCGCCGATTAGAGCGACAATGCCAGATAGGAATGATCCTAACGCGCGTGCTCGCACTGAGAACCAGAGGCCCTGGTATGTGAACATGACAGCCTCGCTGTACACAGCCTGACAGATCAGGGGGATGATAAGCATAAAATCGCGACTGAAGAATAGCTTGACAACTTCTCTCAGCTCTTTGGTCCAACTTTGTTCGAAGATTCTTAGGCGAACGGGCAGGCCATCCGTCCTCTGGACCTTTTTCGGCGGGGAAAGTAATAAGCCCACAAACGGTGCAAGAGCCTGGAGGGCAATGAACAATTCAAACACCGTATACGAGACCTTCCCAGCATGGTTGTCCTTGGAGTTTATACCCAAATTCACGGCTCCTCCGAGAATCTGCCCAGATACCCTGAAGCTGAGCCAGAATCCCAGAAAGCGGCCCTGATTATACGGCTCGGGATATGCAAGTGCAATCGCTGCCTCTGCCATCCAGAAAATCCCCGCTGACAGCCCACACATCGCCGCGCCAAAGAGAACAAGCCAATCCGTGCCGTATCTGTTATGCGTATACAGACCCGCTGCGAAAGGCGCATAGCCTACTGTGCCCAGGATGAATGTCCATTTTATACCGATATATTTCACAATCACCGTTCCAAAGAAGCAGGAAAGAACCATGAGGCAGAAGGTCAGTGCATTGGCCGTGTTGACGAGGTAGGGTTTCTCGTCGCCGCCACCGCCGAGGGAGTTCATGGCTCCCCAGATTCCTGGGGCGAGGAAGTTGCAGATTCCGAGGATGATGGCATTGTAGAATGTTGAATGGAACCATTTTACTTTGGTCTGTGAGCAATGAATTTGGTACAGATGGAGGTTCGAGCCGGGTCGACTTACCTGGGTATCTTTGTGTCCCTTTGGAAGGGGCGCCGACCTCTTCATCGACGGGGTGGGATGATGTTGCAAACACTGCTTCTTTATCGGAGGGTGCTGCCCTGGGGACATCTTTTGTGTCTGCCATTGCGAGGTATACTGAATTTCTATAGAAGCAGAGATGAAGCCTGATTCTCAAAATTAAGTATGACGCAGAAACCACGAGGCTTAGATATAAACAAAGCGCAACCACGTGCTGTCTGAAAATTAGCGCAAAAACAGGCCAGTGGATAAGTAAGTGTGCATGACGTGCTTTTCCTTCGTGTACGTGCAAGTAGTGGGTTGCTGTTAATATCGGCAATGGCTGTTGATATCGGCAATGTTAGGGCTACACATGCCTCTGTTTAGTCCTTTGTAGTCGACATCGCAACGGTCGCGAATCTTAATTTACCATTCTACAAAGATAAGACAAAGTTTTTGCGCAGTACGGAAGGATTTGAGAGGATGATACTGGTGTCATATAAAGATGAGATAGCATCATCGATCGCACATCTGGGTGGTGTATGGCGTGATATCCCATCTCTGGCTTGTGCGGCAGGCCAAGTTGCGCATTTAACCACAAATATCTTGTATACCTAGGTACTAACGACGATACTACAACTATAATATTATTCTTCTAATATTAACGCGCAATTCAACCTATTATCTAAATTATCAGCAATGAGTCGTCGTCTTCTCGCTCGCTTCCCGTTTTGTCTCTGCCGCGATCAATCCTGTACTAGCCGTGTCCGAAACCACAGAGTAGTTTGGTAGCAGAGACCGAACATACATATGTCAAAGTTAAAACGGAAACGAAACCAATAAAATGAAGACAAAACAAGATGGTATCAAGTAAAAGTGACTAAGACACTGTTTCCACTCCTTCGCAGTTTGCCGGGTATCGTCTCCTCCATAGGCATCTGAAACAAAAGGGACGGGATCTTACCATCTGTGTCTTCCGCGACCCAAAACCCGATATCTTCTAATCCACCACCACCACCACCACTACTACTACTACCGACAAGTCCATAGTAGCGCCTTTGAGTACGTTGAGAGGAATTCCGTGATTCCGGTGAACTGGAAGCAGTCGGGTGAGAAGCGCACGTCATTGGTGAGGCGTCTCTGCATCAGCCATTAATGACTTGAGCCTTCATCAGTCGGAGCCATTGATTTACGCACTATGAGCTCACACTATTCTCCATACCTCTAATGGAATTGCGGTTTCTGCGCGGATTCAGAGAAATCCTCAAAACTCCCCCGCTCCACGCCAGTACATTGGAGAGGCCAGTGGGCTATTTTAAATACAACTTAGAGCTATCAGAGTCAGGTCAGAAAAAACAAAACGAAAAAGAGCAGATCTTGATATAGTGACCTGGTTTAACAGATGTAGGATCTTGAAGGACTACTGGCTTAGAGTCTCGTCAGCATGGTAATGATGAACCTTAGGTCTTATCCAAATTTACTACGGGACAATATCTGGGCATGTTTAACATAATCCTGCTTGGAAATCATTTGGATCAACTATACAATAGCAATCATGCTGACTAAATTGAAGCTTCTAATTATCCAAAGCAAACCGGTCCAAGAATTTAAACGTAGCAAGGTCGTTCGTCAGCTGGTTGACAAAGTCACTGTTGACTGAATCACCAGTAAGCACACCACTACGACCAGTGCTAATATCCACCGCCGACAGAGCCGTACTGGCACCGCCCACTGCTCCAACCGGCTTGCCAAAGCGGAAGGCATCGACTAAAATCTGACTAGGGCGTCCTGCCGGGTAGAGTGTTGTGTTGGACATGGCTGTAAATGTTTGAGGTCCAAAAAGACCTTCAGCCCCTGAACTGACAATAACGGCATCAAAGTTCGTTGCGTCTGATCCGGAGTACGTAGCTGACACATTTGAAGTAAGATGCTCGGCAACGATAACGACGTCAACATTAGATTTCGCTAGACTTTGTGCTAATGCTTGTCCCTCGGCGATACTGCTTTGATTGTTCACTGAAGCAAGAACTCCGACCTTGAGACCGTCAAGCTTTTTCAACGGAGTACCGAATGTACCAACATTAGATGTCTTGTTGTTGTGATAGTACTTCGAGTCAGGTTGCGGAGCAGGGACTCCAATGGCACTAGCCACAAGTGTTGCCAACGTGTTGTTCACACGGTTGATTTGAGTGATAAAGTTGCTTTTGACAACCTCACTTTGCACATTGGACAACTCGAACCGCAAAGCATTGATCACGAATTGTTGTTCGGTGGCTGTCAAGGAGTTGTAGAACAAACCAGGCTGAGACCATACATCGGCAAAGGTTGGGCTGGTGGCACGAACCAGGTGTCCATCTGCGGAGCGCCCAGGAGCGGTAAAGAAGCCCTTTCCGACAGTCTCGTTGGCCTGTTTAGGAGAGCCGCTGTTCAAGGTGTTGGGTGAGTATGCTGCTTCGTTCAACGGAATAAACATTTGGCCGAATCCATCCCGGTTGTTGTTGTGGATAGGGACCCGGGGACGGTTGATTGGGATTTGTTCAAAGTTAGGACCACCATTGCGGTTCAACTGAGTATCGAGGTAGGAGAAAATACGTCCTTGAAGCAATGGATCTTCAGTAAAGTCAATACCACGGACGATGTGGCCAGGTTGAAACTATGGCTGTTAGTGAGGGGTTACTTGAAGAGCACAAAGCCAACTTACCATGACCTGCTCGGTCTCGGCAAAGTAATTTATAGGGTTGCGGTTGAGTTGCATTTTTCCGAGTGGGGTAATCGGGACATATTCAACTGGAAGAATCTTGGTTGGATCCAACAGGTCAAATCCGTAGCTTAGAACATCTGATTCATCGATGATTTGCACACCGAGCTATGTTTATTAGCCAGCTGTTCCCCAGGTGTTCAGCATCTACATACCTCCCACTCCGGATAACGACCCGCCTCAATACTGTCGTACAAATCCTGTCTCATAAAGTCGGCATTCTTGCCGGCAGTAGCCTGAGCTTCCTCCCAGACAAGACTGGCGCGACCCTGCATCGATTTCCAGTGAAATTTGACGAGCTTTGAGGATCCTTCCTCGGTCACGAACCGGTAGGTGTGGACACCAAATCCATCGACATGGCGGAAAGATCGCGGAATACCGTGGCCTGCCATTGCCCAAAATAGGGTATGCAGAGTGCTTGGCTGTTGACTAAAGAAGTCGTAGGCAGTGTCATGTGCCGTAGCAGCCTGCGGTATTTCATTGGCTGGCTGTGGCTTGACCGAGTGGATGAGGTCTGGAAACAAGATAGCATCTTGGATGAAAAAGACCGGGATATTGTTCCCAACAATGTCTGCAGAGGTCAGTACATATATTGCGGGGTGAAGCGTTAGACTGACCGTAATTTCCTTCGTCGGTATAGAAGCGAGTAGCGAAGCCATGGACGTCACGAGCGGTATCAGCACTTCCTCGGCTGCCTGCAACAGTCGAGAAGCGGACAAACATGGGCGTTTCCTTTCCGGCAGCACCCAAAAATGAAGCAGCGGTGATATTCGACCAGTCGGCATACGAAGTAAATACACCATGAGCACCCGCGCCGCGCGCATGCACAGCACGTTCCGGAACCTAATTGCTATAAGAGACTATACTTGAAACGAGTAATGTGTGAAAACTTACACGCTCATGATCAAAATGCTGGATCTTCTGACGGAATATAAAATCCTCCAAAAGGGTCGATCCCCGGATACCAGCCTTCAAACTGACTTGATCCTGCATTGGACCGCCAACATCAGAGGTGAGATAGACATCAGTGTCGTTTAGGTAGAATTCGGACAGAAAAGTTTCTGTCTCGGAGGATGCATTCGAATCTTGACGCTTTCCGTGATGGTGAGGGTTCGCAACACCACCGGCCGGGATCTCGCCAGTCAACATTGGGCATGCTGCCGAAGCAGCTGCTACGAGACCGGCCAAGCTGCCGAGGGAGTGTAGGCCTCGCATCTTGCTGGTACCTTAAGGTCTAACAAGGGCAGATGGTGAGAGATGAAGCAGAGAAGAGTGCGACAATGTTTATAGACAGTGCGAGTGGGAAAAGAAACATGGAAGGAGGAGATGCACTAAGAAATACTTCTTGTTGCTGCCGTCCCGTGACGTGAGTCGGGTGCAGGAAGGTTCTCATTTGACGCCAAAACAGGAAGGTACCTCCTTCCAAAGCCCGTCTCGTCGACAAGGGAAAGGGCATGCCGAGCGGTGCAATTGCCTCAAATGATTTGATTAATCATCGGTCGCCAGATCGCGGCTTCCATTTCTGACGGACCATCGACAGGGTTCATCTGCAGAGGATCAGCGCTTTTCCCCTTTTCGGCCAGACCGTTTCCGTAATCATCATTCCTCAATTGGATGATCAGTCCGGCAGCTGATCCACACGCGTCTGGCTCGTTGCACCGCTGATTAATTGCCCCGATGCGAGAGGCTGGATCTTCGATAGCATCAGAACGCAAGATGCATCCTGTATAATTTGCAACGGTGGGTGTGCTTATTCACGCAATTTTCAGGCACCAAATTCGGCTCGTTTCGGAAGTGTCCGCTTTTCCACAGTCGATCGTTGTTTCCACGACCGCTCATTGGTCCGCCGCTCTTGTTTTGACCCCGCAACTTAAACCCAGCAGGGTGCTCGGTGATAGTCCTGCAGCTACGGACTTTCAATCTATTTACCGCCATGTTATGACTTCATGTCCTATATGTAATCAAATAATTCTAGACCGGAATGCAACCCCGTCTAGACCCCTATGCTGAGTTATTCTATATTTGGTTTTGAATTGCAGTTGTCTACTTCCACTATTCCACTATTCCCTAGATATCCCGTCTCAATCCCTGTTACCTATAAGCTTAATCCGTAGTGCGTGTAATTGCATTTAGGCGTTTGAAACTCAGATCAGCAGCACGGCTCATGTATTCGGCTGCGTTGCTGGCTTGGCTGCCGGTCGAACCTCGGGCGTCGCCCATATAACCTCAGTGGTTGGTGTTCTTGCTTGACTGGGCTACTAATAGTACCTTAAACACCATGTGACGTGTCTGCTATGTCCGAGTTAAATATAGCTCTGCCATATCGTAAGTTGTGCTTGTGAGAGCCCGCTGATCAATTCTGCAATTATTGAAACAACTTTATTTTTCGGACTTTGAGTTTCCATCTGCCCCGTCATCCTGAAAAGACCCTACTTTTAGGCCATAATAATTCGGCCCTGTTTCTTTACCCAAAGAGCACCATGATGACAGGCTCTCAGCCCCAACCTTGAAGCGCCTCCGATCATCCAGGTCAACTGCTAGCTGTGTGCAATCCAGCTGTCATCGCAGTCGAGATTAGATTTTTCGCTCTTCGGTGTGCGTTTCGAGATATTGCGGCTAATTCGATGTTCCCGTCACGGCAGAGAGATCAGAGTGGTCTCTACTCGGACTGGAATTATCGAATTATCCGAGAATCCTGAGTCCGCCATCAGCGTGCCAAGCACTGCAATCCAGAATATTCTCCGCATACCTCTGTGGGCATATTCAGCATGCAACCGCAGAGCTGCTGTTTGGGATTGTTTGTAGGGCGCAAGGCGCGCTTAACAAATCAAATCTTTCACTGCGCACA
The DNA here is from genome assembly GCA_004299765.1 of Talaromyces funiculosus. Classification (NCBI taxonomy): domain Eukaryota; kingdom Fungi; phylum Ascomycota; class Eurotiomycetes; order Eurotiales; family Trichocomaceae; genus Talaromyces; species Talaromyces funiculosus. The sequence goes on from CP036237.1 coordinate 213,631, forward strand.
TAGCAGCAATTCTTTTAGGGCAATCGACACTACTGACCACACAGACTTTTTTCCATGTGTTTGCACTCGGTCTAGAGTTTTCCTTTTTCTGTCTTTTATTCTATGAGATTGGTGGAGAAACCCGGGGTACCTGGCCAAGGCATCACCAGGCATCCAACACGCCCCAAAGGAGCATAGTGTGTCAGACTCGAGTGACGTCACGGCAGTCCAGCCAATCAGAGCCCATGGCGCCTGGCACGAGGGGCGGGTCCTCCACTTGCCTCTTTGGAATTGGGTGAATGAAACCGTCGCAAAAGTAAAAAGCCTCAACGTCTGTCTGTTCGTCATTCCCCCTCCAATTCTTTGGCATTGTTTTTGTCTTGAAGCCCTGGTGTGCTTTATCCTCCTTTGTCATAGGAATATGCCTGTCCAGTATCTTTTATTCTAGGGGATTGAAATTTTCACATCACAGTCACAGATTTTCACTATTTTTAGTTGTCAGCATGAGTGCGGCTGTGAAGGGGATGTGATTGCCAGTGCACGCGTCTATGAGATCTGCTACATCTCTCACCCTACACGGCAATTTCTTACGCAATAATTCTACACATCGCTTCAGCTCCAACAACACAAAATGCCAGGCCGTTCTGACTCGCCGCCAGGTCTGACGAGACAGTGCTCCCACTCCAACGAGCCCCCCGCGCTTAGCTCTTCGTCAGCGCCATCCACCCACAAAGCCTTCTCATTTACTCGTTCCCCGTCCTTCTCCTTCGTCAAGTCGCGCTCTTTCACCGAACCGGCTCCCATTCCTGAAAGTGACAAGGAACCCATCTTCGACGAAATCCGCGACTGCGACGAGGCACCGTATCCCGTACCGCCCCAAACCAGAAAGATGTCCGCAGCGGGTTCGATCGATATCAAGAAGCAAAAGGCGGAATACAAGACCTTGAACGGGAATAATCACACCTCGACGATTCTGTCAGCGTCTGTTCCAGCAGAGGTGCCAAGCACGCCCTGTAGCGCAGTGCCAATGCCAGTGCCACCACACAAGCACAAATGGCTCAACAAGCTCGATCCTCGATTCAATGCCAAGTTGATGGAAGAAAGGCAAAAGACCATCGCGCGACAGGAACGGGAGCGCAGGAGGAAGAAAGAGGACGAGGAGATGCTTGGACAGTTACTACACAGTTGGGCCAAGTAGTTTCCTTTTATGGGCTTTTCTTAGTTTCAACGGTGGCTTTTTCGTCGTGTTTAAGCGATTTCCTGCAAATATTCATTGGACTATTTTTTCCTCTTTTTTTTCTTTCCCCCCGCCTTATTTCTGGTTTATTTTTCTTACTTTTTCCCCTTGCATGTTATGAGTATTATCGCGATGATATCCCAGTTTCGAATCGAAGCATCCCAGTTCCATCGGTTTCTCGCACATTGATACACTTTGTATGTATTATTTCAGACTTGCCTGTGATACCTGCCTTTGAAGGCCTGGCACCAAGTAAATAGCGGTTTACAATCAAACAGTCACCAGCGGTTCCGAGCAGTACACCTAGAATTTATATTTGATTAGGTGAGATACTACCTAGGTAGTAACTAGATGTCGGAGCCTACCGACATACTTGGTCTGGCTATGCGGTTACAGCAACGTCAAATTCCCACTCAGAGGCAAATCGCGACTACTCCATCCAGCCAACACACCGAATGCCCCCGACGGAATCACCCATTTCTGCCTCACCACATCCCAGGAGGATACATCCATACGCCTCAGATTGAATGTCAATGTACTCGACTGTCCTGCTTGCAGTACATCGGTCCTATCGAACCCACGAAGCACCTTGACAGGAGTCGGCAGCCCGTTGTCACAGATATCACTGCTCTGAGATGAAGGGAACGACAGATAGACCTGTGGCACGGCGCGACCTGCGACTTGGCCGGTATTCTGGACCGTGACTTGCACACGTGCAAGAACGGTGTAGAGATCTGGATTTCCGCCCGGCGGCGCAATAGTCCCATTAAGAGCGCGAGGGGTCGCTGAGACTACTCCACGGCTGACATTTGTCGAAATGAGCAGATTCGATATCGAGAAATTGGTGTACGACAATCCGTATCCAAACTCGTAGCGTGGTGTGATGTTCTTGTAGTCAAAATGGCGGTAATCAATCATCAAGCCCTCGGTAAAGTTCGACTGCCATAAATTCGCGTCGCTGTTATCGACATTCGTGAAGTTCACGATGGGCGCGTTGTAGTCGCTTTCGTTGTAGGCGATTGTGTAGGGGAGTTTGCCAGATGGGTTGACGTCACCAAACAATACGTCTACAATGGAGTTACCGGCTTGTTCGCCAGGGAGATGGGCGGCTATTATGCCCGTGATGTTGGCGTTGTCTGCCCAGGGTAAGATATTTGCGCCAACAGAGTGGAGGATGACGATGGTGTTCGGACAGCCACCATAGCTGGTGACAGCTTCGACCAGTGCGGTGGAGTTGGCGTCTGCAATTAGAGTGGTACGGTCGAGGCCTTCAGTTGCGAACGATTTGAGGAATACGAGACAGGCATCGGCGCCTGGGTAGACCGTGTTCAATGTATCCGAGGGGTCTTGGGTGAGGAGGGTATTATCGGTGACATACTGTACCAGGGCTTGAGGATTGCGCTGTTTGATGGCCTCGAGCGGTGCGACGAGGTTGGTGAATCTACCTGTTCCAGAACCACCGCCAACTGCTAGAACGCCGTTTGTGTTTGATGGATCGTATGGCCCTCCGGATAGATCAGCGGCGTCATTGCCAAAGACCGATATCCGTCTAATGCTCTTTGATAAGGGGAGAGCATTGTTTGTATTCTTGAGGAGGACTGCACTCGCGGCGCCAATTTCGCGAATCAAATCGCGGTGGTTATCTCTCACGTCACGATTGATGTCAGATAAATTTCCCATTCTGAAAGGATACGAGAAAGTCGGCAAATCATTTCCCCACAATCCATTCGACAACTGAGCCGTATCGAGATCAATAGTCGGATAGTCCTCCGAGTCCTGATTGAGAAAGTAGTAAGGCATCAGAATCCGCTTGACCATATCATCAAGTCTGGACTCTGAGAGGCTTCCGTTATTGATCATTGTGGTGATGTTGTTTCCAAAATACGAGTCCATGGCACTATCATCCCAGTCGATTGCGCCGGGCATATCCATATCCAACCCGGACAGTGCCGAGTCAAGACCAGAATGCGTACCGCCCCAGTCTGACACGACGTAGCCCTGAAACCCGAGCTCCTCCTTGAGCAGGCCGTTGAGCGCCTTGCTGTTTTGGCAAGCATACGTCTCATTGATACGATTATAGCTGCACATAGCCGAAGCCATGCCGGCCTTGACACCCTCGTAAAACGGCCAGAGATACAGTTCGTGCAGTGTGCGGTCGTCGATATTGGATGAGACGGATTCTTGCTCGGTTGTTCCATTTGGATAGGTCGAGGGGTTACGCTGTGTTTCTTGCTCGTAACCGATATAGTGTTTACCGCAGGCTGTCTTGTCATTAGGATCCTGATTCGAGGAAAAGAGGGAGGGAGAATTTACCCTGCACTTTTTGAGACTGCATTCCCTTGATCGTCTCGGCAAAGGAGATGCCTGTCAAGTAGGGATCAGGCGAGAAACCCTCCCAGTTTCTGCCGCCGAGAACAGATCGTCCGAGAGGACCAGCGACGGGACTAATTATTCATCAACACACGACACCTCACCGGTAACAGTTCAAGACGTACCCAAGAGCAACATTCGCACCCTTTCCCTTGAATTCAGCCGCCATCTCCACACCACGCTGATAAAGGAGATGTCTGTCCCAAGTCGCCGCAACAGATACACCCGCCGGGAACACACTTGCATAGCTAACGTCGCGAATAGCCAAAGGCCCATCTTGGAGACAGAGGCCGTTGAAGCCTATGCGCGGAATGGCGGCGATATTACCAACGCATGGGCCCGTGACGCCTGTGACTAGGAAGGCCTTTTCGGTGATGTTCAGTTCTGCGACGGCGGTGCTGGCGCGGAGGAAGGCTGCGTGCCAGTCTCCGGAGCCGGTAGCGTTGGCTGCAGTCATGAGTCAATGACATGGTTTCAGTGAATAGAGGATGGAAGTAATTTACGAGATGGATAGACCTGCTCATCAATGTACTGGCCTTGGATCAACTGTGCCCCAAAGGCAACAGTCGCGAGAATCGTTGACTGAACCATCATCAACTGATAACTTTGATCTCTACGCTCTTCTACGACAAACAAACTAAATCTACGCACGAGGAATTGCCCAACTTATACCCTTTTGTTACTCAAAAATCGGACATTGGAGCGTACTATTAGACTGTGTACTACTACCCTCCACATTTCCCCGCCTTCGTCAACACGCAGAGAATGAAATGTTGGAAATAGCCTCGTAAAGAGTAGAATAAGCATATGATCGGCACGGAAATGCCGTCGCAGCCACTTGGAAATAAGACTTAGGTAAATGAGCGGTGATGCTAGCTGAACTTACACGGCTATTGACCATGTATCCGGTACAGACTCCACCGAGAAGACGTTGGATTGATTGTGATTAGATTGCATTTCTCCGAGTGTGGAGGAAAGGCCTGCCTTGACCTGATGACGTCTCCTGTTCGTCTCGGGGGGAATGTTTGCGCGGTATAAGATGGAAGCCATGCCGTGCATTGTCCGGACATGTGGGGAGATGGTTGAGCCTTGATCCGGGGACGCGTGGGGGATTTCCTGTTTAGGGAACTACATGATCCATTCGAGAAGCCCCACGAAGACGGTACTTGGCCGTTAGGCCTGAGATATTTAAATGAACATAACGAACTAGAAGCAAAATTCTTTAGAATTGGTAACTCGGCGCGGATTCGAGTTTGCTGTTCACATGATGGATTGTTCGTGTCAGAGTATAGGTTGATCCTGCAAAACATCCGTGAATTAGACAGATTGCGGAGAACCCTGCTCAACCACGCCGGAACTATTGGCCGCATCATTTCATGCAGACGCTAGCTGGCGGTGAGAATTTCTGCGGGGCTTTGAGTAAACTTGTTTCTACACGCACGAGCTCCATGTGGTAGAGATGGTCACTGCATAATCACGGAAAGTAGTGCGGGATAGCTCTAGCAAGGAATTAACTTTAGCTAACTTTGGCCATTTCCCGTCTCCAAGGGCTGATTTAGGGCTTCGGCACCAAAAAGAAGAGCCGAATTCTTCCTTTGGGTTGATATGCTCCATTTTCCATAATTGACATGACAGAAAAGTCAAGAAGAGCGACGTCCAAAGGATCTCCGGGATCGGTTTTTGATAAAGATTGGACTTGGCCCTCGATATTATTACTGTTATGTTACGGATAGAATGAGTGTCATACATAGTAGAACGGAGTACCATTTCGCCTGTATCCTTTGTTCTTTCCGGGTTTATTATATGCATTTTTGCCAAAAAGAAATCCTTGATCGAAATTCTCCCTCCGTGATCCAGACCAGCTCCCTCCTGCCTGCTATTATTACCTCTGGTGACGCTCCCTTGGCCCCATCCGCCGCAATAGAATTCTTTGTACTCTCTGAATCACTCCCATTCACTTCCTCGTATCCACCGCTATGTATTCGTAACAATAATCCCATCATCGCCAGAATTTTTCGCTCTACGCTCCTGACTTGGCGAATTGATATGATTCAATGATCCCAATGGATGAGATCCTATGCGCTGTTTTCGCCGCAATCTATACTTAAGTCTTTGCTGTCAGATCGTGCATTACCGTAGCCCTTGGAGAAGGGGATTAGTAGGGGATACTGTCCGGACAAAGGCTTGAGGACGGCGAGGCAATTGCACCTTATGGCAAAATGTTAGCCTTTATTGACTTGTTTCTGAAGGAATTTCTTAGGTACTCACGACCATACGTGCCCTGGGCACAATATCAGAATGGAGTACGTCGTCATGATAGGTACCCAGCAATGACAATCAGTATCACTAACTGCCAATAAGGTTAGTCAGTCTGGCAAAAGGGATACCATGACTAGGAATCAAACTTCAAGTACGTATCCATGGCGATAACGGGAACACTATAGATGCCGCCCGAATGTATTTCATGGCTGTTTGACTATTAGTTGCGTCCATCGAAGATCGAATAAAGGGCACCCACACTCCACGCATAGTGCAAAGAGCGCCGCAGGGAACACCTGTGTCTTTTTCAGGAACCCTTAGATCAGAGGAATCTGAGAATATTGAGTACCACACCGCAGAGCCAATGACACAATCTGCAAAAGAGCTTATCAGCAAACTCATTATAAGGGGAACCGGTGCAGCATACAATCATCCAGCCCGAGCGACCAGACTGTAAAAACCCGCGCATAAAACTCCAAGTTAAGTAATAGCACAGCTATCCCAAACGTGATGAAATAAACAGCTATAAGCATGTATTGAATAGTTGTCATGATGAGGGAGGTCCGGGCGACGCCCTCTAGTGCCGGCATGGCGCCGACAATCTCAGTTGAAACTCGTGTTGGGCGACAAACCAAAAGATATGACATGAACAAGATCGGCGTCGAAGGGAAGGTATTCTTCATATCCGGGTTTCAGCAGTAGGTACTTGAATTTATCTAGCTGGCCCCTGAGCAGACTTTTATGTACCTCCTGACGTATGACCGCGTCCCAGTCCGCTCTTCTAACTAATAAACACATGTGCTTAGTCTTTTTATTCATGTCTTAATCTATAGTGAGTTTCTTATTTCCCCCCTACGGACATTGAAATGCAAGCCATAGGGCTAGCACAGTGCTATCGTTTTCATACAAAGAACTAGCTTCCAAGCCCTGATGCTAAGCTGTTTAAGCACAATGTTCACTATGGTTGAGCTACTAAGTAATATTAGTACAGTGCAGTAAATAAAGGAAAATAACCTATTGAATATTAGCACGTATCATAGGATACCTCGATTATTAGTACTATAACATGAATGCCACTCGAAGCTAGTTGCGGCTATATATGCAATAGCGCGTGTATTCAGATCATCTGTACAAGATGAGGAGCTGCCTAGTAGAGCACACTATTAGTACATTACCAACAGGACCATCGCAACCATGCTGGAAAGAATGGATCTAGTTGGCAAAGAAATCAAACTTATTGATGTTAGGGTCAATCCTTCTTGATTCTTGTTGTAGAGACTCAGGGTGGTCCTGCAGAGACGTTGGGTTCGGATAAATGGCTGTGTCTTTTAGGTATGCGATTCTAAATTTATCTGTTCATCGTATGTCAGATTCTTAGTAAGAAGTTCAGATTATGCCTTCAGGCAGAGCACAAACAACCTGAAAGTAGCGCTAGTCGTAAGTTTTAAGAAGCCACTTAGTAAGCGTTCTGCTGGCCATGGCCAATAAGAGCTAAACCTTCTTCCCTGTCACATTGGCACATGTGCGTAGCGCACCTTTGGGCATCGGGCTTGTAAGAGGCTTGCCAGAGGAGGCTTCGAAATACGTACTTTCCTCCGAACGTAATGCAATTAGTACGAGAGGGACTGTTTTTTCAGACAATTAGTTTTCGCGATAGTGCCGTGACGCTCTCACGTGCTGATTTAGGGTCTTGGAAATTAAAAACATAACTGGAGCACGGAATGACCTTCCCCTGATTGACTAATCAATGCATTAGTTAGCCCAGTAGGTATGAATGATATGAACGCCTAAGAGGGGAAGTCTACTAGCTGTACATGGGTTATGCAGAGGGGCAGCAAGACGTTGCCAAATGGCTAGTTAACTTGGAGCTCATAGCTTTCTCCAACTTGGCCTGTTGTTTTTTCTTTTGTCTTGTCTGGGCAAACTGTCTAAAATCTTTTGAGCGGTAATGGCAGAAATCCAGAAATCGGCCACGGCGACGATACTTGCGACTGCCAGTGCGACTGGTATTGCGCTTCATCTATTCTTTTTCAAACATGTGGAGGTAGATAAGCGCCCGGTATCTACAGCAGCTGCGTTCCTTGCAGCTTATCCTCTTATATTCCTTATACTTCCGGAGATCAGCGATGAATATGATGGTGTATTCTGGAGACTTTTTGTCTCCTCCCTAACATGGTGGTGCCTGGTTATTTCGCTATTTTCAAGCATTCTCCTATATCGCGCATTTTTCCACCCACTGAAGCGGTTTCCGGGCCCATTCAATGCGAGACTGAGCAAGTTCTGGTCTTTGAAGCAAGTCGTGGATAGCAAGCTACGATGGTGGAAAATCCTAGATCAGCTGCATGAACAATACGGTGACTATGTTCGCACTGGTAAGCCTCCACAGAGCGTTACGTAAATTAGTACTCATAAACGGAACCACAATAGGGCCTCGTGAGCTGGTCATTTTTGACCCGGCAGCTCTTATTCCTGTTCTCGGTTCTGGCTCGATCACAGGCAAAGGTCCGTTCTATGACTCGCTAGAGACTTCAGTCAGCACAACACGAGACAAGGAATTCCACCGAAAGAGGCGCAAGATCTGGGACAATGCCTTCAAGAAGTGTGAGCAATTTCAACTGATTTAAGCTGGCGTGAATGCTGATATCTTTCGAGCCCTCTCGGATTATGGCCCACAAATCGAGGAGTTCACAAGTCAATTTCTTGATAGAATTGGAAAGAGCAATGGAAACCCAATCTTGTTGAATGATATATGCATTCACTATAGTTACGATGTGATGAGTGCTTTGGCATTTGGCGATCCCATGGGATTCGTAAAGGGCGAGTCGAATGAGGCTGCAACTTCCGTGCTGGATAATATGCAAAGAGGAATCGATGCAATTGGCCTCCTCCTTCACATTCCCTGGCTAATGGGTATTTTAACAACGTTCTCTTGGGCTATCGGGCCTACACGACTATGGACTAAGTACTCTACACATCTGGTGTCATTGCGCAAACAGGTTTGGCTAGGTCTCTGACGTTTCTTAATGCAACCAAGCTGACAATCGTATAGAAGAAGAACCCTAAGCCAGATCTGTTTGGTCATTTAATAGATAATACTGAGGACACTGCTACGGGCCGGGCTCTCCTGAATGCCGATTGTCGAGTTATCATCAGTGCTGGAAGGTAGGTTATACAAGCAACTTGATAATAAATAAATTAGCTCACCACATCTTGACTGGTTCAGTGAAACCACCGCAACGGCCTTGACATTTCTATTTGTTCAACTGGCATTACATCCCGAATGGGTCCAGCATTTACGTGAGGAAATGGATCCAATCTTTGCCACATCAAACTACGAATGTACTCGAACCTATCCCGTGCTCGATGCAGTCATCAACGAAAGCATGCGTCTGCATCCTGCTGTCTTCTTCGGATCTCAGAGAGAAACTCCTCCCCAAGGAATGCGGATTGGGGAGACATATATACCCGGAAATACTATAATTTCGATTCCAAGTTATCAACTTGGCAGAGGTATGTGCCCATTGATCTGTGGTGTCAATGAAGCGATTGCCTTATCAATTTATTTCTCTAGATGAGCGAAACTTTGTCCGAGCCAATGACTTTCTCCCTGAAAGATGGTACTCCAAACCAGAGTTGATCATCAATAAAACAGCTCATATGCCATTCTTGATCGGACCGTTCAACTGCGCAGGTCGCAACTTGGCGATGATGGAACTACGTTCGGTCGTTGCACGAGTGGTGCACGAATTCGATGTATCATTTCCTAAAGGAGTCGAATTTCATGCGGTTGATTACTTTGATCGAGTGAAGGATTATTTTGTTGCTGGTGCACCTAAACAGGAGATTGTGTTCATGAAGCGAAAGTAGACCATCATTTACTATTCTCGTTGAAGGAACTTTGCAGGTATTTCGAGTTCAGTAAAAGAACTACATCGACTGACCAGACTGCTTGTGTGCCCTACGACTGCCTGCCCACTTGAAAAGAAACTCGAATGCGTGATCAGCCGCTTGTGATATGCGTCACTCCAATGCGCCATAGATACAATACTAAGGTGAGGACAGGCGCACGTAGTCTGTTTTGTATGGACCGGTCATTGGTTGGCTAGCCCAAGCCAATAGTTCTTCAAAGCAGAGAAAAAATTGATTATTGTCATTCTGTTATAAGCTCTTATCAATCTATGTCATTGCATGCTCTTAGAAATTGGCTTAACTCGCATCAGCTACTAAGCAACATCATACTTGATCTGCGGAGCTCTTAGAGTCCTAGTTGATCCCTGCAAGCTGCACACCATGTGTCGAAGAAATTGATAGTAATGAGCATCGTGTGTGCCACTAAATGCACAAAGCCTGCTCCTTCGGATCACCAAACCATTATCGTTCATGTAGGCCTGTAGTATTCTTCCCTGCCTGTTGTGTGTGAACGAGAATGCTTGTATAGGAACGATATTTTCGTCCCGAAATGAGTCATTGATCAGTCGGACATTCATGAGAGCTATGATAACTCGAATCTCGTTAACTAGAAGGCTGTCGTCGTCGCCTTCGTACTCATTGGCAATAGTGCCCATCATATGTGGTTTGTCATCTGCAATCCAGACAGCCCTAGGCGTTGACGTATCATCCCTGGTTGCCCAGAACAACGACACGTCCCAGACTTCACAGCCAAGTAATTCTGCGAAATTTAGACTAGAAAGTTATGCATCAGTGACCGTACGCATCAAAGTTTCGAGGAAGTTCCCGTTCCCTTACAATTCTCTCCAAACTGTTAGATGTTCAAAGAATTTCGATCCCTCTGTGCTCTCTCTGCTTTCCATTCTCAAACTTCCAAAACCGACCTCCAACAAGGTACGTAATTCCGCTGCAGTGTCTATGTCGTACTCAGTTTCCTCGCCACACTCGGGACTGTATCGACCCACGAGCACAGATAGTCTTTCGCGTATCCCCGTGTAAACTCTGACTCCATATCAATGGAATACGTATTGAACTTCTCCAAATCCATTGGCCGAAAAAATTCAGAATCGTCGTCGTGGGAGCTGGCACAAAGACTGATGGTGTTTTTCTGAGCTTCATCACTGTCCAGGCCATCGACATCCAGCCCCCTGTAAGTGATGCCCAAACTGAGGCTATCTTCCAACCCAAGCTTTTGTTCATCTTTGGCCCCGTATTTCAGAAGGTGGATCCACAGTTTGTGGAGGTAATCTGTAAACATGTCGCTCACTTCATCTATCTTTGCGGCTTCAGCATCCGATGGACCTTTGGTTTTCTGAGCCTTTGTCCGCAAAGGCTTCCAGCACAATGAGAGACATTTGAACTTCTTCATGATGGGTGGGTCGTATGCGGCAATGATTATGCAATGAGTGCAATCAGTGTGCACAGTGGAATCAACGTGAGAATATTTCAGTATATAGAAACACAAAGTGAATTAGACTAATTAATTGTATCTATAGATGGAGTGAAAGCCAGCTAATATGGCGGACTTGATACAGGATTCGCCATTTCAAGTTTTGATTTTGCTGGTTCAGATGATATAACATATAACCATAAACTTATTTTGTTATATACTTACCGCCCTATCCATCTGTCGTATTTGTATTTTGGCATCCTCATAAAAGATTCTCTAAATAGTCCGCTAGACGATTAGTTATTTATTCTCCGACAAACTCATCACATGTATCTGTCTGTGAGCCGACCAATGAATGAAACACAGAGTCATCCTGTGAAAGGTGCCTAGGAGTACTCTAAATACGTTCAATAAAACTTTATCTGAAGACAGCTTATCGCGCTGTTATAGAAGCTGTTTTACAACGAGCTTCTATGAGCAGGTAATAACAATGTCGCTTCTGGACTATCGCCGTGTAGCACTGGTCTGAATATTAGACTGGGATTCTGCCTTACTTTGCCTAGTCTTTGTTGCTTGCAAAGACGTGGACTCTATGTGTTATTGATAACAGCAGATCTGAGTGGATTGGTTCCTGCAGAACATTTGATTCTAGGGATCTCTCCAGACAATAATAGTCTCCATCTTTGTCTACGCCTTCCAGTCAGGGAGCTCATAAAGTGCCCGTCGAGCCTTTATAGCTCTCAAATAATACTGCAAATACAATCAAAGATCGTTGAGCTCGTAGTTGCCCTGCTGCAAAGGAAAGTGCGTTTTTGACACCTCCGTTTGACGACTTATCCCAATGCTAAATGAGCAGTAAGTTTACAGTATCAAATACTAATGGGCACTTTGCAAACTCTCATCCAGTCGGGTCCTCATCTCTCAGGACTACAGTGCTATCACCCAGGCCTTTTTGAGCCCTTGCGAGAATGCAATAATCCCGCTACTGACGTGTAGGATGAGCGGAGAAAAATATACCACATGCAAGATTATAATAATTTGGAGGGAAAATTGCATTTGTTTACAGCACGGGGACTCTCTTCTTCCTTTCCTTTTTGGTCCATTTATAGAAATCCTTGACTTATCATCAATTTTTTTTTTTCTATTTACATGATACATCTATGACTTGCACTATAAAATTTCATCTTCACTCACCACACGACCAGTATTCCCCAACACCCACAAATCCGCAATCAAGCACAATATATACCCACCAAACATCAATACCACAACCCATTCCATAACAGCAGCCTCGTCATACGTTTTCAGTGACCAGGTCATGACCGCAAACAACGTTGCGAGACCGAACTCAATAGCTACCATGACAGCCTTGATGATGAGACTGGGCAGTGAGATTGGGATTGGAGGTGCGTATAACTCCAGGGTGAACTTGTCGCCGGAGTAGATGCCGCCGCCGTATTTTGTGTGTCGTTGTTGTGCCTTATACTGACGGAGACAGATGGCTGTCCAGATGCAGAGGATCAGACATCCTAGAATATGTGCGGATATGCTTGTTGGTAGGAGGAGTTGGTGCGCGGTCGTGTAGCGGGCTGTGTCGAAGATTGTTAGAAGCACCAGGTTCGTGGCGCCGATAAAAGAGAATAGAACACTGAGCAAGGGGACGCTGATTTGGAAGGCTAGGGATTGGTGCCATTTTCTTCCTTGTTGGGGGCGATAGCGTGATGCTAGTGATGATGGCCGCGAGTTGGCGCGAAAGATGGATTCGGAGCTTGATGATACAGGTATCCTGGCAGGCCTCATGTTGTAAAAGTAGAATATGAGGCTGGGGATGTATGTGATCATGGCTACAGATGTGCAGGCGATAAAAACAGGCTTGAGGTTTTGCGCGCCAATGTCGGATATGAATCTGATTTGATGTTAGCTTTTTCTCCTGGAGGTGCACATGCAACTGAGTCTTACGCTATAGTCTGTGTCCCTTCTTCAGAAACGTATCGTGGCTGGCCAGACGTGAACCAGGATCCTAAAAGGGCTCCCAGCATCGCTAGGTTGATGCGTCAGAAAATGTCATAATCCAAGAAACTGGGGACTAACCAAGCCATGAAGCTACTGTGATTGTGGGTAAGATAAAAGCCCATCTCTTGAGAGAACTGAAATGGAGAGTCATGTTGAAATTATTCCTGGCTTTAGCCAAATTCAAGAATGATGCTCTGTTCGTGCAGCTTAGAAACCCTCAAAAGAATCAAAAATCAAAAAGTTCATAGAATGATCCGTTACGGAAATGACACTCGTATATAAGTAAGGCAATTCATTCTAGAGGTATGAGGGCGACATTCTTCTATCATATGGTTCCTGGTAAAGCACCCGATTCTCCGAAGATAATTTCCTGAATAGGAAACCCTGCACGTGGCTGTCATTCTTGCGTTTGGCGGGAGACATACTTGTTATGGGCAATAATCCAGCAGCCAATGCAATCAAGATATGAAGAGCTGGTCGGCCCTTTTTACGAGGTTATCGTATGGGGTCCGTCAGCGAGGAATGTGAGCCACGATATGGAATGTGCGGACACCACAGTCGCGAAACCCTATTTACGCGTTTCAAAGACTCCGCAGTTTATTTCACGTGACATGGATTCACTCTTGTTCATTGAACATTCTAATATCTCGAGACTGTGCAGTACATATATATTCTATATCTAATCGTACCAAATAGCATTCATACCAAACCCCTTCTCCGGGATATCGCATCTCGCAACTCGCGCCAACAACTCATCCTTGAACCGATAAATCTCCACAAATCCATCCTGGTCATCGCACAACGCAATCCACTCGTCGCTCCAATCACAAGGACTAACTGCGTTAGAGTGGCCACCACTCGTCGACGTCGGGTTGATGAACAATTGCTTCTCGATATTTCCGTGCGGCCCGAGTCTAAACGCACTGATGTAACCGTGTACATCGTTGTGGTTTGACCGTGCCGTTGCAAAGAGGTATTTCCCGCTCTTTGTGGGAAACACAACATCGGAGCGGTATTTGTTGCGTGGTGGGAGACCCGGTGGGATCAAGGGGTAAATCATGTGTGTGAACACTGGGACGTGGCGTCTTTCGTCAATCACGTAGACAGCTAATCTGTTGCCTGCTTCCATTAGGGCGTATAGGTAGTGGCCAGAGGGATGGATGGCTACCCAGCGAGGATGGTCACCCGGTGCAGGAGCATCGATGCTATCGACTAATGTCAAGAGTCCGGTTTCAGGATCCTTCTTGTGGGTCCAGATTTTATTTGCGCCCATATCTGCAGAGTACAAATATGTCTCGGTTGGGTCAAAGACCATGCCGTGGATACCGGAATGAGGATCTATTTCAAAGTTTTGGACGTTCTTGTCTATTTTGCCAGTCTCCGTGACGGAGAAAACGTTGCCGAAGCCAGCGTGTTTGTAGAATGGGTTGCCGTAAACGTTGTAGGGCGGTTTGTGGCCTGCGAGGACGAAGATTGCGCGTGTGTTTGTGTCGGCGGAGTTGGCCATTGCTACGCAAGTTAGCGCTACGGTCATTCATAATCATCTGAGATGTTGCGTACGATCTCCGCCCATTGGATGCGATGCTTCATGCACTATTTCTGTCGGACTGCGTACAGAGAAGCTCGACCATTTCTTCATGGCAGCGCCGTAAATATTCTTTTTCGCATGCTATTCTTCAGTGAGCACAAATTACCATGTTCTTGACCAGTTGAGCTGCTCACGTCAAAGGTCATCCAGGAAATAGGCTCATCTTCCGGAATCATGGTCTTCTTGACCAATTTCAGCGTCAATTCTTGATCATCAAATGCAACAGTGTAGATTCTTCCTGGCGGCGTCCAGGTGCCGATCATGAGATGGTGAATCATCTTGGCTTGATACCTGGGAAGACTGAGTCGCATAACAATTCAGTTGAAATGAATTGGTTGGGGAAAAAGCTATTCTTGAGGTGATTGGATAGATGAAGTCGTTGATAGACCTTATCCGAAAACAAGAGCCGATAACAGCTTGCCCCACACTGCGGGGGAAAAAAGTGCCGATTTCTGAGGCGGCAGATACAGACCAGTACAACTGATTCTGTGATGGTTTCTATGATAGAAGATGTCTTTCTAGGTACCGTCGAGTGGTCATTTCGTTTTGCTTTTACTATATGTAAAAGCGGATTGCAGCCGAGAACCACCTATAGGATTCAGACGTATTAGACGATATTTGATGACAACCTCATGTAACTTCACATAGTCGCTGCATTACAGTGGAAACCTGGCTTGAACAATGCGAGGAGGATTATGTAGATGTATCTCAGAAATATACTGCGGGGTACACTAAGCCTGTTCCTACGGGTGCGCGGAAAAGGACTGTGCCGACTTCGGTACATCTTCCGGGTCGATGATGGCCTCATCCTAACCGATCATCAATCGTTCTAGGGTAACTTGCTCATTCTTCGGAGAAAGAATATATCCATGAGACGGTAACACGAGAGACGACGACGAGCAATTGATCACTCACTGTATGAAGAGGTACTACCCCGCAGGCGTACCCAGCCGGTCTCTTTCCTACTAATCCGTTTATGTAGCCGAACAACCCTGCGGTCCTCTCAACTGTTCTACGACAGACTACTCACATCGACACTGGTTCCTCACCGACGAACAATGCGCATCAACTACGCCCCGTCAGCGCCTCCAACTACCAATCCCGATGGGACACCGCTCTCCGAGGCCGAGCAAAAAGCCACTGCAGAGATCTACGAGCGCGTGGCGGCCAGACGAAAGCCTCGTCCCTTGATCCCTCTCGATCTTGCTCTCCTCCATAGTCCGCCTATCGCGAATGGCTACAATGCTTTGCTGGGCGCGATTCGCAATGAGGCCGTGATGCCTCAGGATATTCTTGAGCTTTCGGTTTGCCGTGTTGCAATTCTTAATGGCGCGGTATACGAATGGAATGCACATGCCCCTCTCGCTCTGAAAGCCGGTGTTACCGCGGCTCAGTTGCAAGAAGTCAAGAGCCTGCCCATCTCGACATTTACGCCAGAAGGGAAAATAATCAACAACGCGGAGAAACCGGCGGGGAGCAGCCTGACGGACTTTCAATGGGATACGGTAATCTTCACGGACGCCATGACGAAAAATATCAAGGTCGACGACGCGATATTCGCGGCAATCAAAAGTCGGTTCAGCGAGAGGGAGGTGGTGGAGTTGACAGTTTGCATTGGAGCGTATAATATGGTCAGTCGGTTTTTGGTTACGTTGGATGTGGGCGAGAACAATGGCAAAAGCATGAGGGATCCGGTTGAGATCGAGGCGGAGTTGAAGTAGGATTGAGATGCGACGCAGAGCACAGGGCAGGAGCTGGTCTGGAGGGAAGCAGCAACCCCACAGCGCACCGCCTCATGGTGACCCGAGCACTTTCGTTCAGTCAGCCTCATCTTTTTCTTTTTTTTTTTTCCGTCACGGTCATCCAACATGTCACTTGCATCGTCTGCTATCCACTTCAGCTTATCGCCAGATACGGGAAAGCCTGCGCCATTTTCTGCATGGCTATGGTATTACAATTCCCAGAATAGGTTACCCGAGGAAATCTGCTAGGTAATATATTGGTGCCAGAGCGGGAGCGACGAAACCAACGGCGATGTATGAGGGATTTTCCTCAGCCACACATTGGCAAACCCATCGCACTCCGCTTGGTCGCCGTCTTGAAATCGCTCTTGGATAATTTCGTTAGTTGCCATGTATCCTGCCTACATAGTCGCTACCACCACTACGTACTAAAGTCGCTTCCCTGTGTCCTGCCAATGACGTAGAGAGAATATTAATCCACAGGAGCTATGGATAGCTTCGATCATAGCGAAGCAGCAGCACATCACAAGCAGCTCCCCGCCATTGGCCAATGAGAAGCCTCGGTGTACGGCAGATGCAACGACGCGCGTGCGGACGAACTAGGCAGGTTGACTCGTTATGTTATCTGATGATCAGCTTAGCCAGAGAGCGTGTAACGGTACGGTATCTCTAGTGGAAATCCATCCTCGCGGGCTCCGGTTCCAGTAACTGTACGTAACGTCCTTCGATCGAGGTCGCGGGTGGAGCTCCCACCGCCTCCACCCAGCACCAGAAGGGATATGCAGTTGTTTCATCTCCTTGAGAGTTCTCTTTTAACCCCCGTTGCCTTTCTGGACTGTTCGAACACCCCTCTTAAACTGCTTCTTTCCCTCCCCCGACATCATGTTCCTTGTTGAATAACATTCAAGGGATGCTCATCGACGGTGAGAAGTGGGCTTGTGAAGCTTGCGTGCGAGGCCACCGCGTGTCAAGCTGTCGACATCATGGTTCGTTTGGTGGTGTAGCTAGTCAACCGCGTTAGAGTGTTCTGACCATCCATAGACCGGCCGTTAATTCGAATCAATAAAAAGGGTCGGCCGTTCTCGGTCTGCATGGTCTGTCGCGGACCGTGTAGCAGTCGAGAAGAGCATAGCAAGCTCAACCGTGACCGAAAGTCTGATGGTGAGAGCGATAGCAAATCCTCTGCAAAAGTATTGAGAAAACGGCAACTCGCCACACCACTAGTGGCTTATTTTCCCAACGAGATGATAAGAACGGCAGTTGTTGTTTCGCTAACTCGATCGAATAGAAGCCATCCGTCCGGCGTCGAATCCCGCCCTCGTCATTTGCACGCATTGCACCACATCCTGCAGCAGCACTCCCGTCTACAAGTGAGCCATTTACCGCCAGCCAATCTCGATCTCGTGCGCGCCGCTCGCCGTCCAATCCGAGACGAGCCTCGCGCCCGTCTCCGCCATCTTCGTCGTCTTCTATCGTCGCGACTACCCCAACTACGACAGCATCAACGTTTCCCAGTAACGGCTACATCCCTCCTCTCGATCCAGCTCTAGCTCATTCGACCGGCGCCTATATGCCGGGCTTTACCACCACCGCTCCGCTAAGCGCTTCCACGGATGCTATGGCGTACCCCTACGTATCGCTACCAATGATGGAAGATCCATTAATGCCAACCTCCTCTGCATACCCGTTCACGGACGACATGATGTTTGCAACCGAGAACGGCTTTGTGTCCGACTCGATGTATACCGGGTTTGAGGACATGGATGCTCTTCCGGAAGATTGGTCGACGTTTTTCTGGAATGATTCATGAATACATATCTGACGAGTTTCTTTGTTTGTTTATACTTTTGTCTAATTTCTCCTCTGGAGATCTTGCGTCTGCTACGTACGGTTTCACAGCCTGTTTGCCTCTCTACGCGCATTGAACCACAGGATGTACGCCAGTCATCCTGGCAGCTGTCTTTTGAGAGTTGAGTCCGGCGGATGTTATTTTTCTCTTTCTGTTAGAGGAATGTTTGTCTGGGCTATAGAGTCATGCGATAGACGAGACTGTTCATAGAACGATACAGCTATCTAAACATACATTGTGTGATAGTGTTGTGGAAATAAATTCTCTGATAGTAATTTTTGTTGCGAACCGAGGAGACACGGCCGCCGAGGCTATGCCAGTGCGTGGCCCGAATAGCCTACACATGTATGTAACGTAACTCAAGCGAGAATATCTTTTTTTCTCCCCTTGGAATATTGGCCCACTGCTTCGTGTTCCGCTTGATTAATACGGTGTCAGAAGTTAGTCGTTGAAATACATCTAGCGACGCAAGCGACAGAATTCCAGAGAGTATAATCTGTGGATCGCTTGAAGTGGCAGGGTATCAATAATATGAGGCATTTATCCTCTCCATTTAAAATCTGACCGTGGAAGTACAGGTAGCTTGCACCGAATTTGCAGTCCGCTCTACGCCTCTTCTGAGTTACTCCTCTTCTTTGGCTGTGAGTTGCAGACCGCTCAATTAATTGTTGGATCCATATTGCATGAGTCCCTGGCACGTTTATGATCTACGGGTATTCTTGGCTCGTATGGCACAAGCATTTATGGTCCAAGCTTGGTCCATTCAGTGTGACGGATTCATAATTATATTATCTAACTATATTACAACCTTGACGTGGGTGGTAATTTGACTCGTGTGAAAATCGTTCATGTCGCCACCTATCGTAACTATCTCTGCTGCATCGTTGATGTCACCCACCAAGGGTCGCCGACTCGGTGCAATGGAGGGAATGCACAGCCCCGATGATAGCTGCTCTGAGGCGATTAGATACACAGCGAGGCACTATTTTTTTGATTGGTTCGACGTTAGACATGACCTTTACAAGCTACTTCCTACCATGGATTGCTGATGGGCAGGTACCCCGCCTTGCAAGATCGCCGGTACCAAAAAGAAGCCGTAAAAAAGCCTCATAGAAGTATTAAGAGAAAGTTTATCACATGTACATAGGATTCTGGTGTGCTCACGCTGGTGACTTGGTTGGACATTTCCTGAAAGGGAAACCCTCGTGTGGCGTGATGGTTGGCTGAGGAAAATTCCTCAAGTACCTCAAGCAAGTACCAAGCTGATCATCACGTATTCCAGCACCAAGGCACAAATACACCGAAGAGAATATTGATTATAAGTAAGAACATGGAGTACCTCAGGCGTCTTGCTGCTTCCTTCCTCCAAGGTTGTCGCGTCACACAGACTGGCCGCGCCTTCCTTGTTTTCTCTGAGGCTTCTGACCTCAACAGAGGAACTTACTTCCATTAATCTTTGCTCCTCCAACTGTCTTATGCTATTTATGTACAGCCTGGAACAGTTGTCATCTGCAAAGAATGGGCAAAGTCAGAACTGCAGCCCACGTTGACAAAATATATAATGTGGAGCTAGGTCTACAACCACAACCGCACGGCGCGGACAACAAATTCGTCATTTATGAGAATGGCACCCATGCACATCGACTGTACGATGGACGACGTCAAGATGGTATGCTGGAACTGCTGATTGATAAACTTCAAGTCCTACGGGAAGCGTCCAAAGGCTCTAGAAAAAACAGCAGCCAAAGTGATAACAGCGAGCATCTTGATGGCCAGCCGAAGAATGCAGTGGCTGGCAGCCTGCCGCTCATTCAGCTTGAAGCTGCCTCATCTCCTCCCCGATCGGACTCGAATCTACCTCACCCATCTATTCGTCGCCAATCATTGAATCGAGGAGTCCCCGGGTCGCTGATAGATCGATATGGGACGAACAAAGAGCAAATTGGCAGAGGTTCCTCAGGAATCGTCACGGTCACCTTCCGACCTCACTGCGCTGATCATCCATCAGGCGGACAGCTTTTCGCAGTAAAGAAGTTTTCGCAACGGGAGAAAGACTCGATCAAAAAGCATTTGAAGCGCGTCGGAGCCGAGTTCTGCATATCATCTAGCCTTCACCACCCAAATATTATTCGAACATATGACTTAATACAAGATACGGATGGAAACTTTTGTCAAATTATGGAGTATTGTTCTGGCGGCGATGTTTATACGCGGGTGAGGTCGCAAGGTATGCTTTGTGCGACGGAGGCAAACTGCTACTTCAAGCAACTTCTCTGTGGCCTGCACTATCTACACACAACGGGCGTCGTACACCGAGACATCAAGCCGGATAACCTTCTACTGACATGTCGCGGGTGTTTGAAAATTGCCGATTTCGGAAACGCTGAATGCGTGCGACTACCTTGGGAGAAATCCAGTCGACTGTCCTCTGGACTTTGCGGATCTTTCCCCTATATTAGCCCCGAGCAATATGTGGCGTTGGATTATCATGATCGGGGCTCTTCGTCGTCGCGATATTATTATGATGCGCGGGCTGCAGATGTCTGGTCCGCTGCGGTAGTTTATTTAGATATGCGAACAGGCAAACATGCATGGCGGTTTGCTGTCTTTGAGCAAGACGAGGATTTCGCAAAATACGTGAGAAATATTCAGGAATCAGGGACATGGGACACTATAGAAAGACTGTCAGGGGTATGTGCTCTCTGACCGTATAATTGAACTGTGCAACAAACTAAAACTCGCATAGGAAACCTGTCGTCAAACGATATATTCTATGTTGGCATTAAACTGGAAGAATAGACCGAGTACAAGCTCTTTGATCAAGTCCGAGTGGGTGCAGAGCATACACGTATGCAAAGCGGCAGAAGGTCATGATTCTCTATAGACGGTTTGTGAATATGTATTTGAGAATCAAACCTTAGGTCAAGCCCCTGGAATAATCTGATAGTTTTATCTGCACTAGATGTATCTCCTTGATAGATAGGTAGCGGCGAGTTCGGCCCATCTTGCGGCCCCGATATTCATCCCCGCATTCATGTATGACGGATTGGTCTCCATCGTGCAGGAGCTAGTGTATATATTCTTTGTTTCTGAACATGTCTTTCCAAATCTAAATCTCATTCCTAAATCACAAACAAAATGACATCTGCTACAAATTTGCAAAACCCATCATGGTTCCTTTCTGGTCCATATACGGCATCAATCCGGGATCACCCTCTAACAACAGAAGACGATAAACTCCCTACACTCGCCGACCCGTACGACGTCCTTGTCCGGATCTCTTACGTAGGCGTCTGCGGCAGTGATGTAAGCTCTCCCCTTCGCAGCTAGATCAAGCCTCAAAGAAACTAATTTCTGATTCGAATGGAAGGTCCACTTCTGGAACCACGGCGGCATCCAAACCTTCGTCTCCCCTTCCTCGCCTATAATCCTCGGCCACGAAGCATCAGGAATCATAGCCGCAGTAGGCTCGAATGTTTCATCTGTCAAACCTGGTGATCGCGTCGCCATCGAACCGGGCTTCCCATGTCGGAGATGCACATATTGCAAGCGCGGGCAATACAATCTGTGTCTTGAGATGAAGTTTGCGGCTGATCCGACGAGTATGCAACACGGTACTTTGACAAAGTACTTTGTCGCGCCGGCGGATTTTGTGTATGCTATCCCGGCGGAGATGTCGCTGCAGGAAGCGGTGCTTGTTGAGCCGCTGAGTGTGGCGGTGCATACGGTTCGCACTCTGGGGCTCAAAGCAGGTGAGAGTGTGGCTATTATGGGGAGTGGGACGATAGGGTTGTTGTGTGCGAAAGTTGCGAGTGCGTTTGGGGCGGAAAGGGTTGTGCTCTGTGATGTTTTGCCCCAAAAGTTGGAGTTTGCGAGGGGATATGTTGAGGGATGCGAGACTTTTCTCCTGGATAGGGAACAGCAAAGTACGGAGGCCGAGGCAGAACGATTACTTGATGCTCTATTTCCTGCTGCTGCAGATATCAGAGGTGTGGACAACGTCATCGAAGCCTCTGGCGCCGGGGCAGCGATTCAAATCGGCATCTTCGCCCTCCGCAGCGGCGGCTCATACATCCAAACCGGCATGTCAGGACGCGCCAGAATCGAGTTTCCAATCAACGCTTTTTCGTCGAAAGAGTTGAACCTTAAAGGTTGTTATCGGTATGGGGCGGGCGACTATGAACTTGCGATGAGATTATTGGCCTCTAAAAAGGTTGGGGTGAAGGAACTGATCAGTTCGGTGACGCCATTTGAGAAGGCGCCCGAGGCATGGGAAAGGACTGGGAAGGGAGAGGGGATTAAGAATTTGATTGAGGGCGTGAAAGGTTGATTGATGGATTGCGTATAAGCACTGTTTTAGGGTGGTTCATTAGGGCTAGCGATAAGGATATGGCACGGTTGTTTTATCAGCTAAGCCTCGTGCCTAATTTCCGAGGCGCAGTCTGCCTTGCCTTGCACTCGAGCATACAAATATATCGCTCCTTTCTCCAAAATTGCATTAAATAGGAGACTCACTCTAGGTGTTAAGAGCAGAAATAAGTAAAATAAGGAAAAATGACAATTTACCTCCGCCCCGCCTCCGAAGCCGACTTGACGAAAATCGTCGACGTGTCAACAGCCGCATTCCCGCCAGAAAAAGACGCGATTGTGCGAAACCTCTTCCCGGGAGACCTGCACTACTCAGAAAGCATACGCAAAGCAAGAATCGCACGGAAATCCGTCAAATTCGGCCTGAAAAGCACCGTCATGATGGTCGCTGTTGACGATGATACGATAGTGGGGTACGCAGTTTGGGAGGTCCCCGTTTCTCCATCGGTAGGCAATGTGAATGAAGATACAGAAAATGTAAGATTGCTGCCCCTGGCGCAGGAGGGAATGGATCGAGCGCCGTTTATGGAATTGTTCCGTATACTCGAAGAAGATGCACAAAAGCAGTTTGGCGATAAGGGCACGGCGGATGTCTGGAGTGAGTGTTTCCCCTCCCTTTTCAGGAGAAACATACAGTTGCTGATCAGTGGATTAGCGCTCGACTCTCTGGGAGTCCATCCAGAGCACCAGAAAAAAGGAATTGGTCGGATGTTGCTTGATTGGGGCGTCAGGGAAGCATCTAAACAAGGACGAGAGTGTTATCTGGTTGCTACACCGGCTGGAGTACCCTTGTATAGAAGCGCGGGGTTTGAGGATGTGAGGATTGTGGATATCTTTGGCACACCGCATGTTTCAATGAGGAAAAAGGTTGAATGAATTTGTAGAGGGGATGCTGTCAGCCTCGTATGCCACGCGTTAGGGTTGTAATGTTATAACGGGGTATGGCAGGACTTTCGGACAATCTCAGCTCGCCGCTTTAGTAGTACAGTGTCAACTGAACGGACTCAGCCACTGTCCAGCATATTCTATCTGTAATTAGAGAGGGCTAATATTGTCCCAGCACAACATTGCTGAATGGTATTATACAGGGTCCACAACTAGTCTAAGAGACTACTGTTGTCTGCAGTTGCATGAGTTTCAACCAGTAGCTAATACCATTTAGACAATGCGGAGGTTAATCAACTGGTCCAAGAGTTCCTCAGTTTCGACAGCGAGATGATGACCCTTGGGGTCTGTAAATGGTTCATAGAAATTACAACTGCCCAATCGACAAACAAAATGCAGACCTCTCGGGACCCTCTTAGTGCGTCCAGCAACTTGTCTCTTACTGGAGACTCCGCAAAAACAGCGAGGATTGAATGGATCGTTGCCTCGATCATCATTGAAGCAGATGAAATTTCTGCCGAAAGGGCAAATACGGCACTTGTAGTACGGACGCCCGGCGTTTCCATTGCGGTTGGAAGTCCTTGTAGTGACCAATTCACTTGGCCCATGGCATCTTCGGCAGATTGGAGGTTCTTCTCGAGGTGCAGTCAGTTCTATAATTCGCGCACCCGATAGATCGAAGGTAATTGTGCGCTTTACTTGTCAGGTTCCCATGACTATACAAACAGCATGGGCCAAGCTTACAGTCATCTCTCAAAATTGAGACCTGATTTATAAGGATATTTAAAACGGTGTTGAATTATATGTTTACTAGAAAAATTTGAGAATATTGAAGAATGATTGTTGAGGTGTGGGAGAGCGAGCATCTTATAGAATCTTTATCCAGATTTATTGCATTAATCAAGGCTTAAATTACATTCTGGGAAATTTCCCAACCAATAGCCGTACATTTCCAGAGCTGTCCGTTTTATGCTATCTATACCGGCCCAATGCGTAAGGGTGGTGAGCTATCACATATATGTAGACGACGAATATTACCTATCAACAAACCATGATGGGAGCATGAATAATTGCAAGTATTTCTGCATTAATGGAGACTCATTGGGTGCCTCATCTCCTCTGGCCACACCGCTAGTTCTCGCGTTACACAGATACTCGGGTCGTCGCAGACCTCAATCATCATGCAGACCTGTCAACTTCAACTAACGCGGGGCAAGAGACAACAAGGCAATCGAGGGTGTGTACTCATATATATGCGAATGAATCTAGAGAGATTGTTGTATACAGTGCTGGCTGTACTAACATTTTACTTTCACTGCAACTTTACAGCCAGTGGCCCACTCTAAAAAGGCAAGATGTCTGATAGCAAAGTCCTCGACATGGTTAAAGCCGAGGATTGTCGGCTTGAAAACGACTTAACTGCTAGCATCAAGGCGTGAGTCTTTAAGGAGGCATAGAAAGGCTAGAAATAACAGTGTTAGGTACCTCGTCTCTGGTGAATTCTCAGATCTTACGATCTCTACCAAAGACCAAGAATTTAAAGTTCATCGTTTGATTGTTTGCGGGCAGTCAAAGTTTTTTGCCCGCCTTTATAAGGGAGATTGGACAGTAAGATTGTAGTCGAATCATGACGGCTGAAGTCTAATATATACAGGAGAAAAGTGATAATGCTATCTCTCTTCATGACGATGATTCTTCCGCGGTAGAAGCGATGATTCATCACATCTACGGATTTGACTATAATAGCAGCGGGAATGATAGCAGCCGGGTATCCCCTATGCTATTCAATGTCAAGGTCTACCATATCGCGGACAAATACGATATTCCAGAGTTGAAGAAGGCAGCAAAAGAGAAGTTCGAGACGGCTGCGAAGGTATGCTGGCAGATGGATGATTTTCCGGTTGCCATCACAGAGGTATATAGAGGTACGCTGCAGACGGACCGAGGCCTTCGAGACCCCTTGGTGGCTATATCGACGGAGCATATCGATCATTTACGGAAAGATGATGGTTTTCGGAGTGTACTTGAAAGTACAGCTGGATTCGCAAGCGATCTTGCGCTTAATCTAGCTCAAAGAGGTGCTCAGGCCTCCAAGACCACGAAATATCGTTGCCCTAATTGCGATGCCATGTGGCATTCAGAGTGTATCCGAGGAAGAATACAATACTGTCCAAGCTGCGGCGATTCCCGGTCTAACTGGTCGGCGTATATCGTTCATGATTAGGTGACATTACCGCTGAGATCTGCGGGTGGTTATTTTGGCAGTCATCTCTTTCGGCTTAGTTATAGACTTTTTTGGATTCCTCTGCCACTAATCTAGTGAGGCGATCGCCATCCGCTGTACCTTGTACTATTACCTACTGCTGTATATGGTGGCCCTACCCTCGGTATCCGAATTTGCCATGCCAGTACATATCGTTTTAGAACGCCAAAACGGTCAATACCTACTCTTTAACGGCTTATAATTGGACAATCACCGGATGTAACACAAGTTGCTTGTTTTGGTATACCTAGCTATGCATAATTCAAGCTACCCATTGACATACAAGGATAAGAATGCGGAGTTCGGTGTTCTAGTTTAGCCCTAATCGGTACTCTCGGTCCATTCAACGCCCGCAACCCCTCAATCCCGTCGGCCAGCTGTGTAATATGATTTGTCTATTTATGGAGATAAACACTTTGGTGGAACGTGGGTGACAACAGATATTGTTTAATGGGAATAAACCTTTCGCTAAGAGTGAAGTATTTAAAGGTGATAATCCCATCGCGAAACTCCACATGCATAGTCTTGTATCTACATCTTTTCAGAGCCAGAACTATCAAACAGTACCTACTAAGCGACCTAGTAGGACAAATTCAGGATGTCGACGTCAAAGTGCTGCTACCAAGGCTTTGAATGGGAGGGCACTCCCACCGGCCAAACCAGCAAACTCGCTAATAACGATACCTACATCGCCGGTGACAGCAGTGCCTCCGACATCGCTATTTTATTCATTGCGGACATGTTTGGCTGGACATTCAAGAACAACCGACTACTTGCCGACCATATTGCGCGCGAAGTTGGTGCTACTGTTTACGTTCCTGACTTTTTCGCTGGAGAAGTCATCGACGCCGAGCTCTTGATTAACGATCGATTCGATAAGATTGATGTTGCCGGTTTCGTGTCCAGGAATCGTCGAGAAGTGCGCGAACCCGAAATCTTCGATTGCGCAAAAGCTTTGAGGCAGCAATACAAGAAAATCGGTGCTGTGGGATATTGCTACGGTGCTTGGGCTGCATTCCGGCTCGGAGGAGACGCAAAACTGGTCGATGTGGTCAGCGTCGGACACCCGTCGCTATTGACCAAGGAAGACATCGATGCGCTTTCTGTGCCGGTACAAGTTTTGGCGCCGGAGATTGACCCGGTGTATACACCAGAATTGAAGTTGCATACATTTCAGACTGTGCCGACGTTGGGTGTGCCGTTTGATTATCAGCATTTTCCGGGTGTGGCGCATGCTTGCCTAGTGCGTGGTGATGAGAGGAAGCCAGGTGAAAGACAGGCGATGATTAGAGGAAAGAATGCGCTTGTATCGTGGCAGACTCAGTTCTTGAAAGAATGATCTGGTTGGATTATTGAGTTCCTCCAGTATTATTATATACAGAGACCGGTTGAAGACGATAGAGGTCAATTTATGTCTACCTAGTGTTACAGTCACGATACTACATACTGAACAAGAATTATAAGCAATCAGTTTGGTAAATTTGATCTAGATTGGTTGTCAAGTCCCCAGTTGATTCCCAGACCTCCGCGACTATCGTACACAAAATTGCAATCGCCTTTTTCCAGCTTGAGAGGTATAACTAGAATATGATTGGCTCCATTCCAAGCGTACGCCTTTCGTCTTGTATGAAACTGTCACAGGCTGTCGCCCAGTCGGTATCAGCCCCATGGACAATAAGAAGATCAACTATTTCCCTCGAATCTCGTACTGTAGCGGCATAGAGAGCCAGATTCTTGGCGATTTGGACAGTGTTGTCCGTTGTGAAGCCTGTAAACTGAAAGGGCTTGAATCGGGCTTCCAGTTGATCCATTTGCCAGACGATACGCATAACTACATCAAAAGAGCAGCTCTCTGCCGCAAGTACAAGACTATACCCCTTTACTGGCATCACGTCTGCTCCAGCGGTGAGCAGAAAATTTACCATACGCTCATGGCGACGGTCCAGCGCGTAGTGTAAAGGAGTTCTCCCACATCCGTCTTTTTCGTCGAGAGCGAATCCTCTGCTCAAGAGGACCTTCATCAGGCTAATGTTGTTCGCTCTGGCCGCGAGGTGGATTAACGTGGCCTCGCCCAGATCGGTGTATGTCAAGTTTGAAACCGGTGTCTCTTTGAAGTACTTCAGTAATGTTGGGGAGTGCCAGTTTCTAATGCTCCATACCCATGTCCATGGAGGCCGTCCGTAAAATGGCCTTTTGAAAGCTCC
Organism: Talaromyces funiculosus; assembly: GCA_004299765.1. Taxonomy (NCBI): domain Eukaryota; kingdom Fungi; phylum Ascomycota; class Eurotiomycetes; order Eurotiales; family Trichocomaceae; genus Talaromyces; species Talaromyces funiculosus. Next base: position 241,726 of record CP036237.1, read on the forward strand.
CCTTGACTTGAGGATCGGGTTGTATAAGTAGGGTATCAGTAGATCCGCGAGGCTTTTATTGACACAAACCATAGACGCGAGATCAACGTATGAAAGGTATTGCGTCACAGATAGAATGATATCGACGGGCAGTTCTATAAACGGCATTGTGGCATTAGGTGATTTTCGAGATGCGATTGTTCTTTGGTTGTAATGATCTGTAGGAGTTAGACAGCTTGGAATAAGACCTGGCAACTGCATCGTCAGGCCGGCATCTCATATACACAGAATCATTGAGATCCATTGCTGTAATTTCCAGGCAATTGTCGCGAGTATGTAGCAGTTGATCAAGACAATGCCGGGGCATGGTCGCGAAAAATACAATAGAAACCCGAATTGTCTTAAAGGAAGCTAACCAAACACAACCTAAACAAATTGAAGTAACTTCCCAGGTATACTTCTCAAAGGCAGTAAAAGAAGTCTATAAATTCTCGACTAATCGATGTATTTCGCAAACAGTCGGAAACAATTACAATTCATGGCCTGAGGCTGCGGCGCTATACAGAAAATTGTCTGAATGGTCAGATTGATGTCCTCGGCACCACCCGACAAATAATAGCCCTAGCTTCTGTGAACTATCCGATGAAGGAATTCATTGTAACTTTGTCTCGAGGCCAATGCGTTCTATCCGAGTTCTGCAGATATTCGATCAAGTTCAACAAGATCAGAGTTCATTAGTTCACGTTTCTAGATCAAATGACCTTGTTTGAATTTGTTGGTAAAGGGCTCCGTATGGCCTCAAAGTCTTGCGCAAGTTCAACTCCCGCCACAGTGGGGATCTTGAGTTCGCCATACTTCTGTACTCTGTACAGATACGACTCTCAGAGCCAGACGCGCTACATAGTACCTGGCCAAGAAGCGCTAGTATTGCTAGCTGCTTTAGCCGGGTCTGTGTTGTGACCACCGGCGGACTCCGTCCTGACGTGAAACCCCATCGTCACCCACGTGGAAGCCAGTTCCAATCCCCATGATGTGTGAGACCATGCAAGCATGCAAGTAAACTGCATCACTTTATCTAAGATAAGATCGAAATACATTGCAAGATCTCACAGAGCCGTTCTTCTAGCATCCACCGAGTCTCATAGGCAAATTTTCATCAGTCGAGCATGTAATGCTAATACGCAAAGCGAAACCTCTCGAGGTCTTTTCCGCCCCGTTTGTCCAATCAATGACTGACTATCAAGCTAGTTTGCCCCACTATTATACTAGCCGTAATTATCATTGGTAATTCAAGATTTTTCGGTCCAGACTTACCTTATCCGTGCAAGGGAAAAAAAAAGTTTCTATCTAAACCCCGCCTGCTCAGTATTGTCTTTAAAAGCTCATGTCGCATTCTTTTTTGTTTCTTTCTCTCTTTCTCTCTTTGCGCCTTTACTTCCTAGCAGTGAGCGACTTCAGGGCTTTGCGCTCATATTTGCTGGCGAAAAGCTCCAACCTCATTTGTCTGTCATATATATAGGCTACCTCCCGCTGGTTATCGGAGCTGCTCTCTGCCTGTTACATTAGCCTTCACATCCATTTAAGCCACTATGGCCGAGTACTACCCGGACGATAAGGAGGTTGCTCCTGCCCGGCCTGAGGCCGCGGTTCTTTCGGGGGAAGAGAAGAACCAGCAGGTGCACTCTATCGCCGAGTCCACGGACAACAGCGACCGTCAGGAACCTAAGCAGCAGGGCCGCATGGGGCGGATGTTCACTTATATGAAGACGCGCGATTTCTGGATTGTCGTTATTCTCGGGTATGCATTTACCTCTTTTGCAAGAGGATAAAAGTGGAATGAGACTAATCGATGGGGTTTCAACAGACAAATTATCGCTTTGGCCGATATCAGCTCGTCCACGTTCTCGTCCCTCCTCTCGAATAAAGGCACCAGTATCCCAGCTTTCCAGACCTTGTGGGTCTACGTTTTGCTCAACTTGACCTATACCAGCATTACTATCTACAAGTACGGTTTCAAGAAATGGTTCCGTCTTCTTTACACCGACTGCTGGAGATATTTCATCCTTTCCTTCTTGGATGTCGAGGGTAACTACTTTATGGTTTTGGCATACCGCTACACCTCGCTGCTGAGCGCCGAGTTGTTCAGTTTTTGGACCATCATTGTCATTGTCATCATCTCCTTCGTCTTCTTGAAAGTTCGATACCACATCACTCAGTACCTCGGTGTGTTTATTGCCTGCGGTGGAATGGGTCTCTTGATTGCTTCCGACTACCTCCGCGGCGCCAACTACCCTGCTGCCGATCAACTGAAAGGTGATCTTTTTGCTCTTTTGGCCAGCACGATCTACGCCTTCAGCAACCTGTTTGAAGAATACATGGTCTCCAAGCGTCCCATGTACGAGGTCATTGGTCAAATGGGTTTCTGGGGTATGTTGATCAATGGTGTGCAGTGCGCCATCTTTGACAGCGGCTCATTCAATGGTGCTGTCTGGGACGGACAAGTCGGCGGTTATATCGCTGGTTACACCATTGTCCTCTTTATCTTCTACACCCTCGCACCTATCTTGCTGCGTATCTCGTCTGCGACTTTCTTCAACATTTCTCTGTTGACGATGAACTTCTGGGGTTTGATTATTGGTATCCGGGTTTTCCACCTCTATGTCCAATTTTTGTATCCAATTGCTTTCGTCATGATTGTTGCTGGTTTGTTTGTGTACTTCCTTGGAGAAGGCAAACTTGGCGAATCCTTCAAGCCGTGGTTGGGTAAGAACCAGGAACTTGGTGTCGACGGTATTGGAACCGCTCGTCGTGCACAGGAAACTGGTCACGCGATTGTTTAATTACCTGCCCAGTAGACAGTTCTACTCACAAGAGCTTGTGTGGTGTGGCTACGGTGTAAGGTGATTATGTGAAGATGATGGAATCTTTCTCTACTTAATATTAATTAGAAACTCTACCCAGTCTGCTGAGCATTTCTGGTGAATTCATTGCAATTGTTTTGCTATTCAAAGACGATGCTTGATAGAGCCAATGAAGATACCTCATGTGGTGACTTCCTGTATACATAGATATTAAAAAGCTATGTCGCTAGGTGTACCATACCTAGGTACTTCTGCGTATCCGTATCATCAGTCATAACCTAATGTCATGTAATAGACTTTACACTCCTTCCACTAGATTATGATGTCTTGGTAACTTGTCCTGGTCGCCCAGTTTCTCGACACTTTGCTGTGAACTATAGCATTTTCAGTAACCATACACAGTAGAACAGAAGTCCTTCCAACGTCTAAATTTAATATCCAGAGAATTCGATTTATATGAGAGGAAGGACACACTAGTACAATAATAAGCTATCTAATCAGAAGGAATTATACATATCCAAATAATATATTATATGATACCTAGGTATCATTGTATTGATAATGAAACTTCAATTCGATATGCCCCGACTCTACATGTCTGGTACGATAGGGAAAATTGACAGCCCTGGAGTCATTTGGCGTTGAGTCTCGATACTAGAATATCGTGGATTATATACTTGCCGTACTTTCGGTAAGTAACCCGTTGAACCTATTAATCGTCTCTTCTCAGCTAAATTGCCGGTTTCACAACTTTAATAGGATCTTGATATTAATTTCAAACCAAAAATTCAAGCGAAGTGATCTTGCCTAGATTCGCCGTCGTAAACCCCGCATCGGATAAATGAAGGTTTCATCGAGTTTTGTATTAATCAATTTCCACCAATACTGGACAAGTAGATGAAGAAATCTTTTTGTTCATTATCAATGTTTCATTTTTCCGGCTAAAAAGTTTCTTTTCAAATATATAAGTTTCATTCATCTTCCCAATCGCACATCCCATACTTTTCCTCTTCGGATAGTGTTTGTTGATTTTTCGGCTGTTTGGGAAATGCTACTTTAGGAAACTGATACCATTTTAGGAAATCTCTGTTAACAGTCAAATCACCGGATCTCACACAACAGATCCGGAGTAAATTACCAAAAAGTTGTTTCAGCCGTTATTGCAAATATGAGGCCATCCGTCTTACTCTCATCTCTCGCAACTTTCGCTTCCCTCGCCTCTGCTGCCCTTCAATACCGCGGCGCAGACATATCTTCCCTCCTCGTCGAAGAAGGTAATGGCATATCTTACAAAAATACAAACAGCGCCAGCACAAAGCTCGAGACCATCCTCGCTGAAAATGGTGTGAATACTGTACGGCAACGACTGTGGGTTAATCCCAGCGATGGCGTGTATGGTTTAGATTATAACCTGAAGCTTGCGGCGAGGATGGTCAATGCGGGAATGAAACTCTACCTAGATATGCATCTTAGCGATACGTGGGCGGATCCGAGCCACCAAGTATGATCTATCATGAAATTATCTGAGGGGTGTCTGATCTAATTGTATCATGAATCTAGACAACTCCATCCGGCTGGTCAACAACGGACATCGACACGTTAGCTTGGCAGGTCTACAACTACACAATGGATGTCAGCAACAGTTTTGCCGCGAAGAATATTCCTCTTGAAATTGTGTCCATTGGCAATGAGATTCGTTCCGGTCTATTATGGCCCCTCGGCTCGACCAGTAGTTACTACAACATCGCTAGACTGCTTCACTCCGCTGCGTGGGGTATCAAGGACTCAAAGCTCGCTACTAAACCTAAAATTATGATTCATCTTGACAATGGCTGGTCATGGAGTGAGCAGTCATACTTTTACAACACGGTGCTGGCGGAGGGGCCTTTGCTTACGACGGATTTTGATTTGATGGGTGTCAGTTACTATCCGTTTTATACCAGCTCGGCTACATTGGCGTCGCTCAAGTCTACCCTGGCTGAAATGGCGTCTACTTGGGGCAAGGGTTTGATCGTCGCCGAGACGAATTGGCCTTATGCTTGTCCCAACCCGGCATACTCTTTCCCTTCTGACTTGAAGAGTATTCCGTTTTCAGCGGCTGGACAAACGACATTTTTGAAGGATGTTGCGAATGTTGTGGCAGGAACGAAAAATGGGTTGGGAATTTTTTATTGGGAGCCAGCGTGGATTGGGAATGCGGCGCTTGGTTCGAGTTGCAGTGATAATTTGTTGGTCGACTCATCTACAGATGTATTTAGGACAAGTGTGGAGGTGTTTTCGAGCATCTAGGATGAGCAAATTGATTGTTCGTTGCTTCAGCATTATCTTTCAGTATTACACATCTATTACTGATTAGCAATTCGCCAATAAATTGACTGATACAAATTTCGGGGCTTACATTTGAAAGAAGCTACTAGGCTGAAGTCAAAGGACGGCGTATCGACGATTGGAAAGTATGCAACAGAACTTCGTAACTCGTTGGTTGCTCAGATTCCACTAACTTTTACTTTATGGAACATGGACGCTAGTCCCGAACAGGATCTCAAAACAAGACCCACCATGATAAGATAAGGATCCTCCACTGTCCTCCGCTCACGATGAATTATTAATCGAAGTAGCCCACATTGTAATCTGCCTATTGCAATGCATCCTCACACTTCCATCCTCTTCACCGTCCAATATTGCTTGCGGTGTTGGCATTGAGTGCAATTGCCCTCACAGCACTACGCCAGGTACTGCCGTCGCATCAATCATGGTCAATGACGAAGAATCTCGACACGCTCCGGCGTCCGAAGAGACGCCATTGCTCGCAGCCATTGGAGATGGAACAACAGCATCAGGAGGGCAGAACGGGTCCGACACAGATGACGATACGGCTCCAACTCCTGTCGCAGGAAAGCGCGCGGCGGTGGTCGCTTTTGCAGTAGTATGTCTTTTATTTATTCAAGGTATGATAACCGAATCCGAAGGAATACCGCATCATACTGACACGGCCGCAGCTACCAATATTACAACGGTTTCAACGACGCAATCGGACATTGCTGCAGATCTAGACGCATTCTCCAATACGCCTTGGCTAACATCAGCGTATATGGTTTGTTGACACTCACTGTCAATAGAAATTTATCAACAGTTACTGAGATTCGTGGTGCTAGATTTCGGTCGCTAGTCTCACGCCACTAGGAGGCCGTATAACACAGATATTCTCTCTTCGCGCCATCTTATCCCTATCAAGCCTTCTAATATCCCTCGGCTTATTGACCACGGCCACTGCTCAAACTTTTGCCGTCTTTATCGTTGGCCGCGTCATTACTGGATTGGGGAGTGCTTTAATATACTCAACACAAACTATTATCGTGTTGGAATTGTCTTCAAAGAAACGGCGAGGACTTCTCCTAGGATGCGTATATACGACTGTCACAGTGGGTATTGCAGCAGGTGCCGTCATAGCTGGTGCCATGGCTCCGAGGTTTGGATGGGTAGGCGCTTCTTTTAACATACCTACTTCTTCACGTTACTGACCTATGAGATAGCGGTCTCTATACTACATACAATCTCCGACTTGCCTTGTCCTTACTCCCATCCTATACCTATCAATTCCACCAACCGGCCAGGACAAAGAGTCCAAACCTGAGGCTTTTAAAACGAGACTTGCTCGAATTGACTACTGGGGGATTTTGACAATGGTTCGTTACTGAACTGACCAAGCAATTTGGTCCAGATGGCTTACTCGCTACATAGACTGCAGCAAATGTCCTGTTACTATATTCACTTTCCAGGCCCAACATTTCCTATACATACATTGCCATTTCCCTGGTTTTGTTCGCCGTTTTCCTCGCAGTCGAATCCACACCGACAATAGCTACCGAACCTATCATTCCAATTCCAATCGCTGGTTCTCGTGGAGTCTTATTGTCTGGTATATCGTCGACCGGTATCATGATGGCTCGTTGGGCAATTCTATTCTACCTGCCTGTATATGGCATTGCAGTTCGCGGGTGGAGTCCCGCCGAAGGTGGTGTGATAATGATTCCTACCAATGCTGGTTTTGCCTTGGGTGGCCTTTTGGTCGGCTGGATACATATTCGAAAGGCTACTAGCTACTATATGTACAACTCCTACATTCTCTTGACTTGAACTTTACTAACCTTTTTGAAGATCATCTCTGGTCATTTCGATCCTTTTCATGCTGAGTTGTGTATTGATTGCTGTTCTTTCGACTACGAATTCATCGGTCATTCTTTATGCAATCATTATCTTCGCAAATGGGTTCACTTGTGGAGCGTTCCTGAACTATACGGTATCGCATGTACTCCACCTCACAGCTCCTTCAACACATTACATTGTCACGGGTCTCATTTCAACATTCCGATCTGCAGCTGGCAGTTTTGGATCTGCCATAGGTGGAGGTATTTTCTCGCGAGTATTAAAACGCCGTCTCGAAGAAGGGTTCGCTGACGGCAGCTACGATGATGGCATTATTCCCGATAATCAACAGGAATTGATTCGAAAGCTGATAGGCAGTCCTGCTCTAGTCTGGCAGCTAAAAGGATATGAAAAGCAAGCAGCTATTTCGGCGTACCAAGATGCGCTACGAACAATGTTTCTGGCTGGAGCGGCGTTGGTCTTGTTGATGACATTCGTCCAGGCTGGGACTGGGTCGGCTCCTCCGGCTGAACTTGAAGATGAAGAAGTCACTGTCCATGCGCATCAGCATGAGGATTGATTTACAAGCTATATAAAAGGTTTTATGACATATTACTTTAATACACGGAAGGGTTCGGCGTTCAATAGAAGTCTTTGCAGTTGTTAGTCTTAAATTTGGATAGCAAACTGACTTATTTATATATCTTACGAAAGCTTTACTAGAAGAAATGGACTGAAATAAAATGAATGAAGTTGATATTATCGACTATCAAACAAGTATGATGTTGTACAAAACAGATATAAATCAACCGAGCACCATGCAATGCAAATCAATGCAAATCATTAGACATCATAATGAGCGAAAGAGTCGAATCCAATCATCGAGAAAGAAGTCGATTGGGTAGGTTCAGAGCTCTTCATGAAAGCTATGAATGAATGTATCGAATAAACCCCTCAAAGTTTTATTCTTGTGCTCTTGTCGGGATTTACTCAATGCTGATCTTGCGGCTAGTAGGAGGTGCAGCCTTCGGCACAACAACCGAAAGAACACCGTTCTTCAAGCTAGCCTTGACGCCATCCTGATCAACACGGCTGGGGAAGTTGAATGAGCGATGGAACTCTCCGACAGAGCGCTCGGTGACCCAGTACTTGAAGTTGTTGTTGTTTGACTTTGAGACTTCCTTCTTGTCGGAGGACTTCTGGACAGCTGTCTCTTTGTCGTTCTTCTCGTCCTCGACAGATGCTGACTTGGGCGTTTCGTCGTTTGAGTGGTATTCGCGAACAGCGCGGCCCTTGATGTTTAGGGTCTGTGGGTCCGAGAATTCGATTTCAATGTCTTTTTGTGCGATGCCGGGGAGTTCGCCGTCTAGATGGTAGGCATCCTTGGACTCGCGGACGTCGAAGCGGGGTGCGAAGCTTGAGATGCTGCTGGAGGATGAACCAGAAGCATGGCCGCTACGTCCGGAGCGATGTAGGTCGTAGTCATCTAGAAGACGGAAGAGAGGAGCAAAGTCACCGGTGCGAGGGAAGATCGACATTTTGATTGAGTTGTTGTTTTGCGGAAATTTGAAGAGATGTAAACGTTGAGAGCTGCGATGATTATAACTTGCTAATTGCTTTGCTTTGTGTCTGATTTCTGATGAACGAGAAGTCAATCTGACCAGAGGTCAAGGGGGTATATAGCCATGACCCAGCATTCTGGAATCTGCCATGGTGTTCATCATACAATGTCATGATGATAGTAGAATACTCCAGATATTGCGAATTGTATTCGATGCTGGAGCTAGACGTTAGTGGAGCATTCCAGAACCTTCAGCAGCAAGAGGGCGGGGAAAGCGGGTGGCGGCAGAGTGGGTCCACGCTAACTCAAAGCTTGACGAAAGAGGAAGTCAGTACAGTTTCGTTAGTATCATCGGAGCATCTGGATTATTCTAATGCTACGTATGTTCGAGAGGCTGCTGTCGTAATGACCTTGCCTCCTGCAGTTGCCATACGATATTACATCAGAGAAGCGAGTGCGCGATTTTCGAGAATAGCTACGAATGATTGATGGCTTTCGAAGCACTACCATGTCTGGTGACATTACCGAAGCATGCGATCACGTAGTCAACAACATTCTTTCAGAATGAAGCTGAGCCAATTCTTATGTCATTAAGATTGAGGTTCGTCTAGAGAAGCACACTCGTATTGAATCGGACATCCATTATGAATTGAATCATCGTTTCGCTAAGAGCTCTGGCATTCTACCAAGAACATATGATATATCATAGCATATTCCAGTCTATACATCATACACAACAAAAACCACTCAATCAATCCACTTCCCACACACCATAACCGTCATATGACAGTTCTTGACCAGGCGGAGGTGTTGTTCGAGCTGAGAGAACGTCCCACCAGCAGCTGCCCACCCCAGCAGGTTCTTCGTCATTCCATTGTTATACTCTAGTAATAGATGGCCGCAAATCATATTGCATGGTCACGGACCCATCGGGAGACTGAGCTTTGTTTGTTCGTCATTATGTTGAGCACTGTTGCTTCGTAATTCGGGGAGGGGTAGGAGTTTGTAAGATCCGTAACAGCCGGAAACCGACAGCATAATCAGTTGAAAGTTTTACGGTGCGACGGCACGTTTGATCATATCACTCCGACTCTGACTCCTCAGGCTGCATAACCTTCTGATCAAGCTCCTACTCAAATCATTAAGGTCAGTCAACCCCTCACATCTTTTCACCAGACACCAGCAATTCACTCACCTGGCCCAATCGCTCCTTCAGGTTCTGGAGCTGGCTCTCCTTTATCACTAAATGGCGGTCATCGTCTAGATCTTCCACGATGTAGTCGTGTTTCTCTTCGTCGTATTTGAGGATGATGGCTTTGACGGAGGGATCGCATTCGACGAGGACTCCTTTACTAAGTCAGCAGCGCATTTGAATATGAGTGAAAAGATAAATTGTCACCTTTCACGGCGCGAGGCATGGTTTCGAGTCGTGATGGTTTTGGTGTTCGTTAAAAAAGAGGAAAGTGAAGGTTGAAGAACGGCAAACTACCCGAAGTCATGTGGGGCTGAGAAAGGTCTCTCATTGGTGCACTCTGCAACGGCCAATGGATAATCTCACATGCAAATCGATGAATTACCTCCAACAAACACTTCAAGACTTCCAGACAACACTAAATATTCGCTACGATTCAAAGATTTATGAGCCAGGGTTTTATGGCAAATACTTGATCACTTGCACTGGACGCACAAGGTCATTAATATTCATATCTCAACGCTATCCCTAAAACATCAACCTCGGCAGCCGGCTAATTCGATCCTGGGCTATGCGTATGTTAGATGCAAGACATTCGAATCTCGACTGCTTGACATTGTAAGCTAATTTTAATAGTTCTAGCGTTTATTAGTTCTGTCGGACGAATTACCAATTTCATACAATACCTTTGGGGAGCTCCAATCGAGGGCCATATATATATATCCAAACTCTACGTCTAAAGCTTCGTCAACGACGACCAACCTCTTCGACAAACATTCAATAGCAAAATGGCTTCCCAATTCCCCTCCTACAAATACTTCAACCTCACATTTCCGCGCGAATATGTCGCGCACGTCGAAACCAACCGGCCCGACAAACTAAACTCCTACTTTGAAGCAATGTGGCTCGAAATGCGCACCATCTTCAACACCCTCAGTGACTCCCCGGACGTCCGGGCCATCGTGTTCTCTGGCGCTGGTGACCGCGCATTCACAGCGGGACTAGACGTCAAGGCCGCTTCTCAGGAGCTGCTGAGTCCTCAAAACGGGAAATCGACAGATCCGGCGAGAGTTGCGACACAATTGAGACGACACATTGACGAATTCCAGGATTGCATCACGAGCATTGAGCGATGCGAGAAGCCTGTTGTAGTCGCTATGCACGGCATATCGTACGGTCTGGCGATTGATATGAGTGTCGCAGCTGACATTCGCCTATGCGCAAAGGATACCACTTTCTCAGTAAAGGAAGTCGATATTGGCCTCGCGGCTGATATTGGCACCTTGACGCGACTGCCGAAAGTGGTCGGGAATTATGGCTGGGTGAAAGAGGTGGCGCTTACGGCGAGATTGTTTGGGGCCGAGGAGGCGCTCAAGGTTGGGTTTGTGAGCGGTGTGTACGATACAAAGCAAGAGACGGTGCAGAAGGCGGTGGAGTTGGCGGAGTTGATGGCAAAGAAGAGTCCTGTTGCGGTGCAGGGGACAAAGGAGTTGTTGAATTATTCGAGGGACCACTCGGTTAAGGATGGTAGGTTATCAAATCCAGTTAGAAAGATCTTATAGGGTACGGACTGACATGAACGTTTCACAGGACTACGGTATACAGGTGTTTGGAATAGTGCTGCTGTACAGGCAAAGGATGTCTCTGCCGCGGTGCTTTCGGGGCTGGAGAAACGAGTTCCTACGTTTGAGAAGCTGTAGATGAAACTTGCTTCTTTGTACCTGATCTTGAATGAAAAGCCAATTGATTACGTATCAAGCATTCGGATAAATGTGTTGCACAGAGTACATTGGTACAAAATAATGTATTGCTAATTAATGCTCTCTTAGAGCTCTATGACAACATTATCCCAGTGACAGTATTGTGAAATGTAATTCATAAATCATGGATATCATCACAGCATGGCAGACTGCACATAGACAGTGTTCTAAGGTCACATTTGTCTTGACCAAAGTATTATAAAGGAAATTAGAATGGGAGGGGGAAATAGTGAAGAGAGTAGATTATTGACCTTGTTCGTGGGCTATTTCATCCATTACCACGCGAACGCAGCCTCTCTTCTCGATTCGTTGATAATAAGCTAACAGGTACGGGTATCGTGATGATCCTGAAATGACACCTTTCTGTGTCTCTATTTGATGTAGAATCGGCCATAGGGCAATATCGTCGATGGTAAGCGCTTGGCCCGAGATGTAATGTTGGTCACTTTCTCGTAGTTGTTCATTCCAGAAAGATAGTAGCCCGAACTCTGCGTTGCTGCCACTGAGCAAGTATTCGTGCCAGGCTGTTCCCAATTGGGTAATTTGAATCAGATGATTACCCCCACGGACGACGTCTACGCCGGGTCTCGTAAATTCAGAGTTCGAGTCCAAGGATGCGAGATAGAGTAATATCTGAATATCACCTGTAACGACCGTTTTTCCGTCTGGACTTGTGTATACAATTTGTTGTTGAACATCCAGCCTCTTACACGGTTGAGCAACATATCGCATGCCATTCTCGGTCAAACACAGCCTCACTCGCATATCTGCAATTGAATCTCCGCTTAATGCAATATGGGCAATCGCTGGCTCGACAAAGTTGACTACATCGAATCCTTGACCGTACACAGCATCCCAGTCGAATTCGGACTCTCGATTCTCGGAGCCGAATGCTCGAATAAGCCTCTCTGCCTCGACCGCCTCTCCATGAATGATTTTTCGCGCGGCATCGGCCCGCTTAGACACAGCACCCTGTCCCCATATGGTCCCTTGGTTAGGATTGATAAAAGTACCGATGTTTCGAAATGTCAGTGAAATGCGTTCCCCATTGTAAGCTTTTTCTTCACGAGATTTCTTGCTTTCGGGTCGTTTATCAGGGCGGATACCATGAAGCCACCTCATGTTCGACTGGGGTCCAAGGATGAACATGGATCTGTGTGGCATCGGCACTTGTTGCTTCTGACGACCATCTTCACCGTCAGCGAGCGCTGACTTCTTCGTTCGCAATGTCATGACTCGCTGAGCGCCCAGCGAGACGTTGACAATCGACGAACCACGCACGATATCAAGAGTCTTATCAGAATGCTCCGAGATATTGTCTTGCCCATCACGATACAACTGTATCAACGCATGGTTCAGGGTGTGACCCACAATCTGTTCAGCGCATATGCGGACTGCGTCAACTGTTCTGGTAAATCCCTCAAGGACTGGAGACTCATCGGCTGGATGGCGGTAAATTGGAAAGGATTTGTCACGAGAAACTATACCTTGAACAGCCACTAGTCGTGGGACTTGGCCTGACAAGTGGTACATCTTTTGCCAATTGACTTCTTTCTGTATTTGTTCGAAAGCGCCGCTAGGTAAATCCAAATTATACACAATTCGGGAATCACCTTCTGCGATGGTATCATCTGGGCCCAGGTAGTCTTTGGCAACCTTCCGCCTTTCAAATGCTGCTTCTGTTTCCGATGGCGACGGCAGAGACGTGGGAGCAAGCGAGTCAATCGAATCAGCTTTCGGAACTTTGTTAAACGAAGTAGTAAGCACAGGGGAGGTAGAGGCTCTTCCAAAGGTGACCGGGTCGGCGGCAGACGACCCTGGGCGACGCGAAGAAGAGGGTGACTTTGCGGACTTTGTACGACGAACTCTTGCTTGATTTATACCTGATGTTCGCGCTTCTCTCGACCTGCGAGATGCGGAAGCTCGAGGATATTTCGAAGGGGGTAAGACGATGGGCTCGTCATCATAATCATAAGGATTGTCATCTGCTTCGATTATACCAGTCGAGTGTACGATGGCTTTCGGAGACCGTGTTGCAACAGGTTCATCCATTGAGGATCGTTTCATAACAGGAGAATTCTGAACAACAAGATGATCCAAGACGCTCTCAATGCCAGACGGAGGAGTCATATTTGTCTGAGCTATAGCGACTGACCGAGGTTCTGCTCGATGGGCAGCACTTGATGCATGGGCGATTTCTTGAGTCTCCTCCCGATCTTCCTCGTCAAGCAATTCCTGGACGGATATACCACTGGCACCGACAATGTCCGCAAGACGCCGGACAGCTTCTTCATGACGAGCAAAGCTGCGATATCCCATGCAATCCTCTATCAACGTTATAGCAAATCCCTGCTGCGCAGCATCGAGTGCCGTGGCATATACTGAGACGTTGGATAAGCTTCCACAAATATACAACTCGGTAACAAAGCGGGAACGGAGCGATAAGACCATTCCGGGGGATTGCAGTGCCGAGTAATCCGATTTTTCAATGACAATATCATGTTCATGGTCAATAGCCGCCAAAATAGGAGCCGGGAACTGTACACCAGCCGTCTGTGGTAGACAAGCGGGCTCTGGACCTGACAGAAAGGCTTCGGGATCGACCTCGTCGTTCTCATCGTTGCGACTTCCTTGTTGTCCATGTCGTCCCCTTTGCTGACTTTTTGTATCCAACGGACCGGCCGAAGTGACAATTATTTCGCTTCCAAAGCCATCGATGACCGGGCGTGGCCCCTCATATTGAGTCCGCACCCACACAACCTCTCCCGTGCGACGGAAACTCTGAACCAGCCCGGGAATGAGGTCTATAAAGTCGAGGGTTTTTCGAACAGGCAGTCGACCATTTGGGCGCACAAAATCATTTTGGAAGTCGAGCAGAAGTAAGGCTTTCCTCGTTTCGATGCACGGAACGTTGGAGAACGAAGAGAAGAGGGAAAGCGGGTTCATGGCGTCGTGGACCGCATGGTCTATTCGGTTGCGAAAGCCACAACAATTCTAGTCTTTCTTGTGTCTGGAAAGAATTTGAATGCGCGCTAGGACTCGAAGAATGAGTGGCTATCAAGAAACGAGTGCGACCAGTTTGTTAACTCGTGCCACTGACACAAGAGGGGAGAGCGAGTTTCGTGCTGGAGGAAGCTACGCTGCAGAGTGATCCTCAGAAGGAATGGCCGTATGCAACCACTTCCGCAGGCCAATTACACCGCCAACAGGCGTGCATCTTATTCGAGACGCCCTAATGCCATACAGGCTAGTTACAGATGCATCTCATAATCCATGTGCACACTAAGGTGAAAGCATTTTCCGGAATAAGATTGTGGCACATAACATAAACATGTGTATCACACTAGGGATTTGAAACAAATGAAACAGCATGTCTACTGCCTAGTGCTAAGGGAAATAATCTACTACTAAATGGATATTCAAAATAGATATGTATGATTTATGGATTAAAGATAGCCTGCGACCGGCACACACGTTGTCTGCAATATTGTCTGTGCCGACTCGCGCTGACCTAATCGAGTATAGATCCTTCTTCTTGTCACTAGCCGGCATGCCGCAAGCTCCAAAGCATACTTATACATCTGAGTCCATATTTCATTCTAGACTCTGCCGGAGATCGTGTTCAATCCCCAGACCACAAAAGATCAAAATAATAAAAAAGTTACTGACTACGCAAAACGTGATTGGTCGGCTCCGAGATCGGCGGCCCCCTCGAGTCGGCCAGAAAATCGGAGCCGCGGAGGACGAGCCCAACTCCGGTGTTGCCGCGGTCACCTGATCGACCCCAGCATTTTTTTCGGGGAAAGCTTCTCCCCTCGCAGCGGTGATTCATTTTTAAAAGGCTGCTCATCCCACCGTCCTGGCACTTTTCTTCAATACTTCACTTTCAATCCATCTCACTCTCCACTCTACCTGGTCAATTGTGTGGCCCAATTGATCATTTATCATTTTTTTGCTTCAGTTGCATCTTTTCAATTCACCTCTATCCATACACACATACAATGGCCTCCAAGACCATCCCTCGCGCTCTGCGCCTTTCCAGCCGCGTGGCTGTTCCTCGTCGCACATTTGTCTCGGTTACTCGAGCTCGCCCTTCCACGGCCACAGCCACCCGTGCTCCTGCTGCTGTGACCGCTCGTGGAATCAAGACCATTGACTTTGCTGGTACCAAAGAGACTGTCTACGGTAAGCTGCATATTATTCTTGCGTCCTGTATCCGTGCTAATTGAGTAGAACGTGCCGATTGGCCTCGTGACAAGCTCCACAGCTACTTCAAGAACGACACTCTCGCCCTTATCGGCTACGGTTCCCAGGGTCACGGTCAGGGTCTCAACCTCCGTGATAACGGCCTCAATGTCATCATTGGTGTCCGTAAGGATGGTGCTTCCTGGAAGGAGGCCATTCAGGATGGATGGGTTCCCGGAAAGAACCTGTTCGACGTCGAGACCGCCATTAACAAGGGTACCATCATCATGAACCTTCTCTCCGATGCTGCCCAGTCCGAGACCTGGCCCCAGATCAAGCCTCTCCTCACCAAGGGAAAGACTCTCTACTTCTCCCACGGTTTCTCTCCTGTTTTCAAGGATTTGACCAAGGTCGATGTCCCCGCCGATATCGACGTCATCCTCGTTGCCCCCAAGGGTTCCGGCCGTACTGTCCGCTCCCTCTTCCGTGAGGGCCGTGGTATCAACTCTTCCATTGCCGTCTTCCAGGATGTCACTGGTAAGGCCAAGGAGAAGGCCGTTGCCATGGGTGTTGCTGTTGGATCCGGTTACCTCTACGAGACCACCTTCGAGAAGGAGGTTTACTCTGACTTGTACGGTGAGCGTGGTTGCCTCATGGGCGGTATCCACGGTATGTTCCTTGCTCAGTACGAGGTTCTCCGTGAGCGTGGCCACTCCCCCTCCGAGGCCTTCAACGAGACTGTTGAGGAAGCCACTCAGTCTCTCTACCCTCTCATTGGAGCCAACGGTATGGACTGGATGTACGCCGCTTGCTCCACCACTGCCCGTCGTGGTGCCATTGACTGGTCCCCTAAGTTCAAGGACGCCTTGAAGCCTGTCTTTGACGAGCTGTACACCAGCGTCAAGACTGGAAAGGAGACACAGCGCTCTTTGGAATACAACTCACAGCCCGACTACCGTGAACGTTACGAGAAGGAGTTGGAGGAGATCCGCAACTTGGAGATCTGGCGCGCTGGAAAGGCCGTCCGCTCTCTCCGCCCTGAAAACCAGAAGTAAATCGTTGATCGATTCTGTTATGACTGGCCTGTAATGTAGATACCTAATGAAAAGTGTTATGTTCTTCACGTGTTCCACGAGTCAGTAACTGAGCTACGTAGGATAATCTAGATGACGATTAACCCTCATCGGTCCGATCCGATTATCGGCATATCCCTGAAGTACCCGGTACCCCTCACCTTCTATCTATACGAAGTATTTCATCTATGCAAAGTATCCACGGATACAAAAGGTTTGGCAAGCGCAATCATCTCATCGGTAATCAGCCAGATGCACAAACACCATTGATAACCCAGACGCACTACCAAAATGACCGACGCCAAAAACCACCTCCCCCTCACCCGCAGCAACATTTCCAAAGCCCACGAAATCATAAAACCCTACATCCACCGCACCCCACTCCTCACCAACACAACACTCAA
Source organism: Talaromyces funiculosus (assembly GCA_004299765.1). Taxonomy (NCBI): domain Eukaryota; kingdom Fungi; phylum Ascomycota; class Eurotiomycetes; order Eurotiales; family Trichocomaceae; genus Talaromyces; species Talaromyces funiculosus. Next base: position 258,887 of record CP036237.1, read on the forward strand.
CACCATCGCCTCAACACCTCAATCTGCGTCTGACTTGGCTGGAACACCATGGGAAGATAGCACCACAGCTCCAGCGAAACCGAATATCAGGTTCTGGTTCAAATGCGAGAACTTTCAGAGGATAGGCGCCTTCAAGGCCCGAGGCGCGTTTCATGCGTTGCTCCGAGTCATTGAGGAGCAAGGAGAGGAAGAAGTTAGGAGGAGGGGGATTGTGACGCATAGTTCTGGTATTATCACCTGTTACTCAATCAACGGCGGTATAAGGTTAATTTAAGCTGACTGCTGACTTTCGTGGGATAACTAAGGAAACCATGCCCAAGCCCTCGCTCTAGCAGGCAGAACACTCAATATACCCGCACACATCGTCATGCCATCAATCAGCACGCCAAGCAAAATTGCATCTACGCAATCCCTCGGCGCAAACGTTGTGTTTTCGGGAAGCACGTCACCCGAACGAACAGCCGTCATGAAGGAGATTCAGCAAAAGACGGGTGCCATATTCGTGCCGCCTTACGATCATCCGGATATCATATTGGGCCAGGGCACGACGGGGTTGGAACTGGAGGAACAGTATGAAGAAGCGCAGCCTGGGAAGGTGTTGGATGCGGTTTTTACGCCGATTGGAGGTGGCGGGTTGAACGGTGGCGTTGCGACGTGGTTCGCAGAGCCGGCTAAGGCAGGCGGGAAGAAGACGCTCGTATTTGGGGCAGAGCCGTCATTCGAGGGTGCAGATGACTGTCGGCGCGGTCTCGCGGCTGGTGAGCGGGTGCCAGCTGTAGCCTCAAAGACCATAGCAGATGGACTCCGAACACCCGTTGGTCTGAACAATTGGGCCATCATATCGGACCCCAGCAAAGTGGCCGGTGTGTACAGTGTGACCGAGGAACAAATCAAGAAAGCCATGAAGTTGGTGTTGGAGAGGATGAAGGTGGTTGTTGAGCCTAGCGCTGTGGTTGGATTGGCGGTTTGTCTGTTTGATGAGGATTTTAGGCGAAAGGTTGAGCAAGAGGGTGGTGAGGAGGGGTGGGATATTGGCATTGTGTTTAGTGGAGGAAATACGACAGTTGAAGCTATTGCGGCTTTGTTTGGGTCGAAGTAGATGGATTTCTATAGGTATATCTGATATATTGCTGGACCTTGTATATCCTCAACTTCAATGTTGTCCTGCGGTTCCAATCATCTTGCAAGGTATTGGACTAGAAAGTTTCAAAACATCCTCACAACTATTACTCTATGCTCCAGATGAAATCTTGGTTTTGAATCACGTAATTACGCCTTCGGACACCGAGTATGTTTCAAACCCTATATGAATCTTGTTTAAGCCTATAACTCTCAAAAGACCATAGGATATACGAACCATCTGACAAAGTACTTTTTCTATCTTTCCATGATACGAAAGCGACAAGGCAATTATAAACATCGCGATGATTCCGACAGATATCACGAGTCTTAGAGAATAGGAATTCTTGATAGGGGAAGAAGATTCGAGGGTCGAAAGCAGTTGGTGTTGCGCATCTTCTTCGTCGTCGTCGTCGAGGTCGTTTTGGAGCCTCGAGTAGCGGTAATTTGGCATATTGTAAGGACCAGGCGTCAAAAATGTGAGATTATATCGAATATAGGCAATTTGAGAGATTAGACAGAATTCGTGACGGTAGTTGACTACTTCATACCCAGGTAGTTGGATATATAAAATGAATAGATGAAGTGGGGTTAAGGAGAAGGTGACGCAACCAATATGACAGCTGACAGGTGTACCCTTGTCTCTGTTTGAAAGCTGAATCTTATCAGCTCAGGATATATTTCAAAATTTATAGTCATTTCGATAACATTTGAAGCCTTGCCTTTTAGTTGCAGTGCATACAGTAACCTTTAAACAGCATACATTATATCCGACTTTTATTCAGAGATTGAAGACCCAGGTCTCTACGCGACTAGACCCAACCCGTTCAAAGGGGATGATAATGGAAACGCACGACTTGCTGAAGTTGGGCTCCCTTTGTCGAGCACTGTATATTGGCATATATCCACATGAGCCGAATAGGAATGTCATTATCTCCGCACGTACTTTTGAGTATCACACCTCCGACTACAGTCTCTCTAGCAGATGTAGAGTAGATTGATGTGTAACCAATTTCCGCACGATAGGCTGACCAAATCGGGGCTATATCTGTACCTTCAGTCGTGGAAGTTTTGCCACGAAGGTTTTGGGACAAGGTCATACCACGACCTTGAAGACTCTCAGGCGTCAACGATGCACCGAGCTGGCGTCGAGGCATCAAAGTATAATAACTTTGAGCTTGCCCCAGGTAATATAGATCTCCCAGCTATCTCAGGGACTGCTCATAGCGGCTACGTACTAGTTCAAGATGATGATCGTTCGATTAGAGGTTAAAGATGGGCGAGATCGACCCGAAAAAACAACAGGATGACGAATAACGGGCATTACCGAAGTATAATGAGCTTTGAATGCTGAAGGCATGGATCCGATCGAGAAAGTCGAAACTCTTCGACGAAACCCGGGTAAGCACCTTACATATATGTATCCAGGCCAATGAGGACGGTGCCTATCCTGAGCGCCACGTGCAGATGGTCCAAATGAACCTTGGAAACGTTAGTCTATCTAGGTAACGTCGGAGTGCATACCTAGGTAGACAGATAATAATCGGATTGGTAAGGTATCTTATGTTCAAATATTTAGGTATTTTACTCTCTCAACCCGCCGCCATCTATCGAACAAGCCGATGATATATACACATGTATAAATACGTCCTTGCTCTGGCTTCCGAGCAAAGCATTCACCATACATACACAATAATGGATATTCAAGTCTTCAAATGTTGTTTCCTGGAGATTGATTTACACACAGTTACAGCTTTTCTTAAACTCTAGACTAAAACAAGGAGCATTATCGTCATCAAGTAGATACCGGAGTACGTACGCTAAGCCTCTAACGGCAGTACTTTGTTTGATTACTTGCCCGGTCTTCTCGCTGTGACTGGCGAATGCAAGAAAAATAAGGAGTGAAACAAACGCACATCCAATGAAAGACGAGGACTTTCTGATGCCAACGAACAAATCTTATTTTTGCATGTATGTACGGGTGATGGGCCATGCTATATTTAGACACCAGACTACTACTAAGCAAGTGGAGAGAGTTTGTAGAATACGTAGTTGTATTTTGAATACGCCATGGCTGTATGGAATCAATCAGGGTTGTCAGAAGGATCGGTTTGTAGCTTCGAACGGTGCGCTGACCACAACGAGATGATTTCTACCACCTTTCTCGCCATCTGATACAGAATAACAACTGGACCGTGAATCGAATACGGCCTTACAGACCGAATACAGGTTACCAGCAACAACCAGTGGACGACCGCAAAGAATGTGGAGACTCGCCATACACCGTCTGTGATTGGCTGCATGTTTCGTAATTTACATCTACGACACATCATTGCTCGACTTTTCTTTGGCAGCTGGAATGCAGCACACATTTTTCCGCTCCTTTTCAATACAAGCGAGGCAAACAAAAGACAAGAAAAGTACACGAAACTATTTCGGAGTTTACCCTATTTCAAATATTGTACTTTTGTACAACGTGAAATGACCCTTCCTTGGTTTCCCCGTAAGAGAGAGTTCTCCGAAATATGGAGAGGGCCGTTCCGGCGGATCATATCCGTTCCATAGTCGACATTGTCGTTTGGGCAGAGGCATCCAACGAACTGTATGCCGTGTGTACCAGGTAGCAAGAAATAAACTCGAGCCAACCATCATTACGTATTGAATGGGTTGAAGTACAGATGATACAAGTGGCACTCATAATACACCGTTGTGGCGAGCGAATTCACCCCTGTCCAACTTTGTTTCAGGCGGGATTGCATATGCTGTAAGTTACATAAGCCGTGTCTTGGATAAGTTACGTATTTGGTAAAAACGTTCTTTCATAGTGCGTAAACTGCAGAGGAAGATATGATACATACGTAATGGATCAGGATCGCAAAGCACATGAGGAAGCATATTACAATACCGTCGGTATCGTCATGTATTCTGGCCATTCGACTCTGTACGGTCATGTTTCACTTGTGATCTCAAGTGGATGATCGTTGTGGCGGAGTGCATTACTATGGAGTCATTGGCCGATGAAGGAGCCAAACAGCCTCATTAAGAAAATAATGGGTCTCTCAGGAACACATTGACCTTTTGTTTGCAAGCCTAAAGTTTGTATTTCTAGAAGTAGTAGTATTAAACTTCTGTAACATTTACTAGTTGGCTACTTCGTGGCTGGGAATCTAAAAATATGGTCTGCTGCTGGATTCACATGCTGGCTGGGAGGTGTGGTATGTCTCTTTCCTGTCAACTGACGTGCCTCATGAAATCATTCCCAGCCGCACGCTCCATGCCCGTATTCAAGCTTCTCCATGTCTTTGAATGAGGGCAAGGAGTCCCAGACGCAAGAATATATAAAAATAAACAAATAGAAAAAGGGTTGCGACTGAGCCACAGTCAGCGATTGACCTGAAGGATCCCCAACCAATCAGGAGGCGCCGTCACAAGTCGAAGTAATTAAAGTCCTGTAATAGCACAGTACCGTAAGGTGACAACTGGCAGACGTTCTTCCACACAAAAGGGAAAGAATAAATTACCGAGACCCCGTATTCTGGTAACAACATTACGCATCGTTGTCTTGTCCTTCCCCTGTGTCAGTTCTCCTCCCTTGCTCCGCATCTTTTTCTTTTACACATCTTCTTCTCAAAACACCTGTGCACTTTTTCATCAAATATTATCCGTCCACTTTCGCTCACCACTTGCGCTCGTTATCTGGTTCTCTCCTTTGTAAACGGAGAAAACGGTGTAACTGGCTTAAAGCGGTTGTTGAGGCTATATTTTTTTTTTCGCTCGGCCAACTTCGTTCAGCCCTGGCGGCTCCGCTCGCTCGCTCTGCGCCAACGTCAAGCTTCCTTCAGCTTAACACACATCTAAAGAAAGAAACACGATCTTCCCTCGTCACTTTCTTCCGCTCGTTCGACTGTCATACATATTTGACATCCACACCTCCCATCTTGCAAATCACCTAATATTCTTGGTTCTGTAATCTGGTTCATATTTTCGAGATTCTGCTCGACAAGACAACATGGCCTACCAAGGCGGCCATCCTCACTCGCCATCCTCAAATTACGGCGAGGAGGGACATCGATTGCACGAGTTGGGACATACCAACGTACGTGTAACAGACCAACAACTTTGTTTGATCTCGCTAACACCAAGCTTCTCCTTATAGCAATACGGTGACGACGATGCCTCCCGAAGCCTGTTAAATCAGGGGCCCTTCAACGGACCTTTCGAAGACCCTGTCAACAGCCGAGCGGCATCCCCAATGCGCCCGGTCTCAAGATACAGTCTGACCGAGTCTTACGCCGCCGACTCAGTAGCTCCTCCTTACCACGAGGGCAGTTCCGAAAGCCCTGCAGCAGCCTTTGGCGTCCCTGGCCGTGTGGCTTCGCCATATGCACGCAGCGAGACTTCCTCCACTGAGGCCTGGCGTCAGAGACAAGCTCCAGGTACTGGTCTGCGCCGATATGCCACTAGGAAGGTCAAACTTGTGCAAGGCTCCGTTTTGAGTGTCGACTACCCCGTTCCCAGTGCCATTCAAAATGCCGTTCAGGCTAAGTACCGAAATGATCTCGAAGGTGGTGGCAGCGAGGAATTCACTCACATGCGGTGTAAGTTTAGACCAAACTAGCCTTCAAGGCTTATTTACTAATCGAATTGTAGACACTGCCGCTACTTGTGACCCCAACGAATTTACTCTGCATAACGGTTACAACTTGCGACCTGCCATGTACAACCGTCACACCGAGTTGTTGATTGCCATTACTTATTACAACGAAGACAAACAGTTGACTTCCCGTACCTTGCACGGTGTCATGCAAAACATTCGCGACATTGTCAACTTGAAGAAATCTGAATTCTGGAACAAGGGTGGACCTGCTTGGCAAAAGATCGTCGTCTGTCTCGTGTTTGACGGTATCGATCCTTGCGACAAGGACACTCTTGATGTTCTGGCTACCATTGGTATCTACCAGGACGGTGTCATGAAGCGTGACGTCGACGGAAAGGAAACTGTTGCTCACATCGTAAGTTTGTCTTGTTACATCATTTTCGAGTCTAAGCTAACAATTCTGGAACAGTTCGAATACACTACCCAGCTTTCCGTTACACCTAGCCAGCAGCTCATTCGTCCCACCGATGATGGCCCAACCACTCTACCTCCCGTACAGATGATTTTCTGTTTGAAACAAAAGAACAGTAAGAAGATCAACTCTCACAGATGGCTCTTCAATGCTTTTGGGCGCATTCTGAACCCTGAAATCTGCGTCTTGCTCGATGCTGGTACCAAACCCGGTCACAAGTCTATTCTGGCTTTGTGGGAGGCTTTCTATAACGACAAGGATCTTGGTGGTGCTTGTGGTGAAATTCACGCTATGTTGGGTAAAGGTTGGAGGAATTTGGTCAATCCCCTCGTCGCAGCACAGAATTTCGAATACAAAATTTCAAACATTCTTGATAAACCTTTGGAATCTTCCTTTGGTTACGTCAGTGTGTTGCCCGGTGCTTTCTCAGCATACCGGTTCCGTGCTATCATGGGCCGACCTCTTGAGCAGTATTTCCATGGTGATCATACCCTCTCTAAGCAATTGGGTAAGAAGGGTATCGAGGGTATGAACATTTTCAAGAAAAACATGTTTTTGGCCGAGGATCGTATCCTGTGTTTCGAACTGGTGGCCAAGGCCGGCTCCAAATGGCACTTGTCATATGTCAAGGCTTCCAAGGCCGAAACTGATGTGCCTGAAGGTGCTGCTGAGTTCATTTCTCAGCGTCGTCGTTGGTTGAACGGTTCTTTTGCTGCCGGTATTTACAGTCTGATGCACTTCAGCCGTATCTACAAGTCTGGCCACAACATCATTCGAATGATTGTTCTTCACTTCCAAATGATTTACAACACTTTTAACACTATTTTGACATGGTTCGCTCTTGGTAAGTCATCCTCAAATGATTTTTTTATTACAATGATCTAATTAAAGTAGCGTCCTACTGGCTTACTACATCGGTTATCTTGGATCTTGTCGGAACGCCTAGCACTTCTAACGGCAACAAAGGCTTCCCGTTCGGTAACACTGCTACGCCCATTATTAACACACTCGTCAAGTATGGTTACCTAGGTGTGCTACTGCTTCAATTCATTTTGGCTCTCGGAAATCGTCCCAAAGGGTAAGATTCTTTTTCATGACGGCCTTTTGCAGTGACTGACATATAACAGTTCGAAACACACGTACATTATGTCTTTCATCTTTTTCGGTATCGTGCAACTCTATGTCGTGGTAGACTCTATGTTCTTGGTCGTCCACGCATTCACCGGTTCCACACCCATGGATTTCGATACTGACCATGGTGTGGGTGGCTTTTTGAAATCCTTCTTCTCATCGTCCGGTGCGGGTATTATTATCATTGCATTGGCTGCCACTTTCGGTCTCTACTTCCTCGCTTCTTTCTTATACATGGACCCATGGCACATGTTCACCTCATTCCCCGCTTATCTCTTGATCATGTCTTCCTTTATCAACATCCTCAATGTCTATGCTTTCAGCAACTGGCATGATGTTTCTTGGGGTACCAAGGGTTCAGATAAAGCGGATGCCCTACCATCAGTCCAAACGCAAAAAGAGGCGGACGGGAAAGGAGCAGTCATTGAAGAAGTCGATAAGCCCCAGGCTGATATTGACTCTCAGTTTGAGTCAACCGTCAAGCGTGCCTTGACACCTTTTGTACCACCTGTTGAGAAGGAAGAGCGCAGTTTGGAAGATTCCTACAAGAGTTTCCGTACCAAGCTCGTTAGTTTCTGGATCTTCACCAACGCTCTTCTGGCGGTTTGCATTACCAGCGATGGTGTTGATGAGTTCGGATTCACAGTAAGTTTATTCCATTTACTGCGCAGCCTCTCGCTTCTAACATTTACTCTCAGAACAAAGCCACTACTCGTACCACACACTTTTTCCAGGCCCTCTTGTGGGCCACCGCTGCTATGGCACTTGTCCGATTCATGGGTTGCTGCTGGTTCCTGGGCCGAACTGGTATCATGTGCATGTGTGCCCGACGATAAACAGTTACGAAACTATGCAGGGGCTGCTGCAGGCAGCTGGCTGTGGACCAGTGGCTCCACCTGGCACTGTTTGTCCTTCTCAAAAGAACGCATTATAATATCCCTCGATTCCTTCATATGATCTCTTTATCTATTTCATTTCTGAACATGTAGTGTACTGTAGATCCACGTCTCTTTGCCTGTTCGCAGCTTGCTTTCTCTCCTTTTCACTCGATTTTTTTTCATGTCCTGTCTGTTTGCTAAATATATTGGAACTGTTCTTGTTTCTTTTATACATGGTCATGACGATATTGATATGCTTTGTATCCTTAGTGAGCAAAGTACGTAGAACATGTTAGTATACTGAGAACACTGATCAATTGTACCAAATACCAAGCACGTTTTGCAAGGTTACTTTTGTTCGCCACATTCGTAATGCAGTGTGACAGTCCTGGAGTCCATCCTTACTTTGTCCATGAAACCGAAATCCAAAACAGCGAGGGTGCCTCTCAAATAGTTGGAGCAGCTTTCATTATATGGCACCCCTACAACATAGTTACTACCTGGAGAAGATGTAGAGAATAAAAGGGAAAAATTCGTTATCGAGGTTTCCGCCCCACGGCCCCGATAACGCCTTACCCGTACTAACCTCAAAAGGGCCCAACTTCATCGTCATTCATCGACCCTCATTGTCACTCGCTCTACTTTGTCTCGACACGACATTTGTGTTTCTTACTGTTTGACATTTTCTAGATTATTTAAATAGCGCTAAACTGCCTTTGGCTTTCTTTGATTCTTTTCGCTCAACGCCCTTTTGCTACCGCGTCAACTTTTCCTGTTCTCTCACGTTCCGTGCCTTCAAGGACCCCGCAGGGCATAGGCAGGCGTTGCGATACGATTGTATATCAGACGGCCGATACGCTATCTTTTCGGAGAGAAACACGTTTACTTTTTGGAAGTTGGTGGAAGAGTCCGTATAGTCGCAAAGATGTTGAAGATTTGGTCTATGGTACGACTCGCCGCTCGATCCTTGCCAGTGGATCACAAATTGACTAGGGGTAGAAACAAAAACAGCAGCAGGCTGAAAACGCCGATGGGGGCGCTGCAAAGAAGAAGAAGGTAACTGCTGCGCAGTTGCGTGTCCAGCGAGGTAGGGCCAATCTTTCCTGCTGCTCCGCATTTCAGACGACTAACACTAACACTTCGTGATACAAAGATTTACAAGAACTCTCCCTCGGCTCCACCATGAAAATGTCCTTCCCCAACCCCGACGATATCCTAAACTTCACCCTAACCATCGAACCGGACGAAGGCATGTACAAAGGCGGCAGCTTCAACTTTACTTTTAGCATCAACCAAAACTTCCCTCACGACCCGCCAAAAGTGAAGTGCACGCAGAAGATATACCACCCCAATATCGACCTGGAAGGGAATGTGTGCTTGAATATTTTGAGAGAGGATTGGAAACCAGTGCTGAATCTGAACGCGGTCATTGTGGGCATGCAGTTTTTGTTTCTGGAGCCGAATGCTTCGGATCCACTAAACAAAGAGGCGGCGGAGGATTTGAGGCTTAATAGGGAAGGGTTCAAGAAGAATGTCAGGAATTCAATGGCTGGAGGCAGTGTTAAAGGAGTTTCATTCGAGCGCGTTTTGAAATGAACGTTTTTCCTACCCATTGCTTTGCATCGGTTTGCGCTGGGAGAAATGAGAGAGGAGGAGGATATATTTGTTTCTTGTATTTGGCTTTGCTTCGTGGCGCTGCAGCATTTAGTTGAAACATTTCCTTGCCGTACTGGGCTTTGGTTCGAGGATGATGGTTTCTATAGCCTATCGGACGATGTTTATCTCCTGCTTTTCTAGCCTGTGACGCATATCGGTATTTAGACAGTATACTTATGATTATGCATTCATGATAACGACTGCGCTTAGCAGAACTACTGAGCTCTACACTATTCGGCGCTTGGAACTACATAAAATTCACTAACCAGGAGGCTATTCTGTATGCAACTGCGTCAAGTGAGGACACTCGTCTAGAAGCTAAGGCCAGAAGGTATCCTGTGGACAGATACTACACATCCAGGAATTTTTGCTTTGCTCACTGCAGATGAAGAAACCTTTGGAAGGCAGAGAACGAGTATAGTTCACAAAGGAAACGGTTAATTCTTGACGTGGACGAAGAACACAGCGCCAGTCCGAGACGAACGAACTGTGTCAATCTTGTATCTTTTCTTTTTTCCTTCTTCCTGTTATGTACAACATTCGCCCATAAAAACAACAGCATTCCATTCTATTCTTTATCTCTTCTCCCCGGTAATTCCGCAGCTTGCATCCGGCGGTTTAGCGTACATGATCATTCATGCTAGTCTTGTCGAGGAAATGAAATCCATGTTTAAGCACGGCCGGCGGCGCGATCGGCTTCGAGGCGAGTGTAGTAGTTGTCACGGGCGCGGACGCGGGGGAGGTGGTAACCTATGTATCTTGTCAGTCCGTGTATTCAGTGCGGAGAAGAATGTTCCTGACACGTACCGTACCACCAGAGGTAGCCGAATGTAGTTCCAAGACCTAATGACTTTGTCAGTTACCTTTCACTGAGAATGACTGGCACTCGAAGACTTTGTGGCTGCAACTGCTGCCGTTAAGTTTCCGGATCATATCCCATCGAATGCCGTTGCGCCCCTCTCTTCGAAGATCATCGACTCACCGAAAGCGGTACTGAGGTCAAGGACAAGGCCCCGGCGGAGCATCTAATAGTCAATTAGCATACATCGATCATCATCCAAGTGTGCCGACAGTTCATCAGAAGCAAGACAGCAGCCGACTCCAGATTCCGAGACGAGCTAGGTAAAACTTACGCCAGTGATAGGTGCGATGGTAGCAGCCATTGCGATGCGAAAATCCAGTGGGTGGATTCACAGACTTTGAAAGGTTGTAGGTAGACGTATGAGAACCCGTAATTGGGAGGGTTGTGACGGTTTGCGAGGAGCGTGGATGCAGTAGAGAGTGGTAAAGCTCGGAAGTGTAAGACTTGACGTTGGCTGATGTTGCGCCAAGACTTTCGTCGGATTGGGTTAGCCGAGATAGTCCGGTTGATACCTCAGGCAGAAACTATCTTTAAAACAAATAATGCAATCAATTGTTCTCATCCTTATGCCTCTTTGCGAATTATTGATGATGTGGCTGACGGCTACTTAATACCGAACGATACTGAGCTTCAAATAGGCTTCATTAGTAAAATCCATTTCCAGCTGGAGACATGCAGGATTTATGACGAAAGTCACGTGCACCGATAGGCAGATCCGGCGCCCTGCCTTCACTGACTGTACAAGAATCAAATACTATCCTCTCACTCGACCATCACCTGCCATCCACGTCAGAGACGAAGATGGCCCAAGATAGTAATTCTTCGACTTCACTGAAGCGCCCTTCCGCGTCGCAATCTCCCGTCGACGAACCAGCCACAAAACGACAGAAACAACACTACCATCACCACCACAAGCTCCATCACCCCGTTAAGACACAACTTCGAGAACCTGCACTGTTCGACGATAGTGCCGTTACGCATCTCCTAGAGCGCTCGATTGGGCAGATTTTAACAAAGACTGGATATGATATTGCCGAGCCAGCGGCGCTGGATGCTTTTCGGCAGGCGACTGAAGAGTGTATGTACAGGCCTCCAGGGAATTCACGTTATATCAGCTCTAATACCGGACTTAGATATCCTTCACTTGGCATCATTTGCGCGAAATTCAATGATAGCAGCGAGACGGATGCAGCCCATCCCTCAAGATTTCGAATTCGCGCTCCAACAAGCCTACGTCGGCACCGATGAATTAACACCATATATCAAAGCTTCAAAATCCGAAAAGACCATACCCACACTTCTACCCAGCCCACCGCCTGAAGAAGATGAAGACCTCTTCGGCGCATTCAGCGGCATACCAGTCCTCAGCAAAGAATTAAGCGGTGAAGACGAACGACAACAGACCAGTTACATACCCGCACATTTTCCGCAGTTCCCTAGCAAACATACATATCGATTTACACCCGTCTTCACAGAACGAGAGACTGACCCTAGGCGAATACGGGAGCTGGGCATGGAGGATAGTCGACAGGGAGAAGAAGCTTTGCGCAAATTGGCGCGTGCTGCGTTCAAGGATACGCATGCTACTGGAACGGGGAAGAGTGAGAAACGGTTATGGGGACGGAAGGCGGAGAGTGCGGAGACGATGTTTGAGAAGACCATTAAGGGATTGAAAAGGAAGCCTGCCGCAGCGGCGGACGCGGACGGTCAACAACCAGTTGATTCACAGGGCGGAGGCCAGAACGAGGCGAAATTCTCGTTAGCGACTCTTGACCTTGCACCTATCGTTAATTGCGAGAGGAGTTTTTGGAGGAAGAATTTGTCGGGGACTCAGAAAGCTGAAAAGTTGCCTGATGCAAAGGAATCTGCTATTGCGAAGGTTGAGCGGTGGGTTTCGACTTGATTCGTATCCATCGCAAGTGGTAAGCATCTGGCGGGCGTTTTATGTATATGATTGATTGCGAGATACCCATATTCATTTGAGAATTATTGAAATATAGCATTTATTGTCAAAAATGAATGCCTCCCATGCATTGTATATATATTGTACTTTTCATTTGATACAGTGAGACCGGCTCGATGTATCAATACCGAATCATGATTTCTCTTCTTTTTGTCTCTCCACAGTATTCGAGCTCGCACCCGCTTGCTTATCCGTATTCATCTTCTCCCAACTGGTCGTCTCAACCGTGAGACCACCCGCACACCTATCATGAGACAACAACGCAAATCAGCAATCGTCTTCAATAATAGCTTGGAGAAACAGGCAGACAAACCTCCGAAACAACCTGACAATAGGCTTACACTTCACAACGCCAGGTGCCATTATCCCCTCTTCGGGTGGATTGCATGAATATTGCACCATTTCCATCAGGTCGCATTTGTGTAGGTCGATTGGTTCGCCTTTGCGCCGTTTTTCTTTGAAGCCGCGGTGGATGATTTGCACACGGGATGGGAGGTCTTCTGTTGCGAAGATGGGAACGAGAGGCGCCATTTTCGAGTACTTCAACGGACCTTATTTGTGTAAGGTGGTTCGTTACTGAGCCGCAGATCGCATTGTAAAGCTGTTGGGAAGATGTAAAGCTGTCTGCTGAACGTTGTCGAGATTATCGCAAGTTGCTGTATCCGATCGTAATGTTACGATAATTACGATATCAAAATTACGACGGACTCACATGACTTCTCAACTTTGATTGGTGCCATCTTTGCATTGTTATCTCCTACGTCTACAGATTAAATGAATTCGAAAGATGATGACTCTTTGATACTCTGCCTAGAGATATGTATTAGGCCGCTGTGCCAGAGGATTACGCTGACCGGGCGCTCGCACAGCTTCGCCCTTAGAGCATGGCTGCTACCATAACATAGTGCTGCTTCAAACCTGCTGCAAGGCCAGATGGGCTACGTCGATACACAGCGGATTCGAACTTTTGGTTGATAATGATATTTTATCTTACTGACTCATTGCCTACCGGGTTTCCAAAATGTGAACCGAGAGATTATACGGACACTTGATGAGGTCGAAGCTAGCTAGGATACAACTGGTTTAGTATCGAAGCGAACGGCTCTGTTGGGTTAAGGCCTTGCCTCTTCGCTTTGACTATTTTCTAGCGAAATATCCCTTCACACTTTCATCCAGGTCTTCCTGCGGCAAGCCCAGCTTCTCATTCCATAACCCTCTAGTCGCGGAATAGTGCACTAATCCCCCTTTCCCATAGATAGCTCCAGCAACCATATCTAAAACCCCCATCGGCTGTCCAGCATCTATCTTTTCTGCTCCACCTGCCCATAGTTGCTCCACAGTGCTGTTCGAGATGGTAAATTTCTTTCCAGATGCCTTTTCGATGGCTGCCAGGACACGATTTTGCGTGACGGTGAAACTATTCACGTACACAAACTGATTCTTGGTAAGCTCGGGCTTCTTCAAGGACTTCGCTATAGCTTTGCCGACTTGAGATAGATTCGTTGCTTCATAAGGAATGTCTCCTCCATCATAGATAGTGGCGGTGCCCTCGGGGATGTTCAATCCTCCGAAGCCAGGGATATCCAGACCCCAGTCGAACATTGACCCCGAGACTACTGCTGTCCATGCAATTTTGTCTTGCTTTGTCTTCAAATAGCCAAGAGTCTGGATCTTATCCGCAACAAACGGAATGTATTCCTGCGCAGAAGGGTCCGAAGTGTCGAGGCCGTATTCTGAAGGGAAGAAGACCTTCACACCGGCTGCGATAGCAGCATCAATAAGAGGCTTTTGGAGTGTCAACCCGCCGCCAGGAGTTATGCTACCGATCGCGCTAATGACCGCATCTTGTCCCTCAAAAGCTTCGCGGAGTGATGCTTCGGAGTATTCGGATTTGATGTGTCTTGCGCCTTCTGGCAACGTTGCCTTTGAGCTCTCGCGGGTGATGCCGGTGACTTCGAATCCTTCATCTAGGAGGACAGTGACAGTTGCTCTTCCCACGCTGCCACTGGCACCGACGACCACCACCTTTTTGATACTTGTATCGGACATGGCTGATTGAGAATGGAATTTACTTCGGGGATATATTGAGTTGCGGTATGTTCATCTGGTGAATAAACTTAGAGCAGGACTCTTCCAATACTTATAGTCCGAGGATATTCATCTATCCAACGGATTATTTGCTTACTGTTCGCCACTGAAGTTGACGATTATTGAACAACCTACTGCACGTCGCAAGCCAGATTATCACTACATATGTACAAGATACAAAATCATACAGCGGTCCACGAATTAAAGTAATCTAAAGTAACGAATTCCAGCCTCAGTGGATCGCGACTTGGTTTTGATTACTCAACAGGTTGTTTATAAGTTCTTGGCCCTCAGCCAACTCAGAATTCTTCATCTTTAAGATCGAGCTGTGTGTTTGAGGTCGCAATTTCACGTAAAATCGAACACCGAAATCTGTTCCCAAGAGAGTTTTCTCGGATGTTTTCTTCGGATGTTTTCTAGTTAGAGTTATTGTGTAATTCAGGTCACTAAGACTGATATAATGATCAGTAATCATAAAATGAGCCTCCGCGGAGTCCATCTATATAGATTAATCTAGTAGTGATATAATACTCAGATCTGCCATAGAAACTACCAGTATTAACTTTCATAGGACTAAAATCAATGACAATGACCAGCAATCTCCAGGTGGACGTCTATGTCGCACCCCCCATACCCGCAGCAACTGGCTTTGACGAACCACACAAATCACAGTGGTCCCCAATATCCTGTACTCTAATCCAAGGCCCCGAATCGGCCGTTCTGGTCGATACACCCATAACCATAAAACAGACCGAAGCGCTTGCAGAATGGATTAAAGCTACCTTATCCCCCGGCGCGAAACTAAAGTACATCTACACTACGCACGCGCATGGAGATCATTACTTCGGTAATCCCATTATTTGTAACCATTTCCCAGGAGCCAAGTGCATTGCGACGGCTTCTGTGGCTGCGGGGATTGAGAGGACACTTGCTGCATCAATACCGACCTGGCAGGGGTGGTTTCCGGATGGTCAGATTTTAGCAGAGAGACAAAGTGTGCCTGAAGCTCTGCCAGAGACCGGAGAATTCTTCGTCGACGGACATAGTCTAATTGGATACGATGTTGCGCATTCCGACACAGACGCTTCATCTTTTTTGCATGTGCCAGATTTGGATCTTGTCGTGGCTGGCGATATCGTCTATGGGGATTGCTATCAGTTCTTAGCTGAGGCCAATACACCCGAGAAGAGAAAACATTGGCTCGATGCACTGAACCAAATTGCCGCGTTGAAGCCAAGTATGGTTGTACCTGGACACAAGCGAGCTTCACAGGTCGATGGGCCGTACTTGATTAATTGGACGAGAGAATACATTCACACATTTGAGCGAGAGTTGGAACGACTGGGGGATGCGGATCAGCTTGAGGAGGCTATGAAGAAGTTGTATCCGCAGAGATGGAATGAATTTATTCTAGATATAAGTTGTAAGAGTTCTGTTGCTGCTCTTTGAACAATATATGCCATTCATGATCTCTTAGAATAGTTTGACGCTTTACCCAACATGGAAAAGGGGTGAATTTGTGACACTTTCTATATAATATTCTGCAAGATTTAACTATAGCTTTCTATAGGATCTAGCAGTTTAGAAACCTAGCTCCAGATTACTTTTGGTAGTCATAACCCTGACTTGCCTTATTCTATAGCCTCCCACCCCTCGTCCCCAAAAGAGTAAAGGGAAGGCACGAATTGACCAGAGCGACAGTGAAGAGGATGATGAATCAGACTCGGAATAGCATTTCCGTCCTTTAAGGGTTATTAATTCTTTCTGGGATAATTATTCGTAGTTCTTGGCTGACATGTCACCCCCTTTAAAAATACCAACTAACCCTAATATTAGCAGTTTGGACGGATATAGTAACCCTAATCTTATCAACCTACCTCATGGACTTCATCAACCTCATCTCCTATTTCCATCTCCCATTCATCTACACGTACATAATGGATATGGCCTAAGATAAGGTAGACTCTATCTGTATTTATTCGAATTGCAGATACTGAAGGTATGAGTCTCAGCATGACTTCCGCCGCTGCATCGCTCGGACAGCGTCTGTTAGATGAAATCAAAGAAGAGAGTCTTGACGAAGTTCGTTTCTTCTCGATCCTAAAGATTCCATCAAAACTAACGCTGAGGTAGTTACTTCATGACCTACGAGCTCAATTTCCTTCGCCCTCAGAAGACACCTTCTTTGGGATCAAAGAAATTGATGAGCTGTTAAATATCTTTCTTGGCCAACCGTTTTCGGGGATCGATATAATCACTCAGAACCACAGCGGCAATGCAGCTTCTTCCTCTGAACGAAAGAGGAAGAAACCGGTTATAGAAATAACAAGCCCCAGCTCGGGAGGCGGGAAATCGCAGCTCGTCTACTATCTAATCGCCATGAGTGTTTTACCGCCAGTATTCAATGGACACGAATTACATGGTCGAGGTGGTGCGGTCGTTCTGGTCGACACAGATGGACGATTTGATGTTCAGAGGCTCTACGATATCATCGAAGGTGTCGTCCGACACGCCCTTGACGGCGTTGATCATACTTCTGGTGATACTGATGTTGAGATCGCAACACTAATCCACTCCACCCTGCAACACATCCACATCTTCCGTCCCCAATCCTCTTCCTCGTTACTCTCAACCCTTCAGTCCCTCTCTGGGTACCTCCTCCACCATCATCCCAGGCCTGCTTCTCAGTCGCGGCACTTACACGCCATATTCATCGACAGCCTAAGCGCCTTCTACTGGACCGACCGTCTGCGCGACGAAATCGCTCGAACAACCGAAATCGGCCGTCCAGCTAGCGAAATCCAGCATGCCCAAAAACAAAGGGCGGCTTTTTATATGAGCGTATTGTATCATGATATTGCCGCCGAGTTGAGGCAGTTGCAGGGCTTGTTTGAGTGTGGGGTAGTGTATACAACTTGGGGGATCACGCCGCGCTCTTCTTCTTCCATGTCCTCCTCTTCTTTCGGTCAAGGAGGAGGAGGTGGTGGGTCTGGGAATACTTGGCCAACGCCTCCGACATTCAAACCGCACCTTCCGGCGCCGTGGAACTCGACATTTCCAGACCTGAGGCTCGTTGTTCAGCGGGATCATGTGCGGACGTATCCTGCAATGGCTACGGTGAGTGAATGGGAGCGGGATGCGCCGATTCGGCAGTCTGTGGTGCACAAGGGCAAGTTTTCGGCATGGGTGGATACCAGTACGATAGCTGCTTGGGCAGGTGGTGAGGTTGTGCTGAGTGCGTTGAGAAATATTCCGGATAATGGTGGATTTCCTTTCTGGGTCAGAGGAGATGGAGTATTTATGGATGATTTGATGGATGATGTTAGTTGAGCCAATTATTGCTAGGCCCATATAAATGAAAGAAGATATGATTGTCAAAGAATGGTATTCAGGATCTGATAACTCTGATCGTAGAGACACTCGTGCATAATGAGCCGCCTGCATAACGAAAGAAATAAATGTAATATAGACTACGTACAAGAAGGTAATGAAAAGAAAATGGTTGATATGTCAGTTATTTGACTTCATGTTTGTCGTCAAATGGACTCGATGACCGTTGTATGGCATCATGAGCCATGGTATTCTCTAAAATTCGAGTTGATCCAATACTGGACCTTTGTCGATGTGAGCCATGGCTGCCGTCCATGCTGGCGCGAGAGGTAGACACTGCTTCAGTCGCTGTAGATGGTGCAATGCTGGTAGCGGTGCTGACAGCTACCCTGGGGGTCCCTGCTGCATTCGAGTCTGCGAATGGGCCCTCATTGGGTGAGGAGAAAGCAATTTGGATATTATCCGCGGTATTGGAATGTCTCTTTTCATTGATTTCATCATCACTGTCATCATCTGACGAATCGTCAAACGTCGATTCCTGGTTATTAAATTTTTGGGCCTGAGAGTGCGATGCAACCGATTCCGAATCATCCGAATGAACCTCTTCTTCGGAAACTGTAGGCACCTTGGGCTTCGATCCTGATGACTTGACGTTGACCGGGCGAGCGACAACAGAACGAGCGACAATGGAACTAAGTTGTGGTTTCATCTTGCCGGCTTTCTGAAGCTGAGCGTCCGTAATGGCTGGCACCGCTGGTGCGTCAATGGTACGCAAAGAAAATGAATCGCTAGGTGTGCTACTTCCTGTCTTGACACTGACCACAGCGGCTTTGGCAGCGCGAGCCTGTTGGGCGGGAATGGGGCTGACAATGGCATCGTGCCGGTAAATCGTCGTGGCAACACTGCTTCGGGCGAGACTCGTAGCGATACTACGGCGATCGCTAGTGGCGGTATACCGCGAGTCGCGGAGATCGCGCGGTGTGAAGAGATACTGATCGCTGCTGTAGGTTGAGGCGTGTGTGCTTGGAATAGCAGGAACTGGAGGGACTAACGTCCCTGGCGTGTCCGGAGGCGAGCGATTGGTGACACCGGGAATATAGGCTATTTGAATCACGTTGGAAGCACGGGTGAGAACCGTCGATGCAATAGATTGCATGGATCTGCTGCGTTCATGGCGGACTGAAGGTTCGACGGCCTGCTGGGCCGCTAGCTCCTGGCGTCTCTTTCGGATCACAAACCACCAGAAAAGAAACACGCCGATGGCGACAGCCGCAAGACCACCCACAACTCCTCCGGCGATGGCTCCGGTATTTGAGCCGCCGCCGCCAGAGCTAGATGTGGATGTCGACGTCGAAGCTGCTGGCAAGCAGGTTGTGGTAGGGCATTCTGTACAGGTTCGACTCGATTCGACACAAGTTTCGCCGGCGGCACAGTTGCAGACGGGCTCTGTGGTGCATGTAACACAGCTACGGAATGTGAGGTGGTGGGAGAAATCACGGAGAACTGAGATAGAATTAGCAAATGTTCCCATAGCCGTACAAGAACAGGCCTACCGTTTATGGAAGTCATTGTGACAAGATATTAATGAACAAAAATCGGAAAATGCAAGAGGAAACGGTCGTCAATCGAGTCGTCGCCGGTCTACAGCGGTAATAACGAGTGTGATGTATGTATAAGAACAAGGCTAGAGACGTCAAGCCTCTCAACCTACGATGCCAAAGTCAGGTCTCAAATGGCGAAGTTTAGATTCCACCACGGCGTTTCGTCGGTCGCTTGTCGTAAATCGAGGTTTAGCCGGCAAAGCCCATATCTGACTGCGATCCCGATAGACAATAAATCCAAAAGGGTCGAATTGGCTGGAACCGTTAAAGTCAAGAGGCGGAGGTGTGACGCAGGGGATGATGAAGCCCTGAAACACGAAAATCAGGCGGTCGGCGGTGGACGGAAAACTGTCGCAGACTGAGCCGGTAAATAAACGTCGTCTTTGACGAAGACTGGTGGGCGAATGTAATCAGGGAAACGAGTGACTGGGAGAAGATGGGCGATGTTGGTTGTTTGTTGTACGTAGGTAGCGCTGGTGTTGTTTGGGAGAGGAAGGAGAAGTTGGGTCGTCTGAGCGGCCAGGCTGGGTCTTTCCTTTTCTTTACTGGCCCGTGGGGCAGCAAAGAGGGGGCTTGGCCCTGGTCCGCTAATTTTAGCCGCTAAGACTCGTCCACGCTTCGGCCAAAGCCCACCCTCCATTGATACATACAGCCACGGCCTTTTAGCCACAATCCCCGATGTCCACCCTCAGAAGAACCTAATTTCCACCGGGCCGAGGGGACTACCGCCACGCACCTGCACGAGGTGTCATTGCGTATACGACGTGGAGCGGCTGATGGTACGAAGCCGCGTATCTACTCTACGTAGTACTCTGACTAACAAACTACGTATCTTCAGCTTGGTGCATGCACATGGTCGAGTCATCTACTACTTCTAGCACAAAGTACGTACCGAGATCAGCTATTCCAACCCACCATACTGTAGTTGACGGTTACTACCGGAGTACATAGCGAATTCTTCTCGACGTCAGATGAAACGCCGCCGAGCCGTCCTGAGGCATCCACCGACGAGTGACGGCCGTTTGTCCTGTCTTTATGGCAGGGATCAGCGTGCTTAGATGACTTACATACGCGCCGTATTACGTGCCTCATAGTACATAGTACATACACTCCAATTTCCCCAGGCTTATTCAATGTTTCTTCACGTATTCTCTGTCTTCGGGTTTAAATTAAATCTGCTTACGTCCCACAACACCCGCAGCGACAGACATTCCGTGTGAAATGAGAGGCAATTTACCACGTAGGGCGTACTCTCAAAGCGGAGAGCGGAACGGCAGATTACGCCGACGCTGCCGTCCAGCCAATCACGGCGCTGTTCCTGTTGTAACCTTACCCATGTGGCGCCGGCACTTGCCTGTTTCTGGCACTAGCGGGCTGGGCCTCATTTGCCCCTGGACTAGCCATCCTTGTCGCGGCGTATTTTATCCGTATGGAAATACCAGCTATGTAATCACGTACATGGAAGGGAGTCTAGACCGTCTGACGTTGACAGACGATCATTTACGATTTGGAATCACAGATCTTATCTATGTAGTAAGGACTAACTGAATCGCCATCAGACTGCGCTGTACACATAGTTATTCTGTTGTCGAATCCAGAGGTTAGTTACGGTTGGTCTTGAAATAATCAAGAACATCAAACCAACACATCGCTGATTAAATAGGCCCAAAGTTTTCTACTTTGCTTTTTGGAACGCTGCAAGTTCTTCTTCAGACGTATACTTCTTCATCGTCGGCGTGAGTCCCAGCAATCTCCCCGCCAGCGCAAAAGCTGCCTGTACTTTCCACGGCACCCACCAGCGCAGCGGACCCAACCACGTCGCAGTAGGAAACCACACAAGAGCCGTTGCGGTAACATGCCTGAGCAGCGTCAATATCGCATTTCTTTCTAGTTCAATCAACCTCTTCGCGAAAGAGACTCACTGTGTTAACATGATCTGAAATGGATTCAGCGCAACCTTCTTCTCATGCACGTCACTAATGTACATGAGCAGGTTTCTGAAAAATACCCGGTCCATCATCTCATCCGCATCGTCCGGATGCGCCCAGACCAGGATGACGGTATCCTCGGAGCTGTCCGGGACGGGCTGGAAGGAATGAGGAACCCATGGCTTGATCTCGTGCTCGCCATCTGCCCGAGTCCAGACACGCTTAGTCACTGACCATCCTTCGACAGTTGCGATCCTGCCCTGAAGAACCTCAAAGGTCTCGGATTGATTGAAGTGTAAATGGAGCGGTGGTGTTTGCGGATGAGCAGCACCCTTTTGGCACAGGGGGTGGTCGTGCCTGTAGGTTGCTCGCATCAAAACTCTAGTAGACATTGAGGTCAGCACAGACTACATAGTAAGATGGGTTGCTGCTTCTTCCAGACTGACGTAGCATCTCTTGAGGGATGTGGCTGCAAGAACTCCAGAATGAAACTGCCTTCGAAGAGACTATGTGGACCACCAATCACTGGCTCATCGGAGCGGGCTTTCTGTTCGTCCATGGTGCCTGTTGTTGCCATTACTCGCTCAGAATCTGGGGAATATTGAAGCCGATCTGCTGATTGATAGCGACGACACCTGTCCCAAAGAAAGAGTGGCAAAGACAAGTTGGAGCGACATCATGATATTTATTGAACCTGTAGCTGAGGCTGGCCTCATAGATGTGCAGCTCACACAATGGGGTTCTTATAGTGCTTGTACGTACATTGTACGCTAGATATCGTCAGGTTGTCACCTAAAAGTCAAAGAAAGTTGATTTAAACCCATACTTGGCAAGCTCATTGAATAAAAAGATTTTAAAAGTAAACGTACGTACAACGGTAAACTACAGCTTGTGGGTTTCTGATCTATCGGCTCCTGATTTGGCCCCCGTCGAGATCGTAGCGAGTCAGATCAAACAAGTCAGAATCGTTCCTAAGCTAAAGTTGACGAGCTGAACACTAGAAATTAGGTCTATTAATCCCCATATTCTACGCTACTGACCAAATTTGGAATATGCGGACTGCCTACATGTAACGATGCGCTTTGACAAAAAGAAAACGTCATCTGAGAAAGCCCCTTGACGAGAGGATTTACGTTGGCTGGAAGAAGCTTGCCTACTCACATGGTCCTATTCATCCGATGTACCGAACGGGAGTATGCTTAATACACATGGTACAGTTTTCAGCTTTCTAGTTGCCGGCACTGACCCTACTCCGATGATCTTCTTAGTACATCTCTTTTGCTATCGAGTTGTACGAGAAAAATCGTCCGGAGTGCGTTAAAGCATTCACTACTGATTGCGGCTGAGACCCGAACCAGCTGAAGCCACGCGGCGTTCTCGGCGGCTCGCGTGGGTTGACAGAGTATTTCTTAGATGAGGATTTATCAATAAAACATGAAGCTCATGAGCCTGGTTAGTGGTATACTTAGTCAATACCACATCTCACGAAATATAAAACGTACACGATTCATGGCCCATCGACAGTCTCAACTAGCAGTATAACAAGCGAGCTTAGAATAACATCTCGACCCCTCGCTCAAAGTGCAAGGTGGTGTTGGTAGGCAGCGACGGGAACGTAGTTATCATAGCATGTGTCGCTGTGAGACGATCTGTGTCATTGTGGTGCTTCAATCAAAAGTAAACGTGCTCCGAGATTGCTTCGAAATTGACTCTGTCCGATGGTAGCTTGTGCCTTTCAAAAACGGAAGGTGACGAGATCAAGAACGAGACTGCCCGCCCATCGACAATTAACCAAAACCATCCCTCGATGCCCATTGCTCTACGGGTCAGATTCTCCATCATGTGCCCTTTCCATGACGAGGGCCCCCTAAGGTAATGGCGAATTCGAACGGACGAGGCGCATGTGCCAGACGAAGCTTATAAGCAGCTTTCCTTGACTCTAATTAGTTAGACTACAGGAAAAATCCATTTGTGCATCAGATCCTTACAACTAGTAGGTCTTCCACCCCGCCAATTGACACCACTCGGTGAATACCGCCTTCGGAATCGTAGACGTCTTGCACTCTCTCCAGGTCTCCGCCGTGACACGAGTTGCCCTAGCGACATGCATCTTAAGCGCCATAAAAAGTTCGGCCCGGCCATTTATGGATAGTGCGTTTTGCTCAATCGTCACCAGGTCTGCCGCAAGTTTCTGGGCTTCATCCTCATATGATGCTCCTGCCGATGGATTTAGGGAAAAGATCAGTCGATTCGTTATCATAAGACAAGCGAAACAGAATCCAAGAGCTTCGAATTGTTTATCAGCATCCGTTGAACTTCTAGAGACATGAAAATAGACATCTCGGCCTTGTGATATATACTCTTGGTGCCATTGCCAGATCGATCGATGAAGCCGAATTAAATCCAGCTTTAACTGGCTTATCGCCAAGTCTGAGATATTTGATGAATTGCAGACAATATCTGTGACCCGCTGAAGGTACCTGGGAAGAGGGCAGATGCGGATCCATAGAGAAATGACCAACTCGCTCCGATCGGAAAACGGATTGTCTGTCGTAGCTACTGATCGTAGAATCGTATGCCAGGTTTCATGCTCCAAGAAACAAGGCTCATTCATATTTAATGACTCATGAAACTAGTCTTTAATGAGCTCGCCTTCGTGTGTCTAAGAGAGCTGGCGTTCACAACTCACAATTTGACCGATATGAGACAGCAGCAAAGCCTTTTCAAATTCAGTCTTATAACAATCAGCCCCCCGAATTCTGGTCAACGTGGTAGCTCCGGAAGAGTGCTGAACCCAGGCCTGTTCCGTTGACATCTTTAACAACTGCACATCGTGAGTTCTGCAAGTATAAATCAGGAGGGCCAAAGTCAGATAATTACCTCATACAGGCCTAGCATTTGCGTTGCACACAGGACATCTGCTCGTAAATATGAGTCTGGGTTTTCCAGCTCAGTGCGTAAAGCTTTCAAGGCTTTGGAGTATAGCCTCAAGACATCTTCGGAGATGGGCTCGGACGGGAAGGCCAGCCATTGTTGCACTCTGGCAGCAACGCATTCAGCTGCTCTGTCTAGAGCATCGCAATTACCAATACGACTAGGAAGGTAAGAAAGATAGGACCATTGCCGGCAGCGTAAAATATCAGTTAACCTCGACGGTTTGATAGCTAGAGAAGTTGCTGTCGCATGAGCAACATGGAATGTAGTCAAGGCAGATAGGTCAAGAAGATCAAATTTGTACTGTATCCTCATACGTTCATAGCCAGTGCCTGAAGGACTGGTCGGAATGACGGCTTTTTCACAAACTAATCTACTCCGCGGCGTTAAGTCCGAATCAACATCCAATACTTGAACAGGATACTGTCGCAAGTTATGCTGTCCGTATCCACCCTTACTTTTCCTCGCAGAGGCTGCTCTGCTCATGGCCTGTTTTCTGATGCGAGTCCTAGTCCGGTCATCATGGGGCATCAACCGACCAGTAGACGTAATGAAGATAAAAGATGACGAGGGCGAGCTGGCCATGTTTCCACCTTGATGACTCTATAGAGAAAATTGGAATAACTGGAGTGGTGAGAAAGGAGTCATGGTAAGACAGTTGATTGTTTGTCTCGTTTGTATTGTTTGCTTTTCCCTAGCGCTATGCTGTGGAGCCAGGGACCAGGGTACTGTTTTCCTAATGCAGTTTAGCTGCTCACTGTCCAAATGTCTGTTCAATGTCTCTCTGCTGTGAAAAGAACCAGGCCACTGATGTAGATACATATCCACCTGCCGAGTGCTACCGGAATTAATAAACTGAAAATGTATATCACGCAGTCCATGGGCTCATGGAATGTTATATATTCCCCTCTTCTCTCACTCTCTTCCTCGCTCCCAAGTTAAATTCTTCTACTCACCATCATACCGAACTTTGAGCTCCAATAACTGTCTGCTGTCTACACCAGCTAAACTCTTACCAAGGTACAATGGCACCACCAGCAAGAACTATTCTGGACACAATCGGCAATACAAATCTCTTAGAGCTGCGCCATGTCGTCCCTCCTGATGGCGCGCGCATCTTCTTGAAGGTGGAGAGTACAAACCCAACCGGAAGCATGAAAGATCGAATGGCGCTCGCCATGATTACAGCCGCGGAGGACGACGGGCGACTCAAAGAAGGAGGAGCAGTTGTTGAATATACTGGTGGCAGCACAGGTGTATCACTGGCGCTGGTTTGCGCAGTAAAGAAACACCCTCTGCATCTAGTCTCGTCCGATGCGTTTTCGAAGGAAAAGCTTGATCATATGCGGCTCCTCGGCGCCAACGTGACAATTGTGCCCAGTGACAATGGCAAGCAAACAGAGAAGCTCACGAAGGATATGATTCGCGAAGCCCACTCCATTGCAGAAAGAACAGGGGCGTATATCACAGCCCAGATGGAAAACACTGACCAACTCCAAGCCTATACCAAACTTGCCGACGAGGTTTGGGAGCAGACAGGTGGCCGTATTGACTGCTTCGTGCAGAGCGTCGGGACAGCTGCGGCGCTTCGTGGCATTTCTGAAAGGCTACGCCAACGCGATGATAAAATCCAGTTCGTTGGAGTCGAGCCGGCTGAATCTGCCGTTCTCTCAGGCGGGCCAACAGGCTCACACAAAATAGACGGCATCGGAGCCGGATATGTTGTGCCACTGTGGTATGATCGTATCGCCGATGAAATTGAGCGCGTATCTACGGATGACGCCAAGAAGATGGCATTTCGCCTGGCGAGGGAAGAGGGCCTCTTTTGCGGATCATCTACGGGAGCGAACGTTACAGCAGCACTGCGTGTGGCAGAACGCCTTGGACCGGACACCACGATTGTTACCATCATGTGCGATTCTGGCATGAAGTATCTCAAGACTTTCTCGCAAGATCTAAAATTGTAACTATTCAGCTAGTGCGCTGGAAATGAGATGATGGGAATGAGCTGAAGATAACCTGAATATTCTGTACATGGCGATTAAGGAAACATTGATTAAAGAACAATATACACATCTTACAATCCATCTGTAGCAGATAATCGCCTGCACATAATCGAGCTCGGTATTACAAGACACTGTATCCTGATCAATACAGTATAAGAAATATACACTATAAAGAATTACCGGAAATACAGCTGTATAAGAGATGCGGGTTGCCTCAACGCACAGAAGTCAAGCAGGTCTGGTAAATTGTGGCAACTGCTGCTTGATATTCCATGTAGAGAGGCCAGAACGTTACCTAGGTAACTGTGGGTAGTCAGCATGTTACTCATCCATTTTCGTGATCAGTAATCATTAGGAGACAATCTCAGAAGTAATTCGAAGCACATTGTGTCGGCAACTTGTAGCAGCTTAATTTCCTGCAGTTCTCTAGGTGATACGCCATGACTAGCGGTGTATCATCAACTTGGTCATGAGCCATGTTTTTGCGTATCAAATATCCTACTCTACCTCTATATCCCGAATCTATTCTGTTTTTACACTGACGGGTCTAGACT
The DNA here is from genome assembly GCA_004299765.1 of Talaromyces funiculosus. NCBI lineage: Eukaryota > Fungi > Ascomycota > Eurotiomycetes > Eurotiales > Trichocomaceae > Talaromyces > Talaromyces funiculosus. Next base: position 286,006 of record CP036237.1, read on the forward strand.
AGCAGCCGCTCATGGTTTCGTTATCTGCTTGACTACATAGAGTCTCGGTAATGCGGATCATTCGACGATTATCATCTAGAATTAGTGATCAGGCTTCGATGATTCGAGGACTTCTAAGCTCCATTATTATTATTGCATAATTACTATACAGAGATATTGAATTGTTTCCATATCAATCATTCGAGTACTAGCAACACTCTTCTCGATCTCAGGCTCTCCCAAGAATTCCCGGCACGATAGAAAAGGGTGTCGGGCGAGGAGATGGCTATCCAAGGAATCATCTAAACCAGCGACTAGCATGATAAGTTTCAGATTCCTGCCAACACTGTCGATCGGATGGCATCGTCAATCTCGGAAACTAGAATACCGGGTCCTACCACCAAACATACCATCCGGGTTTGAAGTTCTAATGTCATCATTAGTTGACCACTTTTCAACGGGGTTCTAACTATGTAGAGTTGATTCTCACCGTTCAGTAGTCTCCTTACACTAATTCTCAGTTCCTTTCTCTGGCATATTTCCTCAAAGAGCGTTGTAGTGCTGACGCTGCTTTGAGTCAACTTGAACGTGACATATGACGAGCTAGGATCGACCTTCAAGCCTCTCTCGGATAGATACTTGTCTACTCCTTCGGGACTCATATATGGTTGGTTAAGTTCTGATTTGAAGGTCGCGGTACTGGATTGATCGGTGGGAGATACCGAATAAGTCCCACTTGACAAGGTGTCTTTGTTTATGGTTATCGGTGTCGAAGGCGCTTGATGAGCCTGCACTAAAGTCTCGTGTATTAGGCCACGCACGTTTTTCATTATCTGCTCTCTTGTGCTTGTGAAGACGCAATATCGGAACGTTCTACAAAGCAATGCATAAGGCGTCTCTTGGTTGGTGACCATGATGTAAGCCCCTTTCAAGCTCTCATATCTGAGCCATAATGGCAATGTCATTGCAGTTTTCGGGATGCCTCCTAGATGTTTGATATGCAGCTCAATATCTGAAGTATTCGGCAAAAAACTGGAGGCATATGGAGGACGATACGTAGTGATATTTGGGGGAATTATCTGGATTGGAGTCTGGCTGCCTTCCAAATGAACCTCGGAAAGATATGAATCGGAGCTGATATCAAGAATATCCCCAGAAGACTGAGGAGGCAAAGAATCGCTGGCATTCTTGTCAGATTGACCTGCCTTTAGTAGTGCTACTTCAGCAGCATCACGCGTCTCTGGAGAGAGTCGATACCGCTGTGCATCCACGTGCAGATTTTCCACAGTACCTTTCAACTTGTCGGGCAAATCTGAGAGTGAGACTATTGAAAACAGGTCCTCAAAGACCCTTTCCATCCCGATCAGTCTCTGTTTGAGATCATCAATCTCTCTTCTCAAAGATTTTGCATGTTCCTCCTTCCGATGTCTGTAAGCTTGCTGTGCCAGTCGTACCTGATTTCTTCTTCGCTGGGTACCAAGGTTAGTTTTTGAAATCCATGTATTAGGCCAAGGGATCCTCACCTCAACGGCGGTTTGATCGCCTCTTTCTCGGCTATGTTTTGCTCGCCCCTTTGTTCTTCTGACTTTGGGATCTAAATCATGTTGCGCAGTCTTCTCAGCGGGACAATCCGAACTCTCCAGTTTCTTGCCTAGCGTAGCAGTGTAATTGGCAGCGGAGCTCGAGTATTGAACAGCTTCTTTGTTACGTTCTGCTGAATTCAGAGTCCAGTTGAGGGATGAAACGTCGATATTCCCAGTGTGGTCATCGTAGAGGTGGGTGAATGAATCCCATTGTAGATCCGGACTTTCCTCACTTCCTGAGGGCATTGACATGGCCATTAATTCCAGTTAAACGAGATAGAATGACCGGCGTGATCATAGAGACAACTTGTAAGCCGACTTGTAAGATAAATCATCGATCATCTTGTGATCAGTCATCAGGATTTTAATCACTCATCACGATTACTCGCTTAAATAAGCTAACTTAAGCAACCAATTAACAACTAACTATCGACTAACCAACTAACTGAACACAATCTAACGGTCTAAAATGCCAAGTCTAACGTACAGAACTGGATCTACACCGTACTATCAACGACTTCGGTCGTCTCACCTGTATCAGCCCAACCCTCCCTCTCATCTCTTTTGATCCTGATAAATAACAGACTCATCACTAAAGAGAGCGCGGCAAACCCTATTCCAAGATATAAAGCATTTCGGTAACCTCTCAGAAGACGTGTTCCATCATGATTTGTATAGGCTTCCACTGTTCCACCAAAACCAAGACCCGTACTCATCCCATAAGTCATTAACGTCCCAATGAGAGATCCCGCAATGCCTTGCTTATGCCTGGGAACCGAATTGCTGGCAACGATTTGGGATGCCGTGAAAATGAAGTCTGGCGAAAAGGCCACTATAGCCACCACCCAGAACTCCGTCTGCCAGTAGATCTGCTGCGCGGGCATGGTTGCCAACAGGATGTTGGAAATACCAACTGCCCCTGCGCCAGTTGCAAGTATGTACTGTGCCGAAAGTCGTGGGATCAACCAACCTGCAGTAAAGGCAGCGATTGCACCACCCACAGTGAGGGGCTGGATGGCGGCGGCGGCACTTAGTATAGTATAGTCACGTATATTGAGATTCCATTGGATTGTGTACCACGAAACTACTCCGAAGCTCATAAACGAGAGGAAGACGACAATGACCAATGGCAGTATGGATGGCGCAGTCCAAATATCAAATGGCAGAATAGGCGATTGAGCAATGCGTGCCTCCCAGATGGCGAACGCACAGAAATGAAGGATTGAGACAAGGAGCAGTATATATTCATATGGAGTCTGCCAGCCCACTACTGGTGCTTGGCTGAAACCACACATCAGTTGTTGGCTATCGAGTTCGAGAATTGAAAAGAGAACTTACTTCCACACAAAATTGAACAAGATCAAACCGCCCACTCCTAGGTACGCGCCAATCCAGTCTATTGTCCCACCTTTATCTGATGGTTGTTGATTTGGTACTATCCAGAAAACCAAGGAGAACACGCATGCTCCAAGCATGGCGAAAAAGAAAAACATCCATTTCCACGGGGTAAGCTGGACTAATAACGCGGCAATGACACTTCCCCCCGCTGCTCCAAGGGGTGCCATCGCCCCAAAGAGACCCATGGAGATGTTCCTTAGCCTTCCTGGCGGAAACGTATGTGCTAGCAAAGCCACGGCGTTTGGAGTAATAAATGCAGCACCCATTCCAGTGAGGCCTCGAAACAGTGACACAGTCACTACACTATGGCAAAATCCGGTCACAAGAGACCAGACCACCCACCACGTTGCGCCGCAGAGAAGGACATTTTTGTGGCCGTATACGTCTCCAAACCTGCCTCCGATAAGGACGAATGCGCCTTGGCTCATGGGGTACGATGCTGCTATCCAAGCAGCCTCGGCCCCAGACGCCCCGATCTGGTCCGCAATGCTGAGACCTGTTCCTAATCCGGAGCCGAATGGCATCATCTATGGAACAAGGAGATCAGTAAGGTTGGGATTGACTTGATCACAGCATGCTCTACTTGCCTGTACTAATTGAGATGACACAAGCGCCGCCATGATTGTAAGCCTTCTTGATAAACTGAGTTCATCTGGGTTTTGAGAAGACATTTTCAGCAAATAGATAGTTGATCGAAATCATAAGGTTATTATCGTGAGATAGGTATGATGCACAAGTAGACTGGAAGAAATAGTCTCGATGCAATGAATAAAAGTCTAGCTGTGTGGAAAGAGAAAAAGTATAAGGTTAATTGGGATCAATTGAAAACGAACATGATTAACTCATTAATTCCAATATTAGTCTGGAGGTGAAATTAGCAGCGAATATATAACTAAAGCTCTGGCCAAAATGATATGCAGTATGATCATTCATCCGTGATGATCACTCATCAAGACTTGCCCTTTCGGAGATTGAATTACCAATCGCCCCTACTTTATCATTATTCACCAGCACAGGCAGACGGCATAGAGAAACTGCTGTAGTTATATGACCTGAGCTTTCTAATCTCAAATTATGGCTCGACGAGTTCACATAATCTTGGTTATGGTAAACTATACTCTCAAAGAAGGTATAAAATGTACGATATCTACCCATCTCTTCCCTTTGAGATTGTAACTAGAAACACTGCTCTCTCTTCGATATTGCAATATGGCCGACAAAGCCAAGTCAGTCCTCATCACCGGGTAGGTCCTCCTGTGTTCACGAAGTATAGATATGTCCTTGATTCCTCAGTGATTAACGTATATATAGCTGCTCCTCTGGTATTGGGCACGCCCTTGCCGTTGAATTCCACTCCAAAGGTGTGTCATCCTCTTGCTCCTCATTGATACATATGTGATTTGCTTCCAAGAGTGTATCGTTAAGTAATGGAATAGGCCTCCGCGTCTTCGCGGCATCTCGGTCTTTGGAATCGATGCAGTCATTAGCCAAAATCGGCATCGAGCTTGTTCGATTGGATCCCACTGACCCTGAATCTATCTCTCTCGCGAGAGCTGACGTCGGCAAAGCTACTGGCGGAAAACTTGATATTTTGGTTAACAACGCGTGAGTACTTGCGATACATGAAAACCTAGTCTGGCCAATTGATACTGACATGGATGGATCTGTAGCGGACAATGTAACTCAATCGTTTTATAAGCCTGTTCGGAATCTGATTTATTAACTTCACACAGGGCTTGAATCCCCAGCGATTGAGACGGAATTGTCTTCGGTGAAGGCGCTGTTTGACATCAATGTGTTTGGGCCCATGGAGATGGTGAAGCAATTTATTCCACTACTAATTTTGGCAAAAGGAACAATCGTCAACCACAGCAGTTTGTTTCCCTGCCAACCTTACACACCTTATTGAAGCAGTATTTGAAAAACTGACGCGCGGATTCAAAGGTATGACCAAGTATATGCCACATCCTATGACAGCCGCCTATAATGCCTCGAAAGCAGCATTATCTCAATATTCCACCACACTCAGGTTGGAACTTGAACCCGTCAACGTAAAAGTGATAGAGTTAGTCACTGGACGAGTCAGCACGAAATTAATCAACATACCAACTCTGGATGACACGTCCATTTACAAGCCCTTAGAGCCGGCTCTACAAAGTAGGGCAAAAGAAGCAGGTACGAATGCCCTATTTTGTTACCGACAAGGGTGCATGCCCGACTGACGAGAAGTTCTTTGAACAGAGAAAATGCAAAAGCCCGAAGTCTTTGCTAAAGCGGTCGTGAGGCACATTCTTGCGTCTTCGCCGAACCCATGGGTATACAAGGGTAACGTTGCAACAATAGCTTGGATTGTCTCGACTTTCGGACCTAACTGGGCATTTGTAAGTTCCGCCATTCAGAATATATACTTATCTCAGGGTGCTAAGTATTGTGTTCCAGGATTCACTGATGAAGAGTATGTCTGGACTGGGAAAGTTTCGAAACGAGATAGCAAATCGTGCCTCAGCCTCCTCTTAATCATCAAGCAACTTTCTTTGGGGAAAGAAGACAAGCTAGGTAACTCATCATGCTTGCCTTGATAGACATATAGCTTGATTTTACCTCTTCGAACTAAGAAGCAGCTTACTGCATCATAAACAGTTTTATTCCAATCGTTTCTTCAATGTATTCCTACTTTGGTATGTCCTTATAGGTGATTAATTGTATGGATTCAAGTTCGTGTATGTGCTTTACTAGCAAATTTTTCATATGATATTACGTAGGAGCGTGCCAGAGTCGATCGTTTGATAGCAATATTTTTGTTGAATACATGTCCATCTCAAGTTCCAAGGGTCCGCTTTCTCAACAGCCTGGCTAGGCTATTGATGTGACAAGACCGAAAATAAGCCCTGGCTGGCTACGGACATGTTAGAAGAGAGTTGTGATCACTGAAGAGGCCCAGAGAGGACGCTTTCTGAATTCCTCTATTGTACAAAATATACATAATTATACAGTTATCTCGACGACACCAGACTGGCTGTCCAGCACGAGAGTGTTGAAACCCTAAAATGGTTCCATTTCAGCGCACAATGGAACGAAGGCAAATGACCGCCACAAAGTCAGACGCGGTAACGAGCGGCTGTACAGATCATTTAGAAAGAAATGCCTGGAAAGCGCTATGTTCGATCACCACATTCCCAACGGCATTCAGCCTCTTCCGCCCTTCCTTTTGCTTTTCCAGCAGTTTTTTCTTTCGCCCAATATCGGCGGCGTGTAGCTTCGCTAAAACATCCTTACGATAGGGCTTGATGGTCTCTCGAGCAACAATCTTGCGTCCCACAGCGGCCTGGATGATGATCTCGAACATCTGACGGTCAACATGTTCCTTGAATTTTGTGACCCACTGTTTACCCAGACGTTCGGCTTGACTGTAATGGACAATGCGTGCTACGGCGTCCACTGGTTTCTTGTTGACAAGTAGCTGAAGCTTGACGATGTTGCTGACTTTCCATTCAGCTTCTTCGTAGTCCAAGGTTGCGTAGCCCTTGGTGGAACCCTTGAGCTTGCCAAAGAAGTCTTCAACAAGTTGACCCAATGGTAGTTCGTACTTGAGAATGACCTGAGACGAGGTGAAATATTCCAGAGTGTGTTGAATCCCACGATTCGCCTCACATAGTTCAATGACCTTGCCAAGATATTCATCTGGGAATGTCAACGTAGCCATCACATATGGCTCGCGAAGTTCGGCTACTTTGGCACGGATTTCATCTTCGTCAGGAAAGTGTGCCGGATTCGTGACGGTGACTTCTTTGCCATCTTTGTAAATGACTTTGACAGGTACTGTTGGCGGAGTGATAAGAATACTGGCACCGTGCTCATGTCGTAGTCGATCCTCAAAAACGGAGCAATGTAGCGTCCCTAAGAAACCTAACCGAAACCCAGCCCCCAGGGCTTCCGAAGACTCTTTTTGAACAGTAATACTTCGGTCGTTCAACACCAACTGATTAACGCTGTCTTCTAAATGCTCGAAATGATCCGCATCGCTGGGATACGCCGCCACGAACACCATAGATTTGGGTTCTTCGAATCCCGGCAGAGGCTCAACCTTCTTCTCGAAGCCGACTTTGGTGAATGTGTCTCCGATCTTGGCTTCTTTGCTTCGTTTCATGCCAGGATTAAAATAGATGTAGCCGACCTGGCCTGCCCTTAGAACTGTTTGAGGTGTTTGGTCAGGATACATGATTCCGACTTCGCCGACGTAGTATTTCAACCCAGTTGCAAAGGAGACGACTTGGTCTCCTGCGCGAATCTCTCCATCAAAAACTCGCACTAGTAAAATAACTCCTTTATAAGTTGAATACCACGAATCGACAAGCAGCATTCGTAGAGGTTTCGTATGGTCACCAACGGGTCTGTCGAAAAGATCATCAGTTGAATACCCTTGTCAGAAAGGTAGACAGAAAACTCACGCTGGTATCCTCTCAATAACAGTCGGCAGTAACTGGGCAACATTCAATCCCGTCTTAGCAGATACCTTGATAGCATTATCCGTATCAAGCTCAAACGACGATCTCATCTGTTCAAGAGCACGTTCCGGGTCCGCAGACGGCAAGTCCACTTTATTTAGCACAGGCACAAGTTCTAATCCCTGCGCAAAAGCTAGATAGAAATTTGCAACGGTTTGCGCTTGTACGCCCTGACTGGCATCGACGAGCAACAGAGCTCCTCCGCAACTGGCATAGCTTCGAGATACCTCTGCGCGGAAATCAACATGGCCAGGTGTATCAATGAGATGCAAAAGATAGTCTTCGCCGTTGTGGTTATAGAGCATTGTACATGTTTGAGCTTTGACAGTGATACCCCGTTCTCGCTCAACGTCTAATTTATCGAGGACTTGTTTGTTCGAGCCCGGTTGAATCACGCCCGTGAGTTCAAGGAGTCGATCCGACAGCGTACTCTTGCCATGGTCGACATGGGCGACAATACAGAAGTTTCGGAAACGTTCAATGGGGATATCTGCGATTCGCTTTTCGAGTTCCGATACATTTCTGGAGGCTTGTGCGTGTCGCAGGATCGTGCTTGTGAACGGACGCTGCAATCCGCTATTCGAAAGGATCTCACGCAGCGGCCTGGAGGACACCGGGCGCCGTGCGGTGGATGTGCTCAGCCATCGGAGCACTTGCAGGCATCCTCGCATTGGGATAAGTGCATTGATTGCACGATTGGTATAGCTGAAATGAGCGTATTGCTTATTCCATAGGGAGGTTGGTTTCTGATAGAATGTTTCTGTTGGTTACTGCTGGTTCCGAAAAAAATAAAATGATGCGGGCGCTAGTGCGGATTGAGGCCGAGAGCCAAATTGCTGGGGTGACTGCTACGAAAGTAAACAGTGACAACTCCTGCCACTCAATCATCTCTACACCTTCAAGAATTCAACTATACAATACTTTGGTTAGTTGCCAAAATGTCTGCAGATAAGGAGAAATCCAAAGTTCACAAATTGTCCTTGAAAGGTGAGTTTCATGCGAAATGCGCTGAAAATATGCGAATGCGGGGACTGAATTGAAAAACAACAGGATCATCGAAACTAGTTGCTGAATTTGTGGGCTTGCTAGAACTCTTCTTGTGCTGATTGTAGCTGACTTTGACTGACTCACTGATAGTTTGAATATTCTATCAACTCAATTCTGTATGGTGGCATTCTACGAAACATGGTCGAGACCAACTGACGTTGTTTACTATAGCTATCAACGAGGTGTCTACCCAGCAGAAGACTTCTCTCCGTAAGTCTCGTCTTTGCAGATTGAAAGCCCTATACTGATCTTCACAGTGTCAAGAAATATGGTCTCAACATGCTCGGTTAGTCCTACCGAAAGTCCCGCGACCCTATCGCCGTCTAATTATCCGAAACAGTCTCCTCCGACGACCAAGTCAGAGCATACATTAAAAAGATCATGTCGCAATTAAACAAATGGATGATAGGCGGGAAGATCTCAAAACTAGTTGTGGTTATCACCAGCAAAGAAACCGGGGAGCATGTGGAGCGATGGCAATTCGATGTTCAGATATTCAAACAAGCTGCTGCTGGGCGCAAGAAATCAGCTTCTGCCGACAAGGAAAACTCGGCTGCAGACAGGGAAAACGACGCTGCCGCAGAAGAACAAACAAAAGAGAAAACAGAGGCCCAGATCCAACAAGAGATCCAAGCTATATTCCGCCAGATCACGGCTTCGGTGACCTTTCTACCTGTCCTCGACGGGAACTGTACATTCAACGTTCTTGTCTATGCAGATGCAGATTCAGATGTACCTGTGGAATGGGGCGACAGTGATGCAAAAGAGATTACGAATGGGGAGAAGGTGCAGTTGAGGAGTTTTAGTACGAATAATCATCGGGTGGATACTTTAGTTAGTTATCGGCTTGCTGATTAGGCCCTATTGTTTTTTTTGGGATTGGGGTTTTTTTGGTTATTGGAAATATGTCATGGCGTTTGCAGCGGGATAATGATTAGTTGTTGGGTTGTGAATGCTACAATCACTTGTTAGCCCAGTATCTCTAATGATGTTAGGGCTAGATTCCGTTCAACAACGTGTCCATGTCATACGGCGGTGCATAACAATGCGCCCTATATTGGGACAGCCGACAAGAGTTGCTATCGTGTGACTCGTAGATGACCAGTTGATAGTATATAAAAAACGTAGGTGCATGATAACTAACAGTGCCTGCCTGTCTTTATGTCCAAGGTAAATCATCCATCTCCGAGAAAAGCCCATTTCCTCCCCATCTCACCAACCTCTTGACAACCTCATCAGATTCATTCTCCAGAACGAGTTCTTCTTCAAGCTTGCTCCATCCTCTCTCCTTTCGTTTTCTAGCCAACACCTCCCCGGTGCCATAAAGATCATCCCGCCACACTCCAAACCCCCTCCTTTCTTCTCCGTCGATCAATTCAGCCAAAGGAGTGATATTTTCCGGAGGATTTTCACCTATAAACTTAACCGGGATCTTGTTTGTCATTGAAGGGACGATCCCTATAGCAGCGAGATGCAAATCTAAAAATCGCCGCCGTTTGAAATCGTGCGTTACGATTGTTATACTCTTTGGATGGGAAATCTTCGTATGTTGACGATACAGTAGTAAAGAGAAGAGGATGTTTTGGTAGGAGTCTGTTGCGTGGGTTTCGGCGAGGATGTTAGTTGTGTCGATTGTGGCACTTGCTCCTCGTCGATGATTAGACTGGAAGAAGTTGTTGTCCCGTGCGAGATTCTAAGTGGTTAGCTAGAGATAAGGCCAGTTCGGACATGATGGTTTGACCTACTCTATATGATTCTCCCTCCGTGAGGACGGTCTTGTCTCGTTTCGTTGCACCTCTGTAGAAGTTGTAGAAGAATTAGCTATGCTACTTACAACAACCGCATGAGTCTGAAAGGAGACAAACCCAGAAAACACCAAAACTCCTGCTCCTCCACTACTTTCAAATTCCTGCAATCCTGCTTTGATGTGATTAACAAAGGTAGGTGTTTCGCCTTTCTGGAACGGCGTGAGTAACCTTAATATACGTCAGCAAACAACCCATGGCTCAATCCCTGATTGAAGCTCTGCGCTACATATGGGAGATAGGTTGGACTATATGGATTCGTCCGAATGTCGTTTATACAGATTTACGGATAAAGTATCGAACGTGAAGAGTACATACCACTCATTCTCATCCAGCCCTTTGGTGGGACCTCCGAGGTATATTGCATGGCAGCATACGATGATCAAATGCCTCGCTTCTGACTGTGTCATGCTTCCGCTCAGTTCACTTCACAGCCCCGTTGTGACGTTGTTCTTGGATCGTCCTTGCTGATTGAGTAAATTCCAATGTTGATAGTCGAAAGTTGTTGAACATGTCGATGTTGTTTATATCAATTGATATATGTATACGCCCACTGTGTTCTATTTTTAGACCCCAACCCGGTTGGCCCGTCTTGGGTTTTCCATAACAATTTTGTGTACGTCGCGGTAACCTATGGATAGGATATTTTTTTCTCTTCCTTAATTACAAAACCTTCTTGACGCTACACAATGGATAATTCCGACATCAATCATGTATCTAGCTCACTCGCTAGGGGCAATGAAAACCAGGCGTTGAACGAGCGATCCTCGGTCTCTCCAGCCAACACCAGCCAGGCTGTTGCCCTTCAAAATGCACCGGCTTCGACTAGGAATGTCACCCATGAGGACTCAATGCTCGCCGCGTCCCCTCCTCAGCCGAAAAATTCATCGGTCTATGTCGATAGAGCTGACAAGGATAGGGCAAAGCGCAAGCGAGATGTGGATGAAATAGCGGATACGCCGACAAGTAAAAGAGTTGTTGACGAGACAAGCATTTTGGATGATACGGACAGTTCTGACGAGTCCATTTCGTCCAATGATCCCGGTCTCCGTAGTCCTGAATATTTCCGACGCCTGGAGGAAAAATACGCTGCCGAGCAAGCTCGTCGTGCAGCACTGTCTCCAGAAGCCCGTAAAAAGGAAGATTTGAAAAAGTCAAGAAGATATCTCAAGGATCACATTACGCCTCGACTCTTAGTTGATATGTATGGCTTGCCTATAGACTTGGATTATTATCCCCGCTTTATACTTCAACTAGCACCGGATTCGCGCAACGGAGCAACTTGCAGATTGGATCACTGTACCCATCGCATTAAACCAGGGGATTACCGGATTGCATTGACGCCAGGGATGAGCGATCCTAGAGGTCCAGGTGAGACGATCTATCCAAATACTACCTCCTTCGCCGGATTCCGCTGTTAGTAACTTCGCTAACCCCGCTGTAGATTATTATCATGTTAGATGCTTTGAACATCTTCTTTGTCTGTCATCGCCACATTACGCAGCCCGCTTCGATGCTGATATGGAGAAACACACTCCTGACCGTGGCGCACGAAGCATTCTTGAGGAATACATTTCCAGGTGGAGACTTCGATTAGCTCCAGCACAGAATCAGGAGAATTCAAGTTCCTCCATTGCTAACAACAAAATGGGAGAAAGCGAGAAGCATTCCCCCGAGGCCGAGGCCGAGGTAGAGGCAGCTGAACAACCAGAGGACCCTGTTACAATTGACGATATTCGAGAATTAGCAGATATTATAAGAGGCAGAGCACCACCATTACAATCAGAGTCTGCTCGTGTACGGGCAAGACACATTTCCTCCGTGGCGAAAGCAGCCGTTAAGGACAAGTGGAAAATAGCCGACGAATTCTATGAACAAGTACGAAAAGCTAAATCTGAAAGGATACAGCAGCGTGCCAGAATGTGTTATCGTAAGTCGTTCTTTCTAATGTACTTAACACTGCAAATTAACTGATTAACAACATGGTAGTCACAGGCCCATCTGTAAACGGGGACAATTCTCAAAATGAAAATGAAGGTGGCTCCTGGAATATCACGCAATATCTGCTCTCAGAGACCGATCCAAAGTACACCAAGCGCTATGCTCTTAGCCAGGCATTGGAAGGATGGAAAAGGGATGCCGTGAGTAACTTCAGCGTGCAGTGCTAGAAGAATAGTTGACTTAGTACCTGTTTAGAAGCTCGCAACAGCCGAGACAAACAAATTGAATGATGCAGGACGCCAAGCACAAGCAAACCTGCCAATAGAGAAGATTAAACGGTATGTCTATATATTCTAGAGCACACTGAAGTTTATTTATTATTGGAGGTCTGCTGGTAAATGATGCACATTTAAAAGAATATTACTGAATATGGATATAAAATGAGTATTACCCATAGCATTTGTACGGCTTGAGAGTGAGCCCTAAACTGGATGTCAGATACGTGTCAAATAATACGTGCCTCAATTTCAGTTTGTAAGTACTCTATTCATTACAGTTGTCGGTTTGTCAATATCAACTCTACGCCGGATACGTATGGTGTCTCCGTTGCAACGTACGCTTACGTACGTACGTGCTTTGTACGTCTTGCAACACCGCACCGGACACCTCCGGATCTTTGTTATATGTGTTTATTGCGTTGCAAATAGCTTCATATCTTTGTCGACTGTTTCACTCCATCAATGGCGCTTTGTATCTATCTTTAAAAAGGTGGTTCTCCGTACGATCAGGGAAGGTAGGCGATGAGTGGCTATAAGTATGGCCCTCATTCCTCAGCAGATAGTCTAGGAAACCAGCTATCGATTGGAAGTTATTTACACATATTGATCAGCTCAACCTAGGCTAGTTGGACCAGCCTTACACCGTCTTACGCTTCGTGATACGGGACCGTGTAGAACCAACAACAGTATACAGAAGATGGATTGAGGAAGGGATGGATGATTTTATTTATTCCGACCTCTCCCCTTGGGGGATATGCAGGCTACTGCCATATATATCCTTGTATAGGCGTTTGCACATTCAGAGTAACAACACAAACTTCCCTTCAATTGACTCTAATATAGTCAAGAGGAAGCTATACTGAACATGGATTAGTATAAGGAGCATTATTAATCTATAAATTATAGTTAAGTTATCAAATACAATCGCAGAGATTCCTCTCATAATACGAGGTTTATGAGGCCCGATTTTCTTTTGTGGGGATGTCTTTTTGTGCGTTTCAATTATGTATAATTCGGCAGACAAATCCAGCCATTTTGCCGCTCTCGCTACTTCCTGTAATCACATGAGTCTGATTGAGTGAATCGAAGTCACAGCTACAAGAATAATATTCTATGGAAGCATTTGTAGAATGGTAGCTTCCAGTCGACAATCAACCAGAACCATATTAGTAAACTGCGGATAGAAGATGAGCAACCTGAAAACCAACGGCCGACTTTGGTGAGGCAGTTGCAAGGAAGATGAGTTTGAGGAAAACAAGATTCTAAACGGATAGTAAGTAGTATGGACAGCATGCTATAGCAATATCGTGATATTACCCAGCCATTTTTTGTTGGCCTACGGGATTGTATTGGCAGGAGCGTAGCTTACAATGAGATGCGATTGATTCTCGCCTGAGTCCTTTGGAATTTCAATATTGCATTAGAGCAAGAAAGGTATAAGTTGGAATAACCAGAGAAGCTATACTCTGCGGGATAGACCGAGTTTGCTCTGCAAGCTACTTCCGACTGGCGTTCACCAGATCCCGTGTTTGTTGCTCGGCTTCCGATATCCTCTCGTTGGCCTAGTCACACAATTCTCTGGATTACTCCTCTATCTTGGGATTGAGAATCTGAGAGGACATATGATGTGGTGTACTGTTATGTGTCTATCTCGGCTGGTATAGCTTGCCATACATGCTATAGTGCAAAAAGTCACGAATCCGGATCCGTCTATCTTGTCTATAAAACAGAAGTACATTAAGATATGTTAAGATTCGCGGACTACATATAATTGGAAGTTCAATAATAGCTAATGTCATACGTAACAGCGTCTCCCTCCACCCGCAGATAACAATGACATCCCAGTCCTGAACTCCACCCCTTGGCAAAAGGCTCCAATAAAGGCAGCGTTTGAGATCCAATGCACAGCCGGTCGACCATAATGGCCAATTAAACACCCAATTTTGACTCTTCACAGTGACTCTGCGACGAAGAAAAGGGCAAGGACCTACACTTAGGGGGGCTAGGGAATTGTTGCGGAATGCGCCCTCGAAATAATCTCAACATCAGTGACATAGCCCTTGAACTTGCGGAAGTTCACTTTCTTTTCAAACCTGTCAATTGCGAATGTTATTAGTACTATCGTATCTATGATCATCACCTTCCACTGGAGTGCTGCCGCCTATAAACTTACAACTCGTCAATTTCGGCCGGGGTTCGGAGTGATACTTCAGGCAAAATGAACCATCCAATGACTACCGCAATAGCGCCAGTAGCTGCGAAGCTGTATTTGGGAATTTAGTGCTAATCAAGCCGTATTTTGAACCCATTTACTTCAATGGAGTATCTCCAAGATAGTGCACTTACAAGAAGCCAGTCTTGACACCCCAATGAGCATTTCCATTAATCATCAAGGGTGTGCAGAAGCTGAACATGATTGAAAGACAATTTGAAGAAGCCAGAGACCAGCCGGCGGTCTGGGCTCTTAGAGACTGTCGGGGAACTTCGGCGGCGTAGGCATATCCAATGGCGGAGGCACCGGTAGTGGTAAAGGTTGCCAAGCATGCAAAGAAGATCTGAATACGTCGTTAGCCACGTATTCTATGTATCGAATAAACATAAAAAACGAACCAGTAGAGAACTGGTTGCCTTTTGAGTGTAGTCAAAGCATCCGATAATGCCAAGGCATAGAACAGATATCACCGTGATAGCATAGGGCCACACAGTAAGGGGACGACGGCCAAAACGATCAGTGAGTGTCGAAGTGAGGATCATTGCGAGGATTTGACAGCACGAGAGGATAAGAGTCACCAGGAATGGATTCTTGTTGCCGGCATATTGGACTAAAATAGCCTGTGTTAGATATTCCAGCAGTGGAGCCTGGAAAGACTGTAGTTACGCACAAAAGTAGACAGCATAAGTATTGAACACGGACAGTCCAACCAACTGTTGTGTGATTTTTGGCCATGCTGCAATAATGAATCGGACGGCGTTTCGACCACGGAAAATAGTCCACATCCCCTCCTGTGCATTTTCCTTCGCAATACGTCGCTCCTCGGCGACCGTGGCCGTCATGGCATTCTATTGACAAGTTAGTATCAGGTAGCCATCAATGACACATCCTCGGAGAGAGCCGCACAATTTTTTCCTGAACGTCATATCCTTCAACTCGACCGTAGAAACGCTGCAGAATCTTGGTTGCTTCGGTCTGCCTATCTTTGCTAACCAGCCACCAAGGCGATTCAGGGATTATGAGAAAGATGATGATTGAAACTCCAATCATAGCCCACTGGTTGGAAAAAAAAAAGATGAGTAAGCATATCTGGGTCTATTAAAACCGCTTTGATGTCTGGTCTGTACCTGGCTATAAATCGCGGTCCGGAAGTCCAAGGGATCCTTAGCATGGAGTCTGTTGAGTGCTACTGAAGCAAATAGCTGACCTAGAACAAACCAACTTCGAGTTGACTGTGTATTAGTAACAGACTCCATCACAGTCAGGCAATGTATTGGTACTTACAAAGTGTAAGCGTTAATAAGAAAGCCCCTCAACTGGGTTGGCGCAATCTCTGAGATGTAGAACGGTAGAGTGGCTTGCAACATGCCGACACCCAAGCCTGAGAGTAGTTTTGCCACGAGCCAGTGATCCCAAGCAGTGCTGAATGTCTCTGCGAAGATACTCTGTCGAAACGTAATTCATCAGTAATTCTAAATTTCGTCTTAAGGATACGATGCGTCCATAATATTGCATGGTTGAGGGTCCATACCGCTGTAAGGAACAGAGTTAGAGTGTAAAACGCAACCTTTCGACCGTACTTTTCAGTCGCGAATTGAAGAAACTGAGTGTGAAGACTGAAGTTAGTTGATGGCTGAGCTTATCTGCACTTTTGGTAGATGACACACAATTTGCCCGATAGTTTGGCCAGCAGCCTGAATACCCCCCCACGCAGAGACGTATTTGCTGTTGATGATGGTTGTCCCCGGAGAGGCCATCTGACGAATGAAACCCTTGTTGGCGACGATACCACCATTCAGATTGATTTCTATTTAAGACTTAGATGATTGAATATGGCCACTTCTGCCGATTTGATACTTACGATACCCATCCAAAGACGCACTGAAAGCTGCAAGCATTGCCAACGCCGACACCCACTTGTATCTCATCACGCTTTGCCATACGCCAAGGTCATCTTCCTTGGTGCGCATGATGGGAGTATCCCCCTTCTCAATTCTAGCCTCCATCTCCTTCGTGGGGATAGCATGCTCGATGCCGTCACTTGTGGGCTTGTTTGACTCCATTTCGGAGGTGGTATATCTGCTGACAAGAGAATATTTCTAAAGGTAATTGAAGACCTAGAGCTGAGGGCGACAAAAAGAAAGATACGAGAGGAGAAGAGAATCTTATAGTTAACGCCCAACCCATGTCAGCTTATGAGGAATGGTCTGTCGGGCTAAGCTCACTTTGGCTATGTACTTCCCCAGATTCTCCGCAATCTAACAGTATTCATTTGGTTAACCCCGGAGCTCCGCCCAAAAACGGCCTAACTAACCACCATGCAACTGTGTCGAGACTTCCTCCTCCGCTCGCGGCAATTGAACCAAAAACTAAGATTGATTATTTGATTATCGTCGGGCAATTTACCACCGAGATCGTGAGGAGTCAATTGGTCAAGTGGGTATACGCACGGCTCACAGGTCTAAACAAGGACTAGACGCCAACTTTAAATCAACCCAGAATAAAGTATAACTATCGGAGTTGGGACGGCCCAGAATTCAAGCATTCGCTTCTATTCGATCTTTGTCCTAGCGTAGCCATTCGTGGCAGTGAGCTACTTCGTTGATTTATTTCATTTGCCGGCCGGCTAATGGGATCACAGGGCATTCATCTGATGTACCCTGTACTTTTGAAACATAATCTGTATTTATAGTTTTTTTTTTTTATTCTCCTTTTTCCAAATTAGTATTCAGCGAGATCCCCAAAGTACAAATTAACCACCAACCTGAATACCGTCCACGGCAGGTGAAATATTCATCACAACCTGGATCCTTACCGAAGCAGCTGAAGAGACCAGAATATGGCTCGAGACAACAGCAATTACCCGAGGTTCTCAGCCCGGCCAGTTGGGAAGCAAATCCAAAGCATCTATCAAGATCGTCTGGAGACGTTCATCCAGGCCGGCCAATACGAGACACAAAATCTTCTCTCGTAAGAGCCATCGCTTTCGGGGTCATTCGTCTTCGAATACTAACATCTTGGTAGATCTTTGTATAAAGCAAGGTTTACTGGCGAGCCGACCCTAAAATTATCAGTGTGGTCCGCCCCGGGCCTCTCACGGCCTGCTTTTCAGGAAGCGATATCGCAGCAGTTCCAACCCACTGAGAGAGGCCGAACCTTCGGCCCTGGGTGGTCTACCCACTGGTTCAAAGTACAACTGCAAGTTCCTTATGCGGTCTTGAATGAAGAGGTCATAGAATTGCATTGGGAAGCCGGTACTGAAGGTATGATCTGGACGGAAGAAGGGCATCCGTTGCAGGGTCTTAGTGGCGAGGGAGAGCGTGTAGAATGGATCATCCCCCCCGGCTTCAAGGACGGCAATGAGCACACGTTTTACTTAGAAATGGCGTGTAACGGGATGTTTGGTCTTGGAAAAGGTGCAAGAAACCAGCCTCCGGACCCTGATCGCTACTTTACTCTGGAGAAAGCGGAGATCGTGGTGGTCAACAAAGAGGCGCGAGCATTGTATTTTGACTTCCTTGCTATTAGTGGTATGTCCTAAGTTTCTCTGCGCTTCTGGAGATGGATCACTAACCATCAACAATAATAGATGCCGCGCGGCAATTTCCTGAACATTCATGGGAGGCCCACAAGGCACGACAGATTGCCAATACCATCATTGATGTGTTTACGGCTGGCAAAGGGAGCGACACTGCTATTCGTAAGGCCCGGGAGATAGGCCACGAGTATCTTGGTGACAAGGTCGACGGCGCTGAGGTTTATAATTCCAATACCGAACCAATTGTTTACGCTATAGGTCACTGCCATATTGACACTTGTTGGTTGTGGCCATGGGAAGAAACAAAGCGAAAGGTGGCACGGTCCTGGTCCAACCAGTGTGATCTTATAGATCGCTATCCAGAACATCGTTTTACTGCGTCTTCCGCCCAGCAATTTAAATGGCTCAAGCAGTATTACCCATCAGTGTATGCGAGAGTCATGGAAAAGATCAAGCAAGGGGCTTTCCAGCCTATCGGTGGCAGCTGGGTAGAGCATGATACCAACATGCCCAGCGGCGAATCCTTAATTCGCCAATTCCTTTATGGCCAACGTTTCTTTCAGAGAGAATTTGGGAAGCGATCTCAAACATTCTGGCTTCCAGACACCTTCGGCTATACCAGTCAGCTTCCGCAGCTGTGTCGTCTAGCTGGGATGCATCGCTTTGTGACCCAGAAACTCAGCTGGAACAACATTAACAACTTCCCGCATACAACTTTCAACTGGGTTGCTCTTGACGGAAGTCAAGTATTATGCCATATGCCTCCTTCAGAAACCTATAACGCCGATGCTCAGTTTAGTGAACTTGTCAACAGCATTGATCAGCATAAGTCGTTGGACCAAGATGCTTCGTCTCTATTGATCTTCGGCAAAGGTGATGGTGGAGGCGGCCCAACATTCCAGCAAATTGAAAACCTGCGTCGGTTCCGTGGCCTGAGCGATAAGGTCGGACTCCTGCCTCGAGTTCACCAGGGCAAGTCCGTGGATGAGTTCTTCGAGACATTAGAAAACAAAGCGGCTAGTGGTACTGAATTCGTTACTTGGTACGGGGAACTCTACTTTGAATTGCATAGAGGAACCTATACTACACAGGCGAAAACAAAATGGAACAATCGAAAGGCAGAAATCATGATACACGATATTGAATATCTCGCGACTCTGGCTAGCATAAAAAACAAAAATTACCGGTATCCGAAAGCAGAGATTGATGACATCTGGGAAGGAATCCTACTATGTCAGTTCCACGACTGTCTGCCGGGGAGCTGCATCAGAATGTGTTACGACGACTCTGACAAGCTGTATGATCAGGCATTTGCGAGCGGAGAAAAATTGCGCAATGATGCACTCTCAGCACTCGGATTCTTGCACAACGCATCCCTTGACCAAGGTAAAATTGCTCTCAACACTCTGCCATGGTCCCGCAAGGAATTAGTGCAACTTCCGTCCTCCCAGTATGCTGTGATCAAGGGAGGCCTTGGCGTAGCTTCTGTTGAAGAGCTTCCAACAACACCGGTTGGGCCTACTGTGACTGTTGCCGAGATACGAAAGGACGTCTTTGAATTATCGAACGGGCAATACAAGCTAGAGATCGAGAACGGGTCAATTATCTCTCTTGTCGACCTCTCAAACAACCGCCAGATTCTTGCCAATAGCGGGAAGGCTAATCAATTTGTGCTATTCGATGATAAGCCTTTGTATCGTCAGGCTTGGGATGTCGAGGTATACCATCTCAATACCCGAAAGGAATTGCCAGGTGGAATTTCGGCCATCGCTGAGCAGGGACCGTACAAAGCAAGCATTGTCACCAAGACAATCATCAGCGAACAGAGCTGGCTGAAATCGACCATTAGCCTCCATGCTCCGATAGAGGGTGAACCCTCAAGTATCGAAATCGACACCGAGGTCGAATGGCATGAGAACATGAAATTCCTAAAGGTCGAATTCGACGTCAACGTGACGAATACCGAGGCTTCCTACGAAACTCAATACGGAATTGCCAGAAGGCCAACACACTACAACACGCAGTGGGACATGGCCAAATTCGAGGTTTGCTGTCACAAGTGGGCAGATCTTTCAGAAAACGGCTACGGCGTTGCCATTCTGAACGACAGCAAATACGGGTTTTCTACATGTGGCCATCTCATGCGCCTGTCGCTCCTGCGCTCTCCAAAGGCACCTGATGCTTGCGCTGATATGGGTAAGCGGTTACAAGGAGAAAGGAAATTTCTTCTAGCCTGTGATTTCATTCAGCTAACGTTTCGGCAGGTCGTCATCATATCAAGTACGCGATTTTCCCCCATCAAGGCCCTCTAGACCACAGAATCGTACATGCAGCGTACAATTTCAACAACCCCATGGCTTTGCTTCCCGCATCAGTTCCAGCTTCGTTGGACTTGAACGCCATCAATCTGGTGGGCAACAAGGCACTCATACTTGATGCTATCAAACGTGGAGAAGATGATGAAGATGTCTCGTTGAGTGACTCTGAGAGCAGGAAGGGTCAGAGCATCATCCTTCGCATTTTTGAGAGCCTTGGAGGACATGCAAATGGTACCATCAAAACCACTCTCCCAGTTACCAAAGTGTGGAAGTGTAACATATTGGAGGATGACGAGGAGCAGCTTGAAATCCAAGATGGGGAAGTCAACATAGCGCTACGTGCGTTTGAAGTTGCCACATTCAGGTTGCAATTATGATTTATCTTTACCTACTTGCGGATTCAGCTAGAGAGTGAGTAGAACCTATTCTTAGAGCAGATTGGAAGACTTAGTATAGACCCTGATACATGTACAGACAGATTCGAAACCTCGTTCATGTTTTCCCTCATGTTTTCCCTCTCTTTCTTTTCAAAATTCGCCCCACTGCGGAGAAACTAGCAATAAGTCGAGTGTGCAAATGTATTTTACCTACAATTAGCGTATGTTTCGTCCATACTCTTGCAGTTCCATGAGCCGCCGGTTCGAGATTGACCCGATATATCTTGGCAGTGGGAAGAATCTGTCTTTTTACTTTCCCTTTCCGTCCATCTCTGACAATTAGCTTCTCCATTTACCGTAAGCCATGTTAAATTCTAAGACTGGACGCACTTCAAATCTGCATTGTTGCATGTGTACATACTGTTTGTACGCGTGCAATGACCGGAGGATATATGCATCCGGGAATAGCTTCATATTTATCCTACGTTACGAGTTATCAATCTGAAGTTATTCAATCATATTGATCAGCTCACCCCGTAGGCTTCTTGGGCTAGCCTTACACCACTCCTTGCTTCGTGACCTGGGACCGTGTAGAACCAACACATACAGTGATGAAATCAACGTAGTTTATACAATCTCACATTAATGCAGAGCCTCTCCATGCTTCCTGTGATGGGTGAATTTTGCAGCCTCAACCTTCTCCTGTTTTAGCTCAACATCAAAACCTCGTCAATTTCAATACCCCGTCAATATCTGTAGCTGTTCCGTGGTATGGATTGGCTCGTCTGTATAGATGTGACGGAAGTAGTTGTCGAGGTGGTTATAGGTATAAGTTCGCGATGCCCATAACCACAATGGAACTGGGAGAATGTCTCAAATAAGCCGCCGCCATGTACAGCCCTTTACCTCTTGATGGATAGGCCCTGCTTAAGGCGCAATGTAACGTCACATCGCAAAACTAAGAAAGATTATATGATTTGCTGTCTTCTTCTCTGAGCCTCATCGAACACCAGAATATCTGTCTTTGATATTTTTTTTTTCGGTATTCCTGAACCGACACGCTTCCATGTGTACTGGAAACTTTGACTTCTAGGTCTTAAAGCGAGTATAAAATGAAAATTCGTAAGGCATGCTATTTGCAGGAATCGCTGAAAATATCTGCATTGGCTGAGAATGATCCCCGGTACCTCCTATCTGGGCTGAATGACTGCAACTTTACATACACACATAGAGAATGCATCATGACGATGATTTTCTGCTTCAAGGTATTTCACTCACCCAATGGCCAGCGCCATCTTCTTCCCAGCATTCAGGGTGGAGAGCACTTACAGATAGACTAGGAGCGCCTCAGAAGCGGACACGGTGAATGTCGCCTTCGCACTAGAGACCGTAGCTGTCTCAACAGTCTGGGTGCCCTGAATGACACAGGTTCCATTCGCAAAGGTCTGGCCAGCAACAGTCGGATTGCCACCCTGGTCAACTCGGGACGTGGCATACGGAGCTGTGAGACGCTTCGCAGTGACGGTAGACCCAGAAAGGCCCGAAAGAACGAACGTCTGCGACGTACGGGTTCCGGTCGTGTAGTAGTCGGAGTTATATAACAGGACCTTGATGGGTGACCCAGAGCTGTATATAGCATATGCTGCATACGCTGTAGTTTGGTCCTCCAATGGTGCGATTTGATCCGCACCGGCCAAGGCCATGGTTGCGAAGTAAGCACCGTAGTAGGGAGCGCCCATGTCGTATCTGCCCCACCAGCAGTACTGACCTGCGATGAAATTCAGCAAACAAAGCTGAGTTGTACTTGGGGGTGATGACTCACAGTTTCCAATAGTCCCTTGGTGGAAGTAGAGAGCCTGTAGTTTGGAGGTCAGTACGTAACACTCCTCCTCGATGTCACATTGCGGATGGGACAAATCTTACCTGTGTGCCCATAATCACCGTTTGCATAACATAGTCCAAAATCCAAAGGGCTGCACCGAAGGTCGGGCTGATACCGCCTCCACCTTGGGTTGCTAGAACAGTCGTTAGTAAATCTTTTCTTTGACGAAGGTCAGACTTACCAGAGTTGGTTTCGCCGAAAATATGCGGTTTACCCATATTAGAAGCTGCAGTAATCTCCGAGGAGAACCCACTAATCTGAGACTTGATATCACTATGTCCCATCAGAGTGGCCAGATTGGCCGTGCTGGCTGACTGAGGATAGTTGTGCGAGCAATACGTCTTGACGTAGTTGTTTGCAGTTCCTTCAACCGCAGTCAATCCAGCTATGCTCATGGGAGCGGTGCCAAAGAATACTCCCGCTGATATCCTATCCGTTGTGGACAAATTCCCACAGACTTGATCCTGCCAAGTAATCTCGGAGGCATAGTCGGCTGCAGCGGTCCACGATGCGCCGCCAGCGATGGGATCACTGCTCGTGTAAACTGTTTGATGTGGCTGGATTAGCATTTGGTTCAACAGATAGAAAAATTCCTACTTTACAGTTTGGCTCATTGCCTAGCTCCATGGCATACAGATTAGTCGCTTGGCTTTGAGCCAGCTTTGCGGCAGCAATGGTGTTGGAAATATTATTTAAACGACGGTTGAGACCAAGAATTACTTCGCCACCGTAGCTTGCGGCCATTGAAACGAATGATGGCCCATAAGTGAGGGATGTTGGGGCAGCGGTCGAGGTGGAAACGGTATAGCTGACTGCCTGACTCAGTGATGGGTCATATGTGGCACGGTCCCTAGTCGCTGTCAATATCGACACAGGTTGGAGATATAAATATATTTGATCTTACTGAGTTGTGCCTCCAATTCGAAGAGGCGGCCATGTTCCCGTTAGGTCTTTCAGGTTCGCAAGACAGGTCGTGGTTGCCGCAACATCGCTCATGTACGCCGGAAAGGTAAAGAATTCCAGCCTTAAAGGAGGATTAACGGAGGTACCAAAGGAGTCACTATGGTGATACCCACGAGACACCAACAGGAGCCGCTGAGAGCTGGCCGCTTGAATTGGATGGCGGCGACGATGGAACAGTAAAGCTCAGGGTTGCAGCTGCGACGCTCCATGTCAAAAGGGACGAGACGAGGACAGAGTGTCCCATCCTTGCGTTCTTTGGATTCTAAGTTCTAATGGCTTCAAGATGTCAATTGTATCCTTTTTATCCAGGACGATTCATCTCTGGGTATAGGGAACCGTTTTATAGACCATAACGCGTATGATATTTCTTCGCCATACATAGCCCTAGCGACAACCCCACACCACTATATGCTCAACTTGGGTTTCTCCACACCCCAGACATTCTCCAAGGCGTGCTCCAAGACGTGCGAGGGTACGGTTATGGATCGAGAATCATATGGCCATCATATGCTCTTAATCGGCAACGGAAACTGGCTGCAGACGGTGTGAATTATCCCGAACTTCCCCAGCTTTGTGG
This sequence comes from Talaromyces funiculosus, assembly GCA_004299765.1. NCBI lineage: Eukaryota > Fungi > Ascomycota > Eurotiomycetes > Eurotiales > Trichocomaceae > Talaromyces > Talaromyces funiculosus. Next base: position 310,409 of record CP036237.1, read on the forward strand.
AGCTCCCCGCATTTCCAATTGCCGATTTTATTCCACCATTCTTCTTCCAGGAGTAGCAGTTGACTGACTCCGGGCCAATCAAATGTTTTCTGCGACAAGAGAGCAAAAGCCAAACAGAGATGCAATGAACACCTCTTTGCCTTTGTTTCCTTGTTGAGAATCTTGTCCACTTTTCTTTTCTAGTTCCTTCCACTCCTGCAACTAATTGCTGAGCTCAGCTCTGGTTGGCCTTTCGTAAGTCACCAGCTGCTTAAGCCTTCGATAGCATTGAAAAATATTCAACTGACCGGATAACACAACAACAGGTTTGAGCTTTCACTCTTCCAGCCCAACCGTTTCATGTTCCAGCAACAAGCTAGGGTTTTTGGCTAACTAAGCAGCAGCAGGAGGTGCAAGTGTCCCTCATCCAAATTATTTGCAATACTACTCAGTACATGCGTTTCCTTCTGACCCCTAGAACATCTATATCCCCAATGGCAATCAACGAATCCGTCCAGATCTAGGGCTAATAACACTTACGGAGATCACACACACGATCCGTCTAAGTTCCACAGTATCAAACAATATTTCTACGGCCGGACAGAGAGTTGGAGTGATTTTTATTCAAGTGGACTTTGCATCCTACTAAATTAACGGTGAACGATCGCTTCGCCGCTCATACAGACTTACCAAGTCTGATTCAGGTTGATTGTTAAAAGAACACCGGGTGAGTGTAAAATGGCCAAGGTAGGATTTGGTGATATACTAAAGACCTGTTAGCATCTTTCAACCTATTAATATAGGCGAATTCAGAACCAGTACAGTGGATACATAGAATTGGCCAGCCTGTCTTTCGGTGTACGTCACCCGACCACGACAATACAAGTCTACCCGAAGTAACTTCAACGGCGAGCTAGATCATAATTCTCAACGCGAAAATGGTGTCAAAAGAAGAGAAAAAGGTACCTTATCACATAGTGCACTTTCGTAGCCATGAGTCTGACCAACTAATTAAATAAGGTCATCAATGCTCTTCAGGCAAACTGGATCTGGATCCCCAACTGGGTTGACTCCTCGAGCCAAAATACAGTGGGCAGGATTGTCAATTTCAATCGCAAAATCACCTTAGTCTCGCCTTCAACTCGGGCAAACCTCTATTTTTCAGCTGATACGCGATACAAAATGTTTGTCAACGGAGAGCGTGTTGCTGTTGGACCGACAAGAAGCAGTCCTTCAATCTGGTACTATGACTCGCTTGATATTGCGCCCTACCTGAAGCCTGGGGAAAATGAAATTCGCTTCGGCGTACTACGGTACTTTGCGAGCTCGCGTGGAGCTATGGCCTTTGAACGAACAGTACTTCCGGGATTGACGATTGTTGGCCATGTGGAGGCTGGTGACGACACAATTGACCTCGGCTCCCACCAGGGCTGGAAAGCTGCTCCTGACGACTCCGTTCAATTCCCATCGGGATTGGTGGACGATGTATTTCTGCATGTAAGTACGGCTGGTTGGTTGCCTCACATTTACCTTGTGCTGATTCTGCCCGTGTTCAGATTAGCGAACGCATCACTCCGACGGACCCAGCTACTGAGGTTACCCCGGTTCTATATGGTATCAAAACTTTGAACGGGGATATCGCTCCTTGGCCTCTTGAACCACGTCCAATTCCCATGCCTGAGTCGACCCCAGCAGTGGTCAATACGATCAGGGCGTGTGAAAGCAGTTTCACTGCAGACGATTGGACTGCCTTTCTCTTAGGCGATCATCCCTTGGTTCTCCCCGCAGGCTCGTCACACATTGTTGAGATGCAAGCAAATAGTCATTCCACCGCTTTCATCAAATGGACTTTCAAGGCCACCAACGAGCCTTCAGAGATAAAGCTCAAAGTGACCTACTCCGAAGGATACGAACTCGAACCTCGTTCCTATCCCTTCTTCAGGTCCAAAGCTGATCGATTAGATGCCGAACGTGGCCATATCATAGGTCCGTATGACGAAGTTGTTCTCAAGGCCTCGGGGATGGAAAGCTGTTATGAACCATTCTGGTTCCGGACCTTCCGAGTTGCACGACTTGAAGTTGCTGTGGGTGAAGCGTCGGTTGAGCTCAAGTCGTTTGAAGCAACCCAGGTCAATTATCCTATGGCGGTCAAAGCCAGCTGGAAAGAACTAGGGAACATACACAGCGAAGATATTTGGGATGTGTCTATTCGTACAATGCGAAACTGCATGTTCGATGGCTATTCTGATTGCCCCTTCTATGAACAGCTTCAGTAAGTCTGCCCACCAAGGCGCGAAAACTACGACTGACTGTTACTGACACCACCCGCTTGCTACAAGGTACTCTGGAGATACTCGCTCTGTTGGTTTGTTCCATTATCTCTTGTCTGGCGATGACCGATTGATGCGACAGGCTATCGGTAATTTCGCCGCTTCAGTGACACCTTGTGGCCTTCCTCAGTCTCGGTTTCCATCGCATTCCAAGCAGATTATTGCTGGATTTTCCCTTTACTGGATCCTACAAGTATGCGATCAATTCCTATATTTTGGAGATAAATCTTTTGCGCGTAAATTCGTGCCACGAATCGACGGGATCTTCGAGTTTTTCGATTCTCACATCGACGAATTGGGCCTTATTAGTGGGATTCCGGAAGAAATCTGGCAATATGTTGACTGGGTGACAACTTGGGGCGCTACTACCGAGCATCCTGACAAAGGAGTTCCAACGTCTGGTAGAGTGTCAAACCGTCATACATACTTTAGTATGCTGTATGCCTACGTGCTCCGAAAAGCTGCTGAGCTGCTCCGGCACATTGGGCGGCCGGGGAATGCGGAAGAGTATGAGAATCGGGCTGCGAAAGTGCTAGAAGCTATCCGCCAACATTGCTTCGATGGGGAGTTTTTTACAGACTCGACGGCAGACGTGGCAGATGAGCTGTCTTATTCCCAGCATTGCCAGATCTTTGCTGTTCTTTCTGGAGCCGCAACCCCGGAACAAGGTAAGCGCATCCTCTCAGAGAGCTTTACGAATCCACGGTTTTCCAAATGCTCATATATGATGCGATTTTATGCATTCCGCGCACTTGCCGAGGCTGGGGGACAACTCTACGACGACTTCTGGACGTCAATGTTGGCTCCATGGCGCCACATGCTTGCCAATAACCTGTCCACTTGGGAAGAAGATGACGTTCGGCAACGTTCCGACTGTCATGCCTGGGGCAGCGTCCCAATTTACGAATACTGCACGGAATTGGCGGGGATCTGTCCAATAGCGCCGGGATCATCTAGGATTCGCTTCAAGCCTCGTTTGCAGCTGAGTGAATCGATAGACGCGAAGGTTGCTCTTGGAACCAAGAATGTTGCTCATGTCTCATGGCGTCCAGGAGGCGCCGGTGAGAAACTTGTGGAGCTTAAACTTGATCAGCCTGTCGAAGTGACTAGTCAACTTCCGGGAGGGCCCGAGATAGACCACGGGGTAGTGAGCCGTCTTAGCCTTGTATATACTCCGTCTTAGCTTTAGGACATTCGGTAAATAGATCCGTGGCGTATGTATCAGATTGTTGGCTACGATTCTGCCTCTCGTGATTCGGCGGTCCAAGATTGGCCTCTGGCATATCTGTCAGAAGACTGAGTGTCTTCTGGAGTGATAGTAATCACCTTCTGCCTCTGTATGTACCCCACAGAAGCGAATTTTCAGATCCAAAAACAAATAGTTAAGGATACTGAGATATCTTGTAGCATGAAACAATAACGGTCTGAAACCCAGCCTCCCAGTTCGTTTACAGCTCCATGCTTGGCAATGGGTCACCTTGACTTTGGAAGTCTCTTGGAGAAGGAGGATGAACTTTGCAGATTTCAAGTCGTCTGTAATGTAAACTTAAATTATCTATAAAAAAGAGTCTATATATTGGTTTTAAGCCTAGATATTTCTCCTATATTAAAAATAGTAAATAGCTATATATTATTTCTGTACTTATACAAATCTAAATTTAATTATATAATGACGCTGAGCTGCTTAAAGAGTAACTATAGGCCTAGATTGAAATCTATTTAGTAAGCGGGACAAAAGCAGCAGCAGCTGAAAAAGGAAAGCTCTACCTAGTAGTAAAATCCAAGCTTGTATAGTCACCTAGGTACATGTAGAGGACGAACTACGAGATGCTCTGATTGTATATGTATGTAACGCAATTACTTTGATGTTGAGAGAGTGGTGATATATTTATCGTCTAGTGAGATAAACAGGTATATTCTTTGTAAATTAATTAAGGTTACACTCGCTCATTCACGAAACACCCTCCCAGACAGAACGAAGAGATATTATAGTACAATATGGTGGAAGTAAGAAACATGTCTGGTGAAATGCTAGCAATGAAATAAACGCCGATGCCGAAAGGATATTACTATACAGGATGTCTTCGCTCTCAAAGTAAGATTGGTCAAAGATCGTCCGTGAATAAGTCTTGCGCCATCTGTGGGAGAACGCCAGAATCAGATTGTGAACTCCAATGGTTGTGAAGTATGCAACGAATATAACCATGCATCATGCAGGAAGAGAATGAAGTGCGTAAAATTATAGTCTAAAATGGTGAGGGTATCAAGTGGCCGATAATCAAACCAAATCGGCAGGATCGTGGCGAAAAGTGCAATCGTCGCCCTTAAGGCATTTCCCTTCACGCCAGAAACGACATGCCACTGATCCAGCCCGTGGATGTTTCTTGGCTTCGGGGTCGACGTACATTCGCGGACGCTTGGCGTTGCCTTGGGGTCCGTAGCCATTGTTGTCGAGACCACGACCCGTGTCGCGATATCGTTTGCGTTCTGGGTCCTCGTAGAGGCCAGAAGAAGACTGAGCTGGTGGTTGTTGAGTCTGTGAAATTGGGGAGCCAGTTCTCTGACCACTGAGTTGCGAAACGAGCGCTGCAAGATTAGGGGCGATGCCTGGCGGTGCTGTAGAAATTGGCGGAACAACTGGTTGCTGTTGCTGCGCCATTTGCTTCTGTGCATTTAACACGGCAAGGATCTTTTGAAAGTCGATTGGCTGCCCGGACGGAGCGGACACAGGAACTTGAGGGATCTGAGGAATCTGGGGAATCTGGGGAATTTGAGGAACTTGGGGAATCTGCGGCATTACTGGCTGTCCTTGTTGTTGCTGTCGAAATAGATTGATGGTCTGCTCGAGATTTGCGAGAGGATTCGGTTGAATTTGTGCCGGCTGTGGAGCAGGTACAGGAGGTGGCGTAGATTGTGCCTGTTGGGGTGCACTCTGAATAACTTTCAGTAGATTGGCAATATCCAAAGCACCACCCGGAACGACTGAAGCAACAGGTGGTGTAACCGTTGTAGCTGGTGCAGGGGGTGGCGCGGGCTGAGAGCCGACCATCGCCAAGTATCGAGCAGAGCGAGCCTAGTAGAACACAATTTTAGAATATGACCTTAATACTGCTAGAAACATAACATACCTTGACTTTGTCATCAGGCTCTCCAAACGGTAGCTGAGTGGTGGGTGGTTCGTCATCAGTAGGAGCAGGTGGCTCTTTGGGCGAAGCTGGCACGTCCGCTGCAGAAGTATAGAAAACCATCAGAGTGTTGGCTTCTCTGCTTTCCTGAGCTAACTTCTCAGGGCTGTCCGGCTCCTTATTTCCACCTCTCTTGATGAAATTACTCGCTTGATCCTCGCTGCTCAAGTCTTGGTCAACAGTAGCCATACTTGTCCAGGGATGATATTCTTCTTCCTGTGACTCCACCTCATCGTCCTCGTCTTCGTCCAAGTCCTTGTGAAGCTTGAGCATACGTCCTTCGCCTTTGATATCATCCACGTCTCTTTTTAGGTCGTCGCCCATGCCGACAACTTCTTCAGGATCATGAGTAAACAGACGAACCTCGGTGAGAGAGTCGTCAGGTTTCCAGCTGACGCGGAGTTTCCGACGTGCCTCCTTTCGCAGACGCTTCTCGCGCTCTTCTTCGGTTTCAGGTGGCAGGTCATTGGACGGTTTCTTGACGTTGGCTTCTTCTTTCTTGTTGAGGTCTGCTAGAATGTCGCCAAATGAGAAAGCCGGTTTGGCAGGCGCTGGCTGTGGCGAATCTTTTTTATCGGTAGTAGCACCCCCTTTCTCCTTAGCGGCGGCGGCAGCAGCAGCTCGTGCCGCGTTTGAAGTTCCAGGCTTCTTCGATGCAGAAGCCAGACTACCAAAGAGACTAGTTGGCTTGGGGGGAACAATGCTGGCCTTGGGCCGGGCAGCTGTTGCAGCAGTGGATTTATTATCGGCAGCTTTGGCTGTGCTACCGGCAGCTGCTTTAGCAGAAGAACCACTTTTTCCTGCTGCGACAGGGTTCACCACCTTCTTGGTGGCTGGGAGGCCATTCGGCTCTCCGTCACGAGCACGCTTGATCCCTGTGGCGGACGTGTTTGACTTGTCAGGCGTGGCATCTCTAGCAGGCGAGTTGCCATTGGATTCTTGCTTTCGTTTCGTTGATTGAGCAGCATTGTCGATGATCTTCTGGGCCAGGTCTTTGCCGGGCTGAATGCCTTTCTTGATTATCCTTGGTAGAAGCTTCGAGACGTTTGTTTTGAGAAGAACATCGTCATCCATGGTCGTAAAGCGTGATAGTAACTAAAAACCAGTTATTAGTGTGAATCGCTCCGATAAGTTAACAAAAGCCTTACCGTCAGAATGTTGACCAGCAACACGCCCTCATAATCCGAGGCCTGGTGACGATCAAGGAGAAAAGAGTATAAAGCAGAAACAGCCATTGGGTGTTCTCCTAATCTATAAGATGTTAGCTACGTTTATGTTGATCCAAAGACTGTATTTGAAGTGATTAAGGAAGGGATAGTGCTAGAGCGCTGCCATCGCATTAAGATAGCAAAGCATCAGAAGGGGCCATTTCCCACGGAATGCAATCTCAAGGTTTTATTTGCGAAGTTTGGTAGTAGAGACGATACTGCACACTTTTGTGTATGACCAGTGCTCGAATCATGCCTTGCTTGGCAATTAACTATCTTTTTAAGTTCGCTCGCTATCCACTCTGAGATGATTACATGGTAGATGTATGCATTTTGCATGAAGGTTTTAGAGATGCAAGAAGGATGAAGTGCTAGTGAGGTTAGATGGGGAGGAAAAAGTACGTACTTTTCAACAATAGCAGGATGGCCCTTGTCTATGGCCGTAGTAATGACAGCGTTGATAAGTCTCCGTTGTTGGACGACTTTGTTTCTCAGTTCTGATGCCTTATCGTTATTGTTTTGGTTCTCAGCATCCTTCATTGCCTGGCTGAGTGACTTCCATTCATCTCTGACTGTCTTAACAACGTCTTTAAAGGCAACGAGAGCATTCTTGATCCTCTCGACGCTGGGATACCTATTACGTGGTGACCAGATAGCTTTGATGGTATCGTATTGTACAGCTCCTTCCGGATCTGATGGACGTACTGCAGGTAGTGGCGAAGGTTCATCCGGTTCTTCAACTTCTAGCTCTGAATCCGAAGAGTCAGACAGAGAGCCTGATCTCGTCCTTTCATTGGGTGTTTTGAGTGGGTGTTTTCTAGGCCTTCCTCGCTTTCTGGGGCTTGCTACCTGAGCAACTGGTTTAGTTGCTCCATTTGGGGCTATAGGGTAGTGTCAGAACACATGAATCTATGTGTGGGAAGAAGTTGAGAAACATACCTAGCATTCCAGGAGCAGTCGGGTAGGGTGCTAGATGAGGTAGCTGTCCCATGAGTCCAGGGTCTAAATGCTGTCTAGCATTGATTTGTTCCGCATTGAGCTGGGCCAAATTATCTGGAAATGTTTGGTACGCCCTAATAATGTTAGCTTTAAACGTGGCAATAAAGATTGACAAGAAACGCACTTTGGATCATTCGGCCGCTCATATGATGAGGCATTCGGATTGTAGAATAAGAATTGGTTCTGCGTTGATTGAGCTCCACCCGCTGATGCTTGGAGCGAAGAAAGGAATTGTGGATCAATCGTATTTTGAAAGTTCATGCCTGAGGTTGCCGCATTCTCAAATTGGTTGAAAGCACGAGGTTGTGCATTCGCTGTCACATTCGACGGCATAATATACTGATGGCCCTGGGTAGACTGAGCTCCTCCCGACAGTACAGATTGCTGCTGTGTAGATGGAGGTCGCGGAGCGATAGCCTGATGTCGAGACTGTTGCTGAGCAGCATATGGATCGGCAGGTTGTAGGCCTGGTTGCTGATAAAATTGGCCAGTGGTTGAAAACTGATAAGCAAAGTTTTCAGGACTTATAGTACGGGAACTGTAGGAAATCTGATCCTGAGGAAATTGTTGCTGCATTGGATATTGATGTTGATGAGCCAGTCCGTATGATTGACCGGAAGACCCATTTGCCATCTGACCCGAAGACGTGGGTTGACCCCATGCCTGAGGTGTCCCAGAGTAGAAATCTCGAATATGATCATTCTGCTGCGGAAAAGAAGGTTGGCGTTCAGCTTGCTGGCTGGGCTGTGTGAAGATTGGATGATCCCATGTAATGCCTTGTGGGCCTGGTTGTTGGTTTGATTGCATTTGATCTGGTTCTTGAACATCTAGCTCCGGAAAGATACCATCCATATTATTCCAGATATCGTCAGGAAATGGAGACTGCTCAATGGCGGATTGGGCATTATTACCCTGGGGTGGTTGCGGTGTTGCTGATTGCTCCATGTCTGCTGCAGATAATACGTGTAGAGGTCACGTGAGCCAGTGGTTAACGGCGTTTAGTCCTTAAGCACAAGGGGCGTGGAATTAGGAAGGAGCCAGCTGGCCCAATGAACGCAGTGCAGGTGGAGTCTTTATTACCACACAAATTAAGAGGTGCCCGATCTCTCGGGAAAAAAGAAACAAGGATAGCCGGGTCGTGGAAATAAAGGCTGCCTATCGTGTATCGGATCCAGCCAGGGACTCCGTGAAGGTCGGGCAGTCGTCAGGATGAATTTTCAGCGAGACAGCTCCACGACAAGGGATATCCCTCTTCTAGCTTAAGCTGGTTGATTAATAGAAGAGCTGAATTGCAGCAGTGTCTGGCATCTGCTCAGGCGTTAATTTCTCTTTTTCCGGTCAGATCGTTGGGGAGCTGCTGTCAAGTCGCTCTTTAACCAGAGAGAAACGAAAAATCACTGCAAATCACAATACAAGCATGTACAGGAGAATCCCTTTCTCTTAACTCCTCCTCCTGCTCTCTTTCTGTCCAGCTATACTGATGTTCCCTCTCTAGTAGTTAAATCAAAGCAGGCAGACAAAGCCCGTTTGAGTCTTGTGTTGAAACAGATATCTCCAAGTGACGCGTTTTCAACAGTAGCGCCTTCTAACTTGCCTTAAATAGACCGATTAAGTAAAAAAGGTAGCTCTAATACAGAGAGCCAGAAAAGAGCTGCTTCATGGCAGTAGCATCAATCGCTTTACAGGTGTGAGATGATGGAGGTGGTTGAGGTGAAGGTTGAGTGAATGGGAGTGAAGGAGCACAGTGAGGTGAGGCAGAGAAGCGGGAGAAGTTGTTTCGCGTTCCCATATCTGGTTTAGCGAACCACATGATCTGCCAAGGATGCCAAGCTACCAGCTGTTTGTTTTGTTTGTGTGTTGTCTGATTGGCTGCAGCTACGAGGCTTGTGATATGTCACTGCCGTTGCTGCCAAGTGGACGACAGAGTATGATATATCAAAATATTGAGCGGCCTGCTATCGTACTCTGAATCTGAATCAACCTGACCAGTTATTTCATATACTTGGAATTTTATGTGATAATTCCTTTTCTCCACTACTGAAGCTGGACAGCGGCAGACATCGACCCCTGTTTTGTCGCGATGGCCTCGCTGCGGGACCGCCAAATCGGTGAGTTGCTCTCCTGACCTAAGCTACATATTCTCTTCTCTGCATTGAGAATCGAGACTTATTGACATTTGCTATTAGCATCTATTCAACGAATTCTGAACCTCAATCATGACGTCCAAACGTCCGGCGATGCGCAGGCCGACGGCGCAGCGGCCGTCATCCCTCAGTCTACCCCCATCTTGAACGAAGACGGCGACCCCATATGGAAAGTGCTGGTTTTCGATAATAAAGGCCGAGATGTGATAAGTAGCGTGCTACGCGTGAATGACTTGCGAGCATGGGGTGTTACTATTCACTTGTATGTAACTGCCCTGTTCTACTTTGCTGACACTCGCTGACTGACACTATTCAGAAACATAAACTCTCCGCGATATCCAATTCCTGACGTTCCAGCCGTCTACCTCGTTGAGCCAACTGCAGTCAATGCGCAACTAATTAGTTCCGATTTATCTCGCGGACTGTACTCCCCTGCCTACGTCAACTTCCTCTCGTCGGTACCCCGCCAACTCTTGGAGGACTTCGCATCACAGATTGCAATGTCGGGCACGGCAGAGCATGTAGCTCAAGTATTTGACCAATACTTGAATTTCATCGTCGCGGAGCCGGATTTGTTCAGCCTGGGATTGGGCAACGATTCATACTGGAAGATTAACAGTGCCCAGACAAGCGATGAAGATCTAGACAACATCGTGGATCAAATTGTCAGCGGACTTTTTGATGTGAGCGTCACCATGGGCGCTATACCCATCATTAGATGCCCGAAAGGTGGTGCTGCGGAGCTTATAGCCACCAAATTGGATCGCAAACTGCGCGATCATATACTCAATTCGAAGGATAATCTATTTTCGAGCAACAAGAAAACGGGAGTCGCTATGCCGTCATCGCGGCCGGTGATGATAATTGTGGATCGGAATGTCGATCTTGTGCCGATGCTGTCACATGGGTGGACATATCAGTCGTTGGTGCAGGACGTGCTCAAAATGCACCTGAACCGTATCACGGTGGAGACTCTGGTAGACGAATCGGACCCCTCGAAAGGGAAGACCAAAAAGGCGTACGATCTTAACGCGACGGACTTTTTCTGGAAACGCAATGCCAACGTTCCTTTCCCGCAAGTGGCAGAAGATATTGACGCCGAGTTGACGAGATATAAGGAAGACGCGAACGATATTACAAAGAAAACGGGAGCGTCTTCAATTGAAGACTTGCAGAATGATACCAGTGCTTCTGCGCATCATCTCAAAGCGGCTATCACCCTACTCCCAGAACTACGTGAGCGCAAAGCTACCCTTGACATGCACATGAACATTGCCACGGCGTTGTTACAAGGCATCAAAGACCGACAACTCGACAATTTTTTCCAGCTTGAGGAGAACATCAGCAAGCAAACCAAGGCTCAAATACTAGAATTGATAAATGACCCAAACAAGGGTACAGACCCGGCGGATAAGCTCCGGTTGTTCATTATCTGGTTCTTGACAACAGAAATGGAATTGACGAGAGCAGAAATCACACAGTTTGAAGAAGCACTACAGAAAGCAGGAAATGAGGATACTGCCTCAATTGCATATGTCAAGCGTGTGCGAGAAATTACTCGAATGACCATGATGACGAGCTCGACGGGGGCTCCTCAACAACAATCATCTGATCTCTTCAAGGGTTTCTCATCTCTTTCGAATCGACTGACCGACCGCATTACATCTGGCGCACTCGGCGCGAACTTTGACTCTCTCATTTCTGGCGTCAAGAACTTCTTGCCGGTTAACAAAGACCTCACCCTCACCAAGATTACCGAATCGATTATGGATCCCCAATCCGCGTCGAGTTCGGCCATTGCCAAGACCGAGAATTATCTGTACTTTGATCCGCGCAGCGCAAATGCACGAGGCGCCATGCCTACATCATCCGCTGCCCGGGGTCAACAGCAAGGTGGCGCAGGCTCAGTGTCTACCCCCGGAATCACCGCAAGCTTTGGACAGCGTCGTCAGGCCTTCAACGAGGCCATTGTCTTTACCGTTGGCGGTGGCAGCATGGAGGAGTATGGCAATTTGCAAGATTGGGTTGCTCGTACAAGCGGCCAAGCGGGTACGACTGGGTCCGGTGGTTCTACTGGTCCTGCTGGTCCTGCCGGTACTACCATAGCTGCGTCTGCCGGCACACACAGGAAAAGAGTCGTCTACGGAAGCACAGAACTCATGAACGCCTCTGACTTTTTGATAGATGCATTGGGAAGATTGGGCAAGGAGAGCTGATTAAGAAACCAGAAGATAAAAAGATACATGAACCGTTTATGCCGAGCAATACTCTTTTGTTGTTCTCATCAAATCTGGCGGGTTATGTACTGATGTTGGGAATAGATGTATATTAATATTGACAATGACACGCATACCCTTATTCCTTTCTGATGATGAATAAGATGATCTGTCTTTGTCACTCTAGAAAGTACCTCCCCTGGAAGGAGGCCAATACATATTTACAACCCGTATTTAGCCTTAATCTCCTCCTCCGAGAATCTCCTCGTTTTACTCCTCAACATCTCCGCCCTCTCCTCCAACGACATCCCCATCTGCGCCTCCCCTATCGGTACAAGACATTTCGCCAGATACATGTAATCTTTCTGCATGAGCTTGACGGTCATCATGATATAGTCTATATTTTTGAAGACGAGCGCTCGCTCCGTGGCGTATTTGCTCTTTGCCCGCATGAAAGCGGCGGGGTGGTCGCGCCAGTGGCGTCGGGGGTTGAGGTGGTGAGATGTGTGATAGCCATCGTTGAAACAGAAGCGATTTGACTATTGATAACAGTTAGTCGACTAAGAATCAAAAGAAAAGAAAAGACAAGAAAAGGAGGGGGCGTACCGCGACATCGATAAGGGTAATGCTACTCCTCAAGTCGGACGTTGGATCTTCCTCGTCGACAAGCGCATGCTGGCCCCAGTTGCCCACCATGAGGCCTATCCTGAGCATGAAAAGGGGTAACAAGAAGGCAAATACAGTCGCACGCGCATCAACGTAGCGATGCAGGGCTGCAATCGAGATGTACGTGCTCACTTCCCAAAAGAACGCTTTCATCCCGAGCAGGTACTTCCCATGCCGAAAAAAGTAGAGCGGTAATTCAATCCAGACGAAGAACATGAATCGCAGCACATAGTGCGCAAAATCAGGAATGGAGTCGCGCTGATACCGGATTGTAGACGACAGATCGTCCGGGCCGTTGCCCTCAACGTGGTGGTGTTTGATGTGGTGGTAGTAGTATGAGTTCCAGGTATGGCCCATCAATGGGTTTGTGATGTATGGGAACAAAACGTCGAAGGCGTGGATTATGGGGTTGGATTTGGTGAGTATGCCGCCCATGTGGATGTGTTGGTGCATCATGAGCGTGTAGGTTCCGACGTAGTAGCTCTGCATTATCCAATGCAGCACGCCATGGAGGTATGTAAAATGTCGATATAGCAGGATCGCCGACGGGACGGAGGTCGTAAAGTAGAGGAACAAGTGAGTCAACATCACGACATCGGTGTCAACGCGGACGATTTTGCGTGCAATTGTGATGTATGGAACGAGGAAGTGTTTGTATATATATGGATGCAGCTTTGTGCGCAAATAGCCCATGTCGAAGGATACGAAGACGGTGGGTTCGAAGGCCGAATCGGAGGGGTCGTTGAGGGCATCGAGCTGGGAGATGATGGTGTTTTCGTCATTGTTGCTGGCTGATGCTGCTATGTGAGATTTTCTTTTTATTGTTGACCCGTTTGCGTCTTCTTTCCCGGATGGAGAGCCTGAATTGGTGGCTTGGTAATTGGCAATGTCGTGGTGTAGATGCTTGAGAACGATCAAGTCAGCCTCTGGGAGGTTCGGATCAACGAAAGCCTGGAGATCCATGATGTCGGAGGAATTGAGACGAGAACGTGCAGAGCTGTGCTACCTAGCCCCATTCGGAATAGTCTCTCGTTCGAACAAAGCAGAATCGGCAGTTACTATATGCTCAATAGAAACTCGGTTGTTGATATTTTCTCCTTTGGCAGTTCATCAGGAACAAAAATAATTCATCAAATAGGGACCACCGCTCAGCCCGTGACCAGCCCACATTGCGGGCCTCAGGATAAGCTTTTGCTGACATTCCGTGGGATTTCCGGAGGATCCACTACCCCTATCCGCCACCAACCTCAGAGATAAACATCGTGAACTCTTGCTTAGATGAGACCTGTAATTCTGCTCGAGCCGGTTCGAACGGTAGTTGTAGTTGCACACCAAGTAACAAGGGGGATATTATGTGCTCGGCTATAAGTTTAGGGTTCATGTGATATGTTTTCAAAATCTTTTCTATATTTCTGTCACTGCAAGCGAACAATGAACTAATTAATGGTACGTACTGAGCATAGAACGAAGCGGAATGGAAATTGAGTTTGTAGGAGATAGACACAGTTTGTTGTCCATGCGTCAAACTAAACCAACTCAATATGTCACCCTGAAGTACTACTAGTAGGAACATCCTCACCCCCCTCAAAGTTGCATCGACAGAAGGCCGCCATGCCGATTACTGAACATCGCATAGTTTTGAAGTCGACGAACCAAGGCGAAATATGAACCACAATTTCCTCACCTGCGTTGCTTCGTCAAGAGTAACCAGGCTGCCCTTGGGAGTATAAAAACACTATTGCTCTTTCTTTTCTGAACGAGATAGTTTCAAGACCAGTTTTGTTCTTCGAACTATTCCATTGTTGACAAACTCTTGACACAAACACCAAGTCTGACAGTTATATAATATGCAAGTGCCGTCTTCTGGTGAGCGGGTTACGGCATGGTTGTCTCCTGAGTTTAGATTGATATCACAGGCTCCTCCGGGTTGGGCGGGTGATAGGATTATCAGTAATAAGTTAGCGTCTTCTATAATAGCCCTGATCACCCAAGATGCTGCTCGTTACAGAGGATGATAACCCGACATCGACAGTGACTATGAGGAGGAAGCCAACAATATGCAGGCTCAGGTGACTATCACACCGTATTGCTTTGTCGCTGAACTCACCGGTCAGTGTGTATATTTAGCTCGAGCGCAGCCAGTGTTACACACGGCCCTGTCGGCCCTGCACCCGCACAGTAAGTTTTGCCCGGGCGAACAAGTGAGATTTCCGACGCCCATTAATGGACGAGCTTTTGGACGGAATTCGGCTGATGCATCCTGACACATGCACAGTGACTCGTGACATGCGAGCAACTAAACTCGGCCCAATGGTACCTGCCAGCGACCATCGAGGCATCGCCGATGACCGCATACTCCGCGTCGCTGGGGCCTGTGGTGGCTTATATATTAACCGTCCCATGCACCACGACATATTCGTGGCCGAAGAAAGAGAGTAGCATGAACATGGAGAGAAACGAGTCAGCGGGATACGCCTGTAAAGTAAAAGAGAGACAGAGAGACAGAGTCATCAGCAGCAACAAAGACGAGGTGAAGAACAACCGTGAATACTCGGAAGATACTAGAAAGGCTTCCGCTCTGGCTGGTCCGGGTCACCCACGGCACTGTGAAGCACACAAAAGGTACCGCAGTTGCATATGCATAAATTACTTGACAAAGGGTCTAGACCCGTCGACGTGGACTTAGATGGTATTCCGCTGCTTTTTTTGGTACTGTCGGTGACTGATATTGAATGCATTTGTCACAGCCTTTTTTATCAGTCGTATACCTGCAGTAGTTAATCTT
Organism: Talaromyces funiculosus; assembly: GCA_004299765.1. Taxonomy (NCBI): domain Eukaryota; kingdom Fungi; phylum Ascomycota; class Eurotiomycetes; order Eurotiales; family Trichocomaceae; genus Talaromyces; species Talaromyces funiculosus. Next base: position 325,921 of record CP036237.1, read on the forward strand.
CCAGCTGGTGCCATATCCCATCTTCAATAAGAGTAGCCTTCCGCCAAAAGATTCTGGGGTAGATATCGAATGTATGATTTCTCTCTATGAATTCTGATTCTGCCGGCAGTTGTATGATTTTGAGTCACCTTCATCAGGTAATATTTAGCCCGTTTGTCTCTTATTACTAATCTGTTGTTTCTCTTCATTCTTTTATGCTCTATGCTGCCTATTTTCTCTATGCTCCTGCGCGTTTCCTGTACCAGGGCTAAGCTTGATATGTATGTGTTCATAAAAAGGGCCACTGAAAGAATAGTGAACAGCGGTTCTTTGTTATTTCCTCTGTCAGCACTCTTCAGTAATTATGACAACTCACATCCACCACAGTGCATGAATGATAGAAAACTCCGATCATGCCTGCACGACGATCTCCTAGGTGGCCTCGACCAATCGTCATCAACCCCCAGATCTCGCCACATAAACAGACATTTATCATATTGCACGATCGGGGCTCGAATGCAACCGACTTTGGTCCAGCACTGCTGTTTCGACCATTCCATCGATCTCGAAACGCTAGCATTACTCGGTATTTTGCTGCGCATTCTACAACAAACTTACATAAAGCGTTTCCACACGCGAAGTTTGTCTTTCCTACCGCGTCGTTGTTACGTGCAGCAGCTTTTACAGAGAGCTTTATTCACCAGTGGTTCGACACGCATTGGCCCTTGACTGAAAACAATGATCACAATTCCCGCAATAGCCTCGACGAGGAGTCGCGTTCCGATCTTCCGGTTCCAGGGCTGCGTGATGCTGTGCGATATGTCCACGACCTGATCAAGGCGGAGATCAGAATTCTAGATGGTGATGCTAGCAGTGTTGTCATCGGCGGCTTTAGTCAAGGGTCAGCAGCCTCCCTGATCTCAGTACTGTTGTGGGAAGGAGACCCCCTCGGAGGATGGTTTGGGTTGAATGGTTGGCTGCCTTTTGCTGAGGAGGTTATGAACGCCGCTCAGCAGGACAATGAGCACGACAATGAAGAATCAACACCACTTGTTAAGGGCACTGCCCTGTTACGTAGGAAACTCGATGTTCCAGATTCCTCACAGACCGGCGATGCCGCGGAACAGGGTTCGTTGAACATGCCCCTATTCATCGCCCACGGTACCGAAGACAGAACCGTTCCGATGAAGCTCGGCCGGCAGACGGCGGATACTCTCAAAGATCTGGGCTGGGGAGGCCAAAATTTGCAGTGGAAGGATTATCGTGGTCTAGCACATACCTACTCTGAGAAAATGCTGAGTGACATGGTGGAGTTTTTCACGGAGCGGCTTGTATGATATTTGGAATTGATCTTTTTCGGGTTCATACTTTAGGGGTGTCCGGTGCCTGGACACATCTCAGTTTCTCTTTTGAGTCATCTCCTTATTAGTTCAATACCCAGTGACGTTCCCATTTTACTGCCAAAAGTTGTCTATGAGCTCCGCTTTGCAGCCCTGAATGGATGCATGTGCCATTCCGTGCTTGTCTTGTCCCGCGGTCCATGCTTATGCCACCATACTTGCTCCTAAACATGGATATAATGGTTCATGATATCGACAATAATCTTCTGAAGGTAATAATTATCGCAATTAAAAGTGTCGTACATAGTAGTAGTGTAGCGAAAAAACGAGGGATCATCATGGGATTGTACCAGCAGCCAATCACAATACCGCCTTCATGGATCCAATGACGGTTAGTCAGCCAGCAATCCGGATTCCCTGATCGCATAGTAACAACTTTTCTTCTCCGGGAGCTCTCTTCATACCTTCCTCTTTTTATCCGCAATTGCCATTACTTTGGCTATTACTGGCGCCTTCTCTCTCTTTTAATAATTTCATAAGGAATTTTTAATTGTACTATTTCATTTTTCTTATTTCCCCCATAGAAGAGCTGCATTGCCACAGACGTGTCGTCGAAAATGGCAACCACACCAGCTACACAAAATGTCGTGATAGACACTGCATCCCTCTCACCATCCACATCATCATCAATATGGGATCGCGTCTCCACCTGGGTATCCGAAAATAAAGCTGTCGTGTATACGGTCGCCGGTATCGCCGTGGTCGTGACGGGTGGAACGGTATATTATCTGTCGACGAGCTCCAGCAGCAAACCGCAAGAACCCGCACAGCCGAAGAAGAGCAAGAATCAAAGGCGGAAGGAGAAGAAAAAAGCCGAAGAGGAGAAGAAGGCGCAGGAAGCTAAGGCTACTGCTGAGGGTGAGTTGCGTTCGTCTGATTAATGCTAATATTTGAGTGTTGACACCAATATAGACGTCAAGGCCAAGGTTGAAGATGTCGATGAATTGCCCGAGGTAGATGAGACTACTGTCGATGCATTGTCCGAAGAGGTACTCCATTTTCAAACGTGCCAGCAAGTATATCTCGCTGATTTTCCCAGACACGAAAAGCATACGCCGCCAAACTCAAGGCCGCCGGAAACAAAGCCTACGGATCAAAGGATTACAATCGTGCCATTGAACTATACGGAAAAGCCATCTTGTGCAAACCCGACCCCGTCTTCTACTCTAACCGCGCCGCGTGCTGGAATGTCTTGTCTGAATGGGAGAAGGTGGTTGAAGATACTAGCGCAGCTCTTGCTATGGACAACGAATACCTCAAGGCCCTGAACCGCCGAGCCATCGCTTACGAGCATTTGGAGCAATATGATAGCGCACTTCTTGATTTCACTGCTAGCTGCATTATTGATCAATTCACCAATCGTCAGAGCCGCGAATCCTTGGAAAGACTGTTGAAGAAGGTTGCAGAGAAGAAGGCTAAGGCGATCATGGAAGCAAAGGGAAAAAGACTACCCGGTGCTACTTTCGTCGGCAATTACCTCCAAAGCTTCCGCCCCCAGCCCATCCCCGCTGCGCTCGATTCTGAGGATCTTGACGAGGAAACTGGCAAAGGACAAATGCGCAAAGGTTACGTAGCCATGGAGAAGAAGACTGGTGAAGGATACGACGAGGCTGCTCAGGCGTTTGAGAAAGCGCTTGAACTGGGTGACCTTGGCGAACTTGAAGGCGATGCATTGAACCACCGTGCCACCTTCACCTACCTACGGGGTGATGCCCAGAGTGCTTTGGAGGATCTCAACAAGAGCATCGAGATTCAGCCGTCATTGACCCAGAGTTATATTAAGCGCGCCAGTTTGCATCTCGAGTTGGGTAAGTTTATTCCCTCGGGCTTTTATGGTCTATACTAACAATACGTTATAGGCAACAAAGATGGTGCCGTTGATGATTTCGAGCTCGCTATTGCACACAACAAAGACGACCCGGATATCTATTACCACCGCGCACAACTTCACTTTATCCTCGGAGAATTTGCCGAAGCCGCCAAGGATTACCAAAAATCGATTGACCTCGACCCATCATTCATCTACTCTCACATCCAGCTCGGTGTCACACAATACAAGCTCGGATCCGTTGCCTCCGCCATGGCCACATTCAAACGATCAGTGAAGAAGTTTGAAACGGTGCCGGATGTTTATAACTATTACGGTGAGCTGCTGCTCGACCAGCAGGACTACCAGGGAGCCATTGAGAAGTTCGACAAGGCTGTTGAGATGGAGAGCAAGACTAAACCTACTGCAATCAATGTGTTGCCTTTGATCAACAAGGCTCTTGGTATCTTCCAATGGAAGCAGGATTTCAAGGAGGCTGAGAGTCTCTGCCAGAAGGCTTTGATCAGTAAGACTTCCCTATTATGTTACAAGGCTGTATAGTTGCTAATTTTTGCAATAGTTGACCCCGAATGTGATATTGCCGTCGGAACTATGGCCCAACTTCTCTTACAACAAGGCAAGGTCGCCGAGGCTCTCAAATACTTTACCCGGGCTGCGGAGCTCGCCCGTACCGAAGGTGAAGTGATCAACGCCATCTCCTACGCAGAAGCCACCCGTACACAGCTCGAGGTCCAGGAGAAATACCCTCAGCTGGCTGCCCGTCTACAGACGATGGGCGCTGGTTTCGGTGGTCCTCCACAAGGAATGTAAAGTGGTGGTCAAAGACAAAAGTTTTGCACAGACGTTGGACACTTTATTTCTTTCTCTCATCTCCTCACCTTTAGACTTTCTTCTTCTCAACTGTACATTTTCGGTCATCCTACAGACTCGGCATCGATTCGATCTATCCGGTTTTGCGATCTTCGGGGAGTTTATCACCATATCTGCTGTTCATGTTTTTAATGTGTTTTTATTGTTGAATCCTTTTTGCATGTGTAACATCTCTCGTTGGCTGAGTCACCAACCAGCATGATCCCTGTTTCTCTTCTTCCGGTTCCTTGGCCCTCCGTGTCATTCTTATGTATGTTTGTGCTGTCGACCATGGTTCATTTTCGCGCCGGCAGGTTGTTTTTCGTTAAATGTTCAGCCTGAGGGTATGGTGGTACTGCCTGACTGATCGATTGGTGAGATGAGGCTGATTTTGAGGGTTTGCATCGATCAGTAAATACGGTTGAAGAATTGGGCCCTTTTGTAACATACGCAAATTGAATTGAATTGTGTTTATCAGGTCAGGTTATATACTCGCATGAAGTCTTGAGAAAACACTTAACGCGGTTGGTGGAAAAGTGGACGCGTGACCCGCCGGAGAGCTTTATCGAAGTGGGTCCTTATCGCATCAGATGACGACTGCCTGGAAATCGAGGCTTCTTGCGAGTCGATGCGTCTGTGTCTATTAAATAGGAATTGTATATCTGTAACGCTAAGTGCCAGAGCCTGGCTCTGTGATCGCAGTAGCTGGTCGTATTAATTTTGCTGTTGGTTGGCTAACCTCCATCTGTGGTTGTGTCGGCGTCATCGTGAATGCCTCTTGTGTTGCTGGGGAAGGCACGGAACCTGATGCCGCCGGTACTGTCCAGTATTCTGTACGACATACATGATAAGCACAAGCAGATAAGTTATAAATAATTACCGTATACAATCGATTGTAATGGTATGTACGACGTATTGCATCTGAGGAAGGAGCCAGTCGGAGTCGGCTCTTATCGGGAGCTGAGACAACCCCCCGGCCGGACTCTCTTTATCTCCTTCCATTTACCCCATCTCTTTCTCTCTGTCTCCCCTCGGTCTCTCAGTCGCTCCCTCATTTACTTCTTTGTTAACAACTGGATACCTCATCTATCGACCTCGTCTCGATACGCCTCATCGACTCGACACGACACCGATACGGCCGACATACACGTCAGGTCTCAAAGTCAACTGTAGAACCCCACTCCACGATCGAGTCACCTTTCAGCCTAGGAGCTGCCACCTCCAACACAAACTCTATTGGCCATACTCCTGAGCCAAGTTGCCAGCAAACAGGGCCATCTACCCCCCTCTTTCCACCCCCAATCTGACGGGTCTATCTGCCTAGCTGATGACCCCTCCATCTTATACCCTCCGAGCAGCTCCAACTCAACCTGCTCCTTTGTATCCTCTTCTTTCCATCGCATTCAAGTTGGGAGGGATCTGGCGACATAACTATTGATTGAATTTCGAGCTTTTCAGTGCACTTGACCTCTCGATACTTACTCAGGTGGGGTAACAGCAGCTGTATACACAACTTTGGGAAGGGACAGTCCGTTCTCTGTCTGGCCCTTCGTCATAAGCTGCTGCTTCTCCCCGTCTATTTATCCTTTCAAGCGGTATTCCAGTCCAACATAAATATCATGGCTTGTGAACAAGGTGTGTAATTTTTTTCTTCTTCTTCTTTTTCTCCTTCTCCTTCTCCTCTTCCATCATTCAACTCCTCACAGATATGGCTAACGTTATTGGAGCGGTCGTTACCCTGACCCCGGTTTATTCGCCGGACACTCTCCCGTTCCGATCTCTCACCTTTTTATCGAACAATGATACCGTGCCTGTCGGTCGAGCGTCGAAATCAGAGACTAAGAACCTCGTTCCTAGTCACGATAATGGCTGGTTTGACTCTCGAGTCATGTCTCGTGAACATGCTGTGATCGGTGTCAAGATGGAGGACAAGGTAAGTTTACTACAGCACGGTACTTGACAAGTTTCCATTATTAACTGCTCATTTTAGACGGTCTACGTCCGTGACCACGGCTCTCTACATGGAACACAGCTCAACGACGTCAAGATTACACCAAAGCAGAACACTACTGTCAAGAGCGGGGATGTGTTGACCTTTGGGAGTGAGATTTCTCGAGGAACTCGTAAGTGACAGGTATATTACCATCGCCGTTAACTTTGACTAACAGTTTTACAGAAACTTTTCGACCCATAGCCGTCCGTCTCGACTGCCAGTGGCACGAGAAGCGTGTCAACTCAACTACGAAGCCAACCACAAATACTTTCTCCGTCCCCGATGAAGAAGATGACGTAGTCGAAGTCGTTAACTACAAGAAAGCCTCAAATCAGCAAAAGTCCTCCCCGTGGTCAGATTCGTCCGACATGGAATACGGCAGCGACATGAGTCGGCCCCTCGATTTGACTTCTCCTGTCACTTCACCTGAGTTCAAGGTCTCCCAGTTGCCCGCGAAGCCACTTAATGATGCAACCGTGGCTACTACCATCCAACAGACTACTTTGACAACTAGTGAAGCTGTGGTCCCCCCATCCAGCCCGCCCTATCATGCAGCGTCTCCTGAGATATCAGATGATATAAACCATTCTGAATCCGATGAGGTGGAGGAAGACGATGGTAGCGAAGTTGAGGAGTCTGCTGGTGAAGAACAGGGAGGCATCTTCGATGAGGATTCAGAGGACAGCGAAGATGATCATTATGAAGGTAGCGATTGGGGCGAAGAGGCTCAAGCGCCTGCTTTCTCGGTCTTTCAGGGCGGGGTGACTCGGCCAGCAGGAGGTTTCAAGGCTGACGAAGTCGAGTCTTCTGCCCATGATGAGAACGGAGCCTTCTCTCAAATGCCAGATCAGCCGATTCTGACAAACCATGCTTCGGTACCAGCTATGGCTACTCAAGTCGAGCCTCTTACTAGCACAGAGTCGATTCAACAAGGTTTTACTTGGCCAGAATATTTCATTCCACGCGTTCCCAGCCCGTCAGACAAGGCAATGGCAAAGCCAATTGATATTCCAGCTCCAGCAGCAGCACCTTGTCTAACTTCCACATACCAGCCGTACAGCAACATTGCACCGGCAATTCAGGCCTGGGCTAGCCGTAATCAGGGTTCGACCACCAGCTTTGCCTCCCATGATGCCAATGAGTCATTCCCCTTCGGCCCTCATCGATCATCAGGCGGATATTTGCGACACGCTGCAAACGATATCTCAGGTGGCTATTCTCTGAAGACTCATTTTTTGGCCGACGAAGAACCACAGGCTGTCGAGAAGAGTGATAAGCCCGTACATGCTCCAGCAAATCGTGTTTCGGTTCCGGATATTGTCGAAACCTATGCTCAAAACCACACCTCCACTTCTAATAAGCTGAAACGCAAGGCGAACGAAATGGAGGCTGATTCCAACGATAATTCTCAAGAAATTGGCAATACTCAAGATAGTATTACGGATGCACAGCCGCGCCCTGATCTTCCGGATTTCCAACTCACCCAGTCACAGGTTCCCGAGACTCAGCTGATTAAAGAAGTCGCCCTAGTTAGCAATGAGGAGCATCGTCGTAAGCGTGTTAAGTCGAGCCAAGCTTACACTTTCATGAAGTATGCAGCTGTTGCTGCCGTCGGCGCCGCTGTTGGTAGCATTGGCACCATTGCTGGTCTCTCTTCTCTTCCTGCTGATTTCTTCGGTTAATCTATCTTGATGCTTTTGGATTCCGTCTATATTGTACTGCACGTGTGTTCGAGACATTAGAACCATGGACGGACCAAGACCGTTACGAGGCAATGATGCCTTTCTGACTACTATGATGGCGTTGACCGGGCGTTTGACCATGGCGGTGTTTCTGAGCTTGATGGGATGAAAGGGGATACACAATTTGCAATTGTCAAGAAACGGGATAGGGGCGGACACGGTTTGATGATGCGCTGCCAATGGGTTGGTCCTGAACGCATGGAGGAGTTCACGGCTACGGTTTCTTTTTTGTTTTCTTCTTCTTATTTTCGAAACATGGGTTATTTATTAGTATGCCTAGGCAATCTCAACTATTACCTGCTTGCTAAATTTATTGGTAGCCTTTGGTATTATGTTACACTAATGTGCTTTGATGGTCATACTGTAGGTAGGCGGTGTTTTCATTCTTAATCTTTCGGTGTCAGAGCAGTGATAAATTTTTATCTAGAGCTGTACGTCCGAAGACAACACGGTAATCCTTCAAGAATATAAAACTCTCTAATTGTAAATCCCAAATCAAGACCAATCACCGTCAAAATGTATCTTCTCGCCCCTTTCAACTTTACCTAATAGTTCCTTGATAGTCCATGGTTTGTATGTATATCCCCGGGGAATGTTTTTGGCTTCGAAAGGCATCCCAGAAACGAGATGATCAAGCACTTCGCCGTAGTGTGCGTAGGTATACTTTTCCGAGTCATACATAACCAGCCAGTCGCCAAGGTTGACTTTGAAAGACTCTTCATTCTCGTCATCAGCTTGGTAGACTGGATTGCTCTGTTTTTGGTGGTTCATGAAACCGCTTAACTGTACGCAGGAAACACGCTCGAATCTGTACAATTATCAGAGTCGTACACACATGAATGTATTGAGGTCAAGGTGCCTACCGAAGCTTATTATGAATCTTCGTTGCTATCGAGGCGTTGCTCTTCCCACCGATCTGAAGACAAGTCGCGAGTGAGATGGCGTCCTCCATTGCCTGTGTAGCACCGCTCCCAGACGAAGGTAGGAATGTGTGCGCACTATCTCCTACTTGCACGACTCTTCCACCGGGCGAAACCCAATTCTCTCGGGGATCACGCCACATGATTTCCCAGTCAATGATGCCATTCTCTGGTGTTGTCTTGATCAGGCGTTCGGCGACTTTGGGGAATCCCGGTATCTTGGAGGTTATTTTGAGGACTTTGGATACGTCGACTGTTTGGTTCCAGGATTCCATGCCCTTGCCGTCGCTCTATGACATGTCAGTGCTGTTCCACATAATCAAAAGAGGAAAGAAATACCTTATGAGTCATCAGCCAGCACATAATGTCTGAATATCTCTGTACGAAGAAGGACATGTTGTCACTAAAGAAAGTGTCAGGCCCTTTCGAAATTGAATACAAGAACAAATTGTAGAGCACCCACCCTCCCCAAATCTCAAGACAAGGCACATCCCCATCCAGCAGAGGCCATCGCTCTCGAACCTCGGGGTCAGATAAGGCTAATTCAACGGGAAAAGAGGTTCTGAAAATGGATATTCCGCTGGAATAAGCCCTATCATCGCCTCCATTGACAAGTTTGTTGCTTTTTGTCCCGATACCGTCGGCTGCAATGACTATGTCTGCCTCCATCTTCTCCCCACCTTCAAGCACAACTCCTGCCTTCTGTCCTTCGACGTCTTCAAAATAATCCGTGACCTTGGCACCAAAAGTGACTTCGATCCCCAGATCCTTGACTTGAGCCAGAAGAGCAGCCACGAACTTGGGGCGGTGATGCCTGTTGAATGGGATGATTCTTTCCGATCCGTCGTTGAGTGTCATTGTTGGTCTGCCGATTGGTACAGGCTCGGGACCTGAGATGCGCTCTCCTGTGAGTTTGTGGTAGGCGATGACCCCGGAGTAGTTGATGCGCTCACATTCGGCGGCGAGATCGGGCCAGTAGTTGTAAAAATGGGCGATGATGTTTCGACCGATAGAGAAGAAGTCTCCTATGTAGTCCCGGATTATTATTACTTCCTATATTGAGTGATGTGAGGGGTGGCTATACCTGCAGTACTAGGGATTGACGATCTCTCGACTACTCTCACGCTATGTCCTTTGCGTCGACATTCGAGGGCTGCTGTCAAGCCTCCAACTCCAGCTCCGACAATCAAGCAAGAAATACCTGTTGGTGGATGAAATTTTACTTTTTCGGTTGGAATGGTTGGTAGATCTCTGTCGAGATCGATAGCTTGATGGAGGCCCATGGCAAAAAAAAGAGAGTATCCTTAAGCTGTTTTGTAACTATGTAGAATAGCCCTAAAGACTGTTTAAGAGTGAGAAAATTCTGTATACCAGCAAGCTGTCGATGAGATATTTATACATATATTTATATTAACACAATACAGTTATCCTCACATAGTCATTTTCTTTCATCAGTCCGACCCTTGCGATAGTACTTCATAGCCATCTCCGTACATATGTAGGAACAATAAGGGTTGTCTGGCGACACAACAAATCGCCTCTCAAGATTCGCTATGCTCCAACCAATCGGGACAAATTTGTCGCTTCGGGCCAAGTTGGAACCTGGCGACTATATTGGTCTCACTAAGTTCAGCTCGAGAGACCAATTGGCGCATTGCTCGTGACTCATCGTTGGTTAGGGCTAGGAACGGAGCTGAGAATCTCGTAGACTAGTATCCACATCTCCGTCTCCCTCCAAACCTCAATGTGGCCAGTTGACACGAATCAAGATTCTAGAGGAGACGTAACAGCTTGGTAAATAGAGGACCTACTGATAATATGATCAGGAAACCTACGAAGAGATCCAGGACCGGTCAGTATTACACCTCCGGGTCCCATATCCGAACTAAAAATTGACAAGTATGCACAGGTTGTCTGACCTGCAGAAAACGAAAAATCAAATGCGACGAAACGCGGACTAAATGCAAGCAATGTATCAAGCATCGCTTCTCCTGTGAATGGCCAGTTGAGCTTTGTCAAACTACCTTGCAGTTTCGCTCCAATAGACGCAATTATTATCCTGCGCAAAACAGCAAACTTCCGATACAGCCGGCCCTAAGTGACCGACATATAGCATGTGCCAACTCTCTCGTTTTATCGCCACAGGACCGTATTTCCCTGGAATACTTCCCCTCGTCTGTCGTTTATGGACTATATGACTTCTTCGAATATGGCGCCCTTCAATATCTCGTTAAAATCGTCGCTCCTCGCAGCAAGCTGGTCACACAAATGATCCTTGCGCTGTCTGCTAGCGAAATGCGCAAAAGCAGCTTGATAAATAATAATCATTTACTAGCGAAGAGTGAAATCGACGAGGGTTTAGTTTATTATACGCGAGCCCTTCAAGAGCTTATGGAGGATATCTCAACGCCGACACAAGGAGATCAGGTTGATGCAAGGCTGGCTGCTTTGGTCTTTATGATTCATTACGAACTCCAATTTACGGGCTCCGTCGAGCGGATGCAAATTCACTTGCGAGGATTTTGGGCGTTGATTCATAATCATTCTATGTTTGGAGGCCAGCTCGCGAACGATAAGCAATTGCTTTCTAATACACAGCTGATCTTATCTTGCCAATTAATTGGCTGGGCACTGTTTGTCGAATCCTGAGCATTGCGCCCATCATGGAGTAGTCTTGTATCTGACAATGATATAGATATCTCGACATTGCAGCCACTACAGTCTTCGGAGCGTCTTCCTCTCTTCTTAAATCGGTCCTCAGCTCCGACAATCCAGCACTTAGCACCAACCGTCTATATCGATTATCGCGACTTGGGGACCATCGCCTTTGGGGGCAACCATTGGCAGATGAAGATCTGCTCGCTGATGATGAATTGTACAAAACAGTTGAGCTGGGATGGCAAGTGATGTTGGCTCGTTTCGCCATTTGGGACTTGAAGTCAAGAGGAAATGCTTCCAATGCTGACACTACGGCGTCTTTATTCTCTATACTTCACCGTCTTCTAGGCCTGCGCGAGGTAAGAGCTGTACTTCGTTCTTTTTCCAATTCATGGTTCCTGATTTCCCATTTTCAGAAATACTGCGACGTCCTACACGCAGCAGATGAAGCCCCAAAAGGCCAATGGACACCCAATCTCGAAGTACTCTCACGCTTCGCAGCCTTCTACTGGGCCAACATACTCTTTTACCACCGCATGCTCAATGACCACTACCCTTCCGTAACCCCCCAATACGATCTGCACCGAGAGGCTATATCCAAACTAGTCATGCTTCTCTACTATCGATACAACCAAGATAAGAATCTTCGAAAACAGAGTCGCGTGGTCTGGTGCTACTTTATGGCCGCCACTGAGACGCAGGACCCTGTTCATCGTGACTGGCTAGTGGAGAGACTAGCAGAGGTTCGTGATGTGTCGGTAGAGTGTAAGCATTTATGGACGACCGCCTCTGCCATTCTCGGGCAAGTAGAATAAGCTTAGAAGTGAGTTCGGAGATCGCCATACTAAGCAAATTTGATCTGGGTGAAAAATCAACAGGCTGTATAGAGTAGCTCCAGATGGTAGTGTTAGGGTTATTGAAAACCGGTATGCCGATCACGCCTGGTGTTCTGCGGGACGACGGCTGTGTTCAACCCACTCTGAACCTTCGGCAACGTGAAACCATCCTCAGTATTCAGGTACAAGTGATAATTATGCGAAAATTACAGGTTCATTAAATTCTATAACAAGATCTGCAATAAATCAGAGCAAAACCAATGATTGCCTTTATATACCTAAATAAGCAAAATTTTGCAACATCGGTTCTATAGTGTAATGGTTAGCACGGTGATTTCTGATGTCGCAAATTTGGGTTCGATTCCCAATAGGACCTTCTGTCTCCTTTTTTTGGGTCTCTTCCGTTTCGTTAACCCTCACTTTCGTGACATGGCTCAGGGATAGTCAAGTATCGAAGAAGAATGGTCCACCAAATATTTGCTTGCATGATGTGTCTTGAGAGTGTTGATATGTAGGCAATGTTGTATTCAGTCTACGGAGTAATGATATAGGAATATAGAGGACTTGCATCAAAATTTGAGCTTTGTTCTTACTGGGATACGCTTGCAATCTGCCAGCAGTATGCTCTAGGGATGGCAGCCGGGCTGAATGATTCATGTTGAGACAAGATCTCAAAACAATTCAATCAGTTAGATTTGCTTAGGTAGGCCGTAGCATACCACATATCTCTTCTGGAGCGTACTCTTGAACTTCTGCAATCCCTTGCCTGAGGCCTACAAGAGGTTTTCTACTTCCATCATAGTATCCTGAAATATTCACTTCTTGCTTCCCATCTCTTAGTCAGGGATCATTTCTTCCATTCTTCCTGACTTCTACTATCTCGTGAGTGTTTACTTCACAGCACGAAATCATCTCAGTCAACCTCACTTCGTTTTCTACCCTCTTTTTTACGGACCTCGATAAGTATACTGTCTTTTCCATTGCATTCTCCTCTTGTCCCATACAGTTCTTAAGGCCTCAGAATCGTATTGACTTTGTCAGTCTCTTTCCAGTAACTCACGTTATTCTTTTTGCCTTCACTCGAACAGAATCTCTTCAGTTGTCTTCCATATCGAAATCGAGGATTCATCAAAGTTTCATTCATCTCACTTTCAACCATCAGCATATTTTCATTCCTTTGCACCCTCACTGTGTTTTCATATCCTCTTCGGCAACCTTTCTAAGCACTAGAGGATCTCATATCGCACGAGAACTATTCTTCTCAAACATACTCAAAAGTTCTTTTTGCAGAATACCTTCTGCAGATTTCTTCTTCATATTCTCTCCAACTTATACATCTGCGATATCTGATCATCGAAGTTACTTCCAGTTTTTGCTTTACCCCTTCACAGATAATACATCTCTCAAGGCTGCAAAATTCTATCTGCTATTATACTCATCCTTCTATCACTACATTAGCTCCCGATCGTTTCTTCTTTCACTCATCTATCACCCACCTATTATACTATCAGTATACATTGCATTATCGATCCATCGTCCTTACATCTAAACGTCCTCTCAGTCACTCTCCATTTTCTCTTGAATGAAGCTTGTTTCAAGCTACTAACTCGGATCGCCATTTACACTATCTGGCTAGATTCTGTTTACTCCGGTTATTTTTGATACAAATCCTTCAGCACCATCTTTCACTTCTAAAAACCAGACACTTCGAGTATTTCTACATTCCCCAGTTTTGCACCATCGTTCTCGTTTTCTCCGTGCCTGCCACTTGAGACTTGACCTCCTTACTACTCAATCTCGGTTTCGTCAACTTCATTCCCTAATTTATACCTCCTTTCACCCTGCTCTACTTCTTATCCATCTCGGGCCGCTCATTTCATGTTTAGTAACATTGAGCGTATCTCTCACATCATAACACAATTCTCTTATATTTCAAGGGTATCTTCCGCCTTTGCTGGTTTCACTTCATCTTGATTTCTCATTATAAAGAATCAAGACGAAGGACTTCGCGTGGTTTCTAGTCGTGTGGCCTTCAGATCTTACTCCATATTCAAGTCTTCACTTACATCTTACGGCAATTGATCGGGATCCATCGGACCTCGAGTGTAATCTTCAGGATGGCCGAGGCAAAATTGTTTTATCTGACAATTGCACGCAAGCCAGAGGAGGCAGAAGAGGAGGCGGCGGGAGGTAAGTTCTGAAATACGAACTTGAAAATCAGGTTTACACCTACTGACTTCATTACGAAATTGCATAGGCCTCCCAGGTCTTCAACCGAATAAACGCAGAAAGACCACCAAGTCCCCGAGGTCGAGACCGAATACTAAGCAAAGTACGTACGATATCATAGTACATCATACAGACAGACTGCAACCGACTGGTCAAGTTCGCTGACATTGTTTCGAAATCTCACAGAAGATCCAAAGCCAAAGTCGGAGAAAGCGATAATGACTGCAGGGATTGATTTCGGCACTACATACTCTGGTATGTACCCCATTTTCTTGAGAAGCGGATGACTTACAATGCCTTTAGGTTTTGCTACTGCAATGGCCGGGTCAAGCTACAAGGATGTCTCCGTGAACAAAAGCTGGCCCAACTGCGGAGGGCATCAAGAGAAAGTCCCCACAATGCTATCATACGATATGAGAGATCCAAGCCAACCCAAAGTCACTGCGTGGGGCTACGAAACGAAGTCTTCCCAACATACCTATACATGGTTTAAGTTAGGGCTCGGACAGCATCAGAAACAAGAAGAATTCGACGATGAGCTCCTCTACGGAGGGCTGGGTTCCATCACATGCCCTGAAAACATGAGCTACGAAGATCTTGCAACGGATTACCTGCATCTTTTCTATAAGCATATGATGGAAAAAATAGCGACTCAGGTAGGAGACGATACTTTTGATGTGCTTGCCTTCCAATTTGTTTTGGCCGTTCCAGCTGGATGGCCGGATGAGAGCCAGCGCGCTATTCAATCCTGTGCCGAAGATGCAGGATTCGGATCTAGAGAGGGTGATAAAATTTCGCTGATTGCAGAGCCGGAGGCGGCAGCTCTTGCTGCTTTTCATTCCTATGATCCCACTCTTGAAAGCGGTCGAATTTTCAAGGTTTGTCATTCTTGCATATGTCTTGAAATATCGATCTACTGATGCTGACACAGTCTAACCAGCTAAATACAAATGTCATGATCGTGGACATGGGTGGAGGGACTGTTGTACGTATTGACATGTTACTTGTCACTTGAAGGTATATACTAATGTGCAACTATAGGACCTTATTACTTACACAATCAAACAATTGAGGCCTTTTCGCGTTGCGGAGGCGTTTGTGGGATCAGGTAAGTCTGGAGTACTTCCTGTGATGTTTATATATTCATATGAGACTAATTCGTCTTTCTCTGGTACAGGTGCTAAGTGCGGTTCTAGCACAATTGACCGATATTTTAAAAAAATGATGGAAGAACGTTTTGGTGATAAGTATAAGACGAAGTCACCAAGGGTCGTAGGACCAAAGAGCATCTTCATGAACGAGTTCGAAAGTTTAAAACGCCGTTTTGATAGTGATACGGACACTGATGCTCTGCCACTGGCTATGGACCTGGAAAGTAGCGAATATTATGATTCGAATGAGGGTGAAGTTATCTTGAAGAGGTAATTTTCCTCCCAATACGTGATGAAAGTATTCTCTGACAATAGCCATTACAGCAAGGACATGGAGGACCTGTTCCATACTGTTATCGAAAATGTGACGGGGCTCATTATGGAACAAGCTGACAGAACCAAGGCTGAAAATCAGTACCCAATTTCTGTAAGCCAAACCCGTTCAACTTAAATGTTTGATGTTGGCTGTCTAATATAATACTCCAGGCAATTCTTCTCTGCGGAGGACTCGCAGAGTCTAATTATATCCAAACCAGACTAAAAGCTGCTTGTCGGGAATCCATTCCCGACGCCCAGGTTATTGTACCCCCCAGTCCATGGTCTGCAATTTGTTGCGGCGCAGCCATGCGCGAATCGGGGACAAGCTTCATTTCCAGTCGTAGAGCGAGGCGAAGTTATGGTACCGTGCTTCTTGAGCCCTTTATAGAAGGCGAGCACCAGGAAAAGGACGCAATTGAACATCCGGAGCTGGGAAAGATGGTCGAGAAAATGTTCTGGCACATTAAAAGAGTGAGCTATAACATTGCGCGAGATACCACGATCAGTTGCTGACTGTTTTAGAACGAAAAAGTGCTTCCTAGCGAAAAGTACCGATGGCTTAAGAATGCCACTCTACACATTGGCGGTTCATTTGGTTACCAAGGGGTGATCGAAGTCTATCAGAGCGACAACTTCGAAGCCCCGATCTGGAAGTCTGACAAGGGCAAGATATCACCCCATTCCTTAATAGTTATCATGACATTGTTCTGACTGAGTCATGGCAGGAGTTAAACGCCTTGGCCATTTACCCGTCGATTTATCACACCTGCAGCAGCCGTCCAAACGTAAATCGCGTGGATCTACCACTTATATTCCCGAAATCGAGAACCAGATTGGGGAAATCAAGGTCCAGATCGGCCAGGTGATCAAGGACTTCCTGACTGTCGAGTTTGCTGCTCGAGTCGGGAGGCAAACAGTCGGGCTCGCTTCTTTCGAGTATGAGGCTATAGCGAACGGCGAAGATAGCGACGAGAGTGACAAGGACGATCCTAACTATTGGCTGCATCAGCCCTTTAATGCAGAATGAATAGGCGGATTCCGACTTCTTGTAGTATATTCTGCATTAAAGGGGGTTGGCGGTGGCGCGCGAGGAGAACTTGATTACGCAGAATCTATGAGTGCAAATATTGGAATTTATCTAATAATATGGTTACAGAGTTTTTGCGGAGTTGGATTTTATCGTCTTTTGGTATCTTCAGATTGATATACTCTCGACTTAGAGCAGAAAAGTGCGTTAGGGTTATTTGGAATTAATTGGAAACATTGACTCATTCACGTTTGAGCCAGTATGAGAATATGATGAATTCAATCAACTTTGATATTCAATCAAAAGCTAACTTAAAATACTCATACATATAACATGACTCAACGAACTACCGAAAGTCGCGTTGTAACATGTTGCAATAGTCGCAAATGGACTACGACGTTAGATCATTCCGACACAATGGAAAATCATCCTTGTCAATTTGCTCTTCCTGTCGGCCCTCCATGATATACAAATCGAAAAGCAGATTGACATGATATAATAAGCCGAAATATCATGGATACTCCGTGCCACCACGATGACGAAGTCGGGTGGCTAAAATGTTTGATAAATCGCTGAAAATGCTGTTGTTGCTGATGGACAAAAGAATGGCCGTGACAGAGCGTGGTAGATATACAGATAATTGCCAGGCCAGAATAAAGAACATGAAAAATCGTTAATACACCAGTTCGAGACTTCGATAATTCAAGACTCGTCCGGAAGAAGTGGGGTGGAAATGCCCCAAGTGAAAGGTAGACTCCGTAACGCCGCGCTGTTGATCGAAAATAAAAATGCAATAACATAAAAAGAGGAGGCGAGAGGTTTCATTGGTGAGTGATGTTTTCGAGTTGTTTCAAAAAGCATTTCCCGCATGTTTGAATGCTTATCATTCAGTCGTCGTCATCTTCGATGTAGGTCGAAGCATTGGCTTTGTTGGACCCTCCCAACCAGGCCTGGCGCCACATTGTGGTGCTTTCCGAACGCATGGGGCCTCCGGATGCAATTGTAGAAGGGAGGCCTTCGCGGTCACGGCGCATACCCTCCAGAACAGCGACAATGCCGCCATGTCGGAGGCGTTCGAGGACCACGTTCATGCCATCCTTGCTTCGAAGAATGGCATCTCGAGTACGCGTCACACCAATAAGCTCAATTGTCCGTTGAATGCCGGCCGTGGATAAAGACGAAAAGATGCCTCTTTTGGGCGCCTCTTCATCGAGTTCTGAAGAACCCTCGGATGCTTTCCGAGAACGACTGAGCAGCTTCGATTGACCCAAGCGAGAGACAAAGGTGACTGTTGTTCGTACATTCACCTTCTCACCCTCGGGAGGCGTTTCGCGTTCATAATGCTGCTTCTCAACGACACTCAAGATTCCGGTCCATTCCATGTTCCTCGATTCCGTTTTCATCCATCCTTCCTTCGCATCGACCACAGTCGTCTCGAGGATATACGACTGACCTGAGTTTTCGCTTCCGCCAATGCCCTTTGGCAGCAGCTTCAATAACGCAGACGGGATCTTGGATTTCTTGAGGTGCAATCGTGTCGTGTGCAGGCGGTCGGTGTTCGGGTCGACATAGCGCTCAATGACATCGGATGTCAAAACATGTTTGGAGTAAGGGTTCGGGTAACGGAGGAAATAAGCAAGAGAAACGGCAGGAAAGGAGTAGTCGTAGGTAGACACGAGCTCGAAGAATTTCATTTTGGCATTTACTAGACGGCTGGTTCGTAGCTGCTACTACAATTTCGTGTGGTGAGGATTTTGTTTCCACAATCACCGACTAGCAGTTTTTCGTAACCCCCTCGATATCGTACAAGGGATGCACCTGATCAATGGAGTTTGTGAATGTGTGATGGAACAGCCACTATTGGATGATAAATGGAGAGAATCATTGAATGAGCTGATCCTCCTCAGTGAGGCGAAAAAGGGCATTTGGGCTCGGCGGTTCTTTTTGCCGGCCTTTCCTGTTTGGGGCTGGTATTGGTGGAGACCATCACGAGACATCGGCGACGTCCTATTGGCCAATGCTTTCTCCAGCTTCTTTATCTCCGCACTTTACATCCGCCGCTCCTTCCCAGCAAAACATCACCACCACAACAGCGCTCAAAGAACAGATGAGCCACATAGCAGTTCCAATGGCATTTCCAATGGCAAAGTGCCACAGCAGATGGCATATCCCGTTGCTTACCATGATGGCTATCAACAAAGAGACAAACTGCGGAGCAACACCAATTATAATAGCAGTGACTCAAGACAGCACTGCAGCGGACGGCTTATACCGTTACTCACGGGTTCTCCAGCACAATTGCGCCCAATACGCCCAATAACATGTCCCATAGGCGGTGATTTGAAAATGGTTAGATTGTGGACAGCATAGATAAATAGCAGACAGAATAACCGTGAAGTCGATAAGTATCCAATTCTCACAATATCATCGCACACATCTTACCTGGCTAAGCTGAAGCCTCATCACTCCAAAAACCACTTTCGGATCAACCACATTACTCGGACAATGATCACCACCCTTGTTACAACCATGGACGCCAACGTATTTGGCACAGCTGCGTATCTCAAGTCAAAACACGCTGAATTGCAGCAGAAATGGGTGACTCATAGCGAAAAAGTCGAGGAGCTCTGGCGATTTCTCCGACCAATCCAACGTGATATGCTTTTCCGGGCTGGACTCAAACAAGGCAAGGTTCTGAAGGACCCTAAGGATCGATCGATTTTTCAATCTTATGCATTGTATCCCGAGATGAACGTCCGTGATATCACACTCTCTCCTGAACATTTCTTGGATCATTTTGAGTTTCGCGCTACCTCAGGCCTAAAGCACCAACACCGCATCGGCCTCAAAGGTGCAAAGGGCGACCACCAATTTATTGCAGAGAGCATGGTCCTTGACGGGTTACGTTCTAAGCGGGACTTCAGGGATGGGCTCATGTTCTTCTTGGATGAGGATAAATACGGAGATATTTACAAAGCCAAAGACGAAGAGGACTACAAAAGCGTTTTTGATAACCTTGTGTCGAAAGTCGCAGCAGGGGTTGTTGTCCCTCGAGGGGTCGGAGAACTCATTTTGGAACGACAGTGCTATCTAATTCAGCATCTCTGTGTCTTGGTCGACAACACTCTGAAACTTGGAGCGATCATTGACGAAGGGGTTAAAGAATCCATGACGCCGAAAGAGGAAGCGCGTCTTGCTCTCTCGGCTTATCCTGACGACGAGAAACCACACCCAATCTGTGTGCAAGATCTGATCACTGTTTCTGTTGATCGAAAGTTGTCTCTCGAAGCCTATTGGGATCTCTGTCGCTCAAGTCCTGCATTCCTTGCAAATGCAGTCAATCTTTGGTACTCGACTAGGCCTGGCCTTGTGCCAGACGAAAAGGGTCGACGTATGCCCCTTACCTCCGACGAGTACCTCAGCCGTGCTGTATTCGAGGTCATTCACAGCTCTGTCATTGGCATTGCCATTTGGGATATAATCTCTGCTCTTTTACAGAACTTCGTCGATCCATCAGATGACGCAGAGCAAGATATTATCTCTCAGGAAATCTCGAATATCTGTCACTACGAGTATGACCGTGTTCGGAAGGATTTCAAGCGTTTTGTCCAGATTGGCAGTGGCTCTAAATATTTCAAACGGCTCTCCAAGGTATTCGACAATGGTGCGCCACGTGTTGTATTGAAGCCTATACCGGATCGTCTCATCAAAGAAGATCCACAGCTGCATTACATCCTCCGTCTTTGCCAACTTGAGACCGGTGCAGCTCAAGCAGTGCAATGGAATAACATGCTGGCTTACCTGCACCACAACCAGCCTCTTGAGCAAGACAAACTGGAAGAATGGGAATTCGATGCATTGGGCGAAGTCTCCCTAACTATCAATCTTGTCAACACGGTAATCGCGTCACTTGATCTGCCCTCGAATAGTCCCAAGAAGGGGCTGACATACATCTCAAAACTCAATGAGTTAATAACTAGGGTTGACCCTTTAAAGGCGCATACCAATCTTCGTAGATTGCCCATCTCTCTCGATGATCTCAAGAATCCGGACACGGCTAAGGAAGTCTTAAGAGTTGTGGACCGATTCAGCGAATATTATGCAGGCGGTTCTATGGTCACTTTATATCAAAATCTCAACAAAGAGTTTCTTGAAGACCTTGAGGTTCAATTGCAAGAAGCAAATGTGACGAAAAAGACGCATACTAAGCATTTGTCAAAGTCCGCGCGGGCTCACCGGTCTATGACTCAGGGTAGGAAGGGACAGGAAGATAACACCGACTCTCGTGATTTATCTCTCGCTAGTTTGAGTCGGAAATTAGCATCATTCCTGAAGGACAGGGCCACAATTTCGAATGGTTCCAAGATATCACGCTCTGAAGTAGAAGCACTCAATTGTCTGCAACAACAGTCGACTACGCTTTCAGATACAGCACTCACCGAACCCCCAGTACCTGAAGAATCATTGAAGAACGCTCAGCTAGAATCGTCAGCTGAGACTGAGCCCGAAATGCCTTCTAAGGCACAAGCAGCCGCTGAAGAGGAACTATATTCCCAACTGTCGATATCCACTATTATGGAAGCGCTTGCTGAGCTAAGCTTGTCCGAACCACAATCGGATAGTGAACCGGAACGTTCTTTCCAGTCGGATACGCATACTAAACCCGGCACGGCCGTGGCGGAATCAGCTATCGTGCTGAAAGCAAATGTCGAAATGGCCGCAACTGAGCTAGAGCTGTGTACGGAAGCCGACGTCTCTGCTGGGCCGGAGGATTCCGAAGGTCGGGAAGAACCTGAGTCAGATCAAATCGCTGAAAACATCCAACCAGAGCCATCGCAAGAAGCGCATTTTACTTCAGAATTGGGATCCCACACTGGGTCAGAAATGTCTCCATCGGAGGATACCAACACGTTCGCATCAGAAGCACCCACCGAACCAAAGACATCTAGCCAGCCGGCCACCGCTGGAGAGGAAACCGCAGAAGTCTTCAAAGTCTCACGCAGCACAGCCGAAGTTTTCACAACAATCTTCTCCGCCCTAGAAGAATCCGAAGCAAACCCCGGGTCTCGACCAGGACCGAAATACTCCATTAAATGGCTCGACTTTGGCACCGCCATGAACGAAATCGGCTTCTCGATCTTGCCTAGTCTTGGGTATTTGTACACATTTGTTCCTTCCGAGGACTCTGATGTTGATACGTTCCTTACGCTCCATCACCCATATCGATCCGTCATTCATGGAGATGGACTGCTTCTTCTTGCGCTTCGGTTGAAGTTATTGTATGGATGGGAAAAGGAGGCTTTCGAGGCGGAGTGATTGATCGGATCTAGTTCCTCAAGAGTGTATCTGTATAATAATGCTCGATAGCTACTCCACTCTATGAAGCTGTGACAATCTTCTCATATCTCCGATCGGCGTAGGTTGTTTATCCCAATAGACTTGCTATATATAACCAGAACAACCAGCTAGAACTGGCTTGTAATGAATTCTACACACTGACAGTACTGCCGGTTGCGACACCTTATATCACCAGGTTTCCTGACGGTGGTATTTCAAAGCATCATTTAACTTAAAGCTGGAAAGAGCCCCCAAACAACATCTGATGAGGTAAGGTTCTTTAAAACGCGACACTGTATATTCACCGTAATTTCCCCAAATCCAGTATAGCAGGCATGAAACCTCTAACCCCATTACTGATAAGGCACCGCTCCCCATCAACAAGTTCATCTACTCGAACGACACGCTCCACACAGAACCCGTGTTCCAGAGCATATTGTCTACTTACGCTAATCATACCACCACTACTAAGCGGAGGCGTAATCCATTCCGCCTTACTTCCCTCATGTCCTGGCTTATGATGGTGATGCGTTCGTCTCCTGAAATATACACACGTTATGCTTCCCTCCATAACCTCGCCCAGCGGGTTGAACAGTAACGCCTCTACAGGATCTGTCGGCGAGGTGATTCCCACCCGTTTTCTCGCCGCATCATAATGATCTCTCGATGTAGTCTTGTACGTCGTAAATTGCGACGGCGCAGTCGCGATCGAATCAACAACTAATCTCCACGGAAACGAGCTACTCAGAGAACCCAAATCATCGAAAGAAACTGGCAAAAACATGCACCGAAGCGGCCAGGCAGTTGCGGGATGCACATCTACTGTGCATTTCCCCTCCGCATCAATCACTATTCGCAATCTCCATGCTTTACTGCGATCGGGTATGAATGTGTCAAGTATTTCAGTGAATGACTCCAAGGGCTGTTGCAGGAATGCGACTGCATTGGGCCATTTGAAGTTTGTGGCGGCTTGGAGGAGACGGTCTTGATGGAGGCGGAGGAGGTAGTAAGGGGAATCATGTGGTGTGGCATATGAGTCTTTGGCGTAGAGGCTGGCCGCGCTGGGGAGGTCGGGGTCGAATCTGAGTGAGGATATCAGAGAGAAGGTGGCGGTAGAGTCGTCGGGTAAGTCTGCGGGGTTTGAAGTCATTGTTTCGAGATCAGTGCATTGTGCCGGCACAACTGGTTTCGTAAAAGGATATTCTTTTGGTAGCTCAGCTGTCTCTGGAAGTTTAGTCAACCCATTGTCACTTTATAAAAAGAGGTCGTGAAGGCATTGAGCTCTGGAATGTGATGTCATCTCTGAAGCTCAAAATTCATTGCGGGGATATACGCTATTCCGCGTTGAGCTTAGTGCTTAAGTCTAGCCCTAAGTCGTACAGTAACTTATCATCAAGACATTCACTTCATTTTCATCGAGACGTATCTTGAAGTTGTGTGCAATCGGCAACTGTTATTTCCTCGTATAATAGGCGTTTAATGAGGGGGGCAGTATGGGTTCAGGAACACGCTCAAACAAGCGCAGGCAGATGCTGAACGATTATGTCCTGGAAAGAGTGGCCATTCTCCAAGAACCGATGCGCTTATGAAGAAGTTGACGAGACTACCGAAAGAGAACTCGAGTCTGCGTGAGAATTGATGTCAACGATACCCAATGGCTTTGTCAAAGCGAAGCAGAAGATGGAAAGCGAAACATCCCGCATGGAGAGTACATCAAGGCATAGAGAAGAGAGGTCAGGAGCAGACACGAAAAAGGTCTCGAATAAGAGGACTTTACTATTCTCCAACCGCAGGCTTTTGAGATAATACTACTTCTCATCTACTGTTTCGAATTCAGGAACTTTATGTCTTATATCATGATCCGTAATCCGGTTACTGCTATTCCTGTCACATACTGTACCTTAAAAAGTCGATCTACTTTTACAGCATAATGAATTGCAGTGGTGCTGGGTCCGGCTTCAGATAAGGTGGTGGTGAAACCTAGGGATTTACTGGGCTTTCCAGCATATCAAACAGAAAGATGGATGAAGGAAATAGAAGTAAATCAGTCGGCAACTCAAGGGTATGATATACCCATTCCAATTATTTTAATACTGGACCACGCAATATACCTGAACAGGGGCAATACCAATGTATCACGCATTAAGCCCCCGTATTGGCCATTCCAAGAAACGGAAACATTATGCATGTGCCGAGCATCATTCCTATATTATACGCCCGGTTGTTGAAATGTAACTCTAAGACCTCAATTCCAGAATATTGAGTCTTCTGAAAGCAGCCACTGGTGACTGATAGATTTCTCTTTGTAAATGGTCTCTCTTGTATTGGAAATTTGGGCTATATTTGCGAATAACTACGCACATCGTACACGGACGGAGACTATCCGCCGTGTTGCTCATTCTGAATGACCCCGATATATGATCAACGACGCAATGAAACTATCCATCATTTACTCTATACTTTTCCGTCAGAGCTGTCTCGTCACAGTGCAATTCAAGCAAGGCTTGACACTGGGCATGGCATGTCAAGCCGCACTTTTCGCATCGCCTGTTGGCGCCCTCGAAATTCCCCTGTCCTGGAGAGAGATAGTACCCACAATGACAGCACCAATTAGCTGATACATTGAACAACGGCACAAATTGATGATTTGGGTCGTGTCTTTCTGTTTTCGGGACGTCTAAACACCGCACATTAAAGAGACGCTGCACATATATGCCCGGCGGCCGCCCGAGATCCTTACAACAATCCAAATGACAAGCCATTTGACACTTTTTGCATTGCATACCGTAATCGAAATATTTGTGACAGTAAGTGCAGAGCATACTGTAATAAAATTTCAGGTACACGAAATCATGGCCGAGTTTGTAACGGACGAAATCCTTTATGTCACGTTCTTTCGTCTTAAGAGTCCGTTCCACTTTTAATTTTTCGGCTGAAATTTCCCCGGATTAGCGAAAACCGAAAATAACAAATAATTCCTTAATATCTAGGCGAAGAAGGAAATACTTACTAAAAGCAAGCTTGAGGCGTACTTTCCCTTTGGGGGCAAGTGTAAACCATGTATCAACAATAGTTGAATTATCGTCTTGATATTCAGTTGCCTCGCCAGAATGCAAAATATCTATCAAACGAAGCCAAAGAGCACCAACTGGGCTCTTTGTTTTGTGCTTATCATAGATCATTAATTCAATCTCGGTTCTAGTGTCAACATCATCGTACTCAAGCGACATCTCCGTGCCCGTCCACTCAACATAATGTGGAACGTATCTGGTGCTTAACAATCGTGAATCCCAACGATCATAAGGCTCCAAGGTGAAGCATATCCCGGTTTCTGATGTCCCCGTAATGGATTGTATGTTGATTGACAGGTGGCCTTTGAGTAGCGGCTCATCTTTCTTCTCTGTAACGATTCTTGGTTCTGTCATGGAGAGTGAAGTTAGAACAGACTTTTACCCAGGCAGTATAGAGGACTTAGAAGGAGTATTGCAACCTGATAAAAAGGACTCCAAGTTCTCAAATCTTGAGAACATTGCCAGTCTTGCATAGTCCTGAAGGACGCACTCATAATGGCGTATCACTCCTTTCAGAAACTCGATTCTTGGATCAAGGATTTCCAACACTTTCCTGACGCCGTCTGTCTGTTTCTTCACATAGCATTCATCGGATTCCAAATCTTCCGCTTTTATCTCCTGAACACAAGCTAAGATATGGGAGAGGCGTTTCAGAAAATGTTGTTCTGCCAATTTAGATTCTTCATACACTGATGATAGTGTTCTCTGAACCTGATATAACATAAAACTTATGCCCAAGATAGACGGGGTTTGTAATTTCTCCGGAATCAAGAATTCTATCATTTTTAGTCAGAATACATTCCAGACATTTAAGTTCAGATAGGCAACCAAAATACCTAACTTTTGAGACTCAGGTACGCGCTTCGCAATGCGCGGTCCCGGGCTTGCATTTCTCCAAACCTCATCGTGATCATTCTGAGGTTGCAAAAAGACAATCTCCCAACCTACTTTCTGCTCTGCAAGGAGCGACTTGAGTAACTCTCGCTTTTCTTCTAAATATCTGAGGTTCGCTACCCATCTGGGAATATGTTTGAACGTTGGTTCAGTGGATCGAATCCGATACTTTTGCTGAAAAATCTCTTTGCCAAGGAAGATAATCTCCTCTTCAATCGTTGGCTTTTCAAGAGTATTCATTTTACAATAATAATGGTAACGATGATAAATCTCAAATGATCTATTACTGTGCTGCGACTGGCTTGTGAACGAACCGGAGAAGTGGGCGAAAGATATATAGTTCAAGTTTGGACGGCAAACATTTGCCTTTTACCCACCGGTACCAGTCCCATCCGAGCCGAGGTTTCGTGAGAGAGTCACAGCGGGACATGTACATACGTAACTGAGAAATTAAATGTAATATGCGGTGCAGCCACTATATCTGGGATAGCTGTAAAATAAATCCTACCTAATGAACATACATGATTACCTATGTGAGGGACATCAATCCAAGCTAAAGACAAAGCAATATATCAATGCACGTGAGTATTACATGGTCCACTCTCATCAAAGCAGTTATACATGTAGGCTCTAGATGCCATAGACCGTCGCTTATTCTACGATTAGATCATATGAACTTCATCGTCGGAGGTGCCTCTGTAGAAAGTCGCCACATAGTCACCAGGGGGATTGTAATAATACCACGCTGCCAGAGCAAAAAACATATAGCTATTCGCATTTGTCTGTGCACTTATCTTGCCCAATGTTGGATCATTGACTGCGTGCTTGATACACGAGTCCAATGGATCTGCCCGCTTGATGTCTTAGTAAGTGAACTCTATAAGAGAAAGATAATGCTTTCACTTACACCAGTTGTCCTTAACATAATCCGTGGTGAGATGTGTCAGCTCATGAAAGATAATGGCACCTTTTGGTATTTTCGCGTCCAACCTCGTTGGAGCATCTTTAGTAGGATACGCCTTTGACAGATCTGCGAGGGATTCCACCACAGTATCTGGCAAGTTTTCACCATTGAGCATTGTATCGCAGATGTTAATTGACGGGCCAAAAAGGTTCGCCAGCTCGACATTTTCGAGGGGTAGAAAAGTTGCCTTGTTAGGCCGTGCCACAAAAGCCAGCGTAACTACTGTGTTTTTGTCCTCATCCTGCTCTATGGAACAAAGCGGCGCGGCCAAAGAATCAAATATATACGCATTCTCTGTTATTGCCAAATATGGGGTGAACAGTCCCGGAGAAAAAGCCTGCCCAAAGATATCTTTCACCGAGTAAGGCGGCTCGCCAGGAACCAGGTTTGGCACTGGCAAACCGTCGGGAAAGCGTGCCACACTTTCCCACTCGGTTAGTTGATAATTGCCAACACCACAGTATCCATAGGGTGCCTTTTGCCTTGCAGAAGGACCCCCAGCAGCATCAACGGTGAGCTGACCACTCGCCATGAAGGTCGACATATCAGCTAATGTACCTGCAGGTCTTAGTTAGTTACTTGTATGTGACATAGCCAGCTAGATGTGCTTACTCCAGACATCTGCAAATATCCCTTCAGATGGACCTTCTTGGAAAGCTCCCGGTGTGTCATAATCCCATCTGATGCCAAAATAGGCAGTAAAGAACGCAAGAACATCCTCGTTGCCGGTCTTCTTTTCACGCACAGCTCGTAATGCGGCCCCAAGGAGGGCATTAGCATCTGCAAGCCACCCATTAATCGCCGTAATATCTTGATCTGTACATTCTCCAGCTGTGACTCCCCAGTTGATAATCTCTGCTGGCGATACACTAGCACTGAAAAATAGCACTATGAGCGCAAGTCCTCGCACAAACAAAAACAACATATTTGTGAGTAAGGTGGGTGCACTAAGAGTCGCAAATTTTTCCAAATGGTTGAATCTCTAATGAGTGTTTCAATAAAGACCACTCCGCTGCTGGAGGCAACGGGCTGGCTTATAATCTGGTAACCAGACAGTTAGATTAGGTAAAGAATCAAATGCTCAGCAGGAGGAGATTCTCAATTGCAATATAGTCATGAAACACGGATATGGTGGGAATTCTGAGATATCCAATCTTACCTCTTCCACGACATAGCGTAGCACTATGAACGGAAGAGTGGTCGCCAACGGTCAACTTGAATTTTCCACTTTCAGCTTCTCCGGTACTATATCCGCGAAATTGGCCACTTTCTCCTTGCTACTCGTATGCCTAGGTCAGCACATGCATCTCGATGATGTTGATTATTATAGGCTGTGCATAACGCGTAATAGTTGAGGGCGCGATGTTACTGCGGAGCCCTGCAGGCTCAGCTTGTTGAGCTTGTCTTTGGAAAGGTAATGTCGGATCTAAAGCCCTTTGGCTGAATTTTGATTTCTATAAACACTGTGTCACACCAACGGATGCTCAAAGTATATGGTGCCCACTACTCTTGTATAGAATGCAACTTTTCTGGGTGGATATCGCAAATCTGCGGTGAGACTGGGGGCATGCCATATCTCATCGAAGGGATTGGACCAAGCGCAGTACGGCGTGGGGAATCTAATGCATACATACTATCCTACTAGTCAGCTGTTTCTTGGTCGACTAGCTGTGCCACAAAAACATTGATGAGTCGAACCTAATACGTATCAGAAAGTCCTTGTTAAGCCTAGAGTTGCTGAAACAGGCTTCGGCGAGCCAACTTCGTAGGTCATGTAATTCGTGTCGTATTCGATGTTGATGATAAATGGGGTGAAGGGATATTAAAACTGTCATTCCTCGCAGAAAGTAGACATAGAATTCAATAGATGCTTGATAAGATCGGACTTTTACGCGTAGTCATATGATATTTGCGGATTCCATAACATAATTATTATTAGCATCCATAATGTGCCGCAATTTCGAAAGATCAATTAATATTATACATTGCCATTGGCCTGTAATTTATCTCTGGGCTAGACAGAGGACCCAATTTCCCTATTAGGCAGATTAAATCCTCCGCAGCGGCGCTGCATCAGGTCTGAGCCCGCAGGCTTGTTGCGCTATCCTACGTGTCACTCGTGGATATCGAGATGAGACCCCTCTCCGTATCCGGGATCATTCGTAGAGCACGATGTAAGCTTAGATAGCACCAAAAGTAGGTCCAAAATTGACTCGTTCTCTATATATTTACCTCGGGTGGTATGGGGGCATCTGCTGTGCCGCAATCTCCTCGCATACTACTACTAGTAGGATGTTGTGACTTAGTATGCATTAGTGTATTGCTTGAATCTAAGGGAACCAATTGGCCACTTAATAAATTACATCTTTCACTTTTCTAGTGTTGTAAGTGGCACGTATTTATGATAAGACAGCCAATCGGACCCTGTAGCACCGTGAAGCGCCCGCTAATTTATACTAAGAGCCAACATGTGGATAATGGGGTACGTGGCCACTAATCCGCTTTAGATTTAGAATACAGGACCCCTACTGCATACTGCACTAGTCTATAAACTTTCATATGTTGTCTTCCTCGCCAGGCCGTTCGAGATACTTTCGTTTCCCCAAACATGAGAGCACTTTGCCTATTCAAGGCCTTGCTACTCCTGCAACACAACTCATCCAGTGCCTTTGCTAGGATCAGGCAGCAGCAATGGGAGAGGAGTTATGTTACCGTTTCATTGGGGGTAACATTTCCGAATGTGACAACGGAACACCCAACTTCATGGAGATGCCTCGAAAACGCGTCCGAGGGTAATGGCCCGCATGTTTATCGACGACAAAGTGCTATTGGCCAAATAGAATTATCACTTTATGAACTACATTGATGGGAAATGTATCCTATCCGCAAGAAGTAGTCGTGGACGAGTTCTGCAGTCGACTCGGCAGGATAAGATATCCGTCCACCCAACTTGAAGACTCACAGCTGTCCCGTGCTCTCCTCAAACCCGTGTTATCACTTACAAGTTTTCGATATATTCAATTCATACCGAAAACATATGACACAAGCTCATCAAAATGGCTATCGCAAACCCTTCAGGCAGCGTTCCTATTCTTATGCTGCTGATATCTCTATTAGTAGCCGTAATGACGGGTAACGCTGACCCCATCCCATTTGAGCCACCATCGGCCCTGAAGAATTATTTGGAATCCCATCCAATCTCTCTCAAGCCCAGAAACCAGACAATCGGTGCTACGAAGAAAACCGCCGTTCTACCACCACCGACGTCTCGAAATTTCCGAATAAGCCCCTGCCCCATAAGCTGTGCTGAGACTGGAACCAATACCAGGAACTGGACAGTCTATCACGACGTCAATCGTCTTTCCCTGTGTAACGAGTCCATGCTTGTTGATTTCACGCTTCACAACCCTCTCGAGGACGACCATACTCAAGTTACCCTGTATGCATGTTCGTCTGCAATGAAGGCTGCTACACATGATGACAAAGGATCGTGCATCACATCTAAGCTTTCTACAAGCGTCAAATCGACACTCGAGCTAGTTTGGTCAGGTTCTAGCACTCCTGGAAGTACGAAAAACGGAATCTCTGCTATACAGCAATTACAATCATCGGCGCAAGTCAAAAAATCATGTGCTGATGAGATCACTTTTGCCTACTCAAACAGTGCAGTAGTAGGACTTTATGCGGGAGCGGGATTCAGGAACCAGAACGTTACTGGACTTCTGCTCGAACAATTTCTGTCTTATGTACAGAGCAAAAGTATATCGGGGACGCTAGCTGCACAGCTGTGTACGAACAGCAGTGCAAAGTATTCTCTTGGGATTGTGCTGGACACAAATAATGACTGGTCCTCCGTCCAGCAAGCAGTACAGCAGTGGAGCAATGCTGATTGCCTTACTACATACGCTAATTCGATATCTTGGAATACCATTAGTTATCTGGCCCCCATTGCAGCGTCTAACAATATCACATCAAATGGTACCTCACACAATATGCCATTGTCTAGTCGAAATATATCCAAAAGAGATTCTCCATGCACAACAACGAAGGTCGCTCAGGGTGATAATTGCACCACTCTAGCCGCCGAGTGTGGAATCAAAGCTGCTGAATTCAGCAAACATAACCCGAGCTTAGGTTCAAGCTGCTCGCTCACGGTTGGTAAATCTGTTTGTTGTTCATCTGGCTCACTACCAGACAATACGCCTCAACCATATGCAAACGGGACCTGCAATACATACACCATACAAACTGGCGATTTATGCAGCACTCTTGCTGCTTCATACGATATCACTGTAGATGATATCAACAACTGGAACAATAACACCTGGGGCTGGATGGGATGTCGTGATCTGCAGCTTAATATGAACATCTGCCTAAGTCCCGGAAATCCGCCAATGCCTACAGTCGTCTCTAATGCCGTTTGTGGACCACAGGTAAACGGCACGGCCGTGGCTCCTGCTGGCTTAGATTTAAGTACGCTGAACGAGTGTCCTCTGAATGCATGGTCAGAAATACTCCTCTCTACCCTATCATTTATGTGAAGTAGCCAAAAACGATCGGAGACGCTGATGTTGATATAGCTGCGATATCTGGGGACAATGCGGAACCACGGCGGAATTTTGTACGCAGAGCAATTCTACGACTGGAGCGCCTGGAACCGCCGCTGCAGGGCAGAATGGTTGCATATCCAATTGTGGAACCGAAATCGTTTATTCAGACGCTCCAGCGGAATTTTTCAAGATAGCGTATTTTGAAGGGTTTGATTTCACTAGACCCTGCCTTGCTGGAAACATTATGGAGTTCAATCTTAGTGGATATACACATATACATCTTGCTTTCGTCGACTTGAACAGCGATTTCTCCGTAAATGTCAGCTCGTTGGGCGTCAATTTCGATCTTTTCGCGTCTATGTCTGGCCCGAAACGAATCGTATCTTTTGGAGGCTGGGAATTATCGACTAGTCCCAGCACATACGATATTTTTCGACAAGCTGTAAGCACAGCAAAGAACCGGCAAGCATTTACTACAATTTTGATCAACTTCCTGAACAAATATGATTTTGATGGAATTGATATTGACTGGGAATATCCTGGAGAGCCTGACATTCCCGGCATTCCTGCGGACTCTAGTAGAGATCCCGTTAATCTCTTTCTCTTTATTTCGATGCTAAAACAACAAATGCCTACTGGGAAATCCCTTTCCATTACCGCGCCGGCTTCATTTTGGTATTTGAAAAACTATCCAATTCAGGCTATATCCGAATATGTCGACTACATCGTGTATATGACATATGACCTTCACGGGCAATGGGATTATGGGAACAAGAATTCCGATGCTGGTTGTCCAGCAGGTAACTGTTTACGGTCGGATGTGAACCTTACAGAGACCGTCAATGCTTTGTCAATGATAACAAAAGCCGGAGTCCCATCTAATATAGTTGTAGTTGGAGTCACTAGCTATGGTCGATCATTTCAAATGACAACACCTGGCTGCTACACTGAAATGTGTACCTATACCGGACCGAGTTCCGGTGCTATCCCTGGTCCTTGCACTACAACTGCTGGATATTTAGGTAATGGGGAAATCGATGCCATTATTGCACAGAATTCATCGGGAATGCTTCAATATCAAGACGACAGCTTTTCTGACATTCTGGTTTACGACGGAGACCAATGGGTGTCATATATGAATGATGACAATAAAGCAATGAGAACGCAGCTATACCAAAATCTATTTTTTGGGGGGACCGTTGATTGGGCACTCGATCTTCAAAGTAATGGCACTGCGGGTGCCGGTGACCCAGTTCCCAGTGGTAATGGTAACGATACGGGTTCTGGAGCGGTGTATGTTCCTCCAAGTATTTGGACTGACGAGAATCCAACACTCAACTGCTTCCCTCCTTGCTCTTTCATTATGCCTCCAATTATTCTGCCGACTCCCACCACAGTTGTGATTCCAGAAACATCAGTCGTTGTGACAGTTTCCAGCTATACAGTCACCAGCACAACCTTTGGGACAACAACAACTTCATGGGGTCTTTACATTCCATTAGGAATACCCACAGTGGTTCCAATACCTCCATGTAAGTTTGATGTCTCTTTTTTATCTATGATTTGCATCTTAGCATTGCTAACGCACGCCATGTAGACGTAGGAAGCACGATCGACGTATGGGGTATCCCGATCTATAGCGGTTCTACCTCAGGAACTATCACGAACTCCATCTCTATTCAGCCCAGTCCAATTCCGCTTACTATCACCCCGTATGACACCCAATTTCATTTCCAATTTCTTTTTTGTTTTCTTTTTCACCGTACGCTCGCATGCTAATAACCGCCGCTTAGCGTATGGAATGGAACCACCACCGTTATAGGTGGTACAACCAGTACTCAAAATGCAACAACGGTAACATGGGGAAGTTATACTTGGGTTAATCCTCAACAAACAAACATATTTGGAGGCTCAACAAGCATATCAGGTGGAGTTACGGGCCCTCCGATTACGACGACGTTCACTCCGGGCCCATATCCACAGACAACACCTACTACTTCAGACACAAATGTGAATAGCAAGACCACTACCTACTCGAGCGCAACGCCCACAACAACTTGTAGATCAGGTTGTGGCCCAGGCTGTAAGTTCCTGTCCATGGCCTTCGTCTCATATCTTCTTTACTCATGATAAATTACTCGATTAAAGGTGTCCACTTCTGTCTTCCAAACTGTCCTTTCTGCCCACCTGACTTTGGAGGGGAAGGAACTGGTAGCGGTAGTTTCTGTTGCGGTACTAATAACAATGGTAATCCCACGGCGACTGGGACCGATACATCCTCTACATCGAGCAGTACTTCCGCTATCGGTACAATTATGGTTCCTGAAACTATCATCTCAGACCCTGCAATTACTCCAGTTGGTGCTGAGGCATTGGCCGCCATGAATTCCGCCATTGCATCAGCGTGGAATGCCATGTATCCGCCAGTTGCTAGTTCCACTACCACTTCATCTAGCGTCGCACCCACCTCAACAGGCACTCCAGACAACTCAAACACAAGGACTTTTGCAGTTTTCTACAACTACCAAACTGGACTGGAATCTGGTTATGACGTCCCTTCCAACGAGGGACTGGTACCAGGTTACATTTGCAGCGCACCAACAGCCTCAAACAACCTGCCGAGTAACTTTAACCTCAATGGCAACGAGTACCAAGACTGCAGCTTTACAAGCAACAACGTGGCAACCTATATAAGTTGCTCAGGAGGACATAAATGGCCCTGTCAGGTTGAAATTTCGAACGGCTACTCCGGGGACACCTTCAGCTGCGGCCAGGATGAGCTGACTCTTGTTGCCATATGTCCATACAGTACATGAAACTTATGGTTATGGATAGCGCCATGGCAAGGTAGGCGCTATGATACAACTATACTCCGTAGTTCTTTTTAGGTCTACAGACGGCAACCGGCACAGATTATCAAGTGCTTGTATCTAACGGAAAAAGTACTGTAAAGATAACTGAAATAGTGCAACAAGTGGCGTATATTGGGCATCAATACAGTACAAGAGAACAGATAGTGTATACCTGCACGTGGGCATGATCAACCTCAAATGCTGGTAGGTGCTCTACGGATTTCAATGCAGTAAGCTTGTCTCATTCGTGCCGTGGCGCGGCGTACGAAAATATAACATTGAATGTTCAAAAGCTAGACTAGTAAAAGACTAAGACCTAGTGGCTTATTGAGATGTAACCCTGCCTTTCGAGTATGAACTATGTACCTAGGTAGACGCGTGTCCGTTGGAGGGGTCGCAAATTGGCTTCTTTTCAAAACTTATAACAAGGTCAACCACATGCGCCAAAAAATTTCCTCATTCTCTCTCCATTGATATTTAGACACGGACTCGCTATCTGATAGTCATGAACCCTTTTTTGTTTGCATCATCTGCTTTCATCTTCTCTGTTGTGAGAGGATACTTAGTCGCTCCCCCAGGTGCTGTTGCCCCCGGAACGACCTCGCAATGTAGTGAATGGGTTGGATATAATAGCCTTTGGGCTTGTGAGAATATTGAGGTCCTTTTCGGAATAACGGAGGCGGAATTTGAAGACTGGGTAAGGGTCAAGACTTGCCATGAGTGCATAGCCAGATCGTTTCTAATTTAGATCTAAGAATCCTATCGTTACGAAAATGGGTGAAGGATGTACACTATCTCCAGGTTTCTATTATTGTGTCCAAATCAACTTCAAGAGCAATACTGGAACCACTACTTCAAGCTCCAGCCCGTCTCTTACTCCGTCCAGTACAATCACCACGCCGACGACTACAGGAAATGGAGTTTCCACCCCAACACCCCATCAGACGGGAATGGCAAGCAACTGTGACAAGTTCTATCTGGTTGGTAGCGGTGACGAATGTGGAACTATCGCAACCAATGAAGGTATTAGTCTTGCAGATTTCTACTCCTGGAATCCAGCCGTCGGTAGTAGCTGTCAGTACCTGGACTTGGGCGACTATGTCTGTGTTGGTGTTGAAACTTGTACATCATCATCTTGCTCAACTATAACTACTACAACTCCGACACATACAACAACTACAACCGGAAACGGAATATCTACTCCAACTCCCCACCAGACAGGGATGGCAAGCAACTGTGATAAATTTTATCTGGTTGCTAGTGGCGACGAATGTGGCACCATTGCATCCTACGAAGGTATCAGCCTCGCAGATTTCTATTCCTGGAATCCAGCCGTCGGTAGTAGCTGCCAGTACCTGGACTTGGGCGACTACGTCTGTGTTGGTGTTGAAACTTGCACATCATCGTCTTGTTTTACTATAACTACTACAACTCCGACACATACAACAACTACAACCGGAAATGGGATATCCACTCCGACTCCACATCAAACAGGGATGGCCAGTAATTGTGACAAGTTTTATCTGGTTGCCAGTGGCGATGAATGTGGCACCATTGCATCCTATGAAGATATCAGTCTCACTGAATTCTACTCCTGGAATCCAGCTGTTGGTACCAACTGTCAGTACCTAGATCTAGGTGATTATGTGTGTGTTGGAGTTGAA
Organism: Talaromyces funiculosus; assembly: GCA_004299765.1. Classification (NCBI taxonomy): domain Eukaryota; kingdom Fungi; phylum Ascomycota; class Eurotiomycetes; order Eurotiales; family Trichocomaceae; genus Talaromyces; species Talaromyces funiculosus. The sequence goes on from CP036237.1 coordinate 362,183, forward strand.
AAGAACACATAGGCTTCACTTCCATCAGAGAGAAAGTCTTTCAGCCTCATCTTACGTGATTCAATGGCGATGTTTAGCTACAATTGACTGCTGCAGCGCCGACTATCTTTTGTTAGCTCTCTTTTGAATGCCAATCAACAGGAGGATACATGTCTCGGTATGGAATGTTAGCGCCTGTATATCTTGATTCTGATTCAATATGTATCGCTGTTTCCTCGCCAAGAGCTTTAAACGCGTGTGCTTAAGCCTCCAATCGCAAAGGATGATTAAAGTTACATGGATCTCCCGCTAGTAAAGTATGCTCATGGACTATGAAGAATCCTAGTTATAGTTACAGACAGGTTATTCCAAAAACGATTGTAGAGATATTTAGTAATCTACTACTAAGTATATTAATTTATTTACTAAGTATAATATATATTTCTATATATTGCTACTAATTACTCTTCTTTATAAGTTATAAAGCATCTGATCTTGCACCTCGTGGCTGCCTAAGGATAAACCTATCTCTACCCAGGCCGAGACAGTCAGCGTTGTCCAACGCCAAAATCAGTCGCCGGAGCGCTTCGTTCTTTGTGCTTTCTATTCGGTAATAGCGTTCCTATTCCTTATCTTATAACTCGCTCGAGATACAATACATAATTGATCAAGAACGAAGTTATTGATATATTTCAAGGAAGTGGGAAGTATCAGATGTGACAATGAATCGATATTCATTCAATACATTACGGGGTTTTACCCGGCAGAACCACGGTACTCGTTAGCTTTTTGCCCAGTCTATCTCATTCTCAGTAGACAGAGCCAGCGGGAAACTGTGCCAATCATCGTACCAGTGCTCGTTTTTCGGTGGCCACAGGCGTCTGTAGATCTTCAATGCAAAGGGCAATATCTGCGGGGTCTCTTGATTATCAAAGTATGGATGAACAGGATGCGATGTGAACACCTGTGCAGTAACCCCTACTTCGATCTTGAATTCTTCGTTGCCGTTCCGAGTCACGCAGTGTGTACGGCCCAATCTCGACAAGATATCGTGGAAACCCCTTTGAAAGGATTGATTGTTCCAACTTAGTTGACCTGCCCCCATGGCTTGCATCTCGAGGTATTGGAGAGGACATGTTTCTTCTCCGCTCGTATCATAGCATATTGTTTGAAAAATGCTTTTCGCAAGCTCTTGGTCTAATGCAGCGTTGATAAAGGCGTCTCGAATATGTCCCTTCCGCGGACGAAGGTGGCAATGAAATATTCTGCTCCTGCAGTATTGCTGGTCAAAACTGTTGAAAGATGGATCATTGCGGACCTCTAGAGTAGGTCGTGTTGGTTTATATTCTTCGTCATTGTCATAGTCGTTATCGAAATCATTATCATCAGAATCATCATTATCTCCGTCTATTCCCAAATCTTTTGAGGTTCCGTGCAATAAAAAAAGATCCGACGCGTCTAGTTTCAAGAACAAACGCTTCAATCGTGGAATCCTGCCAATAGCTCTGTACTTCACTACTTCTTGAAAATCACCCCGAGAACGACGTATTTGAGTAGTGAGGTCCTCAAGCAATGGACAATTCTCGCCAAGGTGATTCAACGTTTCTAGAGATATATTTCCACCCTCGCGAGGTAATAATAAAAGTCTTCGTAAGCGAGGACCATGATGCTTCAAAATTGATTTAGTGTCCAGCTCGGGGTGCCATCCATATAACTCGAGCTCGGTAAGAGCTGGAATGGTGACAAGAAAGAGGCTCGCTGAAGTATAATAATCGGAACCATGCCATAGTTTCCTCTCTGGGTTAAAATTTATAGAGAGACAGGTAAGTGAAAGGAATGAGCAGGTCTTTGTCATGTATTCGACAGCTTCCAAAGTTGACTTAGGACCAATCTTCAGGATTCTCAAATCAGACAGGTCTATGTCTTGGTTCCAAATCTCCATATCCTCTTTCCTGTGTAAACGGCCGGGATAAGTATTATCTCGTATCTCGAGATTCTCCAAGAGCCCACTGGTTTGACGGTTTGCTTGTGGCGTAAATCCCATTGACAAGAGGGGGCCGTTATTGATTGCTGAATACTGCCTGAAAGGCTGGAGTTGTATCATAACCAGATTCTTCAACTGAGGTATAAGGTCTGAAACAAGGTGTCTGAGAGCTTGATCAAGATAAATATGCTCCCGAGGTGCGGCATCTTGATTTGTATACCCGTAAATGCTTGTGGAAGCTGTTCCGATACCACGTAAAAGTGGTGAAGCAATTAATTCGAGTTCGTAAGGATCTGTTATCCCCTGTGGTCCCAGGCTCCATAACGCAAATCGAGTAATATATAGCCTGCATTGTGATCGACTTTGAAGAATACTATCGAGAATGCACGGAGGGACTTGATAATAACTCGAATAGAAAATAGAATCGAGAAGAGGTAACCGCAAAATAAAGTCTGCCAATGGTATCCAAAGACGGTTTTTCTGGTGTGCTGTATCTTCGTACTTTGGTAGACCGGGCTTCTGGGTATAATTTCGTAAGACATCATACTCATGCCCTCTATATTCAAGAGTAGAGATTTTTGGTCGTTGCCATTGCTGTTGTGATCTGCGTTGCTGCATGTCTTCGCTGATGACTTTTTTATCATCGCTGGTAACTATTATCAAACGACGAACCGCTCGAAAACCACCTAGGCGTTGTAGGAGTTCAGAGTAATGCAGTATGTCTTCAGCTAGCTGCTCTCCATCATCATAGACGGAGAATTTTAGGGTTCGGACCTGAAGTAAAGGTGTGCATATCGACAGGAAGTTGCTGTTCACGCATGCTAGATTGATTACACTGCTGGGTTGTATTTGATCAAGGAAGTCGCTGATAAGCACCACGATCTCTCGAGGTAATTCCTGAAGCATGTTTCAGCAGACCGGTCTCTTGCAGAAGACAAAATCAACCGATCAGATCTTGAATATCATCGACTAACCCTAGATATGTGTTCTCAGATGATGGATGAGGTAACAAGCCAGGCGGCCGCGTGACGAAAAAAAAAACCCCTAACTAGGTCGGTATGGTAACGTCTAGTGATACCCGAACACTGTATTCTTACAGCCTAATGCATGGCCATACACATTAGCTGATAATTCTCCATATTACAGCGAATTAAGATATCTGTGGTACCATCAGAGGAGGATGAGAATAGAGCACCAAGACGATTAAGTTTGAAGATGTTCATTATCTTGCATACTTAGGATATCAATAAACTACGTTCTACTATATTGGTTCAGCTTGTGTTGCTTATGCCTTAATACAGAGCGCATTCTGATACATTCCCAGGGTCAGAATGAAGCGCCCATGGCTCAATATTAATTATCAGATCCAGCCCGTATCTGATTGCGATGAGATCTTAAGTTGATAGAAAATCGAATGTTAACATGTCTAAGTTATGAGTACCTAGATGGATCAATTGATATGCATTTAACCATCTGATGGCAAGTTAGGACTAGCTCGGACAAACTCGCATGGGGAGCTGAAGAAATAGGACTTTCGAAATCTCATTTCTTATCTACATATGTAGGTATTTTTGGGCATTATGAGTTTCTTGTAACATATAGGGCAGAATGTGCATTGATTAGACAAAATTAATTTAATCTCGACAATGATACAGTGGAAGCTTATGGCAAACCACAGGCTATTAGAACATACTCTATGATGGCAAAAGGGTATCAAATCAGCCAGTGAGATAAATCAAGGTCAGTGTCTCACAACCAACTTATACAGAAAAGTTTCAAGCAAAATAGTTCTTCTCAAAACGCTGAAATCAAAACCTGAGAATGCTAGACTAACTACAGAAAAGAAAATCGCACGCTTCGCCTGCGACTGACAAGAATAATCAAAGGAATAACTGATAAGCGCACTGTGAATGAAACTGAGGAAGTATGTTCAAGGCCAGACGGTGCCTCATTTATGCCACCCTAACTGCGTATCAGACTTCGTTGACGAATGACCCGCACTCGCAAGCCTAACGCCTCCATTCGAACCAGACGAGACACGACTGAAATCTGGGTTCGAAGCTGGACCCCAAGAATAACTGGATTGATTTCCATGTTGAGAGTGCCGACTAGAAACACTACTCATCGGATACGTTGGCGTCTCAAGGCTCGAGTGAGCGTAGGAGGAAGTATGTTCAAGTTCATGTTTGTAGTTGCCAATGCTATCGAGTTCGAAAATTGTGTCGGATGATGCTATGGCGCGAGGAAGACGGGTCAGAGGGCTAACAGGGCTGGAGTCAAGTTCGCTTGGGATTGAGGAGCGGCTTCTGTTGATATGTTGTCTGAAAGGGGAGACTTGTTCTGCGATGATTAGACAACATTAGCACACATCACCAAAGTCTGACGAGGGATCTCACTCACTAATGCTGTACTGCTCAAAAGGCCCGGTCCAACTACTTGACGAAGTATAGTCACTGTTGACCTGCAGCCCTGCAGAACCCCTCTTTCGCACCTCCTTCTCGTGACTCCCAAACGGTGGTGCTGATTTCAATGCCCTCCTCTTTCGGTACCATATAGATAAAGCTAGAAACAGAAGGATGCCTCCCAAAACACCACCTACAGCACCCCCAATAATTGCTTTTTTATGACTGGGAGATGCAGATATCCCATCAACCGCATTCGAAGAATCATTGTGCACGGCCGTGCTGGTTGAAGCACCCACCGTCTCAGTAACCACCGAATATCCAGCAGACATGACCAACGTAGTCGTAGCAACTGACGCAGCAGAAGTAATTTCGCCCAACGTAGTTGTTGATGTAACTGAAGTAGTCGACTTAATTGTCTTCGTCATCATCATCAACGTAGTATTCTGCGATTGACTGCTGTCTCCCACTGTGGATGATGGTGGCTGATTTTTCTCAGGACAAATTCCATCAGTGCAAGGATCGACGGCGCAACAGCCTTGAAAGGGCCCTTTGCTGCATTGATAGAATTGATATGGCTCAGCGCAAACGCTGGTCTGGCGCGCCAATAGAGATGATTCATTCATATCTGAAGGAGGGTTTACTAAATTGTTTTCTTTCTAATTTCATCAAAAAAATGAAAGACACGGGGAAAGTTGTAAAAAGACTGACTGGAGACTTGGCAGGGAATGGACAAAGCCAGCTTCCCCAAAATTTCAAGTTTATGTTGTTGTGTGATACCGAAAACAACAATGAAAAAAAAAAGATGGGGTAAGGTGTTGATGCCAGAATATAGTGACACGAAATATCTTTTTCTCTGCCAGAAGTAGTCGTTGACTGGCCCACTGCCTGTCTGTCAGATACTTTGAAATTGTACCACCAATGCTGAATATCGCGGTCTTGCTATTCGATGTTGCCAACTGAACCTAAAAGAGATGTGGTGATTTTGTGTCACGTTGGACTGTAGCCGAGAAGACTGTAGGATCTATGATCTTGGGGTATGATTGTATACGAAGAAGGCTTCAGATCAAAATCTCGATGAGGAAGGTCATCAACACTGCTGGCGCGGGGAGGGTTGACGTTGTGAGGTCTGTTGATATTTCCCGATTTGGAAGACGGCCAATATTGTCCACGGGCAAGCACCCAACCAGGACCGATCACGGAGAATATTCTTCCACAGAATGGAAGCAATATCTTTTTCAGGACGGAAGAAATAATCATTATAGCTCAACGAAAATTGGATGTGGTATTCTTAGTATAATCGAACTGCCAAAAAATGGTTATCAAAATAATTACTTATATCAAAAACATATACTGCTGCACATTCTATACACGCCGACGCTTTCCCCAACAGTCCAGGTAGTAATTATATCTTCAGGCCATTTCAGAGCGTGCTTGGAATAACATAGTAATCTGATGGTTCTTGAACAGGAAGCATACATATTGAGAACTATAAAATTTTTAGTATACACGCTTGAACGGTGGCACAGGCTTGCACTCCTTCTCATCCAAAGTCTGGTTCTGAACGGCACGGTAGGTCAAGTCTACCTTGCCGTGGGGGTTCTTTTGGTAAGTAAGAGTGTGCTTCATCCAGTTCTCGTCGTCACGGTCGGGGTAATCTTCACGGGCATGGGCACCACGAGATTCCTTGCGGTTAGCAGCAGCGTGGGCAGTTTGAGTGCTACATTTGATTAGCTGTACGTTCATGTAAGAAGACTTAGGTGTACTTACGCGCAAGTCAACAAGTTACGAAGTTCAAGAGTCTCAACCAAGTCGGAGTTCCAGATCATGGAACGGTCCTTAGTACCGACCTGGTCGAACATGGCATCGACTTCCATAATCTTGGCAACACCCTCGTCCAAACTCTCCTGAGTACGGAAGACGCTGACATCAGTTTGCATAGTCTTCTGCATAGCATTACGAATTTCGAAGGTGGACTTGGGACCATCTGCAGTGCGGACAAAGTCAAGGTCCTTGATAGCTTGAGCACCAGCGTCTGAGGCAAGAGGCTTGTGAGCTTTTCCGGGAGAAGCAATGTCGCGGACACGGTGGGAAACAGCGCGTCCGAAAACGATCAAATCGAGGAGAGAGTTGGCACCAAGACGGTTGGCACCGTGGACAGAGACACAAGCGGCCTCACCACAAGCGTACAAACCAGGCACGGTCTTGTCATTGCCGTTTTCATCCAGAGTAAGAACCTCACCAGTGTAACGAGTGGGAATACCACCCATGTTGTAGTGGACGGTAGGAAGGACAGGGATAGGCTCCTTGGTGACATCAACACCAGCGAAGATAGAGGCGGTCTCAGAGATACCAGGAAGACGTTCGTGCAACAACTCGGCGGGCAAGTGGCTGAGCTGAAGGTAGATGTGATCCTTCTCAGGGCCAACACCACGACCTTCACGGATTTCGAGGGTCATGGATCGGGAGACAACGTCACGGGAGGCAAGATCCTTAGCAGTGGGAGCATAACGTTCCATGAATCGCTCACCCTCGGAGTTGAGCAAGATACCACCCTCACCACGAGAACCCTCAGTAATCAAGCAACCAGCACCGTAGATACCGGTAGGGTGGAATTGAACGAACTCAAGATCCTGGTTAGGGAGACCGGCACGAGCCACCATAGCCATGCCGTCACCAGTACAGGTGTGGGCAGACGTGCAGCTAAAGTAAGCACGTCCGTATCCACCGGTTGCGAGCACAGTGTGATGAGCCTTGAATCGGTGAAGAGTTCCGTCCTCCTGGTTATAAGCGATGATACCTCGGCATTCACCGTCCTCCATCAAAAGGTCCAATGCGAAATATTCAATGAAATAGTTTGTGTTATGTCGTAGGGACTGGCCGTACAAAGTGTGTAGAAGAGCGTGGCCAGTACGATCAGCAGCAGCGCAGCATCGGTACGCCTGACCGCCCTTTCCGTAATCTTGTGACTGTCCACCGAAGGCACGCTGGTAGATACGTCCATCCTCGGTACGAGAAAAGGGGCAACCGTATCCCTCCAACTCGCGAACACTGGCGGGGGCCTCTCTTGTCATGTAATGAATAGCGTCCTGATCACCTAGCCAATCCGAACCCTTCACGGTGTCGTACATGTGCCATCTCCAGTCGTCCTTGTGCATGCTGATAAAAGTTCAGAAAGAGCCACAACTTGATGAACAGAGATATAATAATGAGAAACCTACTTTCCGAGAGCTGCATTAATACCACCCTGGGCAGCAACAGTGTGGCTTCGAGTAGGAAACAATTTGGAGACACAGGCAGTGTTGAAGCCAGCTTCCGCAAGACCGAAGGCGGCTCGCAGACCGGCACCTCCAGCACCGACAACGACGGCATCATACTCGTGGTCCTATTTCAAGTAAGCATTGACGGAATAGTGAAGTAAGATTGCGTACGGCTTACAATAATAGGGTACTTCTGGGCAATAGGGCCTTCGGCGGCCTTTGCACGAAGAGGGTTGGAGCCGAAAATGCGAGCTATGCGATCCGAGGATTAGCAATCGCAATCATTGACCCAAAAACCATGTTTATTACTCCACACATACCGGCAGGTCTCGTCGAGGAAAAATTTCGTCGCTGATCTCTAAGGGCTCTCGAGATCTAATTGCGATGAACAGTTAGCCTTCATACAGAATTGATGACGGTCACGAGGGGTAGAGGTTCGGATGAGGGAATCTCGACGTGACTGGACTGACCTTTGACGCAGGAGCCAAGCTCCGCAAGCTCAGCGAGCTCATGATGATCCGTATACAGGCAGAAGAAAGCCCGCTATAATATCAATTCACCTAAACAAAGAGAGAGAATAAGAAAGGAAGGAGCGCGTTCAGAGAGGAGAGTGTGCCAAAACTGCAGAAAGGTGAGGTTCTTCTGCGAGGTCGTCGTCTTTGCCGGTAATTGCTGTCGGTTGAGGGAACGGGCGGCAGGCCGAGAAGCTAGTTACATAAGCACCTTCGCGTTGCCGAAGCAGATCGAACCAATCAGCATGCATCTAGTGGTAATCAAGATTCCGTAGCCGAGGATCTCATTGGCTGGGATGGCTGTCATCACGTGCTATATGTTCAACCGGAAAATGTAGGAATATTTGGCCAGCGGCTATATGGCAGCCGAAATACTCTGCTCCTTAAACATATACAAAGCTACCGAGTCTGCATCTTGAGTTGCGTCATTCTGGCACTTAGTAAGGTTATTAAGATGTATTTACTAAGATTCATGGACACCACCGGCCTTGGATCTAAATTATCTTGAAAAGTCATGGATGCTATGAAAATGATCATACAGTACATATATTCTGCCCAATAGCGCCGTTTACCCGAGCGACCAGAGAAACAACACGACGGTCCAAGGTGCATCTAATTGTATTGCATATATGTCGCGGTGGAGTTGAACTTGAGGTTGCCCTTGATAACCTTGTCCACAGCAGCTAAGAAATCCTTCTCGGTGGCGACCTTCCGACGAGCACGAATGGCGAACATACCTGCCTCGGTAGCCACACTGCGTAGCTCAGCACCGGTTGCATTAGGGCAAAGTCTAGAAATCAACTCCCATCGAATGTCACGCTCCACTGACATACTCTTGGCGTGAATGCGAAGAATGTTAGCGCGGCCTTCCATGTCTGGCAACGAGAACTCAATCTTTCGATCAATACGACCAGGGCGCATCAAAGCAGGATCCAAGGTAGAGGGACGATTGGTAGCGAACATCACTTTGATGTTACCGCGCGAGTCGAAACCATCCAACTGTGTAATAAGCTCCAACATAGTACGCTGAACCTCGTTGTCACCACCAGCACCATCATCAAAACGGGCACCACCAATGGCATCGATTTCGTCAAAGAAGATGATGCAAGCTTTCTTGGTTCGTGCCATCTCAAAGAGCTCTCGGACCATACGAGCACCCTCACCGACGTACTTCTGTACCAGCTCACTGCCGATCACACGGATAAAGGTGGCATCGGTACGGTTCGCGACAGCCCTGGCGCATAGCGTTTTACCTGTTCCGGGAGGTCCGTATAGAAGGGCACCTTTTGGAGGATCGATACCAAGGTTGACGAATCGTTCGGGCGATAATAAGGGCATCTCAACGACTTCTCGTAGTTTCTCAATTTGTTCTTTGCTTCCTCCGACATCTCCGTAGGTCACATCAGGCTTATCTTCGACTTGCATCATCGTCACGCTAGGATCAATCTTGGGAGGAAGAGGGAGCAGGATCTGGTATTTATTTCGGTCGACACTGATATGCTGTCAATAACATGATTCCCGGCTTGATGTTATATAGGTCAACATACCCTACTCGCATGCCTTCTTCAATATCCGTAGGACTAACTCGCTCACCGAGGTTGACGACGAACTTTGCAATCTGTTTAACGTTGATGACATATTTGCTCTTTTCGGGGTCTTTCTCGTCCTGAATGATCTTCGTGCATCGTGCTACTTGTAAAGGCTGTTCTTCGGCCATACGTTGTCGGTCGGCGGCAACATCCCATAAATGCGGAGGGGCGAGTCCCGTATCGGATTCCTGGATTTGCGGTCAGTTATTGATAGTCATCATCGCCGATGTGATAGTCTTTACCTTAACACCAATCTTCTCGTTGACACTCTGTTGTTTTTCCTTGATCTGCTTCTCAAGCTTCTTTAGCGCGGCGGCATACGGAGCAGCTCCGTATGTTTTGAGCACTTGAATATCCCTACAACTGTGGTTAGAAAATGTCATCAAGGAAGAAGTAGGATAGATGTACTCGTCGGTTAGTGGTGTGATTTTCTTTTCTGGTATCTCATCATCGGCGAAGTTCTTCTGGTACTTCTCCCAATTGGATCCCGTAGCACTGGGCATATTGACGGCTGCCGCAAAGGCGTTGGACGCAGAATATCAGGAACAGAAGCGGAGTCTATATTAATATTGTCAAGGCAAGATTAAATTTATATAGACGCAAATGGGCGATGATGAACTGCGGCGTGGTGATGAGCAGGTGAGAAATGAGGTTGTAGACTGTAGCGATAGAAGGAGATGATGTTGGTAATGAAGCTTGAGCTGTCCGCTGGGCGAGTGACCGACGTAGGTCTAGCTGTCCGCGCTAGCGTCTTGCCAAGCATCCAAACCACCACCGCCTGCCGAACTGTGAAATTCCGAACAGGAGCGGGCAACAACTTTTTGACTCCGCAAACAACGACTTATTTCTAATTAATTTTTCAAGCCTCTGTGTTTGTTGATACTCTACAGGCAAAATGGCATCAGCAGTGGCCGCTCCTAGCGGTGCCGGCAATTCTGCCTTCAAGGTAAGACGAGAAATGTTTTGATGGCGAAGCGGGGGTTTACTAAAACCATGATCAGGATAAGGAGAAGCCCATGGCAGTGCGCAATGCGAACATTTTGGCAGCTCGAGGTTTGCTTTCTCTTCTCGCCTCTGTATCTATAACAGACACTAATTCAATGCAGCTGTTGCCGATGCTATCAGAACGGTACTGTTCTTTTTACCACCCCGCAGAAATGTTTGATTTCTAACCGTACGCAGTCTCTGGGACCTAGGGGTATGGACAAGATGGTATGTGGTGTTATATTCTTTCAACCAGTTTCAACTGTTACTAACAATAATTTTAGATTCAAAGTGGGAAAGGCAGTACTATTATTGTGTGTACAGATTCTCCGTTTCGTCCGAATAAAAACTGATTCTCTAGACCAACGACGGAAACACCATGTTGAAAAGTATGAGTGTTATGCATCCCGCAGCGAAAATGCTTGTCGACCTTAGTGCTGCTCAGGATATCGAAGCCGGTGATGGTACAACCTCTGTTGTTGTTATCGCTGGTAGCCTGCTCGGTGCTGCCGATCGACTGTTGTCTAAGGGTGAGCTATAAGAAGCCCAGCATGATTGCTAGATCGTAGCTAATCGTGTAGGTATCCATCCCACCATCATCTCCGAATCCTTCCAAAGAGCAGCCGCCGCCGCTGTAAAGATTCTTCACGATATGTCACAGCCCATCTCACTGTCAGACCGAACTACACTTTTGCAAGCCGCATCGACTTCCCTTTCCTCCAAGATCGTTTCGCAACACTCCAATCTACTCGGACCTATGGCTGTCGACTCCGTTTTGAAGGTCATTGACCCTAAGACTGCAGACAACGTTGATCTCCGGGATATTCGTATCATCAAGAAAGTTGGGGGCACAATCGAGGATAGCGAGATGGTGGAAGGTTTGGTTTTGAACCAGCCAGTCATCAAGAGTGGCGGCGGTCCTACACGAATTGAAAAGGCCCGGATAGCCTTGATTCAATTCCAACTCAGCCCGCCTAAGCCAGATGTGAGTGTCACGGCCATTTTACTGTACCTATCACATCTAATAATTGACAGATGGAAAACCAAATCGTCGTCAACGACTACCGACAGATGGATAAGATCCTCAAAGAGGAACGCCAATACCTCCTCAATATGGTCAAGAAGATCCAAAAAGCTAAATGCAATGTTCTCCTCATCCAGAAATCCATCCTCCGAGATGCAGTGAACGATCTATCCCTCCACTTTCTTTCCCGTCTGAAAATCCTTGCCGTGAAGGACATTGAGCGTGATGAGGTCGAGTTCTTGTGCAAGAGCTTGGGATGCAAGCCCATTGCCAACATCGACTCTTTCACCGAGGACAAGTTAGGAACTGCCGATATTGTTGAGGAAGTTCAAGCCTCAGGGGCACGTTACGTTAAGGTCACCGGCATTAAATCCTCTGCTTCTACAAGCCAGACCGTTTCTATTGTCGCTCGTGGAGCGAACAACCTTATTCTGGATGAAGCAGAGCGATCTTTGCACGATGCTCTCTGTGTCATTCGCTGCTTGGTCAAGAAGAGGGCCCTTATTGCTGGAGGAGGTGCACCCGAAATCGAAGTTGCCAATCAGCTTGCTTTGAAAGCTCGAGAACTTTCCGGTACCGAGGCCATCTGCTGGAAAGCCTTTGCAGATGCCATGGAAGTCATCCCGACTACACTTGCTGAGAATGCAGGTCTAAACTCAATCAAGGTGGTAACAGAGCTCCGCCATCGACATGCACAGGGCGAACACAACGCTGGCGTCAGCATCCGCAGCGGTGGTGTGAAGGATAATATTACCGAAGAGAAGGTCTTGCAACCTCTGCTTGTCAGCACGAGTGCCATCGAACTCGCGGCGGAAACAGTGAAGATGATTCTCAGAATTGATGACATTGCTCTCTCCAGGTAAACCTGAGAAAAGTGCCACAACGAAACAAAATGAATTGGTTGTTTGTCATAAATGTTGGCGCATGATGTTAAGAAAAGATTTTAGATGTTATACCAACCCTACCACCTGACTGTAAAATGACTAGCAATGCATAATAATCATTCAAATAGCTCTACGATATCTAGAATAAAGTTCCGAAATTAGACACTATGCGAGCCTCGAATCCATACATATTCGGAGCGTATTCACTTATTTCTGTTCATCATCCTTCGTCGTCTCATCAAAACCCCGGACTATGCAATACCCGCCAAGACATCGGCTCTCCGGACTACGGCGGGAGATCCCCTAGTGAACACCTCAAACAAGCATGAAACCATCTGAAATACAGCTTCGCTTTACCATGTGCTGAACTATATTACTCTATGGTTCCTCAATGTTTGTGAGGTATTGACGAACAGAAAGTAGTTCTTCAATGTTACACTGAACTCACGAAGGTAGAGGGCAAACAGCATTCGCTCGGCTCAACAATCATGGCAAGTAAAAACAAGGGCTCTGGCCCAGATTTCGTGCCCCTGACGAACCGGTCACACAGCCCTTCCACTTCATTCAGCTCAACAGATTCACTTTCTTCCGACGATTCTCTCTTCGGCGACGATGACGTCGGCGCGTCGCCATATCATAAGACGACGAGCACAGGGTTACCGGAGGATGCGCCCTATCGCGATATCGAGGATGGTGTGGAGGTTGAACGAGGAGATAACATATTTCCACATCCGATAGAGAAATCGAAAAGAAATCGGAGCAGCCGGTTGATATGGGTGGTGGGATCGTTGTGTTTGGGCGGTTGGATATTGGCTTTTGTCTTGTTTTGGGGTCGGCGTAATAACAGCGAATTAAGCTCTTCGATTGCGGCTGTTCATGATGCCGATAGCGCTACAGGAGCTACGAGCTATGGAAAGCCGCTCACTCTGGACGGTATCCTCAATGGTTCTTGGGGTAGGAGGAGACATTCAGTATCTTGGATTGCTGGTCCAAATGGACAGGATGGACTTTTGCTTGAACGGGGCGAAGAGGGGAAAAAGGGCTACCTACGAGTGGAAAGTATTCTCAGCCGTCAAAATGAGACCGGTGCCGATGATGGATGGGTTCTCATGGAATCTGGTACTTTTGAGGCGGACGGGAAACATTTGCAGCCTTCAGAAACTTGGCCAAGCCCTGATTTCAAGAGCGTGCTTGTTGCTGTGGATGCCGTGAGTAATTGGCGTTATTCTTTTACTGCCACATATTGGCTCTTTGACGTGGACACTCAAACGGCGCAACCCCTTGATCCAGATGAACCCCATGGTCGCATACAGCTTGCATCATGGTCTCCGCAATCCGACGCTGTCGTTTTCACGCGAGATAACAATCTGTACCTGAGAAAATTAGGCTCAGATAAAGTCAGCCAGCTTACAAAAGATGGCGGAAAAGACGTTTTCAACGGTGTTCCCGATTGGGTTTATGAAGAGGAGGTCTTTGGCACAAATAGCGCAACGTGGTGGTCTAGTGACGGCAAATATGTCGCCTTCTTACGCACAAACGAATCCATGGTACCTGAATTCCCTATAGATTATTATATGTCTCGACCATCAGGGAAAACCCCCCCGGCTGGTCTGGACAAGTACCCAGATGTACGCAAAATCAAGTACCCGAAAGCTGGGTCTCCCAATCCAGTTGTGGCGCTTCAGTTCTATGATGCTGAGAGTGCCGAGGTCTTTTCTGTCGACGTCTCAGGGGGCTTTTCTGATGATGATCGTCTCATAACAGAAGTTGTCTGGGCATCCAATGGAAATGTTCTGGTCAAAGAGTCCAATCGAGAAAGTGACGTTGTCCGCACGTTACTCATTGATGTTTCGTCAAGAGCAGGCGAGCTTATCAGAGTTGACAACTTCGCGCAGGGAGACGGAGGTTGGGCCGAGGTGACTCAGTCAACTACATTCGTGCCCGCGGATCCGGCAAACGGTCGTCCAGATGATGGTTACATTGATATCATTGTCCATGATGGCTATGATCATTGGGGTTATTTCACTCCTATCAACAATTCAGTGCCTATTCTTCTCACATCTGGCCCTTGGGAAGTCATTGATGCGAAACCTGCAGTCGACCTTGTGAACAACATCGTCTATCTCGTTGCGACAAAAGAATCGCCAACGCAGCGGCACGTCTACAGTGTTAAGCTTGATGGGTCAAACTTTCAACCACTAACCGACGTATCCAAAGCCGGTTACTTTGACGTTTCTTTCTCGATCGGTGGTGGATACGCATTACTGAGTTATGAAGGGCCTCACGTCCCATGGCAAAAACTGATCAGCACACCAAATAATGAAATCCACTTTGAAGAGATACTCGAGCAGAATGAGCAACTTTCCAATATGGTTGAAAAATATGCTTTGCCTGCTGAAATTTATCAAAACATCACCATAGATGATGTCACGTTACAGGTTGTTGAACGACGCCCGCCACACTTCAACCCGATCAAGAAATATCCCGTGCTTTTCTGGCTATACGGAGGGCCAGGATCCCAGTCGGTAGACCGGAGATTCTCTGTCGACTTTCAGTCCTACGTTGCCTCAACGCTAGGTTACATCGTGGTCACGGTCGACGGCCGAGGAACCGGCTACATCGGCCGAGCAGCGCGAACAATAGTTCGAGGTAATCTCGGCTATTGGGAAGCCCACGATCAAATTGAAACTGCCAAAGCATGGACCCAAAAACCCTATGTGGATAAAGATCACATCGCCATCTGGGGCTGGAGCTACGGCGGCTTCATGACTCTCAAAACACTGGAACAGGATGCCGGCCAGACTTTCCAGTATGGCATGGCCGTCAGCCCCGTAACCGATTGGCGTTTCTATGATTCCATCTACACTGAGCGATATATGCATACCCCCGAACATAACCCAACGGGCTACGAGCACGGCGCAATCTCGAACATGACTGCACTACAGCAAAATGTTCGCTTTCTCGTCATGCATGGCACCGCGGACGATAATGTGCATTTCCAGAATACTTTGTCATTGATCGATAAGTTGGATATGGCGGGTGTCGAAAATTATGATGTGCATGTGTATCCGGACTCGGATCATAGTATATATTTTCACAATGCACATAAGATGGTTTATGACCGTAAGTTTCACACTTTAGGGGCTGGGTACAAGAAGCTAACAATGACTTAGGTTTGGCGTCTTGGTTGGTGAATGCCTTTACAGATGAATGGCATCATGTCAACAGTGCTTTGCCAGTAAACTAGGCAAATTCTGAGTCTTGCTGTATATACGATGATGGAAATACCACCCTTGTCTTATTTTCAGGCGTTTTGAAAGCGAGGCGTTCGGGTTAATCAGGTAGCTAGATAGCGAGTTAGCAAAGCTTGTTTGCCCCATCTCTATATTTCCATTTGATCATTCAAAGCCATAGTGTCTTGTATTCTATACGCTTCAGCGAGTCCCCAAAGCCAGAATTCTTTGTGGAGTGGCCATCATTTCAGCCGGCCATAGAAGGGCAGCAAATAGATACTTTAGCATTGGGGACCTAATTTAAAATCCACCTGTACTCTGAAGTCTTTACCTCTTCTCTTAGAGACTGTGCCCTATTCGCTCAAATTCACGTTCTGGCACAGAGATGCTTAGACTCACCACCCACGATACAATTTTAGCGCCAACGCAAAGGAGCGGTACATAAGTACCTAGAACTCGGCGCGTAATTAGCACTGCCTCAAATTTCCGATGGCTACAAGCCAGTCAACAAACGATAAGCCAACACTAGTCAAACACAAGCATAGATGTGATACTAATTCTGGCTGGTTGAGATGCGCCTAGCTCGACCCAGGGCAGAACTTCTGAGGCCAAATGAAACTCATACGAAAACAGGATATGGTCGTCAGGGGGGGTCAGAAGAAAATGTATAAAGGACAGTGACAAGTGCCCGGTCTAATGCTCCCATCTTTCTCTCAGGAGTTCCAGGCAATACCTAGCAGATATAAGGATGGATACCGATACCATTACACTTATGACATATGTACAACAGCCTCTACCACTCTTTCCTATCGATCCACAAATTTCAGTATCCGCCGCCAGCTTGCATTACAGTCATGCTGATATTACGGAAATCCAAATCTGGCAAGATTTCAATCTTCAGACAATTCTTCAACGTTTTCAAGATCTTTTGAATCAAACGCATATTGCTGCCGATCCATTTTTCGAATCGCCCCCTCGATTCTTATCAGGCGATGATCAGCTTCAAGCGGAAATCATCGAGATTCTGATTCCTAGAGTTCGGCGCTCATTGCGTGTCGCATTTCAGAGTTTAGCAGCCTCTGGATTCATGCAAGGTCTCGCGGAGCTATCATTTGGTGCCGGCGGCAGAGCAAGGTTGATTAACGGTTACGAACCTGATCTTGCTTTCTTTGATATACGACCACTCGCTAAAACCGCCCCCAATCGTGCACCTGGCCGTACCATAGTTTCATGCAAGTGGAGTACTGAGATGAGTACATCTGATTATGAGGCAAACCGAAGACAGCACCGTCAAGTACTTAGTCAAGTCAATTTCTTCATGAATCAGCACAACACCCGATACGGGTTTATTATCACCGATCAGGAATTAGTTGCCATTCGAAAGATAGACCGGACCGGCCGTCTTGAGCTTTCCTCTCCAATTTCCTGGACAGCTGGTGGAACTGCGACGGAACCACGGTTGACCGTCATGTTAGCCTTGTGGTATATCGGCATGCTTGCCTCCGATGACCAAAACTGGATACTTTGATAGCGGCTTTGTGTAAGGTTTGGTGATGGAGTTTTACATGTGCCGGTGAAACCTACGCTACAATACTTAGGTACGTAGGAGGGCTCCATAGTGTCGAATTCGGTAAGTGAATTCTCAGTCCATAACCTAGCTGACACGTGCTCACATACAAATGTAGGGACGCAGATATATATTAAACTTTGAAACATTTGAAGCTTCCTACTTCGAACAGAATTGTTATAAATTGTTTTGTTTCTATATATATTGAATCGGAGTTATTAGTATAGTTTTTAAAGAGATTTCCAAGCCCTAATGCGCTATGTGCTTTGAATGCTTCCAAGGTTCTACGAAGCAGTTATAAAAAAATGCCCAAAGGGTTTCTTAAAGCACATGCCACAATTAAACCTTAGAATCGTCACTACTGCCTTGCCGCCAAGAGTCACCCACCGCCTATATCCCTTAAACTTCTTCAAATCATGCAAATGCTAGACAAGTCTTGATATCTATTCATATCTCTTCTCTCTTGGACTTAATCCGCGAGACAGAAAAAGAAGATATGAAACACGACTTCAGCGACGTAAAAGCACCAGAGATTGAATTCAAAGATCATATCCACGGACACCGGTATTCCGAAATATTTCTTGTTCAGGTTCGCGGCATAATATGTGTTATGAAAGTAGTCAGTGCATCCTCTGAAGATGTTAACTTGAATAGCTAATGACGATGTCGACAGCATCACGATGAGTTTTCCAGCGCTGCAGCTGTTCAGAAGCCGAATGACATTCATCTCTGTGAAGTCAAGGCCTATCAGCGGCTAATGGAGCATGGTCTTGCAGACTTGGGTATCATACCACGATATTTTGGCGAAATCAGGCATCTCGACGTGAAGGAATATCAGCCGCATCTCAGAAAATTCATTGACGACGTGAATCCACCGAGCGCTGTTTTTTTGGAGTACATCCCCAATATGGAGATGATTGTCTGGGAAAACTACACTCCGGAACGAGGAGAGGCTATGATTCGTGGTATCGATTATATTCACAATGCACTGGTTCTGCATGGCGATGGCTATCCGAGGAATATCGTGGTTTTCAAGGACGATCCGGAAAGAGTACTCTGGCTAGACTTTGATCGAGCGGAGACGTACGATGTTGCTAGCATTACTGAGGAACAACGGGAACGCATGAGAGCTGAGAGGAGAGGAGTGATGGACATTGCAGAATTACTGGTAAGTTCCCGGATAAGCTAGAAATCATCTTTATTTGCGGGTTCAACTAATTTGCTGTGTGTAGAGAATGGATAAAGAAGCTGGCAGAGGGTGGGAATCGCTGTGTCTCTATTGATAGCCATACAAACCTTTATTTTCTTCTCCAGAGAAAGTCCGCATGTTAAACAAACCATATAGGGTTACTAGGGTTATCAATGGTATATACTATTCCATATATAGACTAGCCCGCCACTCAATCTTATCAGTAGCGCCAAGCCTGCGGGCACAACTTTTTCAACCTCAGCTTCTGTTCTTAGCAACAGGGTTTATTTTGCATATTAATCGATCAAATAACCACAAAGGGTCGTCAATATGGTATGTTATACTTTAAATGCTACATGGTAGAGTGAAATAGTGCTAACGAACTTGTCTACTACAGCCTCAGAACGAGTTTGTCTTCCCAGCGAAACGCAGCTAAGTATTGCACTTTGAGGAACATTGCTAACATGTCTTTTATACAGGTATATCGAGTACGTCCAGCAGCAACTTCATCATCAACTCAAATACAATGCTTCAAGTTACTAATTGTATCCAAACAGACGCTTTCAAAAAACCCACGGCCGCCGCCTGGACCATGAAGAACGAACCCGCAAGCGCGAAGCCCGCGAGGGCCACCTCGCCTCGCAAAAAGCGCAATCGTTGAGGGGCTTGCGCGCAAAGATGTACGCTCAAAAGCGACATGCCGAAAAGATTCAAATGAAGAAACGCATTCGCGCCCAGGAAGAGAAGAACGTCAAATCTGCGGCACCCTCAGAGCCTTCTTCGGCTACACCCTTACCCAATTATTTGCTTGATCGGTCGCAGGCCACTAATGCCAAGGCATTGAGTTCGGCGATTAAAGACAAAAGATCTGAAAAGGCGGCTAAGTTCTCGGTCCCCTTGCCGAAAGTGAAGGGTATCAGTGAAGAGGAGATGTTCAAGGTTGTGAATACGGGAAAGAAGACACATAAGAAATCGTGGAAGAGAATGATCACCAAGCCGACGTTTGTGGGACAAGACTTTACAAGAAGAAACCCCAAGTTTGAGCGTTTTATTCGGTTTGTCTCTGCACTTTGGCGCTGTTATGGGTAATGCTAATAGGCGCATAGTCCAATGGGTCTGCGATACAAAAAGGCCAATGTTACAGTATGCCTCTTTCCTACTTTGACTACTCTCTGAGAAAGCTTGCTGACAGGAAATAGCACCCGGAGCTAGGCGTCACAGTCCAACTCCCCATCCTCTCCGTGAAAAAGAATCCCCAAAACCCGCTGTACACTCAACTCGGCGTCTTGACCAAGGGAACCGTTATTGAGGTTAACGTTTCAGAGCTCGGTGCGTTCCTCCATTTCTCCTGCAATTAATGTGAGGTCTGCTAATTAGGTGGCAGGGTTGGTGACGACATCCGGAAAAGTCGTATGGGGTAAATATGCGCAAGTCAGTAATAATCCTGATTTAGATGGGACTGTTAACGGTACGCCCTCTCTTCCTTCTGCCGGAATTGATGAATAAGGTGTTGATGAATACTAATGTGCGATGTCTAGCTGTTCTACTCGTTTAATTCGATGGTCAACATTTTACCAGTGAAAAGCTTTGTTTGGAGGGTTCATACTACATGGCGTTGGCGGCGTCCATCTTTTGTCTGATCGAATCGTTCTACGTAGATATCAATTCAAATTACTTATGCTACTTCTCTACGTCAAGCACAGAACACATGTAATGATTTGAAAATAGTTTAATGAAACCTGGTATCCTTCTATATACAATCCGAACTAGTACCATCCATCTATTGATCCTTCCAAGTGAAAACCATAAACATCCATAACCAATGTAGTGGATGATGACGACGAAACGCTTCATAACTCGTAAACATGAACAGAAAATGAAGATGGGATATAGAAAGCGACAAATACAAAAAGGAGCAAGAAAGTCTATAATACGGGTTCCCACAAGGTGGGAGGGGGGAAGGCGGGGACACAAGGCTAATAGTCCTCGCCGGCATCGTCATCGTCGTCGACCTCGTCTTCGTCAACATCGCTCATTTCGTCAATGTTACTCGGGCTTGTGGCTGGAGATGCGAGTCCGCTGACAACAGATGAAGTTGTGCCGCCTGCTTCGCCGACGCCAGCACCGCCCGAGAACAGGCCCGTGGTGTCCATGGTGGTAGAAGAAGACTGATGTTGACGGCCGGCAGGACCTCGTCTGGACCGTCTGTTGTTCTTCGCCACTACGCCGGCCATCAACTCCTCTATACCGGGCTTCTCGGGGACGTTCTGCGCGAGCATAGTCGACAAATCCAGGGACTCGATGGCATGTTTCAGGAACTGCGCGTTTTTCACGCTGACGCTCAGTGTCCACCTATACTCTGCGAGACGCTGGCGGTAGAATTCTGCTTCTTCGCGCGTAGGCGCTGTAGCGAGTAGCAATGTTCCGAATGAGCCGATCAATGCAAAGTTTGTACGTGAGGATCCGGGCCAAAAAGCCTGTAAATGTGCGGGGCGGAGACGATTTACAAAGTCCATTGCGCTGATGAGGCGCGTCTTTGCTGCTGAGCGGCAGATGTGTGAAAGATAGTTGTCGGCTGTGTTGGGTGTCAAGGATCGAATTATGCATCGATGCAGCGTGATCTCAGTCGCAAAATAGGCGACGTGTAGCGCACCGTTGGAGGCGGACTCTTCGGTTACTTCGTCAAAGAGGATCTCTGCGCTGGTTGAGGCGGTGGATTCCATTTTCATGCCCGGCGGGAGACGCGCAAACCAATCTTTGAGTCGGATTTGCACTGGTTTAGCCTTCTCGAGGATATAGCGGGTCTTGTTGTTGCCAGCTGCAGCGAACTGTTCGGCTGCCCTGAGAGTGTAGAATGTGTCCAGGATTTCGGCGAGGATAGCGGTTAGAGCTACGTGTTGACAGAACAGGAGAGGGCCGTGGCCAAGACCACTGCCGTTACCAGAGCCGGTGTCCGTCTTTCTGTTGGCAGGGGAAGTAGCGGAAAAGGCGCCGATAAAGTCATCTTCGACCAGATCACGGACGGTCCAGTTTGCAGCCGACATGTGGGATGGTCGGCCGTGGACGAGGGAACACCATTTATCCTGTGTATGCAACGCCCACCCCATCCTTCTACGTAGTCCTCGCTCGGCAGGCGGGATCTTCCAATTGAAACAATCCTGATGCAGACCAAGCTCAAACGCAGCGGTGACTATCTGCCCGTTCAACGACGACGTGTTGAGAGACGACCGTTGCATGATGAGCATACCGGCTTGGATAGTAGTAATGTCCGCATGTGGCAAAGACTCAGTCAACAGTTTCATTGCCGTATCTTCCATCCGTTTCACATCCGGTTTCCGTGCCGAGCGGGCCGCAGGTTCAAACTCAAGATATTTCAGAGTCAACGTATAAACAGCTGCCAACAGCAGTGGTGATAGCCCCCGACGAGTGCGATAAGATTGTCGAAAGGAATCCTCCATCAACACTGGAAATACAGGATGAATCTTTTCAAAGAATTTATCGACCAGTGTCGAGCCATAAGGGGCAACTAAAGTCTCAATAGCATCCAGAGAGACCGTAGACGTCTCTTTCGAGTCCGGGTTCATAATTCGCATAAAGATGCCATCTTCAGCGAAGCGGCGGATTTTGTGGGTGGACGAAAGCTCACTTTCGTCGTTAGTGTCGAGGGGAATGTGCTCAAAAAGGATGGGTTCGAGTTCTGTGGTCAGGCCGATGTGCTGACTTGATTGGTATGATAAACGGGGGGAGCCCAATTGGTTTGTGTTGTTGGCGGTGGTGGGTTGAGGGACCATATCTTTGGCTGCCGACTCTGGTCGAGGTACTTCTATCAATTGTCTGTATGTCATCAGCATCGCAAACATGACCACGGCAGAAAAGGATTACCTCTTGGCGGATTCGGCCTCTACGAGGTCTTCAAGCTTCCTCTTCCTGGACTGCGGGGAAACTGCTTCAGTCAAGGCACTGTTGGCAAGACTAAAAGTGCAATCCTGGCGATGGAATTCACACGAGTAGCACTTGTTCACCAACTCGTTCATTGCACAGCGACTCTTGCGGAAGAGGCAAGCGTCGCAGCTGACCCCATCGCGGCCAGTGGGGCCACGAGAGGTGATACTACCAACAAGCAGAGAGGTTGTGGCAGCAATCGTATTGTTTAAAACAGAATGGTCAGTAGTACTAGCAGCCACAGAGGTAGCGCTGGTGTTGATTGCTTGCGCCGTGTTGGGGGTCGCAACCGACGAAAAAGAAACAGAAGATGCTGCGGGCGAGTTGGTTAAAGAAGCCACAGGAGAAGCGGTCGAGCTCATTCGGGGATGTTGTTGGTGATGTGGATGTCGAGAGTGAAAAGCAGAAACTGGGTGAATTGAAGGCAGACCGGCAGCTGCCGGGCCAGAAGAAGAGGCCTGGATGGTAATGGCGGTGGCCATCTCTTATAAGTCAGGTACTTCCCAAAAGGTCAAATCAGATAGATAAGGCGTCTGTCTTTATCGAGGTATGACCCGGGGTGCAGGGTGGCAGATGGATTGGGTTTGGTCCAGGAATTAGTCGAGTGGAGGTTCAATTGGACGCTCACAGACCGGCATTTCGAGATAAGGATTCTATGTATGCTTTCTTTTCTTTTGCCCGTTGAACGCACTAGGTCGTGGGCAAGCTACGACGCTGTCGTGTGAGTTGAGCCCAGAGACTAGGATACGGACGGATGCAGTGCCGAAGATCACGCTGTTAGGTAAGCTGAAGCTGCAGCCTTATCAGTGCATGTGGGATGGCGGTTGTGCAGTGTGAGCAATGTCGTTGAGTGTCGCGTAGGGAGATATGGCGGTGATACGGTGTTGATAGTGAGTAAGGAAATGATAATAATTGATAATGGCGGGAGCCTTCCGATTCCGGCCGGTCACACGAAGCCCGGTCATTTAAATCAGTACGAGGTGAGAATGAGAGAGGTCGACACACTCGTCGAGAATATGGAACGCGCGTAGAACCAGATGAGTGCAATGCGATTTGCAATCGTTCTCTGTCTATGCTATATAGAGTAGCTACACATACTACGGGACGTGGTGTGTACACAGCAGAGCACACCCATGAATCATGCAGATCAACGATTTCCCTCACGTAATGAATATCGTCACTTTGCAACCAGGCACGAACAGTCTTTAAGCACATCCAAGGATCGAGTTTCAGCGACATAAGAAATATAGCAAAAAGATAAGGGAGCTGGCACCCATTGGCTGGCGCTTCTCAGGCATTCATCCGTCCAGCAGCCAAAGCGAATGTATTACGTACTGTAATCGGGTTGTTGTGGGTTGCTGGTACATGGCAGACTCGCAGTCGTATTTCTGCACGAGTCCAGGAGCAAGAGAATGGAGATAATATCGCGAGTCACTGTAATACATGTGAGGTCCTGAGCATGAGAATGAGAATAGATCGAAATGCCATCGACGAAGCTATACAACAGGGGGCGTAATTTCGAAGAGGTCAAAATCATTTTTTGCAATGACGACCTACCCAGCTAGTCCCCAGCCAATCAGCATGCTCTGATAACGCCTGGGGCCAGCCAATCAGGCGCATCAGAGGAATCTAGGAATGGACTAGCGCATCGAAAGCCGCTGCATGCCAAGCCCTCGTCCGGGGAGCTTTGCATGTATTCCTGGAGTCTCCACAGCCAATGTCCACCAATGAGAACACAGTAAAAGTATATTTTGAATATTCGCTGATTGGCCTCTTCCCCGGATGATTAGTCATTGGCCCTGCGCACGTGCTAGGTTGATACAGGATAGCGCCTTCCTCAGGTATGTATAGTTGTATAGTTGTAGTTGCGACTTTTCTATCTACCAACCCAGTCAACTCCAAAACACCACGCTGATGACCCGAATATGCACAACAGAAACTTTTAAGCTAGTCCCCCCTAAGCAAGGAGAAGACCTACTCCACAAAATTCCTCAACTTGGTCAACTCGTCCAGCAGCTCTTGCAAATCGACATCGGAGATCTTATTCTGCAGACTGGGGATGAGAGATTTTGCCTCTTCGGCATTGTCGCAGCATAGACTGCCTGTTCGTCATGTCAGAATGTACGCTCATACAATGTGCAATAAGAGCAAGATATGGCAAACCTAATTGCGACCGCTCAAACATCTCCAACTCTGTATGCGAATTGAGTAATCTTTCAACAGCCTTGATGTTCTCTTCATCCTTGAATCGAGAAAACACTTCTAGATAATCCAGCGTTTTTGTCAGATTCCTAGACCGTCATTAGCCGGACGTTCGCAACCACTACCCAGCACACCTTAAATAAGCGACCAAGGTAACATACTCAGGCTCATCGTATTTCTTTCCGCCGCGTCTCTTATTTTCCAGCACCTTGTTTATGACTAGCCGTGCCTCGCTAAGTGATAATGTATGCGTATTCTGGTCCTCGCCGAGTTTGAGCGTGGAGGCGGCTTCGAGGTCGGATTGGGGAACGACTCGTTTGCGGTGAGTAGCGGGAGGGAGTTTGATGCCTGTACTCATTTTGTTCCTCTCTGAAAATGATCCTTCTCCTCGCAAGAGTGATGGTGGTCGGTGGAGGGGTGCTGATACGAGTGAAGAACACTGTATGCGCGCAGTCGGTCAGAGCGGGTGAATGCTCGGTTTTAGTCGTGTAGCTGAAGAGCAACAAATATTTTATGTTTCAAGTACCTCAAGTGGGTGTGCTTGGTCGTACTGGGTGTTGGTCAGTATCGAACAGTGATTGATGGTAAGAAGTGAAGCTACAAGTTTGATGCGGCTCGGTCATTGAGTTGCCGAATCTGACGCTAGTCCATATTGGGATTATGTGGTGCTTGAGCAATAGTAAGTTGGAAGTTATACTACTAGCATATACAGCTCTCACAAACGAGCGAGACAAAAACTCTATATACAGGGAAATAATATCTATATGCAGTTTTCAAATACTTTCAACACGGCTAGCAAATGGCATTTCCATTGCGACTATCATCCTAACCACAGCGGATGCGGATAATCTTTGTTCCAGTTTGCTATCACTCTACTTTTGCTCAATGCCGGTAGCAATCTTGCGATATGGGATATGATATTTTTAGTCGTATTGGGTGCAGCAATATCTCACAGACCAAGACCAACTCACGTGTTCGCCTTTATTTCACATCTCATGACATAATGGCCTTTGGAGCTGTTGAATGGTAATCGTGAACCTAACTTGTTGCTTGAGGTTGGTCAAGGGTTAGCAGTTTTGCTTTTTAGCTTGACAAATCGGGGGATCACAAGTACACCTAGTTTGAACATAGATACGGGAATCATGAGTTGTACTTTGAATGGGTATCGATATCTATACATGCCAATACTATCACAACGCCTGCCATGCAACGCAACTATATTACACCCCTAATTTTTGAAAGCAACCTCCTTCGGCAGCCTGAAACTAGCACAAAACATCTGCTTCGTCGGACTGACCAACCTCACATTGAAAATCTCCAACTCCCTCTCCCGATTCCCGGATCCGTCGATTGTATCATCCGGCGAAAGCGTGAATCCCATACGCTCTGAGATGCGTTTGCAAATATCTTCATGATCATCGCGGACGTTGTCTGAATGTCCAGAGAAGCAATAGACATGTATCATCGGTAGTTTCCGCTCCGGTTCATGGGGCTCAAAGCGCGTTTCCATGCCGGCGTAGACACCGATAAAGGCGTCCAAGAACTCAATTGCCGTTGCGGGGAGATTCATTACGTAGTGATCAACTGTTGGTGGTCGTGTATATATTTGAGGCCGAGGAGCTGGTGTTCTCCCATTCCCTTCGGCCTTGGCTCGTTTGAGCGAGGCTGGGATCTTGGGTTGTATGACGACTTGTGTTGACGGGGATGTCATCATCTTCGCAGTTTCGCGGATGAATTTCCGGCCATCCATGTTGAATGGTGTCACGAAGTGGTGCACTTTATTCCGTTCTATGGCGTCTTCCATGCTCTCATACCCATGGGGATTGAGATCGTTTGCCCATACGAAAATCTTTCTTTTACCTGCAGGGACAGCAAAAGGGCCAACTCCGGCCATAACGTCACAGACCAATTCACCTTCTTTGAATTTATCGCATAGTCGACGGTGCTCAGTCTCTAGTCGACTGTTCCAATACACACGCGAGAAATCGAATCGGAATTCACATCCTTGTTCGTGGACAGTGACATTCATATCATTGTCGCCAGCTAGAACTTCGAATGGGAACGTACGGAATTCGCTTTCTGACCCAACAACTTTGGTTTTGTTGATCACAGTGCGGACTTTGGGGTTTTTGTCTTTAAGGATCTCCGCAATGAGGTGTTTATAAGGGTGCCATCGTTCTCGTAGGTTCAAATGTACTGCCGTAATGTAAGCATACTGCTATACCTACTGGATCTTGAGAGGAACTTACAAACATGCCCCGTCAATGTGAAGCCCTCAGGGAATTCTCCATCTGCAACGTCCTCCTCTGGAAGAATGGCTTCAATGATCTCTGCATAAGTCCAGTACGAGTAGTCCAGGTTGATTGTATAAGGACCTAGTCCGACCATGCCGGTTTCGACTAATTCATTCAAAATCGGGGACCACGTAGTCGCATCTACCAACCATCAGTAACTCAATCAACCTTATCCTGGTAGGCGTAAACACACCATCATACTTAATGTCCTCCCTCAAAACCACACACCTCTTCTTCCTCGCCTCCTGCGCCGTCAACTCCAATATCCGCCCATCCCTCCCCACAACCAACTTCTCCGCCATGGGCGCCGTACACCCATCAAACCGGGGCAGGTCGAGAGCATCTTTACTTGAGGCCAATGTCTTGCGCACTGCGGAGATGTTTTTGTTCTCTAGCACGGTGGCCGCGGAGACGGGGACGGTCTTTTTGAAAAAGGAGCGGTCGAGGACGCGCATCGCGCGGTTTACCGGTGGGCGAAACATGACAGGGTTTTTGGAGGTGGATTGTTTTGTGGCGGTGTGGCCTGGTGAGTCCATTGGACCAAGCTGTGTCTTCAAAGATTAAAAGACCTTTGAAGTGAGATGGATTATGCTAAAGCAAAAAAAGAAAATAAAAGTTGATCCGTGCACGGTGAGGTAGCAGATGATCAACTGTAAGGAAAGATATGCAGTTTATTCGGAGACTCTATAACAGATGGAACAGTTGAATGGGAGTATTATGCTCTTCTTGTATACTGCCTATCAATGAGGGGTTGGTGTGAAAATAAATACAAAAGTGAGTCAGTCGCTCTTATTGGGCAGCAGCATCTCAATTTTTGATGCACGTGACATCAAACGCGATAAGATAAGGGTTAATCAGAATTGATGCCATTACTTTTCTTGCGAAAAAACATCATCAAATGAATATAAAGCAAGTCTGTTTTGAGAGATTACTTGCTGTTATCTCTCAAACTCGAAATCACAACTTTATCCATCTCCCGCTCCGTTTCTAGTCGCTCAATCCTCTCCCTGAGAGCTTGAATCTCTTCGTCTTTCTTCTTCAGCGCCATGCGCGATATATCACGCCCTCGAATTATACCCTGTGTTTTGAGATGTTGCTGGTCGAGTGATGCGACAATTTCATCGCGCGCGGTGGTCGGAACAACGACATCATGACGGTCGAGAATCGCCAGAATATTCGACGCAGTTTCCGAAGGCTGGTGAGAAGACGCTCCCTGCGCTGATAATACGTCCCTGTATCGGCGTGGAGTGGGTGTTGCGGATACCTCTACTGATGAAAAGGAAATTGGTGCAGTTGTGCTAGAGGATTGTGTCGTAGGTACGCATTCGGAGTATGGAGGAGGCTTGTCATCTTCGTCAAACACATCATCGAGTTTCCGCTTGCTCGGCGATGTGTTCGTCGCCGTTCGTGGGGCTTTGTTTGGTGTGAAGACGGGTTGCCTGGGCCGTGCAGTGCTGCTGCTGCTGCCTCCTAGTAGATTATTGACTTCGTCATCGAGGCCCTCATCCCAGCTGTAGGCTTCCTCGTCGGAGGACAAATTCGACGACTTTCGGGCCTTTGTGGGTGTTTGTTGGGACAAGAAATCTAGCCGTCGCCGTGGTTCTGTTTGTGTTCTCCTCACGGTACTACTTGTTCCGTAACTCGTACCGGTGCCTGGAGTGAGTAAACCCCCAACCTGAGTACTCTTAGATGGAAACTTCTTTGGCGTATCCGGTTCCGATTTCGAATTCGAAATCAACGTATGCTTTTCCCGTATTTGCGCATCGTCATCCCATAGAAAAAACTTGCATCGTTGCGGTTGCGGTTTTTGGCATGTGTAAACTTAAATCACCGTAAGTGAACGATAAATCATCCTAGAAGAGAATTATAGTATCTTACACCACCGGCCATGGTTTACCCCGCCATTCTTCGTTTGAAAGTGGTCTGCTGGCAGTCGTGGATCACAGTCGCAATGCCAGACACCATCAATGAGTCGGCCACGCCAGGATGTCGTTCGTCGGGGAGTTCTTTCGCTTCCTTGATTCATTTCATAGTCAGCGCAGAAGATACATGTCACATTTTCCGTAACAGTTCGTAATGAAAGGGCTCAATTAAATTGTTGATGCAGTAAATTGAGATGATAGGACATTGTTGAAGCTATAATGATCGTGATGTCGCTATGGAAACTGAGGTCTTGGCAGTGACGTGGGCCTACCGTTTGGGACATGCTATTATTTGGAGGCTGTTTGCGGCGGCAACTGTCGAAGAAAAGATATTTATACGGCATCCAATCACCAGCCAAAATATTACAGTAATAGGAACTATCAAAAGCTATTCTACTGATGCTCTTCGACTTATGACAGATCAGCTATTGCGGGGTGGATATCACAAGAGGGGTACTAAATGGTGTGATTGTATCGGATGGTTTCCGCTCGTGCTTCGAGTCATTCTTCGTAGCTCTTTCATCAATAAACTTCATCCAGACATTGGTTCCAGAAAATCAACTATACAAAACCCAAAATGGCCGTAGAGAACCCCAGTACTGTCAATCTTGAAGACTTGGTCGATTCAGCAGACGGAAGAATCAGTGATGATAATGAGCTTCTTCGCGAGTCGCAGACTCTGCTTCAAGAGAGTGAAGAGACAATCTGGAAACCTCCCAAAGGGTTCATATGGATTCAGATTGGTATATTGGCATATCCACAATCCTATATTCAGCAGTTGCTAATACCTGATCTGAAGCAATCTTCGCCAATGTCTTTCTATCAGGCTTTGATGCGACCATCACAGTCTCAACCTACGCACTTATCAGCTCTGAATTCAATGCAGCCAACACTGCATCTTGGCTGACGACATCTTATTTGATCACAAGCACGGCGTTTCAGCCAATCTATGGACGAATGTCTGATATTTTTGGACGGAAGCCGTGTTTTTACGTGTGCACAGTCTCTTTTCTTCTTGGCTGTCTTGGTTGTGGAGTCGCACAGGATATACTTCTATTGAATGTCATGAGAGCAATTACTGGGATTGGAGGCGGCGGACTCATTACGATGGGTAAGCTCGGCGTTTCCTCTCCTTTGTCTACTCTTGCTAAATCTTGATGTAGCGACTATTATCAATTCCGACTTGATTCCTTTCAGAAACCGAGGAATGTATCAAGCCGCGCAGAATGTCCTTCATGGCTTCGGGTCAATCTGTGGTGCTTCTATCGGTGGCGCAATTGCCGAGTCAATCGGTTGGCGATGGTGCTTCTTACTGCAGATTCCGTTGTCCGTATTTGCACTTGTTGTCGGAAAGCTTGTCATTCGTCTCCCAAAGGACAGCAATCACTCCCATTTGAGTCCTGGATGGCGAGGCATATGGCAGCAGGTGGATATCCTAGGAACAGTCCTTCTCGTGTTGGGTCTATCAATTCAGCTCGTGGGTTTGAGTCTCGGAGGAAATGAACTGCCCTGGAGTAATCCATGGATTGTCTTGTCTTTGATCGGGAGCGTCCTTTTGCTTGCACTTTTTCTATGGACTGAAGCCAACACATCAGCTGCGCCGATCATTCCTCTGCGCCTCCTACAAGGCAGAGTGCCAATCTGTATCCAAGTTGCCAACCTGTGTGTGGGAATGGGAGCATATGCTGTAAGTATGCTTACTCTCTGAAAAGGAATTAGGCTGACATGGCCACGGCACTACCAGTTCCTTTTCAACCTCCCATTATTCTTTCAAGTTGTTCTGTTAGATTCGCCCAGCACCGCCGGTGCGAGATTGATAATTCCTTCCTTGGCAACTCCCATCGGTGGCCTCATTGCAGGCATCATCATGTCGCGGTGGGGTAAACTGTCCCAGATCGTGCAGATCGGGGCACTTTTGATGTTTGTTGGAAATCTGTTACTCGTTCTGCTCCGCTTCAACGATGCGAACTGGAAGTACTTTGTCTATGTCTTCCCTGCTAATTTAGGGCAAGGAATGGTGTATCCTGGGATCTTGTTTAGCTTCGTTGCTGCTTTTGGCCATCCTGGTAAGCTTCCCGATAAGAGATGTCTTTGACTCTGGCTGAGTAGCAGACCACGCCGTATCCTCGTCAACCGTATACCTCATCCGGTCCTTGGGTAATGTTTGGGGTGTTGCGATTACATCTGCCGTTGTGCAAAACAAGCTAAACTCGGGCCTTGCAAGGGCTCTGAGTGGAATACCTGATCAATGGAAAGTAAAATCCTTCATCTCTAGAGCCATGTCGTCCCTTATCTGGCTGAGCTGATTCAATTTGTCCTAGGTGATTGATGAAATCAGACATTCGGTGTCTGCGATTTATGACCTCCCACCTAATGTTCAGATGGCTGCACGCTCTGTCTATTACGACGGACTACGAATGTCGTTTGCCCTGTCGGCATCGATGTGTGTCATAGCTACTCTCGCTGCCCTGTTTGTCAGAAGCAAAGGACTGTACCGGCCGGGCGATGGTGAGTAACGAAAGTCTCGTGGGAGCCAAGGAGCAGTGGCAGTCTTAGCCCCCTCAAGTAAAGCTGCTCGGGTTGTTCGAATGCCTAGTCAGGAAGTTGAAGCCAAGAGGCGTGACATGCAACTGCTAAGCCCAATCTAGCAAGTTTTTTGCGGTGATGTAGTGAGAGGCCAAGGAGAAAGAAGTGAAAGAAAGAAGTCGACTGGATGATTTCCGAAATTCCAAGTTTAGCAGTTGCCTAGTCGTAGTAGCAGTAGCCCCACGCCTGCAGGACAGATACGTCTCTCCACTCCACAGCGTGGCTTGGCATCATATCAGCTCGCCATATGCCAGTATTTCTCGTCTTCGTTTCTTCTCGATTCTCTCTGAAAAAAGCAGATAATCTGACAGCCAAGATCAGATTCAAAATTGCCCCTTGTGGCCGCTTATTGCAGGCCGCGCACGGTGATCTTAGGCTGTAGCGGTCAACGACGTCACCCGTCTCAAAAGTATAATTCGTCAACAATAATTACTCCGTCCCATCAGCATTGCAACGACAAGAAGATCAGAAGAAATATTCTCCAAAAAAGAAAGCCTTGTTCCTGCATTTTGAATCGTCTGAATTGTTCTGATTCGATTTTCGGGAGAGGAATCATTCAGATTGCAAATCCAGACGATGGTCAAACAGCTAGACGCTGCTAACCAGGCAGCTCCAGCGGCGACTGCTACCCCCGCAACAGAACAAAGCAATGCCGTTACACCAAGTAACATTCTCACGGGAAAACAAGAGCATTGTATACTAGTCAAACCCCTATGCTATTGGATCAAATACTGACTATACCAGACCTCAAGCGTGAACTTTTAAGCGCTCAAGTCCGTCGTGAAATTGTCGAGCTCGCCCACCCCACTGCCCTTCAACGCTTCGGTGCACCTTTCAAATCAGAATTCGGCGAAGTTGCTCCTGTGGACTCGGAATTACCTATTTTACGCTTCATCTTCGTTAACCATGTTCGAAATTTCCCATTCCTCGACCAGGCTCGTGAAAAGGAATTCTGGCAGGACCGTCTACAAGTGGTTCGTTCGGATGACCCCCGCAGAGTAGGCATGGCTGACAAAGCTTGTAGTTTCTTGAGTCGTTCGCGAACAAAAATATATCCTCCTCCGAAGACCGACTGGAAGAAACCAAACGAAGAAAGCTGGCTAGAAAATGTGAGAAACTGATCGAACTTATGATGGTGTCAGGCATTCCTACCGCTTCGGGCTACGAGGAACGTATAAGGTTTTCGGAGATGGAGATTGTGGATCGAGGAGCCAACGAAAAAGGTCTTCTGGTTAACATGCCGGATGGTCAGAATATCAATAACTGGGACGTCAATGTAGCCGGAGTTAGGACGACATCGGTGAAACGCACCGTTCGCTACCACCAACACGCAGTATGTGTGCCGATCTGGCGCTTATGAAACCTGCTGACAATTTTCAAGGAATTCATCCTTCGGGTTAGAAAAACTGGCCAACCAGACATTTATGTTGGCAGACGATATGGCGATTTTGTGAAATTGCATAAACGGCTTCGAACCGAGCTACCCGGGAAGATATTACCACCTTTGCCCAGGAAGAATAAGAAATCTAGCAATGTCTCATTCTGGGGTGGCTCAGGCGATGACGATGCTTCTTCTATCTCTTCCTTGTCAACTTCGGGTGGCACTGCCGTGGTCGATGACGAACGTGCTGCCTCGAGATCGAACTTGACATTGGGTGTCCCCGAACATCGTCGTTCAAATTCACGATCATCCGCTTTGTCTGTAAGATCAGTATCGCCTCATGGATCAGGCGATTTCCGTCGCGGCACTATTCTCTACCGCGAAGAGCAACGTGTCTCATTGAGAGCATTCTTACGAACTATACTACAAAACAATAGAGTGGCTGAGTCTAAAGCCATGGAAGAGTTTTTGACAGCACGACCTATAACTTTGAATGAGGAAGAGTTGCTTGATATCAAACGAAGGAAAAGCGCGGATGCTGCTCGTATCGAAGAACAGGAAAAGTTCTATGAGATTGCTCGAC
This sequence comes from Talaromyces funiculosus, assembly GCA_004299765.1. Classification (NCBI taxonomy): domain Eukaryota; kingdom Fungi; phylum Ascomycota; class Eurotiomycetes; order Eurotiales; family Trichocomaceae; genus Talaromyces; species Talaromyces funiculosus. The sequence continues at coordinate 395,700 of CP036237.1, forward strand.
AACGTGCCGCTGAGTTGGATGTGTATATGGAAAAGTTCCGTCGAAGTATTGTTGAAGAAAGTCAGTTCTTACAGTACATCACGTCGATCTTTAGCTAATGTTCGATAGACGGCCTCACGAAACTCTTTGCCGAGATCAAAGAGAAGAATACCATTCAGGAGCTTAGCCCGGAATACCAAAAATTTGCCGAATGGCTTCGAATTGAGTGAGTAATCTTTGAAGTACTGATGGCTATGGCTAATGGAACAGGGTTGCCGCTACGATATACCATATCTTTCTAGCCGAAGATAACTCGCCAGAAATGTTTGCACAAGCCAAGAGGATACATTCGCTAATACCTTATACCCTTCTGAAAAACGTCATCCGTATAGCCAATCCTGCAGCTGTCATGTCCGGTGTCCTTGACTTGTTCCTTGCTCAACCGTTCGGGTCACGCTCATTGTTGCAGCGCATATTTTCGATGACTTTGAACGATGGAATTAAGCAATTTCAAAAGCCAATCGACTCATTGGTTGCAAAAGTGGAAGATCCGGTAATTTGCGAGAAGTTGAAAACATTTGTCAATTCAGACGAGTCTCTCAAGAGCGCCATTCGTGATGAAGCACAAGATGAAGATATTGATATTGTTGTTGCGATTCTCAGGTCTGAACTGTTAACCCCGGAGATGAAGCCATCTCAGGTTGAAAAGATTTTCAATGCTTATGTGGCGTGGAATGCAGCTGTGGAGAACGTACGTACTATCACTTTCTCTTCCGATCGACACCAACTGACTTGCCTAGATTCATGAGGACATGAGACAGGGTGCTGAATGGTTTGCCTACTTGAAACAATTGCTCAAGCTGTATACCAGACAGCGCGACAAGGCCATGATGTTGAGCATGATAGAAGAGGTATGGTTCCCTAGCCTGTCAATTGACCATTACTGATTTCACTAGCCTACTACGTTAAAATTGTTTCGAGACTTGTTCACTATATTCTACGAACCATTGGTCCGTGTCTACAAGTCTGCCAATGTCTACAACAGCATTACGGATTTTGCCAAATTCGCGGAAGACGCTATTGGCGTGATTGAAAAAGCTCAACGCCAGGACGTTTCGGCTGACCCTAATCAAACGGTACAGGCGTTCATTGATCTTTGTGCCCGCCACGAACACAATTTCTATAAATTCGTCCACGAAGTTCATCTACATGACAACGGTCTCTTTGGATCTCTTATGGCTTGGATAGAGAATATTCTAGATTTCCTACGCAAGGGCCCACGCAGTGGATACAAATTGGACATGAATGCATTGTTCCAAGGGGCGGTGGACACTAAGCAAATTGACAAAGATGAGTGTATTCGAGAGATAGACAGCCTAGTCAAATGGCAAGAAGACCGAAAGAAATGGCACCACGACAAGACCAGACAGAAAATGGCTGCAGAAGGCACTGGTGAGGTTCCTGGAAGCGCGACGTTTCGCACCAGCGATTTTGGTCTTGATGAAGCTGATCTAGATGATCTGGCTATTACAAACGAGGAATCAGATGAAGATGATGAAAACTCAGAGGACGATGATCTTGACCCTATCATGGCGGAGCGGAGGCGACGTGCTAAAAAACAAGACCACCTACGACGATCCGCTGGCGAGCCTGTCAAACCAGAGGTCAAGGAGGTGTACAAACTACAAGAGTCGTTTGGGATGATGTTGAGGGAGGTTCTGGCTGATTGATGACTGACACGGCCATTATGATTAGAGCTGATTATTATTAGAAGTTATGCATAGAAGGAACATACGCATCATAAAATGCATTGTCAGTCAGTTTGATATACGGGTAAACTACAGTTTTGACTTCATATTAACATGCACGCTCTTCACCTGGCTATATGCCTTTAGCCCTTCCTCCCCAAGCTCTCTGCCAATTCCACTACTCTTGACACCACCAAACGGAATCCTCCAATCCGAATCATTACTCGAGTTGATCCACACCATACCAGCCTCAATCCTGCGCGCGACACGGTGAGCCTTTACGAGGTCGGTCGTGAACAACGCACTACCCAATCCATACGTAGTCTCATTCGCCATCTTCAACGCCTCTTCTTCCGTCTTGAACCGCGCCAGACACACAAAGGGGCCAAAAACTTCTTCCTGATAAATCCGCATTTGACTCTTCACGTCAGTGAAGACGGTAGGCTCAATAAAGAATCCCTTCGCATCAGGTGCCGCGGGCTTTCCACCAAGGACGAGTTTCGCGCCCTCGGACTTGCCAATATCGACATAGGACATGATTTTATCATACTGTGCCTTTGTAACCTGCGGGCCCTGGAATGTCTCCTCATCAAATGGATCCCCCACTTTACTTATTTTCTTTGTATGAGCTTTGAATTTTTCCAGGAATGTATCATAAACGTCATCCTGCACCAGAATTCTTGAAGTCGCAGTACAAATCTGGCCCTGGTTCGACATAATCCCAATATGAGCCCATTCAACCGCCAAGTCCAAATCGGCATCGTTGAAGACGATCAAGGGGGATTTCCCCCCTGTTTCAAGGGTGATGTTCTTTAGAGTAGAGGAGGCCAATTTCATGATTTCGCGGGCTGTGGCGGTGCTACCTGTAAAGGCGATTTTATCGACGTCGGCGTGGGAGGCGAGTGCGGCGCCGGCAATGCGGCCATAGCCGTTGACGATGTTGATTACGCCAGGCGGGAAGCCAGCCTCTTTTGTAAGATTAGCGAAGTAGAGAATGGAGAGTGGGGTTTGCTCGGCAGGTTTGAGGACAACAGTGTTTCCGCAGGCGAGTGCTGGGCCGAGTTTCCATGCTGCCATGGAGAGGGGGTAGTTCCATCTACCACAGAGTCAGTAGGAAGATTGATTGGAGATGGAGAATTACAAGGGAGGGACGAACGGAATGATCTGCCCACAAACCCCGACGGGCTCTCTAAGGGTATACGCAAACTTGTCCGGTGTTGTATTAATAACCTGACCAAAGGTCTTATCCGCCCAGCCCGCATAGTATCTCAGTGTCTCAATGACTTCGGTCAGATCCTCGTCTCGTGCCACGGTGAACGGTTTCCCGTTATCCCATGTTTCGATTGTGGCTAGAGTGAGACGGTGTTCGTCGACAATGTCGGCAAGTTTGTAGAGAAGTTTCCCTCTGTCGGAAGCCGGCAGGTCGCGCCATGAGGGGGAGTTAAGGGCCGAGCGGGCTGCAGCGACGGCTTTGTCGATGTCAGCTGTCGATGCGGCGTGGACAGAGACTATTTCCGATTCATTCCTGTCTCATCATTAGTCTTGAAGGTAATATTCGAAGGATTTGGGGAACCTACGTAGGGTTGATGGAAGCAATCTTCTTTCCATCGGATGATGGCACCCATTCGTTATTGATGAAGAGGCCCGTAGGTTGAATATATGTACGCCCATTTGGGGCTGTGAGTTGGACTTGCAAGTCTGGCATTCTTTTCTTTTCTAGAGTACGTCTGTTGAGTGGTTTCGAGAGTAGGGAAGGAATGAAAACAATTATGGATGGAGAATTGGGGTAATCAAGACTGGGACATTGACAAGTCACAAGCCTTATCTGTGTAGCTCAGTTACCCACCTTACAATCGCTATCAGACTAAAGTAAGAACACTCTGTAAGTATAAAAAAAAGCAATGAGATGCATAAGAGCGTTCTCCGCATGAGACGTAGCTAACCCTAAGATAAGTGGAGGAATGCTATCAGTGGATCCGCCGCTCGCATGGACTTGCTCTTTTCCGTACTAGCGTCTCGCTGTTTTAAACATCCATTTTTGGCGTTTGACGTGTTTAATATCTGTACCTCACTCATATAATTAATTGTCCCAATGTGGTTATTATCAGGACCACGTTGAACGATGGAGCTTGTACCCCGTACTTTGGATCTCATCTCGTTTCGGACCACTGTGTCATCTCAACCATCTCCGGTATGGTTACACGATCTGATATTCAGGGGCTACGGCATTAATCTTGTGCAATCGGTACTGTAGCACCTTATATTCCAAGATAAATGAATGCAGCGAACCGCAATTGCTGAGCTGCTATGAAAGCATCCGTAACACCGACTTGCAAAGACAGAATAGAACTAACCTCGGTATATCCCGACCATATCCCTGCAAAGCGGCAAGTATCAAACTCGCGCCTCGGAGCTTCAGTCTCTCTGACTGACAATGGCACAAAACCGATTGGATCCTTTCGCCGAACAAACTAGTAGTATTATATCCAGGCCCATATTAGAAAAGTCAATTCGAACGTGCGCTGACTCGCAAATTAGCAAGCTACGAAGCTAACTTAGTCGGGGTAATAGCTGAGCCTGGAGTGTACCTGCTTGATTAGGGAATGAGTGGATGTGATAACTTAGTATTTGACCAAGTTGATTGTTGATATTGACACAATCATTACTGTCATATGGTCATCATATTCTCCTGAATAAGTTTTGTGAAGTTGGTTTGGTATTGTCGATGCGTAGCTGTGTAACGGGATATATTCCATCTATTGCAAGGTCGCATACATGCACAAGCCCTAGTTCAAACCAATCTACGAACTCTCTTGCTATCATTACGGATTCACAAGCCGAGAGTACATGTGTTCTCCAGGGTAAATGAAAATCCCAGTACCTGCTATGTATGTCTCAGTTCTGTCATTGGTACCAAGTAGGAAGATGCCCTCTTCTCTGCTGTGGGTACTTTGTTTGGATGCTGAGCTACCTTGACCGGCAGTGGTTATGAAATTGTTTATGTATAAAAAATAATCACATGACCGATATATTGAAACTAGCAAATAGTGGTAATTATCTGAAAATGGACGGAAGAAGTCTTTCCTATATATTCAATCTGAGTCTGGTACCCGAAACACTCATTCGAAACGCCTTTCATGCTATGTATGGATGTATGTCGTCACACGCAACACGCAACATGAGGATCAGTGCAGTATTTACAATCTAGATTGATGCTCCACCTCCTTTCCATTACCACCAGCACAACACTTCCCCGCCGAAGGGAAAGCATCATGCGAAACCGTATCCACACAAACCGCCGACGGCGGCACCCAAAGCGCTGGGTTCTTTTCAAAAAAGTTCGATGCTCTCAACATAACACTGACCGGTTCAGCAGGCATAATAGGGTAATCCTCCAAGCGCGGGAAATGGCTTAGACCAAACTGTATGTAACACACAATATCAGTGTTTTCAATCGATTCATTGCGGTTCGCCCAATCCACCACAGTCTGGTTATGGGGGTGATTCTCGCGACCGTCAGATTGGCAGACATAGTCTCCAGCAGGGAACAGTTCATAGTCCTTGTAGGGGACGACCCAGAGCGCCTTACGGGCAAATCCGGCTCGTTTCCAGACTACACTACCAGGCTTTGGCAACAGGAGCGGACAGTTGTTATTAAGGATCTTGTAGCCGACAGGTTTGTGGCATATCTCGTTGATGATGTTGGGATTGACAATGTCCCATGACCGACTTGTTTCGTGGCAGTATTCTGCTGCACCTTCGAGGGCAGTGCGGAGCGGAGTCTTTTTTGCGTAAAAGGCGTTGCCATAAAAGTTGTTGGGGGATCCAACAGGTTCCTCGGAAGGATGGGCGTCGGACTGGATGACGGTGTTGTTGGTGCCATCGATTTCAGGGTCGATACGTAGCGAGAAAATGTGTTGATGGTTTTGCGCGTTGATGCGAGGAGCAACTTCGGTGCCCCATGGGGCGGCTTGTTCGGTGGGATGCATGGGGTATGTATTCAGTTGACCGGTAAGCTTAACTTCGAGCTTATACGTGCCGTCAAGCGTAAAAGTATGGTAGAAGCCATACTCGTAGTTTGCAGCAGTAATGATCTGGGAAATGATCAATTTGCGATCGCGAGCTGAAATAACAGTCCCGTCGCGATAATCGGTATGCTTGAACAGCAACCCATTATCTTCTTCATGAATGCAAATTGCGTTCTTGATCATGGCTGCTTCTCCCTTTGCCGTCGACACGATGGCATCCAGGTAGTGGATTGCTCCCTTGCAGTCACAACCCAATTTCAACGAATTCGTCATCAGACCAGAGCCATACTCACCAACGTCAAAAGCATGTTTCTTGTGATGAGGCGTGTCAGGGCTGCCGTAGGGGACAACCATCTCGACAACACTGATCCTGTTGAAGAGCGTACGCTCTCGTTCCTGATATGGATCGTCGATACGCACATCCGAAATGACGATACCTTCACGGTAATTAAAGCCAATATGCATCTTGTACCCAGCCCAAGACAACTCATTCCCACGCATACGGAAAGAGACGCCTTGGGGTTGCGTGATGTTGATTGGTTTCAAACGGTCATGCTTGTACCCATCAGAGATGAACTCGGGTAGATAATTTGATCCCTCGAGAGGGACCTGCGTCCGTTCCCCATTGACAGTGCGAATATCCACACTGAGAATCTCTTCGGTTTCAGTATCGGCCACAATTGAGAAATCCAGCGGGTGAGCGTACTGATTATCAAATGCAGATTCACGGTAGTACGCCAAACCCTGTTGGAGTCGACGATCAAAGCCCCATCGCTCATCGACGCCAATGGCCCATCCGTCAACAAAGACTTTGGACATATCCGTAATACCAATCTCTTTGCAAGCCTGGATGACGCGGGGATCTTTACGACAGATGCGTTCCATAATATCCAAATCCTCGAGAGTTAGCGTCGGCATGACTTCCTTGACTTCCTTCCATTCCTCGACTGTAGATCTTGTCAGATTCACCACTACTTCGGCACAATTTGCGGTTCCGGCTTCGAGGACAATGGCGAATACGCGGCGGTCAGGTCGGGGACCCAGGCCCTGACGATATGCAGCATACTCAGCCTTGCGAGGTTCGCGGAGCGTAATGCAGTTGAACTTGACTTGCTTGGGGGATACGAATTCTCGGATAAGTTTTGCAGCGAGGGGGATTTCCTCGATAGACAGTTGATCTATACGGTTATACATCAGCAAATACTTCTTGGGTAAAGTTGTTTGTCGAATTACCTACCCAGTGGATGCGGCTGTCTCCCAGTGATCTGACTAGCAGCAGAACTGGATCCGTAATCTCCTTCACGGAAGATGGTGTAACCCGGTATAGAAGTAGTATCAGGCGCCATGGTGGTATTCATTACCTAGGTATGTATCGGTTGTAGTAGGAATAAGAATACTTAGACATCAAAAGAGATGAATTGAACAAACAGCGGAACGTAGAGCTAGTTGAGCGCGTGTAAGAGCAGTGAAGAATCAATTTTTATTTCTCTTTTCTTTCGAGGAGATAAGCATGCATTTATACACAGTCTCGCATGAAGTCAGATACAGAGAATTACGCTTGTACCTTCCGGATACGGATACGGCGGGGAATGGGATCGAATCGAAAAGTGAGGCTATCCCGTCCATCTCCATCCAGCAGAAAAAGAAACGATACCGTGCGAACGAACACTTTCTTTCTCTATACGTACTATATTAAGACAGTGTCGTATGGCTCGTGGATGTGTTCTGGCTACGGAGTATATGGAGTATGAGATTATGGTGCCAGCTGGACTCGGCTTTGTGTAACGGGTTTACTGTGTTCTATTGATAGATATGCGATTCTTGCACCACGTCTGTTCTTTGATATCGAGTCATTGAATGGTGGTATGACTATTCATAACTTGCCTACAAAGGACGAGAAAAAGAGTAGAAATTGAAGCTTCAACCCGGATAGTTGTTTCGCCAGCACATAGCATGACTCTGACCACGTCAACGTGTTGACTAAGTAACTAGTTGATACATTGGTGAATGACTAAAGCCATGTGCTCCGTTCTTTTCACGTATCTTTGCATACCCAGATTGCGGATATTGTCTGGTCACTTGTCATCTCTATCGAAAACAGACAAATATCGCCTGAACCTCCCTGATTAGGGCTAGCGATAAGCTCCGCTCTTATCCAACCGTAATCATCCATCATATCAATTGACACTTATCGGCCCACCATACCTAAAACAGGCATTAAAAGGGCATCTAGACTACAGGAGAGTCTCCGCGTGACAGTGTTCTAGTGGAAGTGAATGTTAGCCCAAGATCTGCCATCAGCCAAGAGATTAGGGTCCAGATCCACCCCTAAAAGCAGCAATGCCCTAAGCCCAAAACGGCAGGTATAGGCCGACGTTCAGAGATCCACCTCAGACGAAAAATAATTTTGCGGGGAAGAAGGAAAAGAAGCTTCTCATTTCATTTACGCGCGTGGTAGTTCGGCAATCGGGCCAAATTGGATCTCAGCTGGGGAAAGTGGACACTAGGTGAACAATTGAGTCAACGAAATGACAAATGGGCTGTGATTGGGGGCAATCTCCGAAACAGGACGCGATTTGTCAATATCTGTCTTGGAGTTACTACGGAGTGTAGCGAGGTATGTCATTGATTTAGATGGAGGTGATAAGACCTTCTCCTCATACTAGCTAGGTATACGCGTGTTGTTGCCAGGGGCTAATGAATAACACAGATCCCGGCTACGAACTATATAACTTTGCTCGTCCATCTATTCGTATCCATTCGTATCACACTTACAACGTCCTACAACTACCAGAAAGGGATCAACAACATCTTACCCCCGCTAGAGAATGAGCAACCCCCCTACACTTTTCACCTGCATTCTCCTCTTATACTACCACAGCAGCGACAATGACAATGGACGTTAACACGGATGCCGAAACCCAACCACCCCTTAAACCTTCCACATCCGTGGACCAAAGCGTCCTCGATGCACGCGATCTTGCTGCTTTGGGCCATGACCAAGCCCTCAGCCGCAAATTCGATATATGGAGTATGCTCGCTCTCGCGTTTTGCGTGCTGGGGACATGGTCTACATTCGCGCAGGATCTGGCCAGCGGGCTCACGAATGGAGGGCCTGTAAGTATCCTCTGGGGGCTGTGTCTCGTCACAGCATGCAACTTGTGTGTTGCCGTCTCTCTCGGAGAGTTGTGTAGTAGCATGCCCACCGCATTAGGACAAGCATACTGGGTCCACAGACTTTGGAAAGACAAAGCCTTCGGCCGATTTGCATCCTACATGTGCGCATGGATAAACATGTTTGGCTGGTGGACTCTGACCGCCTCTCAAATCGGCTTCATGACGAACTTTATGCTAGGCATGAAAGTAATGTTTAACAACGACTGGGCCGGTGCCAGTGAAGGCTGGGTTCAGTTTTTGGTATATATCGGTATTACCACACTATTCACAGTGATAAATCTGGTGGCATGTCGAAAGGACAAATTCTTGCCGTATTTCAACGATTTCGTGGGTGTGTGGTTTTGTGGTTTATTTGTGGTGTTTAGTCTCGCGCTCTTGATTTCTGTGGGTACGAAAGCAGACCTAAAGTTTCAGCCGGCGAGCTTTGTGTTTGGTACGTGGATTAATCAGACGGGCTGGAGTGACGGAGTGACCTGGTTCATTGGCCTCGTTCAAGCAGCCTATGGCCTCACAGCATTCGACAGTGTCATTCACATGGTCGAAGAAATCCCCGCTCCACGCCGAAACGCACCTCGCGCAATTTATCTCGCCGTTGCGTGCGGTGCCATTTCTGGGTTTATCTTCATGTTGGTGTGCCTTTTCTGCATCCAAGACGTCAACGCAATCATAAACTCGGCCACGGGCCTCCCATTCATGGACCTCGTGCAAGATGCCATCGGCCTCCGAGGCGGCGTCGCCTTGATCGCCCTCTTCGAATTCAACGGATTGGGTCAAGGCGTGAGTATCGCAACTACCGCATCACGACTGACCTGGGGCTTTGCGCGAGATTCTGGTCTCCCCTTTAGCTCGTATTTTGCGCACGTCGATCGAACCTGGAAAGTTCCGGCACGTGCTTTGTGGCTTCAAGGCGTTCTGATTGGCCTCGTAGGCATTCTGTATCTTTTCGCAAACACGGTCCTCGAGGCGATCCTGAGCGTGAGCACAATCGCTCTAACCATAAGCTACGGCCTCCCCATTTTCGCTTTATTGATGGTGGGCCGCGACAAACTTCCTGCAGGTGGCACATTCCGTCTCGGTCGTCGCGTGGGACCCGTCGTAAACTGGATTAGTGTGATATATTGCTGCATCACGACGGTATTCTTCTTTTTTCCGGGATCACCGAATCCCGCGCCGAGTGATATGAATTATGCCATTGCGGTGTTTGGGGTTATGCTGGTTATTGCAGTGGGATTCTGGTTTGTGAGGGGCCACAAGCAGTATCTGTTGACGGAGACGTCGGCAGAGAGGTTGATGGAGGCGCAGAGACTTGAAAATGAGGTTGATCAGGACGCTGCGGCTGGGCCGATGGGCGGTGTTGGGAAGAGTGATGCTAAGTGATGGGAATATTACAGTGTACATATAGGATTGGCTTATTTAGCATGTTAATGTTCAAAGGTAGCCTAAACTAGGCAACTACCAGTCAATTACTGGATGAAATGTTGAAATAATTGTATCAATTGTCTCAAGTATTGATTTACAATATGCCGTATAGCAAAGCGACACCAAGTGTTCAAGACGTAGCTTGCAAGTAGAAATAAAATAACCCCATTCACGCCAAAAAACAGATGGATGATAGGTCTTTCTATAATATAGAATTGGGATGAGAAAGGATAAGAATAGATAAGAATAGATTTGAAGCAAGTCTCGCTAATGGTAAGAATACAGGCTAAGAATAGACATATAATGATGTATTTAAAAGTGAGTCAGTCCAGTAGACTGGAATTCAAAAAATTCACTGTCGAAACAGTAAGGATTGGTCTCATCTTGGCCCAGTTGGGCCAAGGTCATATCCGCACTTGGTGCAACCCCGAGTAACTCATTGAAGTCCTCGGTCTGAGGCACCGGATCAAGGCTGACATTGCCAAGATCCTCAGACGGAAACAGTTCAAAGTCGGAATAATCATAACCAGACATCATGGGAGGGTCGGCAAAGTTGAAAGCCTGACCATTCGCCATGTTGGTGTAGCCAGCGACGTAAGAGCTGTTGTAGATAACAGGCTCATTGGCTGGCATGTTCTGGGAGTAGGGTGAAGACATATTCTGGGAATATGGAGAAGGCATGTGCCCGCTGGAGGGCGACGGAAGCTCAGTGCTAAGGCTGGAGATGGGAGTGGACATGGCGGGAGTCAACGGCATAGAAGGAGTGGGAGGAGTAGTCTGATTTGGAGAGCCCTCAGACGCGGACGGGGTTTGTCCACGCTTACCGTTCTTCTTTGAACGAACGTACTTCCAGCCGTGAGCCTTCTCCATATGTTGCTTCAGATTGCTCTCGCGCTTGGATGTATATGTGCATGGGTTAAACATGCACTTGTAAGCAGGCGGGTTGTCGGAATGACGATCATTGACGTGGCGATCGCGCTCCTTCTCAGTCGGCCATCCGACGAGATGGTATTTGCAGTCTTCAATAGGACACTTCCAAGGACGAGAGTGTGTCTTTTCGTGCTTGGTGAAGTCGCAAGGACGCTTGAAGACTTTGTCGCAGTGGCTGCATTTCTTGTTGATGTCCATGGGTGGCTCGTTCTTCTTCCTCCTAGCCATGGAGCGTTGCACGTCGTCTTCAGCTTCATCGCCGTTGGCCTCGACCAGCGAGTGCTTCATGACGGCAGGGCTCTTTCGTGTCTCAAAGAGCATGGCGGGGAAAATCAAAGGATCGGATTCAATATGAGAAAGGATGATGGCAGGGAGAGTCTCATCAGAAACCCCGCCAAGGTTGAGGTTCTGGAGAAGAGTGGAGGGAGATTCCATGCTACTTCAGTCAGAGAGAGAAGAGTTAAGGCAAAGGAAAAGGACGGACATACGTGGGGTGTGTGTTGCCGCTATTGTCCAACGAATTGTTATTGTTGTTGCTGTCGGCAGGTTTCAATGATTGTGGTTGTTGTGATTGTTGTGATTGTTGTTTCTGACAGATCTTGAAGAGTGCAATTGGGAATGAACACTTTCCTTCCAGTCCATGAACGGGGAGGAAGTGATACGTGAGCGACTGTATGAGTTGGAGAAGGTAACTAGTCGGAAAACCCATTGCGAGGAAAAGACGGAACACGGCTAAGGTATTCCAGGCATCTAATAGTATGATCAAGATGACTTCATGAGATGGTTGATGGATCGCGAAGCAGAGAGGGGGGAGGTGTAGAGGTCATCCTGCCTGTAAAAGTGCTGCCTAGCCACAACGTGACCACGACCGAGCGGGCCTTTTTCTCTGATTGGCTCGCATTCCAGCTGCCCCACTCAGAGGACTGCGCATTACGTGTTGGGACTAGGCCTGTTCAGGACTAGACGCATGTGATAGGCGGGCTTCGGAAGGATGAGGCTCAATTAATGGCTCGCCGACGATTGGCTGAGCCCCCAATGTCTTACTTGATCGGGCCTAGTGCCAGGCAGTGACTCACTTTCGTCCGTTGTGAGTCATCCAGAGAGGGCCCAGCCAATCAGTACGCTGTATTCCAGCGCGGCTAAGCAGTATTACACGTATTATTGGGTTCCACTCTATCAGCTGGTACAAGTTCTTACGCATGTATCACTGCATAACCAACTTGAACCCAAGATTTGTGCGTGGTTAAACTCTAGTTCTGCGACGACTGCACGAGACGTTCCCTGGGCAGTCCCAACACAGCCTCCGCACTAGCCGCTTCTGGACCCCGTCAGCCTGCCGTCCGACATTTACAATCTCACGTTGATCAGGTTACGCACTGGTGAAGAAAGATTATTCCAGAGATATTGAGGATCAGGAATTGCGTTTCATTTATATCTTGGTTCTCAGCAATTGAATGATGCTCGTGATCAGTTGATTTTGGTAAGTTTGTCCTGCCACTGCACAGCCCATCCTGTCCGAACTCAACCAAAAATAGCACCAGTTCAGCTCGTCGTAAACTAAGCCTATTCGGGCTCTCCGATAACAGTTCGGTCCATCACTGCCTTCACAAGCAGAATTCCACGCTGATAGTTACTTATTAATTCAATAAACCCATCGATTCAATTATCAATTATCTCCTCTATGTCGTCTAGTAGAAGCCCGAGGACCATGGTCTGAATTTCAATTCAGTAATCATTGAAGTGTTGTATTCAAGAATGGATCGGGGGGTGGAGCCATCGTTCATTGACTCTGGCCTGGAGCCTGGAGGGTGCTCCACTCCGACATTTCAGCCTCAGGCACATAAGGAGCAGTACACGAGGTTCACAACCGTTCAACGTCGGTTATTTGCATCATGAATAGTACGAATTATTGTCCATAGTTGCAGTGTCATTGATCAAGAGCTTTTATGGCTTCTATTAGCCGTGTCTACCAAGCCGATAAGATGGAATAATACGTACATAGTATGACAAGGACCGGCTGCCGAATGCGGTTAGTATCTATAATTTCAATTTCTAGCCCTAAATTGACCAATAATTGCTTGATTCAGGAAGTCAATTGACAGTACGGACGTATCTAGAATTTAGTCTTTTCACGCTAGATGAGCTATGGTCCGTATAATTTCGTCTTACCAGATCTTACAGGAAAATTAAGGTGTGGCGGGTTATTCGTATATGCAGATAAAATTCCATGGCATAGTTCAGGAGCCCGAATAGGTACACACTTTGAATGAGATCTCGTATGACGCAAAGTAAGCAACGTAGACCTTTCTTGCTCCTCCACTTAACTCCATCAACTCATTATATGAGCTCTAGCTGCTCCTGTCATTTCAGAGAGCACAAGTGATCACACTTGGTACAGCGAAGCTGGTCCTTCTCCCGCGATATGGCAATAGCCCGCTCTTGACAACACCGAGTACCGCAGTTGCTGCAGCTAGTGCCCTGTCCGGGGATATTTGCCGCTGAAGTAGGCTTACAACAACCGCAAGCTTTGTGCTGACAATTGGGACAGACAGGGTTATTCACTATTAGTACAGGACCCTGACCGCAGCCGCACTATCATTAGTTAAGAGATTAGTGAACTTGAACTAGGATCACTAGCTATCGTCCGGAATAGAAATTATGGACTCACGCAAAACCATGCCTTATTGGATCCTGCGGTATCGTTTCGTTGAGACATCGGGACCTTTAGGTTCTTGTTAATACACAACTATCATACGGCAGTGTCTCTGCCTTTCCAGACTTACAATAGTCAAATGTTTCAAGTCTTTGATATCTAGACTGTGCTGTATCTTGATAAATTCTTGGACTTTCTCGTCTGGTCGCTATTGCTGATTACAACTTTCGACTGTCAATTTACTCAGGGTTCAGCCATACTTATATGCTCTTTCTTAAAACTATATCCGTCATTCATCTCTTAATATCCGAGCACGGAATGAATCTTCAAAGTTGTCTTCTGCCAAGTCTGTACTCGACGCAGCGGTCAATGCACATACAATCCTACAATGGAATTCGTGAAGTTATCCCCACATTCGCATTCAGCCTGTCCAAGGACCAACCAGCTCAAGTCCGAGATCGCTTTTTTTCAAGAATCCTGTTTTGTACGTGAAAGAACTTCAGACGCGAAATCGAAAAAAAGGCATCATCTTGTCCTGTTGCTGAATGAATGTCATCTGATACCATCCAAACGCCACGCAGGATCATTTCGATTAGATCTTTTCTACCTAAACCCATGCTCTCCGATTGGATTCAAATCCCAAACTACCCGTAGACATTGAGAAGATTTGATTATATTAGTGCTAAGCGCCCTGTCGGCTGAATGTTCAAGCAATAAGCATGACATGAACCGTGCCACGTCGCTAATGCAAGAAAGAAAATTTACTTCAAATTACCGACAGAATAGGTGTTGCGGATGTTTAGATTTTGGCTGGTGTGACCATAACATTCTTTTCTTTTTCTTTGAGCTATACTTCTTGGTTGGAAATCGATGGATTATGATATTGGATTTCGGCCTATCATCTTGTTTTTTAGGTTATGCGAGAGTTTTATCTAGAGTCAGGGTCGCTACCAAATTTCCCAGACAAAATGTATGTGAAGAAGGAGAAAATTGTGACTATGTCACTATATAGGCGTATTGGATACACGGTCAAGAGAAAAATGCCAACTTGTGGCTTTTGACCTACCTTCGGGTTCAGCTAGTTTGACGTTTCCATCTAAACCGGTTCGTCCCATTAGCTCGCACTGTCATCGGCGATTCTAGTAAATTGCAGAGATCATTGGTCAAAATCCTCCTCTCTGCCAGATTTCATCGTTTACCGGAATAGGAAAGAAACGTGCCTCGACAAATTGAATTAGGCTAACCTAGATTGGTAGGGAGACTGTGAGTGATCATCGGGCCTTGCATTGCTAGAGACTGACTACCTAGTAGACTAGCTATGAGGTTGATGAAAATTTTATTCAGTTGTTTATTCCCATCTGTTGACCGCTAGATGGATGATGCGACAACTTTCAAGGCTGTTTATATGTCAATAGCCAATCAACCTTGGAATCAATCTTGATATTAGAAAACTCGGAGATGGCTATGGAACTCATGTCATGCGACTACGTACTTCAAGTCTTGTCGATATCAACTCCATGACCTCCAATTTGCTGTCGTATTCTTTGAACAAATCACTCATGGCCTCCAGAAGCAAGCTGATTCTTTTCTCCGGGATCTTGCCGAAGATCGGATGAATGACTCTCGAAGCCAAAAATAAATCGTGTCATTATTCAAACTGCCTTTGCAGATTCAAAGCATGGTGGTGTTAGAACCTAGTATGAAGATAGATGCCCGACGCTTTTTGGTTTCAAATTCTCGTAAACAGGCTTTTTGAGTTCTCCATGGAATTCGCATGGGGCTAACCAGGCAACCGTCAGCTGAGGGCAACGAGTCTAAGTCAATGGCAGATGGATGGCAGCAAATTACTGGTCCTTCAAATGAATGGGTATGAAATTTCTCACCCTAGGTCATGCTCGTGTTCAATCATCATAGTTGCCAGAAGACGCTAGATAGGCTCTACACCTAGTAGGAAGGACGTTCATGCAAACGATATAGATTAATTGCCGTTTTAGGTTTGTTGTGTGGTTGTATCGGCCGGCATTCAGGTGGTCCAGTTTACGTGATAGACCTGACACTTGGGTCTTGAATAATCAAGGACGACGACAACAGAGTAGTGGAGCAAACCTGGGCATTGGTACAGATTCTGCTTGCTAATTAGACGTCACGGGCATGAGTTTTGAAGTATTAATTTACATAAGGTAGCTTTTTTCAATCTATGGCATCATATCAACGAATTTACATTTATCCCAGGAGTTCGAACACAAAAGTCTATCGAACTAATCTTCAAATCGCTGATTGCCCAGATCCTGCTTCTTTAGGTCAATCTCGTCCAGGAATATCGAAGTTAGTAAGCCTAGTCCGCTCAAGCCGGTCATGGTATAAAAGATTGTCTGGAAACATTTCAGGTAGATTTTCAAAACCCGAGCCAGGGCCTCTTGAGGGAGATCTATTAACCTCAATTGATCAATGAAGTTCACCGCATTTGAGGCGTCATTCAAGGGTGCCAAAGCTCCTGTCAGTTGAATTGTAGTATCTGAAACAGACGTTGAGAAGACACTATTGAATATTGCCGAGGATATCGTGAGACCCACAAGACCTCCAAACATCCGAATAGATAGAAACTGCGCGATAGCTAGGCCTGTGTCGTCAACATTCTTCACGCTCGCTTGCATCGGGAGAAGGTTCAATCGTAGTAACGCAACACCTTGTCCCCAAAGGATGGGAAGGCCGTAACGCATGGATGATGAAGACCCCGCAGTCAATAATGCTAGTATGCCCGTTCCCACCGTGAGAATGATCCAGGAAAGTCGCAAAAGCCAAACGTATCCTCCAAACAGTGGCACCATCAGCATTGCGACGGCTGCAAATACCACGCTGATAATACTGGTGGGTAGCAACGAGACTGCCGATGAGATCGCAGTCTCGAGCTCAACAGCTTGATAAAGCAGCGGCAAGTACTGCAGCAGGGACACCAATATTATCCCGTGGATGAAGCCTCCTAAGAGAGTCACATTTCCAGTCTTTGAGTGGAAGATTCGATGGGGAATGATTGGTTCTGTGGGCTTTGCTTCGTAAAAGACAAAGACGGCTATGACAGCAGCTCCTAAAAGCATTGGCAGCAGAGTCTGCCAAGCAGCCCAGGGATATAACGAACCAGCCCAGCTGAGTGGTACGACGAAGGACGTGACTCCGACAAGGACAAGTGCGATGCCAATCCAATCGACGCGCTTTAAATTTCGAGCAAGCGTAGCATCGAGTGGAGCGGATCGAAGCTTGAGAAAGAAGAACAACAAAGGGGCTCCAATACCCAGAAACGGCAAGTTGATCCATCCTACCCATCTCCAACTAGCGTAATTCGAGAAAAGTGCACCGACAGTAGGCCCCATAATATTTCCAACAGCGGACGGAATGGCCATCAAACCCAGATATGTCGATCGCTCCTCTAACGTGGTCATATCTGCGAGGATAACCTCGGCCAGAACGTCAATCCCTCCTCCGCCGAGGCCTTGAAGGACCCGTCCGACAATAATGGTGTTCATGTTTTGCGCAGTTGCAAACACAATAGAACCAATAAAGAACAGACTCATGGATGTGAAGAGAGGGGGCTTCCGACCAAATATATTGGAGATACTGGCCCATATTGGTTGAATGACCAAGCCGCAAAGAGTGTAGGCCAGACTCGCCCAGAAGGACTCTAAACTTGAGCCACGTAAGTCACTAGATATAGTCTTGGGATGCCATTAGTACGTAAAAGATATGATGGTAAGTGGATCAAAAGGTATCACTTACTGGAAGAGCAATACCCAGACAGGTTGCATCCACTTGGAAGACAAATAAGCTTGCCGCAAGCCCTATGAATGCAAGTTTGAAGGATAGTGACTTTTTCGCCTTTGGCTTGGTAGAATCAACACCTAGTTGCTCTTCAAGGGTTAGCCGTTCCATAACCTTTGGCGTTTTATCTGTATCCTCGACCAATTCAAGATTCCGTCCCAAGTCCAGTGATTCTTGATATTCTAGCATTATTGGCAGTGTCTTGGAATAGCTGAATCTGAGTGCAATCTCATAATCACGGGGTAAGATCTAAAAGGTAGATTTTTTACCACCGAAATAGGGGTATTCAGGGCCCTTTAAATGCGGCCATTTCTGGCCAGTGTGTTGCAAGGCAACAAGCATTCATATCCACAAAGTGAGCTGTATAAACCGCCTCTTTTGTGAGATAGTGGAAAACATCGCTGCAAAGTATGGAGGACGCTTCAGAATCTCCAACTACGCCTTTCCAAATGAAGCTAGACTGTCAGATGTACTATGCTACGCTAATCCTTCTGGGGGCTAGTTCACTATAGCCAACGGACCTCGGCTAGTACCGGTCGCACATCCGGACCCGTGAGCGAGCTAGGTCGCGCTTGCTTGCCGTGCGACTGCGGAGTTGCCGTTGCCCGTTTGACGTGCAATGCGCCTGATGCTCGACACACACCTCTACTTGTGCCATACCAATGACTGCTTGAGTTGGGCGTGATTGCGCGTTCTCGTCTTACTATGGTATCGTCGACTTTTGCTTGCCTCCGTTACTAGTCAGCATATTCGATTGCTGTACACGATAGCTCCACAATGGCAACAGAGGCCGCTTCCGCGGCTCCTGCTCACAAACCTCGCAGAATGAGGAGACGTATACGAGCCCGGTCTCCAATATCAGGACGTTTGCTGCTCGACAGTCATTTGCGTGGGGATACCGCTGTGTTGTCAGACGATCTCGTCGCCGACTTATTTCCCAATGTCAATCTAACAGGTAAGTATATGTGATGGTGGGCATTCACATGACGATCTCTAACCTGAGCTGTAGAAGCCGGACTGAACAAAGATCCAAGCCAAGGAACACTATATATTGCGATATCTCCGTATACGCCACAACCTCTCCCTATAGACGATGTCCCATGGACTATCATACCTGCTCGGGTTCAACCGACCGAAAAGTCACAAGTCGCCCCGATTTCGCATTCTACCGTGCTTTTCCCGGCCTCGGCAAATTATCTGCAACCATTCCTTCAGACTTTGACCAAGCTCGATCCTACACGCCATGCCATACAATCGTCACGGCCTTTAGAAATTCGAATCCTAGACGTTGCCCCTCTCCATCTTGAAGCTATCTACGTTACGGTGGAGCGGAACCTCTTGCGAAATCTGGATGATATACAAAGCAAGTTTGGCGGAGGCTTCCATAGCCAGGCGCATGGAATCAATGGATCATGGCCTAGAGGTAGCAAAGCGATGGAGGTCAAGCGCTACACGAAGAAAGCAGCCGCCGAAGCGGAAGAGCGACTGATTGCTGCGGTGCGCGAGGCCTTGTCGAACCAAAGGGTTGTCCACGTTGGGGACGTCCTGCCGCTCCCATTGCCCTCGCATCCCATTACTCATGTTCCTCCTCCACCAGCAAAAATAACTTTTTGCGAACCTGTTGCGCAGGGATTGATACTACCATCGACCAGGATTGTACTCGTGCAATCCCGCCCCCATGGAGCTCGTCCTCATAAAGGATATACACTTACGGGGTCGAACTTGCTGCAAGGAGCTGTGGAAGAAGAGGCAGATGATACTGCAAATGAGCAATTTTTTTCAGCTGCTGAAGATCGCGCTTTAGAAACGGAGATGGAAAGCACTACGCCACCGGATGACTCCGAGACCGACGTCTCTACAGCCAGCGACCATGATTCTTCCGATGACTCTCTCGACGATATGATTTCCTTAGCAGCTCCGCAACTACCACAACAACCCTCAGGCGTCATGTCGGCGATGTCTTCTATGACCCCACGGGCAGGTGGCCGCCGCATGGATGGGACTCATACACCAGGTTCGGTTATATCAACTTTTACGTCTGGAACTGCCCGTCCTGGGCGCATGGGGGGCAAAACATTCAAAGCCGAAGGTCTTTTGAATCGAGTTCCCGTAGACTTGCTGCATCCGAAGCCTAAGGAAGAGGATGATACAGACGCATTTGTCTATGTTGATGTCAATACACTAGTCAAAGTTGGCTGCTTCTCAGGGGACTGGGTTCGTATTGAGGGCACAGAGGAGCCTTCATCCAATCCCTTTGCGTCTTTATCCATTGGCAGCTTAGGCCTTGGAGACGAAGATTCTGGCAATTGGCGAGCCGTTCGTGTGTACGGAATATCTGGTCTACCGTCGCCAAAGCCGCGTTACCCAGTAGGTACAGCTTCCGACCGGCGATCTAGTGTTTCTCAACTACCGGGACAGCGCCTCACCCCGGCTGTTTTTGTGCCTCCTATACTTCTCAGCAATCTTGACAACCCGAAATATGTCAAACTTTCTCCTTTGCCATTCGCAATTGCTCATACCTCCGCTCGTAGCGGCGTACACCAACCCTCCAAGTCAACTTCTAACAAGTCCCCACCGGTCGCCAAGGAAGTGACTCTTCTCAAAATTTCTACTCCATTATCGTCTGACCGATCGATCCAACCAGCTTTATTTGCTGGATTGCGGCATTATTTCGAATCTAAGAAACGACTTGTCAAAAGCGGCGACCTTGTTGGTATAAGCGTCGACGAAGGGCTGGGTAGAGTTGTTTACTCCGCCGCAAAAACCGAAGGCGGAACCGAGGATGACCTGACTTCAAAGCTCGGATTAGTCGCTGACACTACACCTGAAGAAAGTGCATCTCGCAAAGTCGGTGTTGCTTGGTTCAAGGTTGGACAGGTGATTGCGCCTCCTCCTGAAGAATTGGATGGAGAGGATCAATGGGGTGGTGTAGCCCTAATAGATTCATCAAGTACGCGAATGGCTCAGGCAGGCAGCTTAATAAGCAGGGTTCCAGGAACTTTGGGAAGTGGATGGGAATATTGGCTGGGCGTCAAACGACTTCCTAGGGCACATAGTGATGTGCCTCAATCGCATGGTATAATGACCGAGCTACCGAAATTCTTCACATCTCCTATCCAAAACAGGGTCAGAGAATTGATCACTGCCGCAACGAGCCCTCGCGCTGTGCAACTTGGGATGCCTCCGGTCGTTATTCTCCTGACATCAACCCAAAGACACATTGGAAAGACAACATTGGCTTCACGTGCATGTGCGGAGATTGGTCTTCATGCATTCATACTGGATGCATATGATATACTGACCGAAGGCGGTGCCAATGGCGGCGATGTCAAGACTGAGGCATATATGAAAGCCCGGGCGGATAGAGCTTTTGCTTGTGGTCCTAATTCTACAGCTTTGATCATACAACATATTGACGTACTCACGGCTGATAGAATCGTGACTGCCATGAAGGAGATTGTGGCAGAGTCTCGTGTAATTATTGCAACTACGACTGATGTGGACAAGATACCTGAAGGAATTCGGAGTCTTTTTACGCACGAACTGGAAATGACTGCCCCCGAAGAAAAAGAGCGCGAGGGTATACTACATAATGCAGTCATTGATTCAAGTATCAAGGTTGCCCCGGATGTTGACCTTGCAGCTGTTGCTGTAAAAACGGCTGCGCTTGTGGCCGGTGACTTGGTTGACGTCGTCGAACGCGCGTCTCTCGCAAAGCTTGACCGCCTCGAAAAGCTTACTCGATCTGCGAACGGTGCAGTGACACTGCGTGATGTACAGTTAGCTGGCGGCGATGCAGCACGATGTGTCACTAAGGCTGACTTCGATCTGGCAGTTGACGCTGCCCGGAAGAATTTTGCCGACTCTATCGGCGCGCCTAAGATACCTAATGTCACTTGGGATGATGTTGGTGGTCTTAGCAATGTCAAAGATGCTGTTATGGAGACTATCCAGCTTCCTCTTGAGCGGCCGGAGTTGTTTGCTAAGGGCATGAAGAAGCGAAGCGGTATTCTATTTTATGGACCTCCTGGAACGGGCAAAACTCTCCTTGCCAAGGCTATTGCGACCGAGTTCTCACTAAACTTCTTCTCTGTCAAAGGACCTGAGCTGCTGAACATGTATATTGGTGAATCTGAAGCCAATGTTCGCAGAGTGTTCCAGCGAGCTCGAGATGCGCGTCCATGTGTTGTCTTTTTCGATGAGTTGGATTCAGTTGCGCCTAAGAGAGGAAATCAAGGTGACAGTGGCGGCGTTATGGACCGCATTGTCAGTCAGCTGCTTGCAGAATTGGATGGCATGAGTGGTGGCGATGAAAATGGCGGTGGTGTGTTCGTTATCGGAGCTACCAACCGGCCAGATCTCTTGGATGCTGCATTATTGCGTCCTGGTCGTTTTGACAAAATGATTTACTTGGGTATTTCCGACACGCACGATAAACAGACGAAGATTCTTGAAGCTTTAACTCGAAAATTCACTCTTCATCCGGATGTCTCCCTTGCTCGCGTCGCCGAGCGTTTACCATTTACGTATACTGGTGCCGACCTTTACGCCCTTTGTTCTGACGCAATGCTGAAGGCTATCACACGACAAGCCACGGCCGTTGATGAGAAGATCAAGGCGCTACCTGATGGACCAGTTAGTACTGCATACTATTTCGACCATCTTGCCACACCGGAGGATATCAATGTTATGGTGACGGAAGACGACTTTCTGAATGCTCAGAACGAGCTTGTCGCTAGTGTTAGGTCAGTTTTCTCTTATAGAGTCGATGGTTTCTATTTCAACAAGCTAACAACAAACAGTGCCAAGGAACTCGAGCATTTCGAACGTATCCGTCAATCGTTCGAATCATCTACGACCAAAGAAACAGAGCCTTCACAGCCTCGCACCATCGCTGATGCAATTGAGGGCCTTAACCCGGGCGGCGAGATCGTGGCGGACGGAGGTCCTGTCATGAACGGCGACAGCAATCAAATCCACAAAGGCATGGGCTCAAGACAATTCAGCATCAATAAGGGCAAGGGCGGTCGCATAGTGCAATCCGGCAGCGGCAAGGGCAAGAGTAAGCCGGTTAGCAACGGCGGTGGGGGAGATTCAGACTCGTCTTTTGACGGATATCAACCCAGTATACGAAGTGAGAGCACACACTCACGTGATTACGATGTTGGAGAAGAGGCAGATATCGATGGCATGGAGGATGGAGATGCGGACGATTATGTAGTGAAGACGGACCACCTACGGGCTCAGCATGATGATTGACCTATGGTAGCATGACTGCGATACCATTGATTGCATACAATATTACGTTTTGCATATATGTATATATACTATAAAAATTCACTTTTCCGGAGGTCGGTAGTTATAGTCAAGGAGAATGTCCATATCCAAATAATACTTCCCATCTTCCATTCCCGAAGCATACAGAGGGATCCTCTAAATCCAATTGGTGAAAAACAGCCAAAGTGGCGCTCCGCCCCCACAAAGCATAATTGGCTGATCTCCTTCCGGCGAAGCTTGTTCTGCGTCTCCTTCGGGGAGTTCGAATGCGCCTAATTGGTGCTCATCGCCGAATGTTACGCTTGTCATAGCTCAGGATGGCACTTTTTTTTCTTCTTCGAACTGCTTTCCCCACAGTCCGTTCTCTCCGAAGGCCTGAGTCTTGAGGTTTGAGAGCATTTTCCATGGTTGACTGGAGCATTGAATGTGGCACGGATTGTCTTTACATCTCGAAATCCCGGGGGTAAAGGAGCAGTATCAAGTCATATCTCAGCTATGTACGTAATACTTTGTATTTCCCATGGGGAGACATTACAGCACAATATGACAAACATCCACTCTCCCACTCGCAGTAATCAATCAATGTGGACCAGTAAGGCCCGAGGACCACTTTTCGCTCCATAGACTCCATAGGTATGAGCAATGAAGGGTTGATCCCCTGATAAGAGAGTGTCATGTAGGGCCATAACTTCGTGGCAGGTGACTTTGAACTTGGTTAATCCCTTAGTCAAAGAGTCTGACGAACGAAAACGGAGACCGCGCGGACACCGGCATTTATTCTGTTCTACTAGTACTTAGTTGCATGTAATAGTAGGACGGCACGTGCTGTGTTACTTACTATCGTTGCCTGTCTGACAATCTTCTTTTCTTTTATTGTTTTTCTCTTCCTTCTGTTCACTAATACAGGTATCGTCGTCAACATGCCGGATCGACACACGGATGACGATGCGCAATTGGCGGCCATGGGCCACAAGGCCGAATTGCAGCGGAACCACTCCATGTTGTAAGTGATTTGAATTGCGACTGCACTCGGATACAATGCTTACGACTGGTACGGCTAGGTCGATGTTGGGTCTTGCTTTTGCCATTCTGAATGTACTTAATTTTCCTTGCCTATGCCGCGAATGAAATGGTAGGAGCTGATAATAGCGTCATAGTCATGGACCGCATTGTCAGCTAGTATGTCACTAAGTCTGCCGTCGGGAGGTAGTACGAGTGTCGTCTGGGGTAAGATCGCTTTTTTTGATTATGAATAAACAAATAAGGTCGGTCTGGTGATTAACATTCATATGGGTAGGTCTGATTACGGCCGGTATCTGCAATTTGTGTATTGCTGCGTCGCTCGCCGAATTTTTGTCTATGTATCCCACGTGAGTTACGAAATATTCGCACAGAAGCAAATGGTCACGGCGTCTGACAATTCTGGTGGGTCTTAGTGCTGGAGGTCAATATCATTGGGTTGCTGGTAAGTTTGCCTCCGCATAAATGTCTGTATAGATTAACCTGACATGTATGCAGTCAGTAAGTAGGCTACGACCAAGCCGGCAATGTATGAGTGTTGACCTGGGTGAAAAAGTTTCGTGGCCGAATTGGGTACCAGTTTTGTCTTGGATTACGGGCTGGATCAACGTAGCCGGCTGGGTATGCAATCCAAAAAAGTGCAGATTCTTGAAAAGACTGGCTAACAAGCATAGGTTGCGCTCGTTGCTACAGCCGGTCTTTTAGCCAGTCAACTCATTCTGGGAATTATTTCTCTTATGAGCCCGGTATGCAATAGTTATCAAGTTTGATGGCTAGGAGTGGAAAATCTAACATATACATGATTAGAGCTATGACCCCGAACGATGGCACCAATTTCTCATCTATATCGGCTATAACATTGCGGCATTTGCTATCAACGCGTTCATGAACTCGGCTCTTCCTTTGGTGACGAGGGCTGCATGTATGTGGTCAATTAAAGGTTGATGGATATTCAGTTCTGACAAGAGTTTGGTGCAGTCATTTGGTCTATTACCGGCTTCGTTATTGTCTCGATAACAGTGTTGGCTTGTTCCTCGCCCAACTACAGCTCTGGAGAGTGAGTTACAGCAAGGTTGAATTTGAGTGCAAGGTGGTTGATGTTGTGCCCAGTTTCGTGTTTCGAGAGTTTCTGAATCAGACCGGCTGGCCAGATGGTATTGCGTGGCTGCTCGGAGTACGTCCAGTCCCTGGATTTGACGAATTTTTGATATTGACATAAGTATAGTTGCTGCAGGGTGGGCTTGGTGTTACCGGATATGTAAGATAATACATTTCTCTATCTTGATTAAGATACTAACGAACAATTAGGACGCAGTCGCTCACATGATCGAAGGTACGAGCCTAGACAACTTTGCTCATTAAATACTCTAATCTCTGGCCTTAATAGAAATTCCCAACGCTGCTATCGAAGGTCCCAAGATCATGATCTACTGCGTCTGCATCGGCACATTCACTGGCGCCATCTTTCTCGTCGTCCTGCTTTTTGTCCCCGGCAACATTAACGATATCATTAGCTCCTCAGCCGGCCCTCTGCTCCAGATTCTCGATAATGCGACAAAGAACCATGCCGGTGCTATATGTCTTTTAGTGTATGTCTTTCTAATGACTTAGTGAAAAATGAGGGTGGCTAATGTACAGCATACAGGATCCCGCTAGTCTGCCTTCTATTCGCAGCCATTACTATCATGACTACATCCAGTCGCATGGTATACGCATTTGCGCGCGACGGGGGGTTACCGGCCTCTCGCGTCTTTGCGCGTGTGCACAAGAGGTTGAATGTGCCGCTGAATGCACTGTATTTGACCACAGCTCTGGTTATTATTTTCGGATTGATTTTCCTTGGCTCTACTAGGTATTTTCCGAAGACATTGAAGAGAGAAGAAGTGTTCTGACGGTTGGATAGTGCTTTCAATGCGATCATTTCCGCGTCCGTTGTCGCTCTTGATGTTTCATACGGCATGCCTATTATGGTCAATGTCATGCGTGGCCGCAGGATGATTAGAGATAGTCCATGGAAGATGCCTGAGCCTCTTGCCTGGACAGCCAATATAGTGAGTTTTTCCTCCTCCCGGCGTATCAATGAAGGGTTATACTAACTCTTGCAGATATCACTTGTCTACATAATCCTAACAACTGTCCTGTTCCTCTTCCCTCCTGAACTTCCAGTCACAGCAAGTAACATGAGTACGTTGCTCTGTTCCTCCACTCAATTTCGCTCTCTCACTAACATATCACACATAGATTACTGCGTCGTCGCCTTCGGAATAGTACTAGTCATCTCTCTGTTCCAATGGGTAATCGACGGAAGGAAGAACTTTACAGGACCCCGGATTAGTCTCGATGAGTTGAGTCATGGAGTTACTATGGGGCAGGCGCCGCTTGAGCAGGAGGATTATAGTGAGGAGGCGAGGGAGAAGAAAACTGCTCTGAATTAAGCGCTGGCAAGCCTCAGACGCTTTGGGTGCTCGGTGTAGGGTTGCCTCTGCGGATAGAAATTGTATCATATATTTTTCCGAAGATATATAAATGCGACAGTGTTATATACGTGTGGATAGTTCTCTCGCGTTCAGGGACGTATCTCGATTTGGTGTGTTTGAATAGGATACAGATCTATAGCGATAGTTCTGAAATAGGCAATCATCTAGTAGACTAGCCCCATGGTTGATGTCAGATCATGCGAATTTAAAATACAGCAATAGAGTCCAAAAGTCCAATACGCACAAGATATCGATACTACGTTGATCGAAGTTGATACATAAGATTAGAGACCTGGCCCTGAATAGGAAGCTCGGCGGGCGATCCGAATCGATAGCTTCGACGCTTCAACGTCATTTCATGAGCTTAAGTACTTCCATCATCTCTGTCAATAACAACAAGACTGGAGTAAAGTATATAATTCGGCTCCTTTTAAAAAGCATTCTGTTGGCGCACAATTCTATCAACTTGAAACACATCTCAATCACAGATATGAAGGAAGAAGAGTTCCTAAACTCCATTGAGGACTTGACTGGACGAGTTGCCATTGTCACGGGGTAAGACTCAGACCTCATTACAAGATGATAAAAAAACTAACATCAGAGCTAATTCAAGAGGCGCAAAAGGCATTGGTCTCGAGACAAGCGTCTACCTAGCCCTTAAAGGTGCCACCGTCTACATAGCCGCTCGTGACAGCGAGGGAACACACGCCGGCATAGAGAATGTGCGCAAACGATTGAAGGAGCAGAGTAGCCCCGAACACGATATTGATGCCCAGTCAAGAGTTAAATACCATGACCTCGACGTGGGATCGATGCAAAAAGCATGGAAATCAGCTCGGGCATTTGCGCGCATTGAGAAGCGATTAGATATATTAGTTTGCAATGCGGGTGTATCAATGACGACGATGCAGGAATTGTCGCCAGACGGTTTTGAAACGATGTTTACCGTGAATCATTTGGGTCATTTTGCGTTTACGGTGGGGTTGTTAGGTATTTCCTTCATGGTTCAGTTATGCCCTCCAAAGTAAACTTGATTGACTTTGGTAGACCTGATCAAACAAACGTCGGAGATAACCCACGACAGTCGTATCGTCTACACAAACTCCAACGCCTACAAAATCGCCAGTAAATTGGACTACGAAAAACTCACCACAGCCATCCCCAACGACGGACAGACACTCAAAGACGCCTCGAATGCATTCAAGCGCTACGGCGACTCGAAACTTGCCGCTATATACGGCGTGCTCGAATTAAACCATCGCCTCCGCAACAAACTCGGTCTTACGAGTATCTATGTCAACAGCTGTCATCCCGGAAACGCTATCGGTACAACCTTAGGGCAAGGGCATCAAAAGGGCGTCAACCAGACGCTTGAAAAGATGATTCGCGCCGGTTTACAGGTCACGATTGGGACATCGACGGCGGACTCGGCGAAAACGCAGGTCTATCTCGCTGGGAGTCGATCTATTAAGGAGCTCAACGCGAATGGAGAGTTTTGGGTGCCGAATTTTTCGTTGCTTGCGAAGGCGTATAAGGGCTGTGCGAGGGAGGAGTATTCGGCGTTGGCGAAGGATGAGGGTGAAAGAAAGAAACTATGGGATATTACGATAGACGCTTTCAAGAAGGCGGTTGGTGAGGAAGAGATTGATTCCGTAGATACCGTTAAGAGTTTGATACAATAGCTATGAATTGAGTTGATGTATTGGTCCATTCTTCTGGAAAGATGCTTAGTCATAGTTGTCTACTTATCACGTGATATATCTTTGCGAAAACGACTCCGCAACTTTTTTGTAGACCAGGATGGTAAGAATCACCATCAGTCATTACTTGCCAGCGTTTCGTCACAGCATCCGCATGAACTGTGACTATTAAATCTTTTTGTTTTCTGTTGTTCTCTCTCCTCCCAGAGCAGCCGCCGATATGATTTGCCAGCGCTGTCGAACCTCTCTCCTCCCCCGAATCCCTCTCCAACAACACGCCGTTCGCACGCCTTCATCATGCGTCTCTCTCGCCATCCACAAAACCCAAGCTC
The DNA here is from genome assembly GCA_004299765.1 of Talaromyces funiculosus. Taxonomy (NCBI): domain Eukaryota; kingdom Fungi; phylum Ascomycota; class Eurotiomycetes; order Eurotiales; family Trichocomaceae; genus Talaromyces; species Talaromyces funiculosus. The sequence goes on from CP036237.1 coordinate 424,253, forward strand.
GATTTGCGAGTACTGATACTCCCAAAATACCCGCCATGCCCCCTCCACCTGCTCCCCGACAACCGGGTGCTGGATCAATTAGCATCCCATCCGCCATATCCTCTGCAACGCCAGGCGTTTCTCAACCATTCAGTACGCCCACGAACGGTATTCCGGAGCCACCCAAATGGGTCAATCCCGGAAAAAATGCCGCAGCTACCGCTGGAAATGCAGTAGCGGCTCCTACTCATGAACCCAGTAGCTGCGTGGCTGGAACACCCTTGACGGGTCTCAATTATATAAAGGGAAAGCCGGATATCGTCGCATTGGAGGACCATGAATATCCGGATTGGCTGTGGACATTGCTTGATGATAGCACGAAGAAGAGCAGTGATACTGGGGGTGTTGATGTTGCTTGTAGGTTCTCCATTGTCCTTGCGCTCATTCTTTATTAGCTCTTTTAAACGCTCTTGGCTTACTTGTGTTGAAACCAGCATTGAACAAAAAACAACGAAAGCGCTACGAGAAGAAAATGGCTGCCTTGGCGGCTACTCAACCTCGCAAGATCCCCCTGCACGAACAGGCCACAGATATCATCCCCGCTGAATACAACGCAGAGCGCGATGGACCCCGAGACATCGTCGCTGAAGCAGCCGCGGGCCTTGAAAAGACGGAAGAGATTACGAAGAGTGCCCGGGAAGCGAGAAGGAAAGGCATTCGCGAGTCCAACTTTTTACGCGGTTTGTAAGATATTTGATCTGTTATCAGCTCCCAAATATGTTACTTGGTTGGTGTATCGACCTTTGTATATTATCACATCATACGTTATACATTATTAGAAACTTTTTCTCAAAATGCAGTCGTCCTCACTGAGGAATGTATGACTATATCTTCGCAGCAACCGGCCACTCCTTAGTCTCGCCCTGCCCATTCAAGAACCCCTGTGATGCCTCCCAGTGCCTCCTAATCGACCCATTCCCAGCATCTAGAATCCTAGCAAAGAACTCAGGCAGCGGCCTCTCAATCCAAGCCATATACGCCGCGAGAATCACATCCGCATAGCCGGGCTTTTCGCCCTCCAGAAAGGGACCTTTATTCTCTCCTCCACCTGCCAACAATTCATCAAAGACCGAGAGTGACTTTTTGCTTTCTTCGATAATCTTTTCGAGTTCGGCCTCAGTTTTGGGTTTAACGTCGGCCAACTTCGTAGCATTAAGGTCGGGACGGCGGCGCTGCCAGTTCGGGAGGCGAGTTCGCTCAAAGTATTCGGCGCCTCGGTCGTCGAGGATATCTGCTACTCCGGGGAATACAAGGCTTGAGCATTTTCCGACGACGTGAAGGAACAATTGTTCCGTGGCTAGCGCGAGCGCAACACTTGTCTGACCATGAGGGAACACAGACGGGTATTGTGGTGCGGGGAAGGTCTTGTCGAGGTGTAGCGCAATGGGTAGGGAGTCATGCATAGCGCCGTTCGGGTTGGATGTTATGGATGGTTTGTGGATGATTGCCGGGAGGGTGTATCGGATTGAGCCCTCGGGGTTTGCGGGGATTCCTAAGCCTATACTTAGAGGCGCGATGTCAGGATATGATATCCATGATTGCGTGTACGGGATTCCTTTGATGTTGAGGACGCCGCGGGTTTTGAGGGTGTTGGGTGACCAGGATTGTCGGCAGCCTGCACAGGTGTGATGTTGGTCAGTTAAGAACGCAGGTGCTGATGTGGCGGAGAACATACCTTCTAGAGAGCACTTGATGTCGAAGAAATGGACGGGTTCAATTTGATCTGCCATTGTGTTTGCAATTGATATGAATGTAAAAGTAATTGATTGTTGAGCATCTATTGAACGCAGAAGAGGAGGGAAAGTGTACTCACTCCCCTCATATAAACAGAAACTTTATTGATAACGTGCGGGGTATCCGCGTTGAGATTTGTAAGTATCTCTCCGAGATCACTCTGGGTCAAGAGACGGCTTTACTGTTAGCATGCGGGATCATGAGTACTCGGATTTGTAGTATCTCTCCGAGACCATGCCGGATTAGAAGGGTTACGCTAATAAGTAATTCTCTACGGATCAATTTTAGACTTCGGGTGGCCTTCTGTTCGAACTATTCGTAGATGTTCTTGTTGGGGGTTGGTCTCTTAGCCCTAATAGACTTACATCCCATTTCCATAGGTAGCCAGCTAGACCACGATGTCTGGCACAGGCAAAGTCTTGAATCTATATGTACTAGGTTCGGGTAGTTACACATTGCAACGAATATTTCTATTACAGATCACAATACACTCCAGTGGACTTGGCAATGGTGACGAGATACGCAACTTCAAATTGACCTCAAAAGATATTGTACCCAAGGCTGCTATAGATATAAGGGATTTGTCACACACGATTACGTTTGTAGGAAGCTTCGGTTCTTCGGTCATTTCCTGAGCTGGTAAAAGAAGCACGGAAAATGGATATCAACAAGCGGTCTGGTGTTATATATCATGGTCGGAGAGAATTTACAGAAGGAAGAACTCTATCGTAGAGAGTAGGAGACTACGGTTGAGATAGACAGTAAAACAAAGAGTAAGAATAAGGATAATAATCACAGTGATAGCGATGAGGAAAATAAGATTGTGAATTGTATCGAGGGGGCTATTCTGATACAAGGTACTGTGGCTTCGGAGGCCTATGGCTAGCACTCGTGCTTCTAGGCTTCATCTTTGCCTTTGGAGGACTAGCAGAATATGCTTTCATGCTAGATTACTGTTCATGGTCTTTGAATGACCGAAGCTTTGTGACCTGTAGTCGAAAGGTAGAATGAAATCGCCGCTTATAAATGTTGGTCTGATTCTCTAGAATATGAAAACCCATTACCTGTTGAAAACTAAATCAAGGACTTACCAACGGGTATTTACGGTATGAAGTTGTAGCACCAAACTGGCTCGGAGATTAGCTCCAGTTGATCTATATGCGGTTGGTGAATACGACAGGATGAATGTATTGGTTGAATTTTCGAAATAGAAAAGCTACTTACGTATATAATGACACGGGTCTCACATAAAGTACCACAATGATTGGTATAAACGATGCAGAGCCCGGGTATTTATCATTGTGAATGGTCTCTAGGCTCTATAAATTTTCGAGGATGATGCCGTAGAAGAGGCCTAGTTCCGGGAGGGCGGGGAGATACCAGGCCTCTCTCCGTTACGCAGTCGAAGCCCCGGCTCGATCCGTATCTATACTATAGGGAAATCGGAGGGCCTCTATCATCTCGGCGGTATAGGGAGGGGGCAAAGCTAAAGCACGGAGCCGCACATCTTTACAAGAAATGATCCGAAATGTTTCTCTCTTTGGTTATCATCTTGCTTGATCTGTGAATTATAAAAAGGTCGCCCGACGCATTTCCCAGTCTTAAGATAGACCAGTGTGTCTTTTGAGAAACCGTAAAAAGCATTCACAGTTTGTTGACGTAACACTTTGTTCAAAGTTTTTGTATTGTGATTAGCACTGCTGAAACCTTGTATTTGGTCTTTACATGCATTCGACCCGTCCCTCCAGCATAATCCTTGTTAGCCTTTTGATTATATCCACCTATAACATTCAACTTTCTCTGAGGGTATGTTGTGCAACACAAACTGGCCACACAAGACGTGATACTTGCCGACTCTTGTAAAGATCGATTCGTATTCCATATAGAACGTACTTCAATGCATGTTCCATAAATACCTGCGATATCCGATTCTCCAGGAATTTCCTTTTGCAGGCTGGAAGGATGAAGTCCCCTATGTTCGAGCACGGAGCATTGAAAGAGGAAGGTTTGCTGTGAAACTCTCCATATCTGTTCGAGAGTTGATTTGCGGTTTCATGAATGAGACGGTGCATCATCAACTATTCAAGACCAGAAAATGGTTGATTTCCACAAGGCTAGTTAATTAGTTGCGGGACCTTCAAGCATCCGCTTCCCCATTGAACAACAAGCAACACTGTCCAGGAAGAAACGATCCAGAGATCCCATTCGCCGTCCCTACTCTCCGTATCTTCCCATACCCCAGCTCTCGAGATCAGATGCAGGCCCATAAACACGGCCCCGTAGCCAATCCCGCCGTGCCACATGTGGATCATTGGTGCTTCAATAGAGGTCTTGATCATGCATGAACACTAGGAAGACTATCGTATCAAAAGGTCACCTATCTGTGGTCAATGATCCATGCATCCTGCTGGACTGAATAATGCGTTCATACCTACTCCATACTAATGCAGCAGGATCCTCGAGCGAGAGAGTTTGGTTCATGACAATTATGGGTGGATAACGTACGTCGGACTGACTCGCTGAATGAGATCTAGCCTGCGGGACTAGACTTCTGGCATAATAGGCGCCAACTTCAAAGTCATAGGATCTGCATTTTCATGTGCTAGCTCCTGGCTCCCGTTGCATATTACTCTGAAAGGTATAGATTAGCTAGAATAAATGGATCTCGGGTGTTAAATTAGTCGCTAGTGAGTTCCATTGAGGAATGTGAATCTAAACTTTGGGCGAAGGATTAACCTGCCTATTCAGCATTCCGGTCGTCCAAAGTTTCCTCGACTAATGGCTGTGTGTAGCGTGGGAATAGAAGAGAGGGAAAGAAGACATGGAACAGCCTTTTTCACGGCCAGAAGGACAACGTGGCGATCGAATTGCCGACGTACATTCTAAGCAACATCTTGGTAGATTGACGCTCCTAAGCGTGGCTAAGACCTGGGAAGTGCTCGAAACGACGCCTCGTGGGACATGGTACTACATAGTACTCGTAATGTGGGCCAGATATAGAATGGTCCACCAAGCAACTCCTATACCGTGGCATCACCACTGAAAGACGGCAATGCCCATGCGTAAAGTTCCAAGGAGCTGTTCACAAGGTCCTGGGTTCTTGTAAACCGTAAAAGTCAATTTCTCTCAGAGCTTGCATAATTGCAATGAGCAAGACAGAGCAGCCATCAATTTTGGTTGATTGGCATAGAACATATTTCTGAGAAGAAAGAGTTGAAGACAGACGTACCTCAAGCGGTTTCGGAACAATGAATAATGGAAAGAAGCAAAGTGAAACTGGTGTATTACTCCGCCTAGTCAACCCAAAGGTACGTGAGCTTTGGTCATTCATTGACCGATTTAGGCACTTCGAAAGCCGAAGCAATCCATGTAATCGAGAAGAGAGTCATTTAGGTAATCACCAACCACAGCCTCATCTTAGTGTCGCCGTGCATCAAGTATCAACCGTCTGTGTACTTTGCGCATAATTGCCTCATTGAGTTACAGATCCATTCTGTGGTTACACCCCTCCGGCCAAAGGTTGAAAATTGGAGACCACTCTAATCCTTCACTGGCTCCGCGTCTCCATCGTGGAAAGGTGCAGCTCGACGAAGGAACAGCACCTAAAGGCTGGCTATGTGAACGCTTATGCTGTAAACTTCCCCTTTCAGACGCCGGTAAAATGCCATTAAGTTTTCTGCATAGTGACAACATGCATCAATAGGATGTAGTCACAATCAATATGATGAGCTATTGCAAAAGTCAACTAAGCCTGCTGTGGAATTATCAAGAATCTGAAGAAGCAAAGATACCGCGCATAAAGTAACATGACCATGGTATAGAAGTACGGAATAATAAGCCATACAATGAGCAAGCCCGGTAAACGGAGTCTCGAGGCACTGCAGTGCAGGATTAGACACAGTTAGCGGCATCTCTGATATAGGTCTGTAGGTCAACTGTGGCCAGTCATCTGCAACGCTAAATTTTGCCAAAATTGAATTTCCTTAACATTATCGAACTAAGAGTCCAATATTTCGGAAAGCAATTTTCTCGGGTAATTTCACCGGTTCTTGATGCTCTTGGTTGTCAACTGCGTTGTAGGATGGACCGACCCATCGCGGAGCAGCTATCAGTTTCCAAGTACAGTAGTAAAACAGTGGATGAGGCTCCTTCGGAACTGGTGCTACTGTTGATAACTTGCTGCATTGAAAGCCAAAGCGAGTTGGTCAGACTAAAGAAGCAACGTCGTGTAGAATCTTGCTCATTTGGTTTTGATGCCCTTAGTACCACTGAACGACCATGATCTGCCGCTTGATTACCACTGGGTATTGTTCAGATAGTCAGTTGTCGGTTATTTCGTATAGATAAAACCAAAGCATTTCCGTGCACCAGTCATATAGACGAGCTACTCAGCGATTAGGGATCCATTCGATCAGTTCTTCACTGACTTCTACCCACGTATGTATCCTCATATCCTTGCTTCCGTGGCTTCGGATTGCGTATCCCCACAATCTTTTGTAATGAGTGGCATAATATGTAGCAGGGCCAACTCAATATGCACCTAATAAACGTATCAATTGATAGCAACATAACTTCTAATCAAGGAAGATCCGTCCAATATAGTAGTTGAGCGCTGCATGAAGCCAAAGTTCTCCCATAATTGGGACAGCATAATTTCGATGTTATTGGCCCGATCTAGTGACTAAAATGCTACTCGAGCAGTAAGATCATGCGTGTTGTGTGTATGTCAACAAGGCTCTCCTTGAGTAATATCGACTTTGAGTATGGCGTGGATAAGAAGGCCAAGTTGGTGTGCTAGATTGCCGGCGTCGCCTTTTCAATCTTCTCGCTGATCTAGAAGTCAATGCCGCATTCGCTACCGTCATGTATGTCTGATTCGTGGTAGTTGCCCAGTATAAAATGCAGAGTCAACTCCATCTTCTATTTTCGACGAATGAAACGATACTCATAGCGATAATGTTACCATTTTGCTGAATTTTTATCGTTGCCATGCTTCCATTGGCTTCGTTGGCTTGTAGCTACTAGCTAGTCCTCATGCATTGGTGTCATTCTATATGCGGATGCATAGATACTGCTTGATGGGATCATTTCTTTGCACATACGACTCAACCCGGTTCTCCTCATTGCCAAGATTCCGAGATAGCAAAGAAGGGTTCCAGTGATATGCATGCATCATTCCAACCGGCTCACATGCGTCTTTGGGACTCTTCGTTTCTTTTTCCTTCTGGCAATATCTGTCGACGAATGAGCACTGTTTGAAGCTTTCCGCGATACCCGAATCTTCCACAATTGTTCAATATATGGGTTCTGGCGTGCATCCCTCCGTTTCTTAGTAGTTGATCGCGTCCGCAAAGTATCATGCCGACATTTGATTGGCTAGCATGCACAATATTGCACCAAGCTCGGAGATAACACCTGGAAACGAAGCAAACAGACCCAACAAGATGCTGAGAAAATGGGTCGCAAAGAGACCGTGCATGATATTCGTCATACGTGTTGTGAGTTGATGAGATCCCGAATTCATATGTTCAGCGAAAATAGCATCCTTCTGCGATGATCCCTCGTATTGCCAATACTTCTAATTGACTGAGCAATGGCAGATTTTGAATCGCATATTTAAACCCCTTCACCCCATGCTGAGGAATCACTTCAAGCTCAGCCGTTACAACAGGAGTCAAAAACACAGAAGATCGATCTCATAATATCAGTCCACGCATTTCTTCAAGTATACTGCTATAATGAATGCTCTCAAAAACTTCTCAGAGCACTCAAGGGTGTCTGGATTTACCCAGAGAGTAATGCATTGCAAGTATGCAGTGCTTAGGGGTTCCGTCCCTAACCTCAGTGAAGTTCCCTTCTCTTTTCCAGTATGTTGACCTTGTTCGTATGCCTTGCGTTTGTCATCACTGGCTCGGTCTAATCTCTGGCCCTAGATGCCTGGTGTACAGTGCCAAACTTGCAAGCAAGCTGGCCGTGAAACATGGGTAATACCTGGCAAGGCCTGCCACGTTTGTGGTACCCTCTGTGGATTGTTGGCAGACGGTATTTTTGTTTGTACAAGGAACTAGTTCACGTGATGAATCACTGACTTGTAATAGAGGATGAGATGTGACACGAGCGGCGAAAGACCAATATGGCAGCAGGGCACTGTACCGTCTGACTAGGAGCGGACGGTCCTGTCTATAGATCGAGCATGTTCAAGATGTGATGATGAGTTCGTTCTTGAGGGTTCTGTTGAAGGAAGCTTATGAATTCGATCTGTTTTATGATTGTGTTTGGGTTCTTGTATCGCAGCAAATATGATGCTATTCTCTTCTGCGTCTGAGGAATTGCTCAAATATACGAGCGAGGTAATTGCGTTCAGATTCGTCGTTGGAGAAGCGATACTGTTGTTCGAGTTTTCGGTAAGCAAGTAAACTGTATCCGACACGATGAGAGAAGTGCGCTGTCCTGTATGGATTGCACGGGGTTAATAGGTTGAAACTATTTTCTGTTCCCTTGTTGTGTGGAAGAAGTTGGCGCTGAAGGAAAGAGCACACCCACCTAACTCAGTGCTGCCGCAGCGTCGGCAAGCGCCTTCCCCGTGAATGTTTAGCCACCTCGAACGTTGAGGTGCAACATCAAGGATATATTCATATCTTCCTAGTATTCCTTTTATCGTATTCATGTTAACCTCGGCTGACTATTGTAGAAACTGATTGGCAATGTCGAATAAGGGCGTTCGACTAGGGCGACCACCGATGGACGACCACGACTCGCATCGAGGCATTGGTGAATACTCCATACTCGGACTCATAAGCGTCTTCTCGAACGTCGAATCTTCAGTTGTCTTCGCCATGGGCAAGTCCAATCGGAAACGAAAAGGCTCGACAGATGTTCACAGTTGAGGAAGCCGTCGACGTACTCAGTGTTATTGGCGCTGTCAATGAGCGACTGAGGGTTTTGTTGACTTCTAATGCCTCAGTGGGTCCGAACAACTCGAAAGAGAGTCGTCGTGCAGGATACTCGAGGGCACGCGTCCGGCAGTGTCCAATTAAAATGATCTGTGCACAGCACAACGCAGAAACTTTTGTGTCATCGCGGATAAGGTTTTGTATGGAGCGGCTTTAACCCAAGATAGATGCGACCCAACGCTTGCGCTATTGTTACAGGTATTACAGCCGGTAAGGGTCAATACTAGGCAGTGGACTCTCAAGCTCTCGACTCCTTAGGCCAGAATGGAATGTTCATACAAGCGTCTGAACACGGACATGCCCCAGCACAAGCAACAACAAGACATTATAATCCGGTGATAAGCAAACACGGCGCGCGCCTCATCCTTAGCTTTTATTTCCAAGATCTACTGTGAACTCTCTCTGTGGGCTTCAGACACTTAAGACCGGTGGTTAGCAAGACGCCTTTGTTTAGCCTGTCACACGGGTAATAGTATATCCACGGGTATTACTGACTAGGTATCTCTCTAGACAGTTCACGAATATGATGGCCCTTTTGGTAAGCTCTCGAAGCCTGAATTAATTGACGATAATGTGTATTAAAGATGAGTGGGTCTAACATTGCCCATGTTACTGGCCACATCGCCGCAGATTTGACACTGCATAGACTATATAGTACATGACAAGACTGGAGTTGAAGATAGTATCGATATCGAACCACATCGTATCTCGAGGCAATCAACGCCCACTGCAATGTTGTGTTGCATTAGCCAGCAGTCACGGATGATCTGTCAGCGAGACGCTGGACATCAGTAATAAATCCGTTTCCAGCTAAGAACGCACTGCAGTATTGCAATCTGCTGCATGACTCGCTCCAGCGACCAGAACACCTTGTTTTGGGGTCTTTTACAGGAAGCCATTCTGCCATATCTTTAGAGTAGACACTTATTCGCTAGAAACCTGATTTAGAGTTTTCTGGAATGGATCCATACGCTTATCCGAATATTGCTGCTAGAAAAATTTTATCATTTTTATATGCACAGAATTGCATATATATGAATACTATAGAAAGCTGAGGCCAAAGGAATATTCTCGACCCGCGCAAAGAAACGTGATGCTCCAGATGCCAACTAGGCGTCCTGTTATTGTAGAAAGTTCCCGACATTTGGTGTATGAAGCTATTTCCTGTTGTCCAGAAACCATTCCGTACGGTATTTGGAGTCGCCAATAGTCTCAAGTTGATTCACGTGCTGGCGACCGTAACTACTATGTATGTATGCAATCATGCAGAGTGTCGGTCGCTTATTTTGTTCCTGACTCATGCAGGAGGCTAAATGCCGAAGTGATCTCGATCCAGTGTTTATGTCGGACATCCAACTAAGACAGTTACGGTTAGACCTGCACATCATATTCAAGATACAGCACCATAGATCACTTGTAAGTAGATGTATGCAAGGCATATCGATATACTTCGTAATTTCATTTTACGCGTTCCTCCTTCTACTGCAATTATGACCTATACGTCCACACCGTTACAAATGTGGACCTTTTTTGCCGATGGGGCTCTGGCTGTCACGTGTGAGCCAATGACAGCAGCTTTACATGCCAACGATGGCGATGTCATCTCAAACCGTAAATATACAGCTGGGACTTCAAAAAGGCCGTCAATAATCTAAAGCTAAAGTCATTTACATCTGATACATTATCCTTGCAGTCGATAGAACTTGAAAAAGGAGCAGATATGTCGCCAGAAAAGTATGAGATCGGCTCTCGCGCGGGCTGCGAGAAAATGGTGAAAGAATGGGGATTTTCTCATGTCTTCACCTGGACCGACCCGAGGTATTTGCATTCTCCGACTTCGAAATTTGTGCACGTAATATGCGACGAGCAACCTAGGATGCGAGATGGAACGCTAACAATCTTCGCAATTACTTAAAGCGGCGCTCACTATTCTCCTCACTCTCACCACGGGAAAACAACGCATTTGATCAGGCGAGGTACTCTCACCATCACTTATCCGACGGACAACGCTGCTCTCTACAATGGCGAGGTTAAGAAGGAGACGTTTGGTGTCGGAGACCGAGTCGATGTACCTGCCGGAAAAATTCACGAGGTTTGGATAGGGTCGGAGGGGTGTGAGTACGTTATTGGAGAGTAAGGTCTTGAGCAAACTGGGCATATGATTATCAAAAAGTCATCAGAATATTCGTGTCTAGTCCCGCCCATATTTAAATATTTACGAAACAAAGATCTCTGGTGGTCTGACAATCTGAACGGTTGTTGATGTTGAGAAATGATAGACAAAACCCTTAACCAATCACATGGTCCGTCATGTCTATGTGGGACTTCTGCGTTCTATCTCTTGGCATGTCTGGCGCATCGAGAAGGGCAACAGCTAGCATCCCCGTCAAACTCTATGCTCATGACTGTCATTGACTATTCATTTATACAAGAATGTCCCTCCCAGGGATATTGCGACTTCCAACAGAGATTCTGGTCTCTATCTTTGAGTTCGAAGACTTGCAGGCTAAGTGGAAAGATGCCGGATCGATTCCGAACATACGCCTTACATGTCGACGCTTCTGTGTCTTGAGCTCACATCTCCTAATCCGCAAGGTTGAGGTGGACATCACGAAACCAGAGACGGTAGGCCGCTTACAGAGCATAGCTGCTGATGTGGGTCTTTCTAAAGGGGTGCGAGAAGTCTATTTGCGGATTCATTTCTATCATTCCTGGGTGGCAGCCAGCTTTGAAAATTTTGCTGCGTCAGTTCAGTCTGAATGGAGGCAAAGACTTTCTATTTATTATTACTATGATGAACCAGACCGAAAACAGAGCAGTACTTGGAAATTTGAGCACATCGCATGGGATTTCATCCGCGGCCTCGACCGGGCCGTACCAGAAAGTGCTACTCGTCGCGGATTAGAAGGAAAAAGGGCAGACACCGATGATGATGCGCTGACTTTTAACCAAGTTCGTTCCAATCTAGTCTTACAGCGGGCTTACAAGTTCTATAAGGCTGGGTACGAGTCCCAGGATCGTATGATGCAGAACGAAGGTTTAATATCGCTTCTCTCCAAGGCTTTGTCGAAATTCAAGAATCTCAGGCGTGTCACTATTTACGATCGTGAATCTAAAAACAATTACAACCCAGGCGCACTTATTTGTTTACCGCAAGAAGACCATCCGGGCCATGAAACTGCTCTCGTATCCGTATTTTCACGTCCAATGGTGTGGGAGGATGCCCAATGGATACAACCAACCGAAGAGATAAGGCAAGGAGTCCCAGTCGAGTTACTGATTGAAATACCGATAGCTATTGGTGAGACAAAAGGTATTATGGTTGACTATCTGGACATTCAAGTTACGGCTGCACCTGACTACACTCGATTGCCAACCAATCCAGAAATCCTCAGCTCGTTGTCAGCTGCTATGGAGTCTATGAGTCTATTTCAATTTGGCTTCCAACCACGCTGTGCTAGTGAGTGCGGCCCTTGGACTATGGATGTTGATGATGTTACTGGAGCGAGAACGGGATCGAATTCAAAATCTGCTGCAGAGCTACAAGCTCTCGATAAATTTCTTGGTGCCATATTAGATTGCAAAAGCATTGAACACGCAGACATCAACCTAGGAGAATTCTGGATCGGTGCTGGTTTCGACTCGGTTTTCCATACACCGACTTCTCTCGGAACAAGCTGGTTTCATAGACCAGGAAGAATCAGATCCCTTAACTTATTACAAGTGCCTCTCACTGTACAAGATCTTGAAAGATTCGTTACCAATGCAATGGTTGAGGATGATGAATATAAAGCCGAAATCAGTCTTGAGGGAATCTATCTTTACAACGGTACTTGGAAGCACTTCTTAGATACACTGCGTACAGCAAGGAGAGATAATATAAAGATCGGGATTTCTTCTCCGCTTGGTGGTGGGTTGGATGAAATGAATCAGGGAAGCTATTCATCACTTTTCGGTGGTCGCCTCGATGATGGGTCGTTAATCCAGCAGTTTATTAGAGGAATTATTGATCGAAACCCTTTAGAATAAATGCATTGAGTTTCTTCATCGTGCAAGTAGATCTACCCAGGTACCTATGTAGTTCGATACTCCTATCTCACGATATCCACGTGTGCATGACTATTACATGTAAGCAATTAGTATCATCTCTAAGACGGTTATATACTTAATATTGAAAGAGAGATTACTTTCAATCACTCCAAGAACTGATACATATCTGGTAAGTAGGGAGGAATTCAGCTCATAACCACACATCTTCAATCACGTCAAAATTTGCATGTCCCTCAGCACCGTGCAGGTAGTCTATGATATAAATCTGAAATCAAGTCTGCAGACAGTTAGCAATGAAACCCGGGGGTTTTGAAATAACGAAGAGTGAGAAATACCTCTTATTACCACTATCTTTATTAGCAGCAAGATATGCATCTCGTTCCTCGCTACTCATTGCATTCCACTTTCGTGCTCGATAGCTATATTTTTTCTATGGTCAGTAGATGCATCTTCATGTCATTGAATGGAAGATGAGATAGGGAATCACATACTAATTCTTCAGATCATAGTATACCTTGGTGAAGAGAAAAAGAAATAGACTGAAAGCAGCGATCCCGATAAGAACCTTGTTTCCCCTTCGATACAGTGGTGCATCGTTACTCCGGTATATCTAAATAATATCATGATCAGTATTCCCCTCCGCATAAGGGACCAAATTGGTGAACTAACATTCGTTCCAATAATACTACTCGCTTGTACCGTCATGTTATACATAGCCGATGCCACGGTACGAGTCCGCACAGAGCCCGAGTTCCTTGAAGTCATCGCGACAACCGCGGCGTGCATGTAAGGGCTTCCAATCAAAAGAATCAACAAGACGTATCGAGACCATGCACTTTTATCTGCTGGCAAGACTTCAAGGGCAATAAGGAGAGTCAAGTTCCAGATCTCTGCAAATGCACCGAGTAGTAATCGTTGATTGAGCTTCTCAGATAGCCATGTGAATAGACCCAAGTTGATGATGAAAAGTACGTATGCTGGGATGGTGAGCAAATTTGTCTTGAAGGTGTCGAAGCCAAGGGATCTCAACTCCAGACTGAGATAGGAGTTTACTGGGTTAGTTGGGATCAACCACAGAAGACCTATCAGGTAGATGGGCCACATATCGTAATCGGAGAGAGCTTCCAAGAGTAATTTTGGGGTGATGGCTTGTCGGTTGTGCATGCCGCCTTTGCTTGGATCGTCACGAATAACTCTATTGACCATGATCTTTTCTTCGCGTTCTGAAAACCAGCCTTTCCCGCGCAAGCCTCCTGCTGTTTGCGTAGGCGAGGCAGGCATGTAGAATGCAGCGAAGATGCCGATGAAACCTGTAATGAGTCCTTCGAGGGCAAATAAATATCGCCATTGACCCTTTCCGCTATCAGTGTGAATGTGGAGGAATCCAAAGGCTAGGAAGGCGCCAATGATGGCTGTCATTTCGTAAGCGGACCAAAAGAAGCTCAGTCTGACGGGTAATTCTTTTGACTTGTACCAGTATGAGAGGAATAGAATGGTGTCTGGGATACTATAGACCGTGTATGAGAGTCTGAGTTGTAACGGCTGGCACAAGATTGCCGGAAGAATGGGACCAATAACTTACAAGCCACCCTCAAATAATCCCAACAAAGCACGAGTAGCGTAGAAGGTCGAGCGCCCAGTGAGAAAAGCCTGGCACGATGCAATCAGGCTCCAGCAAACCATTTGAATAGGAATCCAGCGATCCGGTCCCAATCTTTTCGAAATAAGCTGTGACGGTAACTCGGCGAAGAGAAAGCACACATAGAATATGGTGTTTCCGGTGTTGTAGTCGTTGGTTGTCAGGCCCAGATCAGTTAACATGTTATCCGAAGTAGCTTGGACGAGATTGCCTCGGTCAAGCTGCAGAGCAAAGAATGTCACACATGCGAATGTGCAGATTCGCAGGTCAATCTGTACCCAACGTCAGCTCTAGAAGTATATATGATTACGAATTTGGGAGAACACCTTTCGGACAATTTTCTTCTCCTCCCATTCCGCCCACTCAAACTCCGGATCCCATCGGTGAATACCCTCATAAGTATCAATGGGCTTGTAATAGCGCGGGTCCTCAGTTTGGTCGAACGTCGCATCGCCGCCCGAAACTCGATTCCTTAGAGCTTCAAAGGCTTCTGATCTGATGCCAGCTGTTGTATCGGGATACTCTCGCTCGGAGTTTTCGGAGCCACTAGAGATGTATCTGCTCTCGAAAGGGAGTTCGCTTTTGCCAGACATGATTGAATTCCCTTTGAGCCTTTGACAATCAAAGCTCTTCTGGCCGTGGAAAGATCTTTCTACAAGTACAAGAGCTGAGATGCAAATAAAATCCGGATGAGTGGTCCTAATTTAAATGCCGGAGATCTGAAAGCAAATCCTTGCTCTGTTGACGTGATCCAGCCATAATTCTACACATTAAAAACCTTCTTAGTATGGTTCGCTGGTTAGTCTACGTTTCGGCACATAGGTATGTCTGTCTATTCGGGCAAAGTGCCGTAATCTATGCGCATTAGATAGCTTACTGGGTTTCAACGAACGAATGTTTATCAATTTGCAGCGCCAATTCTGGACCCGTTTATTATCTAGCATGTGTTAGTACAATCTCTTTCTTCTGTGAGGTTGATTTTATAATACACAAAAACTCAATTTTGATAGTCGCTGTGCAATGTTGCCAGCCGAGAAATTCTCGAATCTAGCCAACTGGGCCTTTGTTTCTTTTCCTGCGACTGAATACCAACCAGATTTCCATGCTAGTTGTTACAGCATGGTGACCACAGATCTTATTATCGTCAAATGTACTAATAAGCTCCGTAGCGGAGCATAAAGAACCGACTCTTTCCTCAAATAAGGACGGAATCAACCGCCTGGCAAGCAAAAAGCTTGTATAGTCTCCACCTGAAGTGGGAAAATTGTATTGCGACAAAGCAAGGGTCATTGACGTTATTTCTCGAGTTCACCTGAGATTATATGGGGATTTGCTGATTTGTGTGGACCATGTCGGAGTTTCAGAGTGGCGTGCTATCACGCAACTGCGCTGGGATTGACGTTTTTCGGCTCCTCTCCAATGATATTCCGTCAAGGTGATCAGATAATGCAACACCTCCGTTCAAATGTGATACTTGCTGATAAGGTTATTATTCATAGTCAGAGACAGACTCTACATTCTCTGCAACAGAATTTCTAATTGGGTGCTTTGCTCGGAATAGCCCAAAGAGGAAGGTCTCTGTTTGCTTCCTATTTCGGACGCTTTAGGGCTATCTGAACTGTAAAGCAAAACCTAGGCCAGGTATTTGTCGCATTAAACGTCGCCTTGAAATACATAATATTATTGAATTAATGCCCGCTCTCGGATCTGTATTGTATTTGTATTACTATTCGAAGAATGTCGACTATTTTGGGGCATTTGGTCCACAATGGGGTTTATGCTCTTTTCAACAAAGGAAATTGAGGTGAGATCAGTGAGGACGTAGTAGTCATGAGATAAGAAAGTCGTGTCTATATAGTCGGTGCAAAAGAAAAAATGATGACAAGGGTGAGGAAACTGAGTTGTACAGAGTAATCACTGTCATCTATCTTGATAGCATAGTGATCACCACCTAGAAGCATATAGGTGGGTTGTTCCACCTCTTGGCCGACTGAGAGAACGCTAAACTATGCCAAGCATCCCGTCTATTGCATCACATAGTATGATCAAAATTGCGTCTCAATTGGTTGAATACCATCAATCCATCCAATGGTTGGGACTCTGCGTAATCAAAAAAAAACTATGTCGCACGGTCATTGCGATTGATAAGTGATTGAATGAGGGAATAAACGGATCAAACCGCGAGGAAGGCACTTCTCTGCGGATGAACCTACGCACAGGTTTATTAACGGCAGCACATGATATATCTAGGCTTCGCCAATAGTGGTGTATACCCCTCATCTACCTAGGTAATTATGCAATCAGGGCAAAAGATGGTGTGCCAATGACTCGAATGTCATCAATAGTCAACTGGCCCACAAGACTTCCGGATTTCTCTTTTCATGACTCAAAGAAAGGAGGGGATGCTATTTATACAAGATAGAAATCGTAATCTAGGCTCCATGTAAATTCTTCCCTTCTTTCTAAAATTGCCATTTCGAAATATATATGGGACTCTATCCTTTCTTCACCTTATATCGGCATCTACAACAGATTAAGTAACGTATAGGCGACACATCATGGCACCCGCTTTAGTCGAAGACCCCCTCCCTATCCGGGAATCCGCAGCTGCAAAGTCCAATATCAAAGAGAACTTCAACAAGGAATTCTTCATTGGCGGAAAAGACGCTTTTGACAATAAGGCTGAGTTTGAGGGCACGGCGGCTCAACCTGCCGCTACATACCCTAACTACCTGCCTGTTTGGGATAACGAGAAGGGGGTGAAGTAAGCATCACCTAACATCTAGGTCTTGTTGAATGCTCATATTATTGAATAGATACCCTCCGTGGACACCGTTTGAGCATTATGAGCATGGGAAAGATGCCGATCCTTCATTCAAAGACCTCTTACCAGCAGACAAGGCTCAAGTTACTGAGGTCACGCCATACATCGGCTCCGAGGTTCGCGGCGTGCAACTGAGCCAGCTCTCAAACGCGGGCAAGGACCAACTTGCTCTATTCGTTGCCCAACGCAAAGTCGTCGGTAAATTACACAAACCCGCATCTGTGGCCAAGATGGAAGGCGAACTAATGAATTTGTTATGCAGTCTTCCGCGACCAAGACTTTGCAAGCCTTCCCATCGATAAAGCTCTTGAGTTTGGCGGCTACTTTGGCCGTCACCACATTCACCCTACCTCTGGCGCTCCAAAGGGTCACCCCGAAATCCACCTCGTCCACCGCGGCGCAGACGACAATTCCTTTTTGCAGACATTCCTACACGAACACACAAACTCCGTGACGTGGCATTCGGATGTTTCATACGAGCGCCAACCACCCGGTACGACGTTTTTGTATATACTTGACGGTCCCACAAGCGGTGGTGACACACTATTCGCAAATTTGGCCAAGGCCTATGACCGTTTGTCTCCCGAGTTCAAGAAGAGACTCCATGGCCTCAAGGCCGTGCATTCGGGCTTTGAACAGGCGCAGAGTGCGCTGGCGAGGGGCAGTACGGTGCGAAGGGACCCCGTGCAGCATGAACATCCGATAGTGAGGACGCATCCTGTTACGGGCGAGAAGGCGCTATATGTTAACCCTCAGTGTAAGTCTACTCCTTACTGAACAGCTAGCCCCTGGTTGAACAAAGCTACAAGCTGACGCATGATTCGTACGACAGTCACCCGTTACATTGTTGGCTACAAGAAAGAAGAGTCCGATCATTTACTCAAATTCTTGTTTGATCATATCGCCTTGTCGCAGGATCTCCAGACTCGTGTCAAGTGGGCTCCTGGTACAGTTGTTGTTTGGGATGTGAGTTTCCGTCTTAAAACTTTCTCATTATTTAATGGCATGTACTAACACTGGTTACAGAACCGTGTCACTGCACATTCGGCCCTGTATGACTGGGAGAATGGGCAGCGACGTCATCTTGCGCGGATAACTCCCCAGGCTGAGCCTCCTCGCGAGACGCCCTTTGAGGCTTAGATTAGTACAAAACCACGAATAACGCAGGATTCGAATTGAATAGAGTCCAGTGATAGCAACTCAACAAAATAGTCATATAGTACAGTTTTTGTATCTCAATCGTAAGTGCCCGGTAGCCCAGCTTCATAATAGTGCAGCGTATCAGTACAAGGCGACTGCAATGGTATCGAGTTGTTTTCTGGCGGAATAAAAGCCCAACTTTGGTCGTCCTTGATTTTGGAGACTCTAACCGCACCCTCCTTGCATGAGAACAGGCTTGAGTCAGGTGATTCGCCAAAGTCATCTGAAACATCCTTATCACGCTCATCGTAACCACCCTTCAGAAGACAAGAAAAAGACCAGTCTGGCAATACAGATTCGTCCAGGTCCATGATGTAGTCGTACGTGTACCCCATTGCGGGCATATCTCGACATCTGACAAGTGGCGGGAAATCTTCCAATGACGCGCTTGGTACCCTGGTCGGAATTTCATCGGCATTTCCCCAAGATGTATGGTGGATTGGGTATTCTGGCGGGGATGGAGACATGGAAACGAGGAACTCGGCAATACTTTCCGTTGCGTCGTCGCTGTCGTTGAAGCGGTCCAGGTTGACAATAGGCTTTAAATCATCTTCTGAAATATCGTGAATGTCTTCGATGTGCTGTGCACTCGACAGATCAAGATCGCTGAGGGATCTGAAGAGTGACATGAAATTCTGTTTACTAGCCCATTTCTGATAGTTGAAGTCGTATGATTCTGCAGAGTAGTCTGATTCATAGTCTTGGTCCTCGTGGACTGGGGTCAGGCGTTCTTCTATCTGGGGATATATGCAATCCGAAGTCATGGTTGTTCCGAGCTGGCAGATTATCTCTCCAAATTTGATGAGAAATATTGCCAGAGTAAGAACAAAGTCAAAAGTTTTCAAAGCATGGAGTATTTGACTCATCGAGCGAAGAAAGAACAAGCTTCGCCAAGCAGCATGACCGACTGAAAAAAACCTCTCAAGACGCAAGTTCGCAGAATGGTGGCGGGTACATGCAGTGCGTAAGGGTTGGCTGCATTTACCTTCGGAAAGGAAGATGAACAAAGTACGGAGGTAGTGCGATGCCCCTTCAATCGTGCTACCCCTTGCAACATTGCACAATTATGCAGTACATCCCGTATCACTTGTCATCGAATCAAGAGTATTCTCCTAAGTCATTATCATGCTCGTTTCTCAAGTCGATCTAGTAGTGCAACATTCCACTCCCGAAAGACCCTTGCAGATGTCGGTATTAGAAGATTGCTGTTTTGCAGTGACAGAACCAGCTCGCCATAGATGTTCTCAGGCAAGAATAATTCTTCTAATGAGAGAGGGGTTGGTGTTCCATTTTCAGGTTCTAGGATCCCTTCGACGCCTGTCACGTTCTGATAAAGGACTTTCATAGCACGTTTTGACACGATACTATGATCTGCACTTGAGCTTGAATATCGGAGATCGGGGTTGAAGACCCATAACTAGATTGGTCAATCAACGAGTATCAGCAAGAATGCAGGAAGAATTGAATTCACTAACCAGAATCCCATCTGACTGACCCGCATGAATGACGAATCGCCGAACGCCTTCATGCTCAATAAGATCCAAGAGTTGCGAACTTGTAATGATATCGATTGAATGTGTTTCAAAAGCGTGTTCTCTGGCACCAGTATGTTTCACAGAGATGTTACTCTTGTATAATCGCAGGCCTTCTGCGGCGGAGTCTTCTGTTCCTATAATTGCACTGCAGCCGGAGCATCCTATGTTTCTTATGGTCTTCCCGTCGTGTATCATGGATTTGGAGGAGGTCGGAATCGGTCTCTGCTCGAGCTATGATTTATGAATCAGTCAGCCATGGATCTAGATAGTAGCAGTGGCCAAGTAAATGAGAAATATGCATTACATGAGCAATTAACCATTTAGAGGAATCTATAAATGTATCCTGAGATAATCGCTGCGAGGCCCACTCCTCGGGGCATCCCAGTGAATTGCAACAGGGCGTTCACTACTTCTCCTGAATTCCTCTACAAGTCGATTTTTCGAACCTCGGATAGAACAAATGAAAGAAGGTAGCCGCAAAATCTTCAATATAATAGACTAGAAATCCATCTCTTCATCTTCATGAAGGAGGATATCAAGTCATACTAGAAAGAGTCTTTCGTAACTATCTTTACTCGCATCTGAACCATCTACAAGATCGAGAAACGTCCTTCTTATAGAGAGAATATGCTCAAGAGAGGAGCGATACTGCTTTGCTATTGGGCATTTGTATCGGTGACTCCGTCGTGGAGTTGCGACGGAGTCTCCTTCTTTTATACCCGGCACATATGATTCAAAAGAGGCGAGATTGGTATTACAAAGGCAGAGCAGTAGGATCAAAAGTATAATGGAATGGGCATCAGATGTATATTTGTAACATGTACTTACCGTTTTGATATTATGACAGCCACTTTGTGTCACTAGGAAAGAAGCAACATCAACCAGACCCGTCCGTGGAGTGGCAACTACTCGGTTAGAAGCTCCATATCCCTTGACCGACGCGTTCTGTGCTTCTATATCTTTCTGGCCCTGTCTATCATCGGGATGCACGTCAGGTTTGTGACAGTGCCAAAAATCCATCATCTCAGCCCAGTTGCTACTTGGGAGATCTTTCCACTGCCAGGAGCCTGCGGCGCCTTCTGAAGAAGTATCAACGATCATCTGCCCGCAGAACCTACAGTGTAATGAACCGCAGGTCGACATATCATTCGCGGTCCAGGGAACGTAATAATCTTCCTGAAGGGCTTGGTTTGCCACTGTAAGACCTGCTTCATTCTGGTCAACTTGTAACCTGAATGAATATTCAGCCGTCTGCGCTTTCGACTCGGTTGCTCCGCCTGTATCGACGCGATGGCCAGCAAAGCTGAGGTTTCTTCTCGATGCATCTGTGACTTTGACGGGCAGTTTGAGCGTTTCTACCAGTTCTACGTCTTGATAATGCGTAAATACCGTGACTGCGCGGCAAGACTCCGACAGTGTTATTGTAGAGTTACGTATGTCGATTTCGGAGGCGGAGTTCGGCAGAGACACATGGAGGGTTAGTTGGCGAATATTCGGCAAGAGCTCTGAGTGCAGGAAGATGGTCGGTGTCGCCGCCATGGTCACGTCAATTGCAGTGCTCGAGTGATATGCTGTGCTGTTGGTTTGGAGAGCGCGTGGAGAGCTTTCAGATGATCTTCCGGAAGAAATGTACAAACAATGCAAACAGTTCTTATCGCTATCTTATCCGTTATCGGCTATCCCCAACATAATCCTCTAGCATCATACTCTTTCGACCATTTCACACACAAGAATTGCCAACTCCAGGCTTAGAATTGTGAAAATTGATCGAGGGCCTTAGTATTGAGATAAAATCAGCCCTCAAGTGTCAAAGATCGCATACGAGACCTATCACTAGGGAGTCCAGAATTCAGTACTAGTATCCCGCTTCCCCACCATGTGCTCAACGAACTGATGATCATCCAGAAATAGTCGGATGGGACAACAACTACACTCACAGTATCCTTAAGATAGGTCTTTGGTCAATAATATAGGGGCAAAATGGCATCTTTCTTGAGCAAAATTTTTGCCCTTAGATCAAGCAAGTCGATCCGAGTACCAGCCATCGAAACTTATGACATTGAGAATCCCGTCGAGAAACGAGCAAGAACGCTCTTTCATCTTCTTAAACTGAACCATATCAATTATTCAGTGCGCGTCCGCGGAGAGGTACCTGACTTGACAAGCTCTTATAATCCTGTACCTCATGTATGAGTCCCCTTTCCTTGTGGCCGAACTACCTATGCAAATATACAATTGGGATATGAACAAAATTAGCTGACTTCTCTTTGCTTTAGCATCTGATTTCAGCTTTCCTTTTTGGAGCTGATACCCAGACCTTGGATCATCTATACGATGTTGACTCGAGATTACTGGAACCATGGAAGGACGCTCCCGGCGAGGTTGTTGGTAGTGATTGGATGGATTTTCTTGGGAAGAAAGAGTATGTAATACCTTGAGCTGTATTTTTAACTCATTAGTTGACGGAAAGAAACGTATGCTAGGTACGAACGTGCTTTTCTAGACCTCTTTGAAGACGAATTAGTAAACCACGGCTATGACTGGAAAGCAGTTCTCCAAAAATTCTTGTTTACTGGCGAACATCCCTTGATCAGCTCAATCACAGCTGGCTGTAAGTACTTCATTCACTATAACATTTGGGCTTGTCTAAACCGATGTAGTGGGGCAACCATTAATCCAACTCGGGCTCGCCCTGCAAATGTCCGTTCGTGCCCTAGCAATGGAAGCCCTCACCCTCGCAGCAACCTCATATTACGACAATGACATTTTCAAATACTCCGATGATCCATCCTACTTCCAAGCCGAGTCTTTATATAAGTCCCCTTCTATCATCGAAATTCTAGACAAAGTTCATAAGGACGAGAGATTCAATAATGAGGCTTTGGCTATCCCTGGTGAACAAAACATGGTTTTCATTTTCCGTGACCATGAAGCTGCTCTACTCGATCACTGCAATGCATGGACAATCTGCTCTGATCAAAGAAGTCACTTCCGCGAGAGCCAAAAAGCCGCCGTCACAATATTTATGGGGACCAAGACGCCTGAAAACAAATACGACAAGTCCCTTGTGCATCCATTGTTGATGAATCATGCCATTCATGTCATTTTACCTCATACTCCGGGCAAAGTACACATCTCACTTGTGCAGCAGTGGTGGTTGACCACATTGGCGATTTATGTGTCTCAATTACGACCTTATATTGATTTTGATGTTATTGCGACCTACAATACGCGAGACAAGGACTGGAAATGGGTCGCACAGCAGGCTCTCAGAGTTTCGCATTCAACGGATGCATATTTCCTGCAGACTCTGCGTGTTCTGAAAGAGCTGGGAGAGGCATGGCAAGATCCTGAGGAATACTATTTAAAAGCTGCGGTCAAACTCGTAGATGATTTTGATGGGTGGACCTAAAATATACCTAGGGTAGCAGAGCCTTGGTATAACAGGAAACTACCCAGGTTTGTAATGATAGTATGCTAATCTATGTCAATTGGTGTATATGGGGATCCCCGTGCTTATCAATATCCGATTAGATTGGTCTTAATCTACGTTCTCATGTACTGGACCCTCTCTGTGTTTGGAGCGATATACAAATACACCTTACAGGATTGAAAACTTAACCACTTAGTAGCTCTTATAGACCAATAATGCCGTGTCAAAATGCCCAGTATCCTGTACGTGATTGAATCATTCTGGAGACTCGTATAACTTTCGGAATTATTTAAGTACAGTCAGGCAGACTCCACATGGACCGTCTGACACGTATCCTTGCGGTCCGTTTCAAGGTCATACTCGTCATCCACCTTCTCCTTAATACCAGCCCTAACAGTCTCCTCTTCAGTGGGATAGGCATGCCTCCACATAGTCCATAATGGCCTCTGAAAGAGATCATCCATACTCTCAATAGACCTTCCCTTCATTTCAGGCAGACAGAAGTAGATGAAGACAACGCCGGCATATGTCAAAAGAGCATACAGCAAAAACACTCCGTAGCCCATCTCTGTAATCATATTTGGTGTAGCACGAGTAACTCCGTAATCCACAATCCAGTTGATGAAGAAGCAGAATGACATACACACAGATCGAATTCGAGTTGGGAAAATCTCAGCCGCAACGATATAACATGCAACACTATGGCCGAATGACCAGCCAAAGGCATATATATAAATCCAGATAATACCAACAATGCCACCGGCAGGAGTTCCACCGACAGCGTGGGTATTGGTTCCCGCAAACCGCAGATACAATGCTAGGTAGAGCATTGCTGTAGCTTGTAGAGTAGCGCCAACCAACAGCGGGACACGACGTCCAACTCGATCAACGAGGTAAGCTACGTAGAAGATGGTTGTGACGAGCTTGACAATTCCGTAGACACCGGTGTCCAAAAGGGTGGAACTATTACCACCAACACCAATGAGTGCGAATATTTCTGGTGCGTAATACTACAAAACAATTAATGTCGATACATAGACCTAGAGAGGAATACTCACGTTAAGAGAGTCAGTCCCGGTAAACTTGTGGAACAGAAAGAGCATAACAGCGAGGAAAAATCGGCGAAAGTTACTCCTGATCAAGAAAATATCCTTGACAACAACCCAGTAACTGTGACCCTGATAACACTCCTGCTCATACCGCACTTGTGCAATCATTTCTTGATACTCGAGCTGTACATAGGGATGCTCAGCAGGTAGTTTGCGGAGCTTGCTTAGATTCTGCAATCCTCTTTCCGCGTTTCCATGGTTGATCAAGTAACGAGGTGATTCAGGCACAAAGGGGATCATCATGCACATAAGCACGCCTGGAATGAGTTGAATCCCCATAGACACGCGCCACTGACGATCTCCGCTATCTGATGGCCACAGTGAGACCCCATAGTTGATCCAGAAGGCTAGCATGAGAGACAAAATGATGAGCAGATTATACATGGCCGTCATTGATCCTCGCACTGATTTGGGTGCAGACTCTCCTAGGAATTGAGGACTAAGCATTGATGTCGCACCTACTCCTAAGCCTCCAATGAATCGTCCCGCGAGGAGGGTTTCGTAGTTAGCGATCATTTGCATGACTGCACCGATAACGAAGATGAGGCCCCATAGGAAGACGGCCCATTTGCGCCCGAGCATGTCAGACGTAGGTGCAGCAAGTAAAGCACCTGCCGAACCGCCGGCAGAAACCATAGCTGTAATCGTCCCCTGAAGTCGCGACGTATCAGTCCTTAGACCATAGAATTTGTGATTGCAGAATGAAGTATCTAGGGTATTATACCTTCCGGTTATTAATTTCCTGTTGTGGGAGACCTATCAAATTGAATGCTTTTTTGAAAGAAGGCAAAGTTATGATACCTCCGATATTACCAGTATCAAATCCATAAAAACAACCAGCCCAGGACAAGCTAATCATCAGAAAGAACAGACGAAGATTGAATATCTGTCTTGGGTCAGATTTTGCATCCTTGCTCCACCAGATGCTTGTTCCTCCTGCCATGTTGGCTCAATTTATAACAAATAAGACACACGATGGAATATGATTAAGACAGTATACTAGACCTTCTGCCTTTGGTATGCGCAGACTCTTCCATATTCTCCCACCTTAATGAACAGGGACTCGTGACGCTTTAAAGGCCAGTGAGCATGGGCCCCTTGCATAGAAGACCCCATGGGGTAGTGATATTGTGGGGAAGCGTGGTTGCTCTCAGGATATCAAATACACCCACCGGCTTGTCCACCGATTGTTTAGGGTCACGTCGGTCTTTCACCGATAATTTCTTGCGGTTTGCGAGAACTCCACTCTAAATTACTTTGACCATCCAAAAGCACTGAATCATTGACCTAGTTTTATTGACCAGTTGGTTTGTATCTTGTCTTCTGAAAGTCCAGAGCTGTTTGATCACGTCTACTTATTAAATGGATCGGAAGGAATAATGGCAGTCACTCAGGAAACCATCTCAAAACTTTCAGACGGCGCATTGCGCCAGATATCCAAACCTTACTTCTACACTGAAGCATACCTACGACCGGCAACGATCCAATGTCATGCCTCTAATCTTCTACGCCTATCTAATGGCGAGCTCCTATGTGCCTGGTTCGGAGGTAACATGGAAGGCAAACCCGATATAATCATATATCTGTCTCGTCTCGAACCAGGAAGATCGCAATGGTCCGAAGCCATTCGAGTCACTCACGACAATACGCGAAGCGAACAAAACCCTGTGCTTTTCAGGCATACCGACGATAGTATATGGTTACTTTACACATCACAACATAGAGGCAATCAAGACTCGGCGGTTGTGAAGCGGATAGTCTCAACAGATAATGGGCACACATGGAATGAACATCCAGAGGTTATATTTTCGGAGCCCGGGACGTTTATTCGGCAACCCGTCGTTGTATTGGATAACGGGAACTTGGTTGTGCCAACATTCAAATGCAGAGTCGACGCCGGCGAGAAATGGGTCGGAAACGATGACATCTCCGCCGTTCGCGTTTCTAAAGACGGAGGGAAAACTTGGGACGAGATACTTGTACCAGAGAGCACAGGATGCGTACATATGGAAATCCAGCGACTCAAAGATGGGTCTTATCTAGCTTTATACCGAAGCCGATGGGCCGACTATATCTACTCATCCACTTCTCCGGATGGTGTCGCATGGAATCCTCCCAAGTCGACTTCCTTGCCCAATCCAAATGCTGGGATATGTTTCGATGTACTGCCATCGGGTCGTATCGTGGTTGTATACAACCATTCATCTCGCCAGAACGCTACAGGTCGGCGCACGGGCCTATATGATGAGATTGGCGATGATGAAGGCGATGACCGACAAGATCAGACGGTTAAGCATGAAGGTAAGGAAGCCTTCTGGGGAGCACCCCGAGCTCCGTTGTGTGTTGCATGGAGCGATGATAATGGAAAGTCGTTCCAGCACAAGATATTGGAGGATGGGGACGGATTTTGTATGACTAACAACAGCGAGGATAAGCTGAATCGTGAGTTGTCATACCCTAGTATGGTAATTGGGGATGATGGGACGATTCATATTGCATTTACGTTTTGGCGGCAGACTATCAAGTATGTGCAGATCAAGGAAGACTTTTTTGACTAATACTGAATACAGATAGTAGCAAGCATATGTCAAAGTATAAATTATATTAGCTTACAACCATCTGCTCACTTCCAAAATTCTTGTCATCAACATCACTCTGTGCGTAGATACATTTCATCTTCGGCATTAGGGCACGGCAAAAGGCCCGTACTTAGATTCAATCACACACGGCAGCGTTGAACCGAACGAAACCTAGTACATAGCGTTCCATGGCCCGTCATTTTTGGGAACTTTATTTTAGAATAAAGAAAATTTTTGGAATTCTACGGTCTGAGCGCTAACGCCAGGTCGACTTGCGGAGAGAAACCCGGAGTAAATAGCAGCTCTATAGCTCCGTGTTCACCGATAGAGCATGTATATCTGCTTATCTGCTTATGGCCATGCATATCAATTCTTTTATTGGATCGATCATAGGCTGTAGTTTGCTAGTTCTTGTAAGTCTTATTAGGCGGGCACGCGGGGAAATCGTCCATTTTAGCAAGCGTTATAACGGTGATTTCTCCGGCCAAGACTCGAATTTAGATTCGGGGTGATCTCCTAGCAACCTTGTAGTCTGGGATATTGCTTGCATATTTCTGGATTCTGTTTGCTCATCACTTGCTAGGTATCCAAGAGTGTCTCTACGTGATACTTGTCAACTGAGTTCTTGACCTCATCTAGACTTATTTGATCCATCTCTGGTTAATATTGAGTCTTGGAATTACAAGAAAAGCATCTAAGCCGGACGGCAATGGCAAACCAGCCTCCCATGGAATACCAAAGACTCGGCAAAAGCTCCCTGAAAGTCTCCAAAATCATTCTAGGATGCATGACATTTGGTAACCCATCCTGGGAAGGAAGCCCCTGGGTGCTCTCTGAAGACGAATCCTTGCCGCTACTGAAAAAGGCCTACGACTGCGGCATAAACACATGGGATACAGCAAATACATATTCAAACGGCCAATCTGAAGTAATCGTCGGCAAAGCATTGACCAAGTATTCTATACCACGGAGTAAAGTAGTCATTATGACGAAGCTGTACTATCCCGTTATGGATATTGATTCTAATGCACGACCAGACCCGGCTGTGAACGATGGAGTGTTGGTGAATCAGATGGGACTTAGTCGAAAGCACATTTTCGAGGCGGTTGAAGGTTCTTTGCGGAGGTTGAATACGACGTATATTGATGTTTTGCAGTTACATCGTGTTGATGAGACTGTGAGAGACAACCCGGAAGAACTTATGAAAGCACTCCATGATCTGGTGGAGATCGGCAAAGTGCATTATATAGGTGCGTCGAGTATGCGTTGCTGGCAACTCGCAAAGCTGCACTATACGGCGAAAATGAATGGTTGGACGGGGTTTAGTAGTATGCAAAATCTATACAATCTGTTGTATAGAGAAGAAGAGCGTGACATCAACCCATTCTGTGATGTCGAGGGTATAGGGCTTATGCCTTGGAGCCCGCTTGCAAGAGGGCTGTTGGCGAGGCCGTGGAATGTACAGACGGAGCGCTCCAAACAAGATGTCAAGACATCTAAATGGTTCAGCAGTGATGATCAAAATGAGCACATTGTGAGAAATTTGGAGAAATTAGCTCGAGAAAAAGATTGTAGTATGAGTGCAGTAGCTATGGCGTGGTTGTTGAAGAAAGGTGCTTGTCCTATTGTAGGACTGAATAGTTTGGAAAGGATCGAGAAAGCTGCTGAAGCTCTGACGGTCAGCTTGAGTGATGGGGATCTCAAGTTATTAGAAACACCTTACAGAAGCGTGGATGTACAGGCAATCTAATAGATATACATACGATGCTATTCATATGGAATGAGCCTTTTCATACCTAGGTATATAATCATGAACCCCTGCACCACCCCAATGCGCACAGAACGGGCATTAAAGCGGCAGTTCAGCGGCCTTAGAAGAAGAGGCATGAGGATAAGGCAGGATCCAAGGAGGAATGTGATTAGCGGCCAGCATCAGGGCACCACGCCCCCAGCTCTAACAGTCATGCCGCTGGTCCGTACTGGACCGCTGAGCAAGGGAGTTCTCAAAATTGGTAAATTTTTTGTCATGATGTTGAGATTCGTAAGAGATCCGAAACATTGAGACCAGTCCAGAATTGTATGTCCCCACTTCTTATCTTGAAAATACCCATCTGGGGTTTTAGGGCTAATTGGTTTTGCACGGCGTATATCGGGAGCGACTTAATCGGTCCTAGGTCAGCCTGGGTCAAAAAAACACAAAAAAAAGGACGGTCAAGATGGGCGAAAAGGTTCAGATTAGGTCGAAATATTTTGGCCCAATCTGACTTACAGCTAGGGTCAAATCTCTCAATTGTGTCGATCATTTCAGTTGACCACGACACTTTACCTTGGCTGTTATAGAACTTACTTGCGTGGACAGTAGTATAGCACTGCGCGTAATTTCTGGTAGGAAATGGTGTAGATTCTGGTCATTTCAGATGCTTAGAACGGTAGAATAAATGCGATCCTTTGTGTCCCGGACTTCTACAACTATGCATACAACGAGACCAAGGATAACGCACAGGTAGCATAATGAACACACTTCTCATACAGATGAACAAAAATATATTCTCTATCGCAAAGGCCCACCGTACACACTCATTTTTCCGAGGTACGCCACGAAACACGAGTCCATCAAGCCTCACTTATACCAACCGGTGTTTCTCTATCACCCCAGACGATCAAAGAAAGTTATACAAACAGTAAAGAGATGAGGGGAGGAATGAATGTACAAGCATGTGTATAACGAGAAACAGTCTATATTAGAATTTTCATAATTTGGTGGCGGACAGGAAGGAAAGTTATGTGTGCGAATGGAAATATAAATCGGAGAGTTCGTTGTTATACAAGACTTAGTTCTTCTTCTCGGACTTGGCAGCATCCTCCTTATCTGTTTGGGCATCATGTCGTTCGGCGCTCATTTGGTCAGCTTCAGCCTCATTAGCCTCAGCAGCCTGCTGCGCATTCATATCCGACGCCTCCATCTTTGGATTATCCTCCTTGTCATCGATATTCTCTATATCCTTTGGTGCCGCAACACCTTTACCTTCTTGCTCTGTGTTCTGAGTATTTTCTTCTTCAATCAACTCTTGTTGCTCCTTGATGACTTCTAGACGTTGTCGGTTGGTAGCTGCGCCTTCTGCATTGTGTACCTCTAGCTCGATCTCATGGAAGAGTTCTTCAGGTATGCTAGACAACACAGAGCGGAGGGCGTCAATTTGAGAAGATAGTTCTGAATCCTTGGATTGGGTGGCGTATTGATATGCGTTACTCAAAACGAGCATGGTCGAGGGGACGCCTTGCTTGAGACGGAGATCTAGCCACATGGAGAGATCGTCACGGAGACGCCCGGGGGATACACCGTGGGTACGAAGACCGCGCGATGCGCAAGCCATCTGTAACTCGGGAACCGAGAGAGATTCCACGCCCTCATAGGCGATTGCTCGGTCGTCTCGCTTGATCTGACGCATTCGATGACGAATATTGTACCGCAACATAGCATCCGTACCGAACGAGTTTAGATTCATATATTTGCACATACCGACCAATTGTGGTCGAGATAAGTTATCCAATGTCAAGTCATCCTTGAAGATTTTGATAACTTTGATAACTTCTTCATCCGAGGGTGACTCGCCTGTTGAGCGGAGTTTCTTGAAAAATTCAGTGAATTCTTCTTTCTTGGCATTTTCAGCGCTCAAAGGTAGGCCGGTCTCCTTCAGAGTATCCTTCAAGAATTGCGAAACTTCCTTTCGAGTACCCCGAAGAGTTTCAGCCTTCTTGTCCCGCGACTTTTGGCCTTCGTAAGTGCTGGGGAGCAAATTGGGGAAGATCCGTAAAGCGATAGGGAGTAACAACTCGGCAAAAGGAACAATGACAAATACGGAAAACGGCACCAGACGTGCCAAATCCTTGACCGTACGTTGCAACTGATAGTCTAGTCAGTACTGCGGCCCTTAAAGGAGACGAAAAAAAGGTGCATACCTGTCTGTTCTCACGACGACTCAACTCATAGCCCGCAGCCATCTTCATTGCCAACTTAACACTAATGCGTACTTCAGTCGCAAGCAACTTGGTTCCATCCCAATAATGCTGAATCTCATGCTTAATCTTTTGTCCCAGAGTCATCTTCTTCTCCTCTTTTTTCTCCGCGGCTCGCTTCTCTGGCTCCACCGTCAACTTCTTACTGTCAGCGACCGTAGCCTCAGGCGAGGTAGGTTTCGAATGAGATTCCCCCGATGTCATCGCCGCACCTCCGGTGGCATTCTTGCTTATTGCTGCTTGATCCGCTGCCTTCCGCGTCTCTGCGGTCGATGAAGACAGTGGCTGCCTGGCTTGGTTGGCATCGAAGCCCGGAGGTGGCAATGGCGTGCTTCCGGAGCTATGGCTAGACGATGTTGTTGTCTCGGTCGCATATGTGCGCTGATTGGGGATCAATACGGCCAACGCATTCAAGTGTGTAGGAAATACTCGACGGTTACGTTGGGCTTGTGCGAGAGATCGTGCTGCGAGGATACTCGGGAAATTGCCCGGTGCTGAAATTTTGGATTAGCATTTTGTATATCGTGCGACTGAAATTTGAGTAAGAGATTCTCGTACTAATGCCATATATACGCCTCGCCGAGACGGAAGTAGAGAGCTTTGCGGTCCTCATGATGACGGAGCTTTGAGGAAGAAAGAAATTCAGCCGAAACGGGCTCGCACTTGCGAACCAAAGAGAATTCTAACAGCGAACAATGAATTCGAACAAGGGAACACTTCCTCAAAATCCGTGATTGAATATCTGTCTTTGATGAATATCAGGTAAGAAAACGATTGTTGATGTTCGCTGAATAATGTCAACCTTGGAAGCCGGAATGTCATTACATTTACAACTCCGGAGCTCGGAGCCACATAGTTGCGAACACGTGACGTTCCGGCTTCGGTGATAGTTTCTTCTGAGATCTCGGAGTTTAGGGCTACATTTGATTAGGGACTGGAAGTGTCCGATTTAATGACATGTGACACTGAAGTCGCTCGGTGGTTATTCTAGATATGAGACGAAATAAACATATTCTCGCATTCTGATGTACAGTCGTGTCTCATAGACACGACACGAAACAAATGTACCAAAGACCAGGGTATAAACGATTGTAACGCACATAAATGGGCACATTAATAATGTAGAGCAATTGGCGCGTCATTGGTGGTATCATCAACAAATTCATAAACTCATAACGCGACGGGGTTGGCGTGTATGTAGAATGCATATTCTCGGAGACAGCTTTGTAAGGAGTAAAGCCCTGAACCAGGAGGGTTATAATAAAGGGTAAATGTATATATATACCTCATCATATCACATCCACGTTGGAGTGCATAGATTAAGCAGCCGTTCTGTCCCGCAACGCAGATGCGGCATCTGGTGCACGGGTCTGGGCACCGGTTGTTTCAGATAGGGCATCAAGAGTAGGAATACGCTCCAGACTGGACTTGTCCAGTTCCTCGCCCGGTGTGGCAGCCAGATCATTCAGGAAACGGGAGTTTGGATCAGTACCAAGACCGGGTGTAAGAAGCGGACTCGTGGTATAATCCGGACTGGCTTGCCATTTGGCCACATCTCTTTTCAACTGTTCCAATTCTTTCTGGAACCGTGTTCCAAAGACGTCAATGTAATACGTTGCGCCGTTATGGATACTCCAGATGAACACGCCGAGCATGAAAACGGAGCTAGCCCAGCGGTACCAGAACCACAAGGGGCAAGGAATCATGGTAAGTAACGCGTAGACATATTGAATCATCATGAATGCCGGCTCTTGAAGGAGGTCGGGAAGACTAAGCACGAATTTACCGATCCATGTCTTGGCATAGGAGCGTCGAAGCCATGTAAAACTGGTCGGTCGTCCAGCGGCAATTTTGTCTGCACGGCGAACGGTGATCCAGCGGTGATAGGATAATTGCCAGATTGCATATGGGATAGAAGCCCAAAGCATCATCGCCAGTAGATTGAAATGTTCGGGAGCGCCAGGCTGACTGAACTTGATGTCCCATACAGCCGGAAATCTCTCCTTGAGCATCTCCGGAGGGGTCAAATGGACGATACAGTGGAAAGCAGCTGGTGGCATGATATGGATGAAGACACTTGTAAGAGAATTAGCAGGGGAGCACCAGTAGCGAGAAATAGGTCTTACCTGACAACCTTATCCATACTGTGAAAAACCAAAGAGTTGCGCCACATAGCGATAGCGACCGCATTGTTCCCGTAAGCAAGGCAGTACGTTCCAATCAAAAGCCGCTTGGAATTCGGGAAAATCCAGATGCTCAACATGGCAAGAAAATTGACAAAGTAACATAAATCGGCCAAAAAGTAGTGGTAACCACGCTTATGGTAGGTATACAGACGGATAGGCATGAAGTAAGCGAGCTGAGCCGTATACCACCAGTAGAATCTTTCCGGTGCGGCGCCCATCAGGTATCCACTGATGAAGATGTTCATTACACCAGCAATAAAAGAAATCTTCTCCCGCAAGGTAACAGTTGCTACCCTGTTCCATTGTTTCGTCAATCGATCGACCGAGTCCCGCATACGAATTTTGTACTTGTCCAACTGCTCATCGGCAGTTGGAATTCTCTTCCTCCACTCATCCACGACACGACCCTTGGCAAGCCCAGAGACAGACCTGAGCTTTTCACGCTGTCGACGTACTCGATCTCGCTGCATATTCAGCGCCTGATTCCATTTCTCCAACTTCTGTGACAACGAGAATGTATCAAACAATTCGGAAAGGCTCAGCTTATCCAATGGCGTGAACGTGTCCCAGTCCTCCTGATATGAGCTGCTGTTGGAGAACGACGGATTCCTAGACAGTCTCCCGGGTGTAGACGAAGACGAAATCGAACCATCGGGAGGCACCGACGAAAGCCCTTCTGCGTCGGTAGCAGCGAGCTCTGGAGAGAGAGGAACATTCGAAGACATAGCTTCTTCAGGTAGAGCTGGGGCAGACTTGCTCTGGGAGAGCAAATTTGGATCAGCCATCGCGCCCTCTTTCTGTTGGAACTCTAACAGTGTATGACTGCTCCGTGTGTGAATTATATACGGACGACTGGTGAAGCGGCTTAAGGTCAGCATGGTCTCGTGATAGCACGAACTGGTCGCACGACTCGCGTGTCCTTCCGAATGAGTAACAAGAGTGTCTCCGGAGCTGTCAACTTGCAGAAAATGATCCGCGTGATGCAGGAACACCTTATACGTCGACTCGAAAAGAAGAAAAAACGCGCAAGTCGTGGACTCTGGGCGAGGCGGTGAATTTGTATTGAAGAAGCAGTTACTCACCAACGGAAACGAAGCCACGAGGCCAGTAAGGTCAAGTGACTCTTAGTAGATGCTGGCCGGCCGTTTTCGTGTACCGAAACAGCCTCAAGATAAGAAGACGCGATGGTTTAGGCACAGTAGAGTTTGTGCTTGGATGGCGAATCTCTCCATGCGTTCAGCAATGACATACCAAGCTCTCTCTCGTGCTTGATCTCACGTCGTTGATTGGCTGATTTGCCGGCTGAGCCCCGCCTATCATCTTGATATGGTTAGTTCCAGCTTACCTTGCGGATACCTTACGGATGCCTCGCAGCCTGAGGCCCTCAGGAAACGCATAACAGGAGCAATACCATCTATCATCGGATTGGCAGGTCAGTTGTCCTCTACAACCAAAATGAGGAATCCTTACCAGTCCAATCTATATGGAAGATACTGAGGGGCTTTATTCACGTGTGCTTCCCTACATCTATGCTTGCACTTATCGAACCACCAACTCTTAACAGAAGAAATTTCCAATCGAACACTTTTGCGCACAGACTAGCCAATGAAGAAGTACACCCGAAAATAAAATTATAACCGCATATGTAGTGAGTCGCTAAAAATGCCGAAATCTATATATCCACCGAAGTGCAGCCAAGGCACAAGATGAATCAACATTAAGAGGGGCGCATGGAGTCTCCCAGGAGTGGTCGATTCGTGTCGAACAAGGTACATCAGTACGGAGGCTGGTATGAGGTCGCTGGCGCATGTAGTGTTGTATTCCACAGAACGGTGGTTGCGGGTGGAAGCATGGGCTGGTTGAGGTAGGATGAAAAGGATGGGCGATTGTTCTGGGGAGAGAGATCGATTGAGTGAGGCGACGCTTCCTGTGACATGATGCTGGACGCGGCGCTACTGTTGTAATCTCGCGGGCTGTACTGGATGCTGCTGTCAAAGGAGCTGGCGCGAGTCGATGATGGAGCGCCGGGAAGAGGAGGAGCGTTGGAGTAAGGCATGCTGTACGATTGCGAGCGTTCCGGTATCAGGTGATCGTAAGAGGCTGCCTGAGATTCCGCTGTCGTTGCCACGTCGTTCCTGCCGTCTGACACTTCTTGACCTCGCACACTTTCCGCCGTCAGCGAATCCATTCCCCATGAAGAAGAACCAGCACCCTCGCCATTTCGATCTTTTGAGTCTTGCACGCTGGAGCCGTCGCTTGATTCGAATTCGGGACCAACAAGATTGACTTGGGAAATCGGGATTAAAACGTCGCCAGCTGCAAACCAGTCAGTCGTGAGAGCATTGATAGGTGAATTGACAGAAGACTCACATATTTCACCCCTGAGGTACCGCTCTTCCATATGTCGGACGCTATATACTTCATCGAGAATTTGAAGTCTCTCTGGAGGGCTGATAGATCGACGCACATCTTGGCCTGCATCGCGAAGTTTCTCTGAGGTGACACCGTGGCTTTTGCCAAGTTCTCGAAGAATGTGAATGAGAAGCTGGATACGCTCTGGGTTCTGTCAGCACACTACCTATCATATGAATCTCGAGTACAAATAGCATACCTGGCTTGAGAAGATGGTCTGGCTCTTTGTGCGTGACACCTGCAGGCCACCAAGGTGGTTTTGTCATTTCCGGATCAGCTCGTCTCTCACCTCCGGGGCTGGAAGACGCGCGTCGCCCATTGTATGGATAGTTGACCTGTTTTCGCGGCTCAACGAGCTTGATAAACGCCTTGGCAATAACCCTGCAATTCAATTGTTGAAAAGAGTCAAATGCTTTTTCATAGTACTTCTTCAAGCGGGCTTCGTCGTCAACTCGAATAACGCATGCTGAAGAGGACGGCAGGCTCATGGATTCATAGCCAAAATCGGGGGTCATTGAGCCTGGCATTCTGGGGTCTCGCCGTCTTCCGTTTCGTCTGTGGCGTCTGCTTTGATCGAGTTGCCAATCGCAGGGAATCAAAGGTACAGGGCTTCCACCCATGGGACTCCAATTACCCTTTTGGCGTGGCCTTCCGGGAATAGGTGTATACACTCCTCTACCACGTTCAGACCGCATTGGCCCAGTCGTCACTGCTCCTATGTAAGTGGAGGTCCGCCATATTTCATCGACATTACTACTGACCAGGTAAGCTTGCAAGTGTCGAAGGCCGTGGAGACACTAACTCTGCAAATCTTTCTTGTATATCCGGGGTAAATATCACTCTTCCTGGGTCTGCAATCGACGATGAACTCTCAAAAGCAATTTGACCGTCTTGGTTGCTGTAGATCATGGCGAAGTGTGGATAATGAACACCAACTGCTCCTGGTGTGTTTGAGTGGCCGTGCTGTTCAGGACCGTGCTATTAGACAACCTCAACGCGAGTCTCCGGGCGAGAACGTACCACAGCTGTCTGGTGTGAAGATATGTTGTTATACGAAATTAATGTGCAGTTCTGTTCTGTGCTCAGGCTATGAGACTCGTCCATTCCGCTTGTCGTTTCTTGGTCACACAATCTCGTCGACGATACAAGTATCCGGACAAGTTCAAAAGGAAAAACGCTTTCAGATTGTCAAGGTAACCAATCAGTAATAGTGATTAGAGACCAGATGAAGGTAGAGGGTATATAGATATGATATATAATATGAAGGTACGTTGCGAGTGTGACTTATTCACTCGGTCGATGAACCTGAGATTGATGACAGACAACGATTTATAGGGAGAACATTGATATTTATTAAATGTCCGCTCCATTGTTGATGAAAGAAGATAGTATAGACCAGGACAAACTATACAAGATTAGACGAGGCGCTTTGCGATCGACACGCTGCGGCCCTAGGTCCGGCAGCCAATTCTACTGAACTCCATACACAACAAAGTGTATACGCTACTGGATTTCTATACGTGAGAGGTTTAGCTTGGAGTCCAAGCACCCGGGGAAGGACGACAGCCGGTCCGACTGCGTTTGGCTTACTGCTATCCCGTCTAGACAGCAAGGAGGCGCTCCATGAGTGCCCATGCAAACTCTAAAATTGTGGGTCAAGCCTTTCTACGTCCTAGTGTCTACTTACTGGGAATTCTTGGAACCGTTGGTTGTCCTTTCTATACAGACACTGTACACCTCTCTGGGTCGCCACCCATCTATAACCGAGAAAGTGCGCGGATAGGAAAAAGAAAACAGCATGTCACTATCCCTGTTAGCTAACATACCTACAAACGACCTGTCGGTACTAGCTGATGCATATCCAAGACCGGGTCAAGGCGAGTAAAAAAACGCGGGAAATCGTGAAGAATGTCCGTTGGTTGTAAACTAGCCAGACAAACAGCATGCTATTCATCTTCTAGCCGGAATGGCGGAATCTATCGAAAGAAGAAAAGATAAAACCAACTAGCTAAAGATGCCGGAAATGTTTATCAGTTCCCCATGAGACTACTGTACGAAAGAGTGAGCGGGCCAGACCCTCTATAGAGTCTAGAAGGATTGACAAGAAGGCTACGGCTGAGCCCGCGTCCAACCCATTTCCCTGCATGATAGTCTGTACGCTGTACGGTCCACGGACTCCACCCTGTCCATATAGACAGTGCATGGATAAGGTGCATAGTGTGCGGGACGGGGTTGGCACAGGCTAGCTATTTCGCAAAAGCGGCGGTCTTCGGGCTTGCTCTAGTCATACGCCTAGTACGTACCTAGGACTATGTCGCAAGATAGACTGCCATCTAGATCTGAACTTACCTACATGACCAGAGACTAGAGATGTGTGTGATCAAAGCTGCGTTTGGCCCGACCCAGAGATCCGAGAAGGTGGAACAGAGACCCCGTTTGGTTACTGCAGCAGATCCTGGATCCTGGGTCCTTGATAGTCATACATGACATTACTTACAGGGTCCGTGTCGTGTCCATCTTTTTCGGATCATTTGGCGCAAGATGGAATTTGCCTGTTGGGAGGGGTTGAGAAACGAATCGAAAACAGTTCCAGGAGACGTTTGAATATGCGCATGTACTGTTAGGGGCGTTGACAAGCAATGTTACCGTTTGAAGTCAAGGCTACCTACTGTATGTATGCCATCCGATCTATTGATGCAAGGCAAAAGAAATGGACAAAGGCGGAACTGCCATATATGGGTCAAGCATTGGTGGTAACAAAGTGTCAAATGGGTGTTTGTATTTATCTACATATGATACTTTGCCCAGGAAAGTAAGAAGATTGTCACTGGTCAATCGTTCTGGGATTTTCTCTCGGGTCGGAATATTCGGATTACTTATTTGCGTAGAAGTTGATTTAATTGAAGAGAATAAGTACTATACCAAGCGGTGAGCAAATCAGGCTCAGTACGCGTGGTTCAAAGAACGATCCTTGTCTGTTCAGTTAATTAAGTGTTCTGTCTTGCGATCTGATCACCCGTGCCGTGGGGTGCGTGTGTACAAATTTGAACTCGGGTCCCAGGAGGATTGTTGATGATTGTCCCAATGAGGCGCTTAGTACCTAGATATGCTCATTCGCCGCGATTGCCGGCTCTCTTTACACTAATATTGCTCGATTCAGGCATTTACCTGGATCTGGTCGACAGTCGAGAAAGACCATATGCAATGTGTTTGTAGTACGGCCGATTTACAATACAATGTCAGCGGACATCCACCAGGATGACAATGATACCACATGCGTTTTTATGGCTGTTGCTTAGCGTAGCATCCCTGAAGAAAGGTTCCTTCTTATCTATTTTACGAGGCGATCTTGTCCACCGCAACTTGTTTTGGGCACTTCGTGGACCCTAGCAAACAGGTATTCAAATGACATCATGAATCTAATCCAGATCACATCTTTATCTCATCTGATCACATCTCATCTGGTAGATCCGTAGCTTCAGAAGAAAATCCAGAGTATAATCCCTATTCGCCCAGGGTTCGAGTAGGCTGCATAACACCGAAACAGCCATCAACAAGCCGCCTAGGATGTACTAGTACAACACGTATGCAATGCATGACTTCCATTTAGCTCCGAAATGACAATTCAATGCATGCATAGGCATCAAGTAGGTAATGCATCAGCAGTCCGGCCAGTCGGTTCGAGCTAAAACATGCCGTGACAAGTGGCACAAACCGGGGAAAGGAAAAATGACAGTCCAGTTCGCGGACAGTTGGAAGGACTGCGATTGGCAAATACATGATTGTTGCATGCATATAGAACTGAGATTCAGAGGACGCACAAATCCGCGAGGGGAAAAAGAGGTATATCATTCAAGGAAGAGGTCCGAGAAAGTTGTAAGTTAAGTAATTGGTTAAGCAAGGCAGAGCAGAAAGCAAGAGGCCTGCGAGTCGCCAAAAGCAAGTAAGGAGTTTCTCGCACAATCCGCACAAACGTGCTCGTCTTTTGAAGAACAAAGGAAAAGGAACATTTCTCTTCAGATAAAAAAGCAAATATACCAACCTATCAAACGAGTCCTAGAAGGGGATTCGCGCATACTAAAGTACTAGCGAGGATGGAGGTTGCACTAAATCAACCAAACCAACCGTATTTCGCCGATTTGAGACTGTCGGTGTCCGTAACGACTTTCTCGACAATTCGTTCAATTCGAAATACGACTTTTTTGCCAGGAGTAGGATTACTTACTCAGATACCCTGACCATGAAACTAAGTCTAAGCGAGGATTAGCTTGCATATATCTTATCTCCGGGGCGGTATCGTTGACTATGTACATAGTAGTTATGTAGTAGCTAGTGGTCCTCGAGAGCCCTCGTGGATCTAGATGATGAGGATCTGATACCCTATCAAAGTTGCTGCTTGTCAATTCTATGGTTTCCTTTTGTCTTTGCTCTTTTCGCTGTTGACAAGCTATCAATTTGGGTCATCCATAGGATCTAGATTGTTCATTATTGTTAGGTACAGAAGGCTGCAATCAAGAGGAATTGTTGTGATGCGTTGTCAATACTACCAACATTGATTTCGAGGATTTGAAAATCCCACTTTGAGAAGATGCGGACGTCACGATTGGTTTTCTCTTGAGGACTGGCATGGACGTAAGGTATGAAATTAGGGCAAGATCTACCCTTTCCTCACGAAAAAACTTGACGAAATTTCAGTGTGAGAAAAACCGAGAATACCACTACCCTTCAAGAATTTTAAAGCAAAGAGGTACGTCAGTATTCAGTCGCATTGAATTCTATCTTATTGTTCGGAGAAGCTTTTCCGCAAGTTAAATGATACATCACACTTAAAATCTCCATGTTCATTCTCATTGGATACTTGTATGCTGTCACGCTGTAACACAAGGGCTTCGGCACAGAAATGGACATTTGTAGTACATACCCAGTTCATACATTTTGACAGGCGTACAAGCGTACTTTGGTCCATCTTTACCTTAAGCAGACGTTCCTGCTGTGACTCGCCCCCTTGGATTGGATCTGTAGCTCTTCGGGTAAGACACCCATCCATTCACGTTAGGCGAATCTATTAGGTGCATTAGTAGCAAGATCGACAGACTGAGAGAACAATATACATACATTTATCATACCAACTATAAAAATCATTTACCGGGTCTGTGGCGTCTGTCGTGTCGCATGCTGTCAAAAAGTGAAGATATATGTAAGCTACCTTGTTACCTGCGCATAAAGACAATGTGTCACCCAATGGAAGTTGCTAAG
The DNA here is from genome assembly GCA_004299765.1 of Talaromyces funiculosus. Lineage (NCBI taxonomy): Eukaryota > Fungi > Ascomycota > Eurotiomycetes > Eurotiales > Trichocomaceae > Talaromyces > Talaromyces funiculosus. The sequence continues at coordinate 465,219 of CP036237.1, forward strand.
TCCAGGTGAAACGATAATATCCGGGGTATCTATAGGAGATCCAGCTATGTCAAGTCTGACCGCAGCTACAAGTGGAAAAGGATTCTGATGCACTACACAATCATCATGTATAACGCATTGGTAACTGACTACGGACCAGTGCATAACCCATGGATAATTCCAGCAGCAGCAGTCAGTAGGAACTGTATTCAGACTTCGATATTTCGGTCAAAGTTCGGACCTCTTACCGAGTTCCTATCGTCCAATTTCTGCAGCTACCTACGTGGATGAACCCTTCTACTCTCGCATCTCAACGATTTTCATGCAAAGACGAAGGGCTATTCACCAGGCCTATCGTGTGGAACTTCCTTCAATCTTTTTCTCTATTGTCAGATAAGAATGCGCCAAGATTCCAGCAAATCGGGGACAGATCTTTATGCTACGATTCGAAATCTTGAATCTGATTGTTAGTACGGAGTCCTGTTTTAGCGTCGATCTCTCTTTTTCTTGACTTCCTCTAGATCGGAGTATAGATGCCCAACAGAGACTAAACAGGCAAGACTATGACGGGGAAGTCTTTCTTTCATGGTTCTCAAGATCACTGGGATTCGGAAAAGAGGTCGTGATTCATGCATTTCACTGCATATCTTGTAGGGTCATCTATTACGTTCCCATCGTAATAATTTCAGGTTTTGTGGAGAAGTGGCCTCGCTTTGAGGCAAACCCCTCAGGTACCCTTTTAGGGCAAAATTCGGAAACCCTAAACCAGTTGAGCCGGCTGCGAACGATTCCTCATTGCTTTCTATCCATTGCAATATCTGCCAACGCATACAGTTTTGCTAGTGAATTTATTTGAGTTCATTTACCTTGGAGAGGAGACTGGGCCAGACTTGATGGCGTGTATTTCTATAGTAGACTGAGATGACTCGAGAGTGAAACGATAGTTACTTTCAAGAGACTTGGCTAACCAGCCAAGAACAGGGTAAATTGATTGATTGCATGATTTAGGATGAGTCGTCACTGTGGCCTTTCTATCATTTCCCGTAACCACATTTTCTCATCTAACAGTTAACGGGTCCGGCAATTCAGATAGTCAATCTTGAGTTCGAAAAGAACCATCTGGAAAAGCCCCTATTATCCACCAGGGCAGAGAAAAACTTAGCGTTATACACCCGATTGCCTCTCCCTTGGTCCGTTCGCAAGGGGTGAGTATGTAAAGATCCAGTTGAACGGAAAGACGGACATGTGGCGTTCTTTTTATAGCAGTTTGCAACCTGTCACATTACACCCGAGTCTTAGCATCAATCCGGGGCTTCAGCCACCACCCTTGGAATGACATGTGGATTTCTTGGCTATTAGATATATAAAACAAGGGCAGCGATTACCTATCTACCAAGATAGATACGCAAAACACAACCTGCAGTTCAAAGGTCTCTCCTTTTGATCCCCATTAGTATAACATGAATATCTAAGAATAGAATTGGTCTAATTATCTTCCAAACCCATACGGTACTACAAAAACATGTGCATGCACTACAGATGTACATACACTAGCTCCCATCCTTGCAGCCCCAGAAAGTTGATGTATCCCTATGCTCGACAACTAACTACACTGAAAATCATCCTAAGCCTCTCTATGTATACGTACATGACCTCTATCTAGTTGGAAGATTATCCCGACGAATAAATGAATCGAAAGCCTGCATTTCTCATGTTTCCCGGATCGACCGAATTACTGCGTCTCACTTGCGTTGCTTTGTGGAGAACAGTGGGAACTGTAAGAGAATATACAATTCCAAATACCGGATCCATTATGGGGGAGTTTTCTAGCATTCGTTTCCAATAGAGATTGCGGTCGATTATTGGCTATGAACACTTGTATTCGATCTTGGGCTTTGTTTAGAGACTCATAGTTCGTTTCGGGAGCTTGGGAAGATCGAGCAGTAAATGGATAGATCACGAGAATAGTATCGCTCGTTGGCATGGTGACGCCATTGATTGAATCGTAAGGAAGAAGAACTATTTTGCAGCAAATAGAAGCAAAGCTGGATACGGAAGAAAGCCAGTAACCTATTAGGTAAAGAAAGGGAGACAAACAGAGATTGAAGCTGCCTTTATTTCCGAAAGCGACTATGGCCCCCGTTCCATCCTATCCGTTGTTACCTGCTAAGACATGACGCGAGGGAATTGATACAAGAAAAGAAGACGATATAAGATACAAAATATTGGAAATCACTAAGTTAGCGATTCATGCCACTCCCTGACTTGAAGAGGAAAATCTGAATGTTTTGTATTGAGATAACTCTATTGGTATTTGCGTAGCTGTTTTAAGATTAGCAATAGTTTCATGGTAGACTAGATAGAAAGAGAAACATACATCCAGAGTGAGTGAATTACTACTGTTTTCGGTCTGATCTCGGTAGATACCAACAAGAGCCTCGCTCATTTGGAATAACCCCGTCTTCAAACTGATGACGATAAATTGCATACCCGGAGCCGCATGGTCGCGAATGTAGTTAGCAATGCGGGCGACATTGGTGTTGTCAAGCGCGGCGTCCACCTCGTCGAGAACGAAGAATGGTGATGGTTGGTATGAATGTATAGCAAAGAGGAGTGCGAGCGCGGCCATGGTCTTTTCTCCTCCGGACAAGTGTTCCATGTCACGGAATCGTTTGAGTGGAGGCATGGCGTGGTATTTAATGCCGTCCAGATATGGTTCGTCAGAGTCTTCGATATCAAGGTATCTAGTTATAAAGATTAGTATGTGATAAAATGTCCCACAGCTAAATTACTCACGCTTGTCCTCCCAAAGGATAGTTGGCACTTCTGGTAAGTTCTCGATAAATAGGACCAATCTGCTCAGAAATATGTGAGAATGCCTTGTTGAACAATTCTGATCGCTTCGTCATGACATCCTCAAAGTCATCCTTGGCCTTTCTAGCACGCTTCCTAGCTTCCTCAAAGTCCTTCTCCGAGCTACGGAGTTTATTCTCAACGTTTTCTAACCGTTCCATAGCTCGAGTGTTGGGTGCCATCTTGTCCAGCTCTGCGTTGAGTGACCGGATACGATCTTGCAATTCCTCCTCAAGTTTATCTTCGGCTGACTGTATGCTGTTTAATAGCAATTCAAAACTAGACACTAAGGATCATACATACCTCTTTCAGTGTCTCTCCTAGAGAATCAAAGTCAACTTCGATGCCGTAATCCTGGACACCCGGTGCCTCTAGTCCTGTCATAGTTGTATCCTCGTCGAGATCCATAGCATCCTCGTCAGCGGTTTGCACAAGCTCGTCAATTGGCAGGTTGTCCAGAGGTGCAGAGTCATCAGTAAGCGGTAGATCAATATCTTCCAACTTGCAACGCCGAAGTAGAGCATAGCGGCTTGAAGAGTTTCTCTGAATATCACCTTCAAGTGCATTTACTGCCTTTAAGGTGTCTTCGACATTCTTTGAGCGCTTCTGAAGCTCTCGCCGCTGAGCACTCAGCTTTTCTTGCGAGTCTGCGTACATCTCTTTCTGCTCTTCCAGACGTTCTTTGAGAATTTCTAGTTCAGCCTCAAGTTCATCCAACCTGTTGCGAATCTTGTCCTGCTCGGCCTTGAGTTCCTTAATTTGCGCCTCATCTCGTTTGTACTGTGCTTTCAGAGCGCTAATACGGTCATTCGTTGCTTCAAGACGTTGTTTCTCAAAGCTCAGTTGATTCTCGATTCTGCTCTTTTGAGTTGTGAATTCTAACTTCTTGCGAGAAGCCTCTTCTTGAAGAGAACCCTGTAACGCCTCATAATCGCGGATACTGTCGTATCCAAGGCGTTCGCAGAAATTGCTATAAATCTCATCCTCAACACCAGCAACCGATTGCTCCGTAGAAGTGATCAGATTTTCTAATTGCTTCAGTGCCTTCTCTTTCTCACGCAGCTTGGGCTGCACTTCTGCAACTTGTTTCTTGGCAAACTGGAGTTCGCTGTCCTTACTCTTGATGTTGCGCTCAAGAGCTTTTGACTCTTCTTTAGCGTATGCCAGTCTCTGTTCAAGACCGACCAGTTCACCTTGCAGAGTTTCTTCATCTGTTCCGCGGCGGTGCCCTTTAGGCAAAGCAGCGAGGTCAGCAAGCAATTTGTCCTTTAACTTGTGCAAGTTCTCCAGCTCAGAATCATCCCATCTCTTTGAACTTTGTTGTCCTGGTCCCCGGCCACCAGTCATAAGACCGCCTTTGTGGATCACTGTTCCATCTAACGTAACAGCCTTGGCATCCACACCCTTCTCGTAACAAAGATACTTGGCCGTATCCAAATCATCACAGACAATGGCATTCCCACAAGCATAGCTGATAGCACGAGAAACGGAGTTCTCATAGTCCACTGTCTCAATTGCCGGGCGCATGCCGCGATGCATACCTTTGAGGTTCGAGTTGAAAGCCTTTACCTGAATGGTCTCGAGGGGTATGAATGTGGCTTGACCGGCGCGCTGATCACGAAGGTGCTGGATACATTCTTTGGCGGTCTTTTCATTGTCTACGACAATGGCATCGAAATGACGACCTAGGACAGTACTGACGGCTTCGGCGTACTTCTTTTGTTTAGGCTGGCATAGATCGCTGACGCGGCCCTTGACACCTGGAAAGATGCGCTTGAGTGTGGATATCATTTCTTTCATTCGAATCTCCTTTTCGCTCTGCTTTCTGCCATCATCCGCTTCGAGGAGCTTCTTCAACACAAGTTGAAGTTTCTCTTCCATTTCGGTACGCATTTGAGACACTCGTAGACGCTCTGAAGTAACAGCATTCAATTCTTTTTTCTTGCGGTCGATCTCTGCCGAAGTATCCTTGATCGCATCTGCGATACCAGATTTGCGAGTCTTCATAGCCTTAGCTTCAGCCTCGAAACTCTGCAGTTGCCATTGCGCATTCTCGAATTTGCTCTTCAAACCATTCACGGTTTCGGCGTCGGTCTTCTTTTGGCGTCTTAGATTGTCGAGTTTTAGCTGCTCAGCCGAAGAACGTTTGTTGACCTCTTCTTTGAGCTTGTTGTATTCTTGGAGATCTGCTTCGCTTAGTTGACCGCCAGCTTTGCTCATGGACTTTGCCCATTCAGCCTCCCACTCTGCTTGTGCTTTTTCGACTACCTTCAAGTCTTTCTCGAGGCGAGCCACGTTTGCAGTTTGAGTGTCACGCTCTTTAGTAATGTCGGAAATTCTTGATGAGTACCTCTGTAACTTGCCTGAAGTAATTTCGATTTTCTCATCAATAGGTACCAGCGAGTTTGTTGCATCTTCGATTTCCTTTTCCTTTTTGACAATGTTGCGTTCTGCATTTGACACCTCTCTGCCCATCTTAGCGTGCTCCTTTTTTGCTTCCTCCAAATTCCTCTCGTACTTTTCGACTCCCCGGCGATATTCCTTGAGTTCATCCTGATGCTTCTGAATCTCGGCACTTGACTCGTCAATCAATCGTTGAAAATGGAAGAGTTTCCATAGGATGTGCGTGATAATGGCTTGATCTCGTTCCTCGGCTTTTCGTGCGTAGTTCTCGGCTTCTCGTTTCTGCTCTTGGTATTGTTTGATCTCGGAATTGATTCCGCGGCGACGATTCAGCTGAAAGGTTTGTTGTTCTGCAGCTTCTTCCTGCTCGGCTTTCAGACGCTCGTATTCAGCCTTGTACTCCAAACTACCAGAGATTTGCTCAATCAAACGAGTCAAATCCTTTGGCGACTGTGACGCAATAGCTTCAACATCGCCTTGGAATACAAGGAAGTTGCGTGCTTTGATAAGGATATTTTCTGCCTCCAGCGCCTCGTTGTACTGTTGTGCGGTCACAATCTTGTTGTTGATGCGGTATTCGCTAACACCGCCGCTCGTAATTGATCGCTTCCACTGCTGCTCCTCGCCAGCATCGTCCTCATACACTGCCATCACCCACGCCGATCGAGGATCGCCTCGATCACCTTGTGTTTGCGAGTCCTCGACATCTGAGGCACCCTGCGCTTCGTCTGCATTGTCAATTTGTTCAGGAGCTGTCGCGGATCCGTCACCGTTGACTTTGGAGGTTCTGAGGACACGCCCGCGGTAGACCAGATCTTTGAGATTTGTTGATCGGAGATGCGACGATTTTATACCGAGGACGAAGGAAATGGCGTCCATACTAAGAGAGATATATAGGTTAGAAAATTCCCAACTAACTACCAGAAGTGAATACTCACGAGTTGGACTTTCCAGATCCATTAGGACCGATAATAGAGGTAAAGTAAGCATCACCAAACAGCAAGACATGGTGACCCTTGTAGGACTTGAAATCTAGTTGAAGTTAGCGAATCTGCTGATTCCTGTCGTAATTTTGTAAACATACTGAATAGCTCGAGTCTAACGAGCTTTCCCATTTTTGCAACAAAGCCTTGCTGGCCGTGAACTTCCTTAGAGCGCTGTCAACATAAAATCATAAAAGGATGATGGTGTATCGAGAGGGGTCGCGCTCTGCCTTCCCTATACGCGCCTACTCCGCGGACGCGACTCTTAGCCAGGCACCTCTTGGCAAATGTCACGTGTCGGCTGAAAAGAGGAGTAAGTCAGCACCGTATGTTCGTATTGAATAACTATAAAATACCCAAATCTGCTTCTCAGATGTGAGTGGCTCGATTAGGTACTGCTTGCTATCTGCAGGCGTTGCATCATTCGTTCTCTCGCGTTATCAGACGATACTTATTTGGACGTTGAATCAAGGTATAATGAGACAGAAATCAGAAGATGTGGTATAAAAGCTCTGCTAGTTACGAATCAGGCCCGGAATATGCAATATTATCTTCAATGGATGTTCCCTTCGTTGACAGATGAATTCTATCCACGGGATTTCTAGCAGAATATTGTACAATATATTACACACAGTAATCTTACAGATACGGCCAAAGATTCACGGAATATCATCGCCTGCCTGTAGGACTGGCGAGGGCAAGCAAATCATCAGAAACGTAGCCATCAATGCCCACCCGATAAGCACCCTTTTGCCCCTGCATCTCCATCATAATAAAGTCCTCCTGCGTGAATACTCGACGAATAGATATAAAAGTCTTGAAGAGACGAAAGCTAATCGCTTTCAATGGGTTCTTGAAGAATGAGATGTTAAGATCTTGAGCCTGGGGCATAGGAGAACCCGCGACTAGTCGTTCATGGAAAAGCATCTGATTCGGCGCAACGGTGACTGTATAAGGTTTTCGAAAGGGTATCATCGAACGGACCCTGACTTTTAGGAAAGTCTTGCCTTTGAGGTCCACCGCTGTTATATCCCGGACAAGCCTCGATGTCCTCGATATGAACACTGTGCCCATGACGCTCATCACGATGCAAACCCCAATATTGAGACTCTTCTGCCAATAGGCTAGGTTCGCTCGCGTGTCCTGATAATCGAGCGAAGAATTAATAACGGCATATCCGAAAGCAAACGCTGCGATACCGTATGCGCCGGTGATGTAGGAGCGTTGCGATGAGGATTTGAAGAGGACGACTTCCCCTTTTTGCGCTACTTTGCGGTCTATTTCTGCCAAACTCTCTGACTTCCGACCAATAAACCTAATATCCGTGACTTTCTCGCGAGATGGCTGTTGGCTAGCTACTTTCTTGTTTGTTGGCTTAGTGTTTGGTTGGGCTTTGGAGACTTGTCGCGCGGAAGATTTGGCTAAGCGAGGAACCTGAATTGTGAATTGTCGAGAGGGTTGGAAAACAGGAGGTTTTCTGAGGCACGGCTTTGCGCTCGATATGAGTACTAATGGTCGTTTGAACATTGTGCTGTTATTCAATTTGGAATTGGATTGATTGTCTCGAAAAAGATAAATTCCACCCTGATCCGGAAAAAATTGATTGTACGTTCTTCCTTCACCAAAGTACTAGTTCAGACAGATTAATTAGCCAATTGCATTCAATGATATATCCCGATCAAAAGGGAAAAGAATAACTCACCTTATGGTCCAATCCTCTCGCAGTCAAAGTTGTGGTGATAGTCCAAAAATAAATTGTTGTCGGACTAGGAGCTCCATCCCGCTAACGCTCACCGGACGAGCCCGAGATACCTTCTCCGGCGGGAGCTTTTCTCAACATCAACCTCAACCTTTCCGTCTACGATAAGAATTGAGCGCTCTCCATCACTATGTCTGCTGACTACTAGTGGCACTAGAGGCAACAAATACAATTAGCAGTACATCATATTTTCCATATTTGCTATCAATCGTTTGTCTGGTCAAAGCTCTGCAACTGCGACATTATTCTTTAGCCACAATGGCTGCAAGCTTTACATTGAAGCAAGTCCCTCTGAGTCTTCTACGACGCCAAATACCCGGCAATTCCATTTCAAAACGTATGTATACCTGTCACCGAACCAATACCGACTACTCCGAGATCATCAAGTACTAAAACTGCATGAAATACAGGCTTCGCCTCAACCTTCACCCAAACCCCAGGCGGCTACCCTCTCTACCCATCCGTCAGCTCTCTCCTCCTCCAAAAGGGCATCCCCGACTCCGAAATACCCAAAATCCCCGCCACAGGACCCAAGGGCCGCCTATTGAAGGGAGATGTCCTCGCGTACATCGGCGAAGTCGACGCTGGCTACCCAGCCGAGCAGGCAGCGCGCATCGAGAAGATGGGACATTTAGATCTTAGCAATATCAAGATTGCGCCTCCACCGGCAGCACCTGCGCCTGCAGCTGCACCGGCCGAGGAATTCGTACCGGGGTTGCCGTCAGACATCTCGATTGCCGTATCGATTTCTCTGGAGTCTGTTCTGTCGACTCAAAAACGTATCAAGGATGCCATTGGGGTCACCGTGCCACTATCAACATTTATCGCTCGAGCCACTGAAGTCGCGAATGGCGATCTCCCACGCTCAGCAGCCTCGGCACCATCGGCAAGCGAACTGTTCGATGAATTGCTGGGTGCTGCGCCTATCAAGTCTACACGCGGAAACTACGTGCCGGAAATTAACACTGTGCCTCTCGACGAGTTTGAGAGTATCGATGAAGACTACTCGTCTAGCCAGGAAGTTGATATTATTGACATTTTGTCTGGCAATGTTTCTCCCAGTCCCAAGCCCACTTACGTTGAGCCCAAGGTCCCAACTGCATCTGCGCTTAATGTATTCAGTCTGACCGTCCCGGTTGGCGAGGAGAGGAGGGCAAAAACGTTTTTGGATCGGTTGAATACGATCTTGACTGTAGATCCTGGCCGATTGGTTCTTTGATTTTGAGGATACGCATAAAACTGAGTCAAATGATTGTCGTGTTTTTAATATATAGATTATCACAGAAAGGCGAATGATGGCCTTTCTCTATGTACTACCTTTTACTGTCTAATGTCGGTTATTCCCTTCGTTGTAAGGCATGTTGATTATGAGATTCGAATAGATTGAACTTCTTAGGTTACTTGCCGAATCTATTCGCTTCATCTACTTCGATAAAACAAGAAGCAAGCTCATATGCTCATGGTTGCATTATATGTTAATAATGTTATGCCAAGTACTAAGATACATGATCTCAAGGGAATAACCTCAAGTGTCCTACCAATGCTACCCATCTTATAAACAGACCATCGTCATTACGAGCCAGAGCCAAAAAAAAAACACCAGATATGAGTAGAAGAGATAGTAAACGCCAGTCAGCGAAAAGGGCTCATAAACACCTCTTGAACGCCATTGCCAATTGAACGAGGTCGAAGGAAGTGGGGAATATGTAGAATTGAAAACAAAAGTGCCAGAAATAAACAAATATGCAACAAAACTCCATGCTAAAACAGTTCCGAGATGGCAAAAAATCCTCAATCGGCGCGCTTCATGGCCATGCAAACACCATGACTGCTGATCATAGAAGGTAATTACGCAACATATGCAAGGTTCGTATCTCGTGGATAATTTGAATCCCTAAGTGGAAGTTGAAAAGTGCATGCATGAGTCAATGAACGCCGTCATATGCAACACCGAATAGCGATTTTGAAAAAGTCGCTTACAGTGGGCTTCTGGTAATTATTCGCCTCGTCGGACTTCTCACTCTTTTTGCCTTTCTTCGGGGATTTCTGGCTCGACAAAGATCATCAGATTTTGATGAAAGGAGGTTATCGTATTGTGCTCAGTTCTGCAAGTCGGCTGCCCCGTCGCCATTCGTTGCGATTCTGAACGTCGAAAATTTTCCAGAATCGCAAGGTTTCGTCACCAGCACCCGTGACAATTGTCTGACCATCAGGACTGATTGCCAGATACAGTACACGGAAGGTGTGGCCGGTCAACGACACAATCTGCTCCATGCGTGGATACTTCCAGATCACTATCTGGTTCTGGCTATAACCGTGAGTGCTGATGAGCTCGTCGGAATTCTTCGACCAGCCAAGGTTGCACACTTGACTTCCAGTGTCCAATTCGCGAATCAATTGGCCAGTGGCAGTGTTCCAGAATTTGATTGTGCGATCCGCTGTACCACCACCAGAAGCCAAGAGATTATGTTGATGGGGCGACCAGGCAATTGCTTTGACAGCCGCTGTGTGCTGTGAAAAACGATGTAGTGGTGTCTCGTTCAACTTATCCCATACGATCAGCTTGTTATCATTTCCCCCAGATGCAAGTTGGCCATCTTCCGTATTCCATTTTAAACCGCATACTTCTTGCTTGTGTCCTGCCAGACGACGGAGGTACTGATCAGGGGAACGCACATCTCGATGAAAAATCAGTCGATCGCGTCCTCCAGATGTCAAGATATGTTCGTTCCATGCCAGCGCACCAACTCGGTTTTGATGACCGATCATAGTTCGTAGGCGGCGACAGCTCTCAGCATCCCAGATTTGCACAAGCCCTTTCCCGGTACCAATAGCAATGTGTGTTCCGCGTTGAATCCAACTTACGCTGGTGACAGTGTCGTCCTTGAGCTCACAGAGTCTCGTGACTTGACCTGACTGGGAGTGCCACATGTAGACGGAGTTAGCCAGGCCCACACCTAGAATATTTGTGCTTCCCCAGTCCACCAGGTTCAGATAAAAGTCATCTTGCAGATCCGGTGCGTCCAAAACCTTGAATGGTACCTTGTGCACCACACGGGGTTGTTTTCGTGGAGTTCCCAAAATCCTCTGGCTGTTGTAATGGATGGGGGAGAGGCTATAGAGCTCTGATCGCGGATTCAAATTTGGTCCGTGTTGGCTTCGAGGGGTCTTGGTAGGAGTGGGGTGGCTGGATCCAGCTCGAGGCGAAGAATAATTGAGAATGTTTTTGTGTGGGGTTGAAGGCGTTCGAGATGTAGGAGGAGGGGTGTGAGATCGGGTCGGATCGTGGGCTTTAGTACTGAAATTGAGGTAAGCGTCTGCATCAGGGTCGGGCTGTGGTACTGAATCGCCAAAGAGTTCACTTCGCAGGACGCGCGAGTATGTCCGATTAGCTTCCTCGGCTAGATATTGTCAGTACATACGTTGTAAATGAAGGACCATACCATACGTACTGCGTTGAAAATGGAGCTCCCCATGAGGAGTCCGCTTCTTTGACCGAGATGGCGTAGACGGACAACCGTCCTCCCCTAGTAAGCTATAGGTAGCCTGAAGATCTTGTCCCTCGCGGTTTGGAATGAATCTGTGATCATGTTAGTGATGCCTCTGCGAAAGATCTATCCCACCAAGCAATGGATAATCACCTATCTCCGTAAACCCTCTGTCTCTTACGGCTTGGGCTTGCGCCTGGGGTACGTTCGCGTCGACGACCAGCTTCGTCATAGTCTCTGAGCGCGCTTGCGAGAGCGGCAGGGTCCACGGCTTCTGAAAGGTTGCTGAGATGTGAGTGATTTCCACTCGTGTCTGGGAAGGACAAGGCATTCTTTATAGACCCTGATGGCGGGGTACGAGAACCTGGCGGCGATGCGAGTCGATTGGACATGTTATTGAGGATATCAGACGTAGACGGCAAGGCGTCTGAGCCTGTGCCTCTATCGGTCATGATTGTGATGGGGGTGGAGGATTCCACTCCCCGTAGCAGCAAAAAGTGAGCGAACTCAGGTTGGTGTTGTACTCCAATCGGGTGGTTTTAAAGAGCAGCGGCGTGAGGTCGAAGGCCCCTAGTATGAGCCGACACGAAGGCGCTTTTAGACCTCAATTCTCCAGCTTCCGAAGTACCAAGTCGTGCTGTTGCTAAGCACTCACTCTTTGTTTAGCCGCCAACCGGGATTGCGTAAAAGGTCACCAAGACAGCAGTTGGAGCTGGGAAGTCGCTGGTTAGGAAAAAGCGATCTCATCGAGCGAATATCGTTGCGAGTAGAGTGAGTGAGGTGCAGTCGTGAAAGGATGCTGAGGATTGGTCTGGCGTTGTGTTCAATGTTGTGGTCGCCAGAGCGCAGACCTGGCTGGTGCTCAACGGAAGGAACTCGCCCACTCCAAAGTCTCGCTCCTCACTTGGCAACCGCAACGGGTCACGCGTTTTAGATAAGATGGGCAAGGCTAGTCCCGATAGAGAACATCAACATTGCTTACTGCGCATCCCATTCACATTTCGTCCCCAAACAAGGAAAATCTATTGGCTAGCTCTATGAATCTATTTTGGCTGCTTCAATCCGATATCTTTTGCCGTCTTATGATTTTTATTTTTTGTATTTGTAGGTCTCTGTACAGCCAAATGCTGGGTATTGGACATCGGAGTTGTTTACAACCAGCGCGTCCATGTTATGACTGATCCGTTTGGCGTTTCAATTTACACGCGTATTCAACCCTTGCTTAGCCCTCTACACGTACAATCTACAAAGTGCCCACCAGTGCGTCCATGCAGTTTACGGTTGATAATTTGATATTAATACTTGTAGGATGTCAGGCTCCTGTCTGATAAACGCCGTCCGCTCGCTTGGTGATTGGTTCTGCGACTAAGTTCATTTTAACGCGGTAAAATCACTTTACATGGGATCGATATTGCACCCGAAACAGCCCGTATAGCAGCTGCCGAATAATTCACTGTGTTTGTAGATGGTTCTCAAGATCTTCACTCGTAAGGTAACATGTCGCAAGACAATCGTAGATATGTCAGCGACACCTTAGCATTAAGGTTCCAATCTCCGACGGCTTGGCGCCTAACGTCCGTACCTTCCCTGCAATAGACTGAGTGGGGAAACATCGCCCGCTGACAATCTCTGGGCTCACCAACGATGAGATCGAGGCTTCTCTCATCTTTCCAACTACTACAAGGGTACTCAATCAACAGCGCTTTCTCCGCCTCTTCTCCAACTGCCGCACATCGCATTGGTCGCCTCGGCTACACCACCATGGGCAAAATCAACCACAAACAGGCTGCATTGGATTTCTTGTCCTTTGTCAACGCCTCCCCTACTCGTACGTCTTTTTGTGAAGACCATATAGTGATGATGTCATGAAGCTCATAGAAACCACCGAACAGCGTTCCATGCAGTCAAGTCTAGCAAGGAGTTGCTTGCCGCAGCTGGCTTTGAGCAAATCAAGGTATGTATTTTAAGTTTTCGGCGCTATCTAGGTTATATATATATATATATATATATATATATCAGACGTAGTTCACCGGCTAACATCTCTCAGGAAAAAGATTCGTGGTCATCAACTCTCCAACCTGGTGGAAAATACTTCCTCACCCGCAATGGCTCCACTCTGGTTGCATTCGCTATTGGAAAGAAATGGAAGGTATGTAGTCTGTGTTGTCCAGCTTGTGTGTCTTAACTAAGGTGTACTCCATAGCCTGGTAATTCTATTGCTATGATCGGAGCACATACCGATTCCCCAGTGCTCAGAATCAAACCCATCAGCAAGAAGCAGGGCGAAGGATTTGTTCAAGTCGGCGTTGAGACTTATGGAGGCGGTATCTGGCATACTTGTGAGTAGAGGATGCGAACGTGATGTGGGGGCTACAGCTGACTTATATAGGGTTCGACCGGGACTTGGGTGTTGCTGGCCGTGTAATGGTGCGTGCAAAGGACGGAAGCATCCAGCAGAAATTGGTCAAGGTTGACCGACCCAGTATGGCGACCCTGTCTTGAATACAGCTTAGTATCTAACATCAAAGTTCAGTTCTGCGCATTCCCACCTTGGCCATTCATCTGGAACGCAAGGAGTCATTCGACTTCAACAAAGAAACTCAACTGTTTCCCATTGCCGGTCTTGTTGAAGCTGAGCTGAACAGAACCAAAGATCATACCCCGGAATCATCCCAGCAGGAAACTCCGACAACATCTTTGAAACCCACGACAGAGCGCCACCACCCCTATCTTGTCGAACTGGTCGCAAACGAAATTGGTGTTAGACCAGCCGAGATTCTTGACTTCGAATTGATCCTCTTCGACACGCAAAAGTCATGTTTAGGTGGTCTGCTCGAGGAGTTCATCTTCTCTCCACGCTTGGACAATCTCAACATGTCCTTCTGCGCTGTGCGTGGGCTTATTGAGTCCGTCCAATCCAGCAGAGCTTTGGACAACGAGAGCTCAATCCGTCTGATTGCACTGTTTGACCACGAAGAGGTCGGTAGCAAGAGCGCTCACGGTGCTGATTCGGATGCTCTTCCGGCTGTTCTTCGTCGTCTTTCTGTGCTTCCTGCCAAAGAATCCGGGAACAAGGCAGTTGACCTCTCTACTGCTTATGAGCAAAGTCTCACAACATCCTTCCTCCTATCTGCCGACATGGCTCACAGCATCAACCCCAACTACAGCGCCAAATACGAATCGGACCATAAGCCTCATATGAACAAGGGACCCGTCATCAAGATCAACGCCAACCAGCGCTACGCGACCAATGCTCCTGGTATTGTTCTATTGCAAGAAGTCGCACAAAAGGCGGCTGAAGATGGTGGTGATGTTGTGCCCTTGCAATTGTTTGTCGTTCGCAACGATTCTTCCTGCGGAAGTACTATTGGGCCCATGTTGTCCGCTAACTTGGGTGCCAGAACCCTGGATCTTGGAAACCCTCAGCTTAGTATGCACAGCATCCGCGAGACTGGCGGCGCAGAGGATGTGGGACATGCTGTGAGACTGTTCGCTAGCTTTTTTGAACATTATTCGGCTTTGTCTCCTACAATTCTCGTTGATTAATCGTGTCGGCTTTGATACACTGTGTGTGTGTTCGAGAATTGAACAGCGGACTTTATGTATCCTTAAACAAGAAATGCTGATAAACGAAAATGGTAGAAACGAATACAATAAGATACTATAAATACATAATGCTGCAAAACCTGTACATCCCTTTTGCTGTTGCGAAGCTATGCCGCAGGCGTAGTCTCTGGTCCCTTCTTCTCAATAACATCAACGGCCTCTTCCTGAATAGTCCCCTCCTTCAAGATTTCCGCGCCTTCTTCCACCAACTCCTCCAAAGATTTCACCTTAACCTCCATAACCCTCAAAATCGTATATCGATGCTTACTCTTGATGCGCTGCACATGCCTTCGTCTTCTCTTGGTCTTTTCCTTAATTCGCAACGGTTCGGACTCTACTCCCAACACCCTCAGACGACATTCGTACATCCTCTCGTCAATGTAAGGGCTCCCCTTGAGCGTGTAATCGCGCGAACCGATCACTGAAGCGCGATTAAAACGGATAATATCGCCTGATTTTACCTTGGGCATGAGGAAGGGGAGACGTACGTGGTCCCCTTCGGTGAGGAGGTAGGGCCGGTCGTGTAAGTGGGCGGAGATGTAGTGTGGGCGTTGGGTGTAGAGATATGGTAGTTTGTCGGCGAGAGATTGGCTGATTTTGAGGTTTGAATCGAAGAGAGGCGGGAGAGGGAGTTTGTTGCGTGGAATGCCTTTTATGAATTGTCCTTCTGATGAGGATGTTGTTGTTGAAGGTTGTGTTGCTGCATCTGTGATGGGCGATGCGGGGGGAGGAATTGAGGTAGCCGAGGCTGAAGATAATGGCGATGGTCGAATCTCAGTAGGCGCAGCTTGGAGTTTTTGAGGACCGCTACTGGCAGATGCTTGGTGAAGACATGCTCGTGATGCGTACAAGAAAAGTGGTTGTTGACTGGCGACTCGTTCGACGCTGAAAAGGCTCCGTAGAGCTTGTCGAGAGAACATCGTGAGCGCTTATATCAATTCATATGCGATTGAAGGTGCCTATTGATCGGTGGGGGTTGACTTAGAGAATTATCGCCATGCCTGAAGATTGTTGAATCTTGAACGTCTTTCCTTATTCGGGCCAGTGAAAATCTACGGAACTGCGCGAGTTGCCGCTTCGGCTGCCGTAACGGTCACGTGAAATACTTGTGCCTTCTTCTTAAGGCTGTAATTTTCCCTTTCAAAAGACTCTTTATGTTTTTTGAGCAATTAAATATTGAAAACTTGAGCGCAGTGCAAGAGTTCGAATTCATATGTTGTTCTCTGATATTGGTCCCCGTGCTGGCAGTGACATCTTTAAATGTATACATACCTCGGTGTGATCGGTAACGTCACTGACATCTGAAATGCTCAATCTCGCCTACTACAACAATCATTGAACAATAACGACCAGTATAGACCTGTCAATCGACGCGGACAGTTGATGCAACTGATACACGGCACTGTATGATAAGAAACCTATATCCAGATCCTAGGGTCCTACAATATTCGGGCAAAAAGTAGATACGTCCATCGATTCCGCGTCATTTGAACCTAGGTATCTTCCGGGCAACGAGGGGAAACAATAGGGTATAAATGAGGAGGCCATGCATACGCTCAGGGCTTCTTAACGCTAGACCTTCAATACCTTTAAAACCAGCTAGTAGAGCAAGTTCTCTGATACCACGGACATTCTCATCAACAACGTATGCGGCTGCTGGCAATGCCGAGATGTCGCCGTTATCACCAGAGTCAGCGGTATGCACATCCGTCTTAACGAAAACCTTAATCTTGACTTCGAAATCATGCGCAGTAGCTAATATCTGCATAGGCAGCAATCGAAAGATTACGAGCATATAAGCCTCCCCCTAGCAACTATGATTCAGTACCGCTCGCTCGGCGAGCAGCAGTGCTGATTCTACTTTATGCTGACCTGAATGGAGATCTGAAGACTGTATTGACTATTCGAGCAAAGACGTTAAGTTCTTGTATGCCATTGTTCCATTCAATCCACTGGCCAGCTCGTCCACTGACTAATGTCCCTAGTTGCCGGCCACGCGGCATTCCCAGGAGGTAATCCCGCCCGATAACAAGACTTGACTTCCCAAGGACCCTAAGGCTCATTCCGTATCTAGGCAAAGCAGACACAGAGCATGAAACAGCCTTCCAAACAGCACGCCGCGAGGCATCCGAAGAAATTGGTCTTCCAAACATAGGCGAACCTTTATTCCCACCATTCAAAGTAGAGCATCTCTGCGAACTACCCGCCAGTCTGGCGCGCAATGAGCTCGTCGTCAGACCTTGCGTCGCATTTTTGCATTCGTATGATGAAAAGACGGGGAAGACAGCTGATCCGGAGACAGCGTTGATTCCGAGGCTGGATGCCAAGGAAGTTGCAGCTGTGTTTACAGCAAGGTTTCAGGATTTTCTCAGGAAAGAGGTTGAGTTTTCTAATACGGGAGAGGATGGCGATGATGTTGAGAAGCAACGACCGGAGGAATGGTATCAAGGTTCATGGACGACGTGGCATGAATCTGATTGGAGAAGTACGTACTTGTCCCAGTTGAATACAAGCCGGGCGCCGAAGAATTGGTGCCCACTTCTTCGTTTCCCTGTTCCTTTGTTATTTCCTTATTGCATCATCATTCATTTTGTGTGGCTTACATTTATCCTCTGTATCTACGATTTATGGTCCGAAAATAACAGCATATTCAACAGTGCATCACTTCTACATTCCCATATCCGAGAAAAGCGTCACCAAACCCAGAGCCAAACCTAAATCTAAGAGGTTACAAGATGTCGCCATCACAAAATTAGAAGAACGCGAACGATCAGGCGAATTATCTCGCTACAAAGTCTGGGGTATGACAGCCCGCATCCTAGTAGATGCAGCTCGGTTGGCATACGACAGAGAACCGGAATTCGAGCACAATAGTGATTTTGGGGATGAGGAGATTATTTCGAAATTACGGTGGATTGGGAGGCTAGGTGCTATAAGGCGGCCGGGGGATGAGCTCACTCGAGAGACGATGCAGAAGGCTGCGAAACTTTCTTGATTATATCCGTGGTATGTGAATTAGTAGTTCTAGAGTACTCAAGCAAATTGGATAAAAACAACATAACCGAGTCCCGGTTAGCCTTCCCCCTTAATAGAGGCCAAAGAGAACTCCGATGATAAAAGCGTCTGAACACCAAATAGATCTGCATAGTCAGCATTCCAAAGAATATCCTGCAGAAAATTTGACAGAACTCAATTTAGTTCAAGTTTCTCTATCCGAGCAGGTACTCTCTTTGGCCTGTCATGTCGTTCAATTCAGTTTCACCCCTTGCATGCATGAGACGTATGCATGACCAGCCGGCCTTGTCCCACCTTTAGTTCGGCTACGACATTAGCTTTGAGCCTGATACTAGACGTAGCACACTTCGTCCAATGTATGTACTATGTATGCATGTCATAGATCAACTGATGAACTGTGTGGGGGCCTTTGAATGCCTGGCTAATATTACCCTTAATATGTACCTCAGCAGTCTAGCAGGATTCTTGTCTCGCCATGGATACGCACTGTCGATCCATTGCTTTGTTGGTCAAACATAACATGGTCTTAGACTACAGGCGAAAAGCAATCTGATATAAGAGCCGATCGCGCCCAGGGTTTTGTGAAGATTTTGGGCTTCCCGCTTACTGCTGCCGGGTTTGGTGACAAGATCGATTTCACTCTCTTATGCTTGCTACACCCTTTCTGGTAGAGCAGAAGTCTATCAATATGGATTCACTGGCCACATTCAATAGATCTGCACCAGTACTAGTTTCCACGTCCCTGGAAGGCTTAGAAATTGGAGTCCCTCCTCCAATGCTTTTACAACCAGTCTGGGTTGACAAACCTCTACCAAATACCCCTGACCGAACATCCAGTATCTATGGCGTTGAAAGTACAATAAATCCCAATGACTATACCGAGAAGCCCCTACACCACGACCATCTTTTGGCTTTAGGAAGGAATAGGTCAAAGTCAGATGTTGACCCAGATGCAACATCGACACGGTTCTACCGCAAGCGAAACGTCGCGCAACGGAACTCGCTGACTACGCGTGCGAGTCAGAGATACTCGATTGGCTTCAAAGCATTCCTGACGGAAGAGCAGTATGGTGTTGGGATGCATTTAGCGAGAGCAAACCATTATTTTAGGGAGAAGAAATGGGAGATTTTCCCGGAGTTGGGACCTCAGACTACTGGGCATGGTGCTTCAGCGCCTATCACTACAAGATCACCGAGGAAAGGTCGACGATGGCTCCCGAGGGGGTTGAGCAGACAGCAGTTATGTCAGGGAGAAGTCTTTGGTATCAATCTCAAGCCAGTTGCCAGTCATATACAACAAACGCTAGTGACCAAAACCTCACGATTACGACTACGGATGCTGTCCCCCGAAGAGAAAGAAGAGGAAGAAGATAGTACCCTAGAAACTACACGACTGTCCCGCAACGGCTCCTCTTCTTCCTCCTCTAAAGACTCTGACAGAACTCTCGTCAACAACATCATCGAATCAATGGAAAGTCCAGACACATTAAGGTCAAACAAACCCAGTTTTGCCACCGTTCGACGGCGCATGCGAGAAATGTCACCATGGACCATTACAACTCGCTCCGAGTCCAGGGAAGAGTACATGTCGCTCTGGAAATCAACCTCAACCACCGTCCTCAACATTGTCTCGCATGCAGAGAAGAAGCTGACAGCAACGACGGCGACGAGGTCGCGAAGCAATAGTCAACCTTCGCCTGGATATAGACTCCGACAGCACGCCATCAGCACGTCCGTTGACACATCATCTGCAAACGAACCTCTACCGATAGTCCGAGTGGTAGCCCAAAAACCGACCCTGTCGATCCAAACCCACTTTCATGCATCACCAACAACAGTGAAGGGGGGAGTATCACTGATATCCATCCCAAAGTACGCAAGACACATTCGCAACAAAAGCAAGAGCAAAACGAAGGATACTATGTTGTCGGTTACTGCTGCCTATGACAGCGCAAAGCAGAAGATCGCGGATGTGCAAGCTGCGCGGAGAAAGGCGCAAATGAAGAAAAACATTCGTCTCATGGGGCCGACTGATCGGTATCCGGATGGGTGTATTCACCAGTGGGTTTGAGTTTGTATTCTAATGGTTCTAATGGTTCTGATGAGAGAGATATTTTCTGAGTATACAGTATTCTGTTCTTGCTTAATGTATGTACCTATTCAATTAATCTACCATATTCTCCATATACCTATGTAAATACCACAAGCAGTACTGGAACAGCCGTCATTTTCATCGATTTGAATTGGACGCTCTTTCTCTTAGGTGACTTATTTCCGTTTTTTCATAACATAAATATCATGGACAGCCCAGCTGCTTCAATCCTCCGTCTGCAGGTCATACCATGAACAAACCGACAGGTCACATTCCACCCCTCTTTCAGTTTCCTCCTCTCCGACGTGTCCGAAACGCCACAAAATCTTCCGAAAGTCTATTGAAGTGTCTAGGACGTTAGGAAATCTGGAAAAACAAAATTCTCGTAAGGTTACGCGAGCCCTTACAGGGTGGCGTGCCCTATTGATTATGCGCTGGATTTGCGTGCATACTCCGTGTCGGGATACATGTCTAGTTTCCTGACGCCAGTTCTAGAATTAAAGAACATGAAGATCTTATTCTGAGACACGCAAACCATACAATAATAGTACATACTCTGTAGTTGGTTAGTTTTTCCTTTTCGCTTCGGAGATCAGGTGCGTTTTCATCTAAGAAAAATCGTTAGTTCCCCCCTTACTAGATCGGCTTACTGAACCTTGTAACATTTCTCTCAATCAAATGCTAGAAAATTTAAGAACCGCTTTGATTACGTATAAAATCGTTACTTGATCTTTTATCATACTCTTCACGTTTGGCCGAGCATCTAATGGACCGGACACACAGCATTTGCCGCTCTGCACAATGGCTAAATTATGGAGAACTAAAATAGAAAGTTGGCGTATGCCGCAGGTTAATATCAGGGTAAAGTAATTGAAAACCTGATCTACCCTCCGAGCACTAACCGGGCTCATCAGACAGTGATCAACCTACCTATACCACCAGTTGAAATTTTACGTGAAATATTCCTCTCATGCCATTATACAATAATGAGTATACTGACAGGTGAGGAACAACATGTATGATATCGTAGCCCTAAATGACGTATTATTTCCTAATTGGGATGCAGACATCCGTGGCACATCAATGCCTTCATCCATACTTAGGGCAGGGTTTAGGAACGTACCTAAATGATTGATAATTAAAAATTAAGCGATGCAAATGAAGAGGTGCATTGGTTTTCTAGTATGGGATTTCAATAGGCACGAAGAAAGTCTCGACAGCGTACAAAGCGTCTTCGTCTGTTGACATCAGTTTTATCGTGACGCAGCTGGATGACTCAAGCAGTGAAACATCGATAACTGTTTGCGCAAACATCAGAATCAGGCCAAAAAGCTATTCTTAATGATTGAGATGGATTTGGAGCGTAGTTTATAAATATCTAACCATATGACGAGAACCTCTTTTTTCCTGGAGTTCAATGCAATATCATCGTTCATCGTTCAACCCGAAAACATCAATAATCTCAATCATAGCTCGCTTACTCTTCAATCTACCCATTAGCAACAATTGGGCTATCTGATATCCAAAATGCCTGACACACCAGTCGAGGTTGATGTCTCTGGCATCGACAAGATACTACTACTTCATTACCTCTGGGCAGATGCGCCCTCGCACCATTCTGTCGTGACAACGAGATGTGGTTCTTGTTCGATAAAGAGGCTGCCAAGGAGGTATTCGCCAAGTTCGATGGGAACTTCGATTATTTCTGCGGACGCGCCATCAAGAGTCATTTGAAGGGGGATACGGTCTGTCACCAGCGATATGACCGCTACCACGGACAAGGTGCGTTTCAAATGGTCGTCACCGAACTCCGTGAAGACTACGGCATTTCGCCAGTCATTCATAAGACCGCTGGTGGAACTACTGAGAAGAGTGATACTGATGATTCAAAGTAAGAAGGGATCATCCGTCAGCTGTCCTGAGGGAAGCCTATACTAGAGCATACTCAGTTGCAACATGTCCCATGCCTACCTAGGTAATTAGGGAGAACCCTCTATCAGGTCTTCGAGAATCTACCTTTGGATAATCATGTCCTGTGAACAGCTTGAATATAGAAGTTATTTTTAGATATATATATCCCAGTAAATATGTCCCCAGCCTATCTTCCAGGATTGTTATACATTCATTAGGGGCCGCATTGTGGATTGTTCAAAGTCTGCTCTTTTTTTGAGTAAACATACTCCGTCCTTATGAATCTCGAAAATGAGTCCAGGGGTATGTATGACTCGACATTGACATGTAGACGAACTTCGACAAGTTGATATGCTTTGGACGTTGGGTATAGTCACCATTAACAGCTAGTGACTTAGACAAGAATAATTATCTATGTCATCAAAAACATATGTACAACAGTATGACGTTCAACTAAACTTGCTTTTGTCCCGCTCTAGATCATCGCTTCTTGCGGACTGTGATGATATTCCTTTTGGCTCGAACAGTTCACTCACTATGGAGTCAAAGCCGTTGTTAGTGAGTCAACATTGTGACTCGAATAGCTTACGAGCAGACACAAAAAGAGAATATTCCCTTGGTTCTTCCTGTACTGTAGACATTCATTTCAATTATTTTATCTACTCAAGTCGTTGCAACTACTTACGTCTTCAAAAACTACTCAAGATGTCAAAGGAGGCTGATATTAGCGACGTCAACAAGTATGCGTTGGTGAGAAAGCTATGGTATGGTGCCAAATGGACGGGGAAGACAGTGGATGCGCCTTTTTACGAGGAAAACGATGCCAAAGCAAAATTCGATGAACGTAATGGAGACTTGCGAGGGGCTTGTGTTTGTGGCAAACGCCTTTGGATCGATTTGAGCGAAGACATGGTGGATTATGACCATTATGATTTTTCGTATGGAGAAGGTGCCTTCAGTAGGGCCCTTGATCAATGCCGTGCACCCCAAGAGCCACAGGGCATTATCACTCAACCTCCAGCAGCAGAGCAATCGACCACAGGCCGTTTGGCCAATGACCAGACACGCGAGCAGAGTTCCGAGAGCTCCAAGGATACTCGCCCTTGGAGCAAGATGGCCGAAAGAGTACTTCGGAATCAAGGCCGATGAGGATGCTGCTTCGAGTGCATATGTGCTCAATGTGATGAGAACAAACAAGAACCTTTTCCTGGCAAGACCGAAGTTATCTTGAGATATGGACAGCCTGGTACTTGATATTCAGAAAGCCCAATAATTCATTTGGTCTTACTTTCCTTCTATCTGAACTGGTACATAATGCGCTCACTGAGCAATGGCATCTTTAACATCTCGTAGATTGTACCGCCTGACCGACTCGTCAAATGGAGAGTAGATTTGGTTGTATTATTCAACGTATAGAGATTACTAAGTTTTGCTGGAACATACCAAAATGAACAATTACGAAGAATAAATGGTCGAGCGAGAAGAGATGGGGTGTATTTGGCAGTCTATTGTGATTACTCTTTAACAAGCTGCTGCCTTGATCGAGAACGAGGAGGCTGATACTCAGCAAGGCGAGACTCCGGAGCAGCAGGTCTAGAACATGCCTTCTTGAGTGAGCTGGATCCCAGCATTGAGAGAAACACTTCTATAGGTGGTAACTTTATCAATCATTCACCTGGTATCACAAATTGGTCTTCATCTACGAGGACGATGGCATGGATTACTCCGCATCTCCGCTCGTATGAAAGCTGGAATGTGTAGGTAACGGGAGTAACCGGCAGTGGTAACTTACTCCAGCCTCTGTGCTGTGATTGGTGTATCTCTGTATTACCCCGCAAATCATCCGTCATCGAGTGTATTTGTGGTATGTACCTTGTAAGTGGCTGGTACCACAATCGGTGCTTCTCCTCTCTTGTCTCAGCAGTCTGACTCTTTGCCTCCTCATCAATCTGCTTCCTTTTGTTTTTGTCATCCTGAACACTCACAATCCTTCAGTCAACTCCGGTTCATCTCGGGTTTGCCTGCGGTTTTTATCTTCCTAACTTCCTTCTTATCTGTCTTATCATGGGTGGAGAAGCTCACCACAGAGCTCCTCCCAGCTCTTATCCGAAGCTGGTCGAGCGCCCAGTGGGCCAGCACATCCGGAGCATCTACCTCGATAGATTGCGCCAATTCACTGACGAGGGTCTCTACCGTGAGGACGGTCTTGTAAGGTAGTTATACTATGACCGATTGATTTATTAGCCAACGCTGACGTCTTGTAGCAAGTATTACGATGCTATTGTATCCGACCAAGACCACGTCAAACTCTACGTATACTCCCCACCGGACTTATCGCGACCAACCTTCGAGGAAGCAACATCACATGAGTTTAAGCCTACTAGCACTGGCAATGCTTTTGGCCCGAGTTGGTCTACGCACTGGTTCAAAATCCACTTGACGATCCCTCGAGATTTGCTGGACAAGGAACGCCTGGAATTTCATTGGGATGCAGGCAATGAAGGATTGATCTGGACAGAGCATGGACATCCGTTACAAGGTTTGACTGGTGATGGTGAACGTATCGAGTGGATCATCCCGGAAAGCTTCCGTGATGGTAAAGAGCATGTTTTCTACATCGAGATGGCGTGCAATGGCATGTTTGGAAATGGAAATGGAAGCTCTATAGCACCTCCTGATAACAACCGATACTTTACGCTTACCAAAGCTCAGATTGTAGCGGTTAACTTGGATGCTCGAGCTTTGTACTATGATTTCTGGATTATAGGAGGTGAGATTTGCGCTCGAATTTGGTCTTCTCGCTACTGACACTTCCAGATGCCGCAAGGGAGTTTCCTCAAGACTCATGGGAACAACACGAAGCACTAATGGTCGCAAACTCTATCATGGATACCTTCATCGCAGGCGGTGGAAGTAAACGGGCTATCAAGGACGCCCGCAAGGTCGCACAGCAATATCTAGGTGATCGGGTTGATTCTCACACAGTATATGACACTGATACGGAGGCTATTGTTTACGCAATTGGCCACTGCCACATTGACACTTGCTGGCTATGGCCATTCGCAGAGACTAAGCGCAAGGTCGCCAGATCTTGGTCGAACCAATGCGACCTAATGGACCGTTACCCAGAGCACCGATTCACAGTTTCTCAAGCTCAGCAATACAAGTGGCTCAAAACTTACTATCCATCCGTCTTTGACCGCGTGAAGAGTTACGTCAAGAAAGGGCGCTTCCAGCCTATTGGCGGTAGTTGGGTCGAACACGACACCAATCTCCCTAGCGGAGAGTCTCTTGTGCGACAATTCTTGTACGGACAGCGATTGTTTGAGAGTAACTTTGGTGAGCGGTGTCGCACGTTCTGGCTGCCGGATACCTTTGGATACTCGTCGCAATTGCCACAACTTTGTCAGCTAGCTGGCATGAAGCGATTCTTTACCCAGAAACTAAGCTGGAATAACATCAACAACTTCCCCCATACTACCTTTAACTGGGTTGCCCTTGACGGTAGTCAAGTTCTTTGTCATATGACTCCGGCTGAAACGTATACTGCTTCTGCTCATTTCGGCGACGTCAAGCGCAGTATCTCTCAGCACAAGTCTTTGGATCAAGACAAGACGTCACTGTTAGTCTTTGGCAAGGGGGATGGTGGCGGTGGCCCGACATTTGAGCATTTAGAGAAACTGCGTCGCTGCCGTGGCTTGTCTGACAAGGTTGGGTTACTACCTCGTGTCAAGATGAACACATCTGTGGATGAGTTCTTTGATCAGCTACAAGAAAAAGCAGCAAAGGGCGTTAACTTTACGACTTGGTATGGAGAGCTGTACTTTGAGTTGCACCGGGGCACCTACACAAGTCAGTCCAACAATAAGCGCAACAACCGGACAGCCGAGTTCTTACTTCGCGAGATTGAATATTTTGCGACCTTGGCCACGGTCGCCAAGACGAAGAGCAGCTACAAATATCCTAAAGAAGATCTGGATAATATGTGGGAGTCGGTGTTGCTCTGCCAGTTCCATGATTGCTTACCAGGTAGCTCGATCGGCATGTGTTATGAAGATACAAAGGAAATTTACGCCGAGGTTTTTGCTACTGGTCACAAACTTAAGAAAGAAGCTCTCGCTGCTCTTGGGTTTAGTGAGCCTAAATCTAGCGAGAACATTCAATACATTAACTCCATGCCTTGGCAACGATCTGAAGTTGTAGAAATTCCCGGAGCTTTATGCCGTGGCAAGGGACCTATCTACGCTCAGATCAGCGGTCATACAGGTGCACTTGACGCTTCTTTGCTCAGTAATTCTGCGACACCACGTGTCAGCATCAAAGAAGTGAAGCCAGGAGTATTCCGTCTAACCAACGAGAAATTGAAAGTCGACATTAAAGATGGTGTTATTGTCTCATTGTACGACGTCGAAGCTGAGCGAGAAGTGATCTCTCGAGGAGGCAAAGCGGGACAACTCGTTATTTTTGATGACAAGCCTTTGAACTGGCAGGCTTGGGATGTGGAAGTTTTCCATCTTGAGTCACGTAAAGAGCTCAAGTCTAGCACTACCTCTATTGCAGAGAACTCCCCTCACTGTGTTAGCGTCGTGACCGAGACACAGATCAGCGAGCACAGCTGGATCAAGACCACCATTAGCTTGAAGGCTGCCGTGGAGAGTGAGCCTTCGTATGTTGAGTTTGACAGCGAAATTGAATGGCGAGAGAACAAAAAGTTCCTGAAGGTCGAGTTCCCGGTTGATGTTCATAACACTGAAGCGTCGTATGAGACTCAGTATGGTATCGTGCGCCGACCTACTCACTACAATACAAGGTACGTCTACTATAAACAAGCCCTGGTTACTCTTACTAATACACTACAGCTGGGATATGGCCAAGTTCGAAGTCTGCTCTCACAAATGGGCCGATCTCTCCGAATACGGCTACGGAGTATCTATTCTCAACGACTGCAAATACGGCTTTGCGACTGTCGGTAACGTGATGCGATTGTCTCTCTTGCGAGCTCCCAAGGCACCCGATGCGCATGCCGATATGGGCCGTCATCACATCCGATACGCCATCTTGCCACATTTAGGACCTCTCGACCACCGCACAATCCGCGCTGGTTACAATTTCAACCAGCCACTAACTGCTGTCTCAGCGATCAACAAAACTAGTAGCGGTGCCTTTGACGCTATTCACATGACCGGCTCCAAGGCTCTGATCTTAGACGCTGTCAAGCGCGGTGAAGATGACGAGGACGTATCTCGCGGCGAACTCGCAAAGAGACCTGGCCAGAGCATCATATTGCGTGTGTACGAGTCTCTAGGCGGTAAGGCGCGCGGCACTATTCATACTACTTTGCCGGTTAAGAAAGTGTGGAAGACGAATTTGCTGGAAGATGACGAAGCTGCATTCCCAGTTGTGCAAGGTCACAAGGATGCTACGATTGAAGGGCAGAAGAGTGTGGATATTGAGTTGAGGCCGTTTGAGGTTGCTACATTTAGGTTGCAGCTGTAGACGTTTATCCGTTGGGATAGGGGTACAATGAAAATGTGATCTTTGATTGATAACATATACTTAGCACAATCTCAGTGAATAGGCTATCGCTAGTAAGAACTCTCTATCCTCTAAGACCGCAAGATATTTAGAGTAAACGAAAAACGCCATCCATCCAATAACCTTACAATTTAACCCACCACAAAACGCCCAGCTTGAACGCAATAACACAAGATGGACTTTTTTCAGAAAGGCAACATCAATCCCGCCCATAAGTGATCTTCAACCTCTTCGTAGGCGGTTTACTCGACCCATCAACATCATCCTCATCCTCATCCTTCGTCGCTACAGGCGTAGACGCCAATCCAGACCCACCACCGCTTTTCTTTTTGTTTTTGACGACCCTCCTTTTGAGCCTTCAGATTTTGTGCCTGTGCCATTACCATTGCCATTGCTCAAAGCTGATGAAAGGCCGCCATGTGATGATGTCGGGGTAGGTGCGTGTGAAGGTGTAGTCTGCGCTGATGACGGGGCGGGAGAATCCTATTCCGAAGAAAATAAGTCAACTTCCAACAATTTATAGAAGGGATAAGAAAAAAGGATAGTCATACCCTCATAAATGAAGCCGAACTTCTACTAAAGACTCTATCAGCCTCCGAAAAGCCAGCTTTCCGTCTTCCACTCATAATCGCGGTCCCTGTCGACCCGGAAATCGATAAACTGCCTGCTCCACCACCTCCCAGACCCGAAGAGCTACTTGATCCCTTGATGTAGTTGTCGAACCCCTTGATAATGTTGCCGGCACTCGTGTCTTCGAGGTACGATTGTTCGAAGCGGTAAATTTGTTCTTCAAGTTGGGCCTTTGCATGGACACATCAAGATTAGCTCATGTGCTTCTTTTTTAGAGTATAGAATACAGGTAAATACCATGCTTTTATCCATAAGTCTCTTCTTTTGTAGAGTATCGCGTAATTCGCGACGCAGTTTTTCGTAGTATGGTAAGCCACGATTCTCGTTATCTGTTGCTGCAGCCGCTGTACCGCTGTTGCTGCCGTTCGCGCCTGTGGAAGAAGCTGCAGTGGGATTTGCGCCGGGGTTTTTGCTGGCTCCTGCTGTATTTGAGGGCATTGTGGTTTGTGCTGGTGTCGCTGAGTTCTGTGATGTTTGATTGGTGGTATTCGACGTGCTCGTGGTAGTGTTCGCAGTGGTAGTGTTCGGAGCTGGGTTTGGTGTTGCGGTCGCCGCAGTGGGCGCGACGTCAGCCATTATAAAGAAATATTGACGTCAGTGCATGCGATAAAATATTGTCGAAATTAGCTGTTTTTGATTCGATTGCGCACGAACGATCTATAGACTCAACAAATTAATCGATACAAAACCAAAAAGGGCGGCAAGAACGCGGGCGAATCCGATTGTTTGTCCTGTTTGCATCTGAGCTTGCGTCAAATCGTTATCAATCGCGCAGGTGACAACTGATAACTCTGAAACCATCTTGCGACCAGATGAACAGCTGATCTCGACTCGTTGAATACAAATTGAGCGCCTACCTACATGTACACAGTTCTGAGCGACTGAGAACTACCCGCCTTAGTTTATTGCTGCGAATCTTCGAAATGGATCACTCACACATGGACCACTCACACATGGACCATGGCGATATGGATATGGGCCACGGCGGAGGCCAGTGTGTTACAAACGTACATAAATCCTATTCTCTTTGAAAAGATCAAAGCTAATATGTTATGAATAAAAGATGCTTTTCACCTGGTCCACTCGTAACATGTGCATAATCTTCCCTCAATGGCGCATCCAGGGCACCGGTTCACTTATCGCATCCCTCTTCGCCATCATCCTACTCTGTGCCGGCTACGAAGCTGTTCGGAACTTCACACGTCTCTACGAGGCAACACATACACAACGTCTGAAGGCGTTTTCTTCTTCTGTATTAGCTGGTAAGTTTTCCCATCTTGCTTAATCCCATCATTCCGTTTCTTCCTTCCTGTTTCATTCCCCGCCAGCCTATGCTGAAGCTCGATTGTCTGCAAGACACTGAGAACGCGGGCCCTCGAACTACATCGGGTGATGTTGAGTCCCCAGAAGAAGATACCAGAAGAGAAGGTCTTACACATTTCACGAACTCATTGCTTGTAGGCAGGGATAGTAAGCAGGTCTTGGAGCGGCGGGGGAGGGTGATTATGGCGACGCTGTATGCAGTTCAGGTTTTTTATAGTTTTTTCATCATGTGAGTCTGTATTCACCTGCGACTAATGTAGATGAACGGCTGACATCGCAGGCTTCTCTTCATGACCTATAACGGATGGGTGATGATTTCCGTGGCAGTTGGTGCGTTTGCTGGATACCTTGTATTTGGCAGTGATGCGCCTGCGACAAAATCTGCGGCATGCCATTAGGTGTCGAAGTTGAGCGCGAATATTTACCGGGTGCTGCAAGACTGAAATATAGTATCCTCAATATGTATGGAATGAGGAGTTCCATATCTTTAGAGGGGTTAACAAGTCCAGATAGGATTCCGTGTATATCGTGTGACAGATCGACTAAGGGACTTCAATGTCACTGTCGTCTCCACCAAATCCAAAGCTGAACTCTTCAGCTTTGCCGCTTGGGTCATCGACCCCAGAATTAGCGTGAACAATTTCATTCCATTTCCGCTTTCTACCTTCCTTTTGTTTTGCTAGTTCTTCAAGCGCCTCGTCAAGCAGATCTGGATACGATTGTCTCATCTTGTCGACAAATATGGAGTAGGGGTCGTCAACATTTTTACGGAATCCAGATACCTGGTCCGCTTTGTTTTGTAGAAAGTCCAAAGCAGCGGAGAGATGTCCTCTAGGCACAAAGTTCTGTGTAATAGCAATCGAGGGCTCGAGGTTGACTACCAAATGCCACCAGCCTGAAGGCACGTGTAGTAGTTCACCCTCCGCACAGATACCTTCACGACATCCTGGTGTCCGTCGGGCCTCTGCATGGAAGCCTATCAACCATTCGGCAATACTCAAAGGCGACGTCACCTCACTCTGATCTTCCGAAACGTAGACACCAGGAGGAGGAGGTAGTTTCGACGAAGAGGGAAACATGATCCAATACTTTGAACCACGCAGTACGGCGTTCCACGCGCTCGTTGCATTGGGGTCCTTGTGGAAAGTACTCCCTGATCGTTCAGGCCCTATGATAAGCCAGCGACTATCCGGGCGGTCTGATTCCAGTACAGCGAATAAATCTTCCCCGAAACATGCTGGTGGCCAGTATGCAGCGTTTGGAACCACCGAAGGGTGACCGACTTCCAGTGCCATTTTGTCCACAAAACTGCGGTCGAAAAGATATAACGGACTTTCATCTGAATTGTTCCTCATGTATTCAACGTAGGTGTCCAGAGGCCAGTCTACAGCTTCTGCGCGAAAAACGGTGCTGCTGTACTTGGCTAGAAGTTCATCTGTGGACCACTTCTGGAAGACAGGCCACTCTTTCACTGGTGCTGTCAAGATAAACGGCCGATCTGTCCACTTTTCTTGAAACTCTTCAGCAGAGAGATCCTCAAGTCGAGGTATCTGATTCTGAGAAGGAATTGCCGTGACATATGGAGTCAAAGATATGTGGGCACAATAGAAAGGGCGATGGAGAGCATCAGAGAAGAGATTTGAGCAGTCTATTGTCGGAACCTGGGATGGCAATAAATTCAGAAATGTAGCCCGCCAAGTCCCTCGCCATACTAAGTCCTGACGAGACTCCCTATATACCATCAATCTCCATTCTGAAAATAACATGCAATCAAGCAGCAGCTCTTACCCGACTAGGAAAGCCTTCCATAAATCTTCAGACCGTGTGAATGCATATAGCGCTTTACACGTACAACCGAGTCTCAGTAAGCTTGCGGGATCCAAATACTCCAGGCACATTTGAATAATCTCATCTGGGAGTATGTTCAGTGTCCCTATAGCGTCTCGGAGATTCGAGGTTGCAACCAGGGCGTTGCCACTCGGTTTGACTCCGAGCGGATGACACGGAATTGCTTCCCATCCGCTCCTCGCGTGGTCAACGGCCTCAACTTGATGAGGAGGAGGATTTATGGGAACAAGTTCTGCTGCTGTCATGTCGACTGTCTCCCTGCCGCCTTTCTCCTGGATAGTTCTTTAGTTTCCCAGGCTTGCAAATGAATCTTTTCATTCAATGGAAGGTTCAAGCCAATCACATTTTAGACGCTTATCCTAATCAGGTCTAGAGCCTTCAACGTCACAAAAAAAGCTAAGACGGTCTCTGATTGGCTGCAGTGAGAATACTGGTGGAGCCAATGGCATAGCAAAGCCAATCATATCTCTTAAGCTAAGCGGCAAACGCTGGCAGTAAGAATTTGTGGTTGGGCCTAGGAAGGGTCGCCCAGGCTTTGGTGGGAGGAGTTGCCTCGCGCTAAGATAGAAAATTTCACGGCCTGCCAAAAAAAAAACTACTTACTTGGCTTGCCGTTTCTCTTCCTTCTCTTTCTTCCCTCCCCACGTTATTCTCAACGAACATACCACTTTTTTACAACAACTCAAATTCTAGGATCTTATAGCGCTCTCTTGCTGGAGAGCCTGATTCTAGTCTTTTTTTACGCAAGTTTACCACTCTTTCAGTGTCTTAGCCACGACAATATCCCCGCGGGATTGTTTGTGGTTTTTTCTTCGAACTCGCCAACTCAACCCCACTGTCAAACCGATCGCAGCGCAGAGCCTGTGATCACCCATCTCAACTTTCGCAATCATGGCTTCTAAAGGCGGCTTGGAGGAGGTTCCTGAGGGTATGGTCCATTTATTTATGTTTTCTTTGCGACATTTGAAAGCGGGTGCTGGGTTGGCACTTGGTTTTTCAGACGATGATATCACAAAATGCGCTTTGTGATACTCCTCTGGCAGCCACGCTGTGCAAAAAATTTTACCAAATAAGACCCCTCGACTAACTCACTTCGCATTACAGGACAGATCGAGTCTAACTATGACGAGGTCACCGACTCCTTCGATGCCATGAACCTCAAGCCCGAGCTTCTTCGCGGTAAGTCCAGTCGAGATCAAATTCTTCAGTGGCGAGTACACGGAGACTGACAACATGAAGGTGTCTACGCTTATGGTTTCGAGCGCCCCTCTGCTATCCAGCAGCGCGCTATCATGCCTGTCATCAAGGGTATGTCTCCTTTTAAATATTCGGTATCAGCCATAATCTAACGTCAAAAAGGCAACGATGTCATTGCTCAGGCTCAGTCTGGTACCGGTAAAACCGCTACCTTCTCCATCTCCGCTCTTCAGAAGATCGACGGCAGCCTCAAGGCCTGCCAGGCTCTTATCTTGGCCCCTACCCGTGAATTGGCCCAGCAAATCCAGAAGGTCGTCGTTGCCATTGGTGACTTCATGAGCATTGAGTGCCATGCTTGCATCGGTGGTACCAACGTCCGTGAGGACATGAAGGCTCTCCAGGACGGCCCTCAGGTCGTTGTCGGAACCCCTGGTCGTGTCCAGGACATGATCCAGCGCCGTGTACTCCGCACTGACAACATCAAGATGTTCGTCCTCGACGAGGCTGATGAGATGCTTTCTGTATGTTCACCCGGGCTACATATAGAAAGATTCTAGCTAACATTGTACAGCGTGGTTTCACCGAGCAAATCTACGACATCTTCCAGCTCCTCCCTCAGTCTACCCAGGTCGTCCTTCTTTCTGCTACCATGCCCCAGGACGTCCTTGAGGTTACCACCAAGTTCATGCGCGACCCCGTCCGTATCCTTGTCAAGAAGGACGAGCTTACCCTCGAAGGTATCAAGCAATTCTACATTGCCGTTGAGAAGGAAGAGTGGAAGCTCGACACCCTCTCCGATCTGTACGAGACTGTCACCATCACCCAGGCCGTCATCTTCTGCAACACTCGCCGCAAGGTTGACTGGCTCACCGACAAGCTCACTGCTCGTGACTTCACTGTCTCTGCCATGCACGGTGATATGGAACAGTCCCAGCGTGATGTTATCATGAAGGAGTTCCGTTCTGGTTCTTCCCGTGTCCTGATCGCCACTGACTTGTTGGCCCGTGGTATCGACGTCCAGCAGGTTTCCTTGGTCATCAACTACGACTTGCCCGCCAACCGTGAGAACTACATTCACCGTATCGGTCGTGGTGGTCGTTTCGGTCGTAAGGGTGTTGCCATTAACTTCGTCACCGCCGATGATGTCCGCATGATGCGTGAAATTGAGCAGTTCTACAACACCCAGATCGAGGAGATGCCAATGAACGTTGCCGATCTCATTTAAAAATCCCTTATGTCATTCTTGCAGTGTCCTGAAGAGTAGATCAGATTATGCAAATGATCATTTGGGACATCTAATCAGTTTGGCTTGGATCCAGCTGGTTTTGGAAAATAATTTCAAAAGTGGCTTTTCAATGCAATGTTGCTGCACAATCTCGTTGTCGTCAGATAGTACAACGGGATGAGCAGGTTCTAGTATTTCTTTTGTGATTTCCTTTCTCTCCCAGTTTCATACCGTTGAACATTTATGCTATTCATGCTTTGTGTTTCAGACATTTACGGATGCGTTAGTTTTTCTTCTTTTTCTTTCCTGCTATGTATCCTGACGCTTTGGTCTTGCATAAGGTATGTTTGTGCATACACGAGTGTAAGACGAAATTATGAGCGATGTTGCCCTTGCTTCCTCGAGATCTTCTTGTTTGTTTAAAGAGCTATAGACAGAGGAGGCAGATTGGGCGAATGGACGAATGACGATAATGACACGGGGTGGTTGTATACCGGCTTGTTAGCAAGAGATAGAGGTAAATGCCATACTGTTTTCAATTCGCTTTAGCAAGTAGGCGGTGTTATGGTCTAGGGCAGGTGCTCCTTCGCTCCTTCCTTCCGCGTCCTCGAGCATTGAGTTTCAAACTTCAGTAAACTTTTCGCAATTACAACCAATCACACAATCATCAAACCTCACTAATAATATATCATCATGCCCTCCAACACAGCGCCTGAACGGAGCGAAGCTCCTGCTAGCTCATCCAAAGCATCGCTCTTATGGGCTTATCAACTCCGCCGCGAACATGTCCACCTTCTAGACCGCATTGAGGACATGAACACCCAGCTCATCTCTTCCGCCAACAATTCACATACCTGCCAACAAAATCTATCCAACCTTGAGGGTCTCGTCAAGACCCTGCAAGCAGAGAACCATACTCTGAAGAATGAGGTGACGCTCGTACGCACTAAGCTTACTTCCAGAATTGAGGATATCAACCAGCAGATCACTCAGATAGTGAGCAATGAAAGTGTTGTGAAAGATGTGACGAAGCAGCTGGAATTGGATTTTAGGAGTATGGGGCTTCAGGTGTCGGATTTATCGAAGAGTCTATCTCAGTTGACGGGCGACATTGCTAATATGGCCAACCAACAAAGGGCTCATGCTGCTCAGGAGATTGATGTTGCACCAACGCAGGATAATACAGAATTAGCCAAAGTCGAGTCCGTGTCAGAGCAGGTTGAGGCACGCCCAAAACGTATTGTCAAATTGTTTCTTGGCCAGAGAAGAAGTTTGTACCCTTCGGCGCGGATATATATCTCTCTCTCGAGGAAGCTAACGGGTAGAAGCAGAACACCTGGAGCAACCCCTTGAGCCAGCAGCCGAGATCACAAATATCCGAGATAGCTCAATAAATCAAACAGCTCTGTTCACCGTATCTACATTGACAGATCTGGCCGGACCACTCATCCCCGACCCCAAGCCCCCTACAAATTCATACGACCACATCTTCCAACAAATCCACCAAAAAGACCGCACAATCAGTGACTACCTCGTCTTCACCTCCGAACTCCGCTCACAATTGCCTCGACGCAAGCAAGAAGGTCATATAGTCGAGGCATTCTTTGATGGTCTCACCGATGACTCGGATGGAGCTGTGTTCAAGACATCGCTGGAAGAGTATTTGAACGAAACAGGCTGGACTTGGGCTAATCTTGAAGTGTTTTGTAAGCCGCGTGCGTTGCGGAATAGAAGGAGAGCTATATATAATACTAGGGCAAGATCGAGGGCAAATGCTTTGGCAAGGCAGAAAGAAGAAACGGGAGGAGAATCGCAAACGCGATAGTTATCTGGGTACTTTGAAATATAGCTGATTCTACGTTCGTGATTTATGTCTAAATAAGCAGGATGTAGTGAATTCTGACCGGAGCTACGCATACCATTTCATTGAAAGAGAAGAATGCGTGGTTAATGACGGGCATGATCCCTCTGTACCAAATGTAGATATCATTCCAATCGATTTTATATGGACACTTGTCCTAACCTTTATATACATCCTTACAATCAAGTTCACACCTTTCTAGGAAGAGTAGATCAGGTTTCCTTAAACTCATATCTCCCCTCCACCCTATCCCTACACTCCACCTCAATCCTCTCCACCTGCTTCCCATCAACCTCAATTTCGGCCTTCATAACCTCCCCATGCTTAACCTGGCCGACCCCCTTCGGCGTCCCCGTCAGCACCAAATCACCTTCCTCAAGCGTCATAACCCTCGAGATATCCGCTAATTGCCTTGGAATCCTGTAAAGCATCAGATTCGTATTATCCGCCTGACGCACTTGATCGCCCACTGAAAGTCGGAGGAAAGCGTTGTGCGGGTCGGGGATTGCGCTCTTGGGGATGAGGTTGCTAATGGGGCAGAAAGTGTCGAAGCCCTTGGCTATGGACCAGGGGAGACCTTTGCGTTTGGCTTCGTCTTGGACGTTGCGCGCTGTCATGTCGATTGCGAGGAGGTAGTCTGTACAACAACAACAAAAAACACTCAACTGTCAGACCCCCATAAAGTAAAGCCTGGCGGAGGGAGAGTTTTAGTGAATGGAAAAGGAGACGAACTGGAGATTGAGTCCATGGCACCCTGGTGATCCTCCGGATCAAGGTCTCTCACTGTCTTGCCAATGACCAGGCCGAGCTCGACTTCATAATGCACATTTACGCCTTTCGGGAGCAGGACGGGGCCCTGTCCTGGGAGTAGCAAGGAAGAAGTGGGCTTGAGGAAGAAGAATGGTTGTTTGGGTTTTAAGCTGTTGAGTTCGGTGATGTGATCTCTACAATTCATTGTCTAGTTAGTATTCGTATTACTTTTGATTTGAGGAGAGAAAATCGGCGTGGGTGATGAGGGCGTACGCATAATTCCGACCAATGCAAATGATTTTGCGACAGTTGTTTCTGAATGCAGTTGCCATTCTGTCCTATGCGTCGCTTATATTTGCGCGGCGTTATCAATTGGTGAAGTGACAGGGGGGAAGTCAGTCTGAAAAGAATGCGACGTGAGGTTGTTGACGGAGGTATTAAGCTCGGATTGAATGCCGTCCCGGCTCCGGACATTGTCCGCGGAATATCAAAGTCTAATTCTGCCGATTTGCGGAGGCTTCGTTTCTCGTCCGATACCTTGAATACGTATGTGGCATTGACTTTAGGAGACATATCTCGTAAATAAACTAGAATTTAAATGAAGGCTGACAGCAGCATGGCTGGCATTTATCAATATTGACACAGAATCGAATCATAAAGGATCCAGAACCCAACCCGAGACAAACCGTCCAACTCCAAACATTCCAAGGTATGCCGGTATACAATATCAGTCCAAAAAGAAAGGAAATTCAAAAGAATGCACCGCTTGAACGCAAAGAGACATCGGCAAGAACATCTACTTATGCTCCTCCTCAACCGCAGCCTTGATCTTGGTAAAAAATCCCGCAGGCCATCCTGCTAACTCCTCCTCCTTGGGAACGCCGCGAACACGACAGTGATTCACCACGTTAGCCAGTATGCGAGCAATCATTTCCTGGGTCACGGGGACGGTGCCCTCTAGCTGAGCTTCGGGGTACAAGAAGGGGTCTCGATCGCTGAGTAACTCTTCAATTGTAGGACGAAGGGTTTGATCGCGCTGCAAGCAGCGTTTCATCGTTCGTAGCAGACCAGGGGAGACTGTCACGCCACCGATTGCGAATTGCGGAAACTCAATCGGGATCTTGGGATTGGGAATAGCCATGATTCGCTCGTAGTATTTCGCGATTCGTGCAAATGGCGGTTGTCCATAGACCATTTTGTACAGGATACAGCCCAAACTCCATACGTCACTTGGTTTGCCAAGTTTCATCATCTTTCCAACGCTAGCTGGCAACCCGGATGCTGCGTTTGAGTCGATGAGCGCCTCTGGTGACATGTAGTTTGGTGTTCCGACTTGTTGCTCACGATGCACGTTGACGGTGTCATCTGAGATCGCGTTTGCAATGCCAAAATCAATAAGTTTCAAGCGTCCCTGAACCAGCAAGAAGTTTGCCGGTTTGAGATCCGAGTGAACAATATTATACTTGTGAACGGCCTGCACACATTCCAACATTTCCTTCCAATAGAAACGAGTGAAACTGGAATCAAACACAGCATCTTCCGCATTTAATCGATACGTCAAAATCTTTTCCAAGTCGGATTCTCCAATCTCCATGAGCACGCTCAAGACATGTTTCTCCATGTTGATCTCCCAATCGAATAGCCGCACGACTCGATCAACATTTTCCAATCGCTTCAACAAATCAATCTCTCCTTTGTAGCTCGCCAAAGTAACTCGGTCAACATCTTCTAGATTCACTCTCTTGAGAGCGAATATCTTGTAATTTTCGGCCATGACACGGTAGACACGAGAAGTGCCCCCGCGTCCAATGCAATCCATGCGAGTAAATGCTTTGTGGTTGATTGTCACTTGGCTGCGCTTCTTTCGGGATTGCGACGTCGTTGTTGCTGCACCTCCCGTCGCTGTGGCAGTCTCTAATACAGACATCTTCGGCGGTGGTGCCGCCGCCGTACGTGGAGTATTATTGCTCCGTGAAGTCAACGGCTTGCGTGGCGGCACTGTCGTTGGTGGTAGTTCACGTTCTTTATTATCGTCATCATAGACGACCGCATATTTCTCAGGCTTGTCCAGAAGGCTGAGACCGGATGGTTTGACTCTTTTGAACGTTGGCGGGGGGTCGTTCTCTTGATCCTGGGACGAGGGCAGTGCCGGAGGTGGAACACGGTATTGAGGTTCATCGCTGGCACCTTCAGATTTCTCGGAACCCTCTGTAGTTCCAGGAGTGGATCGGGAACGAGAGGACTTTGGCGACGCCGGCCGAGAGAATGACAAGTCTACCACACGAGGTGCGGCAGGAGCTGGTTTTTCCAAGATTCGCGGGTCGGAATCAATCCATGACAGTTTTGGCGAGGACGATGATCTGGCAAGATGGCTAGGAGGCCTGTTTTCTTCCTCTCTTCCGTATCGGGGAGAGCTTTCTCGCATTTCTCTTTCTGGAGTGTTCCTGTCGGACTGATGGTTTTCCTCTACCTCTTCGCTCTGCCTGCGCAATACTCCACGTCTAGCAGGGCCGTTCAGGAAACTGCCCGTCAGTCTACCGACGCGCTTTACCCGGAGAGAACTGTGCATGCCGCTTTCTTCTCCCGCGCGACTTCTCAATACCGACGAAGCACCTAATCGGGGTACATAGTCGTCTTCCAACATGGACCGCCTTTCGTCACTCAATGCTTCTGCGGATTTTTGTCCACTTAGTGCTTCTTCGTTAGTTGACCTGTGACTTGGAGAGTTTGATAGTGGTGAACGAGTAGTGCTTCTTGATCCTGTAATACGAACACTGCGCGTTCGCGGAGCGGGCGTTATCAAATCCCTCATGTAGTTTTGTTCGTCTGAAGTAGAGCTTTCGGGTTTCGAAGATGGTAATCTC
The DNA here is from genome assembly GCA_004299765.1 of Talaromyces funiculosus. Classification (NCBI taxonomy): domain Eukaryota; kingdom Fungi; phylum Ascomycota; class Eurotiomycetes; order Eurotiales; family Trichocomaceae; genus Talaromyces; species Talaromyces funiculosus. The sequence goes on from CP036237.1 coordinate 504,541, forward strand.
ACAGACCCCACCCGAACGACCCGTGGAGCAGGGCTGCCAGTTGATGAATCATGAGGCGAAGCCACTCGAACGTGTCTTTCCGGTCGCGCAGAAGCAAAGTCTCTAGCAGCAATACTGAGCCGCTTTGCGCTTGACTCTCGCGGTGATTGATTCTCCATAACATCTCCTTTCAACAATGCCTTTACCGAAGCACTGAATTTAGGCCCTGGAACTGGTTCGTCGTCTGAACTGTCCCCATCGTAGGCTTTAGGCTCTGAAATATTGTCGTTCGCAAATCTTGTGTGGCGCGTCGGAGGCGAATTGCGGCCCGATTCTTGTCGCAAAAGAGAGGACCTGGATGCTCGATGTTGCACACCGCTGATTCTGTGAGCAGATGATGAGGGTGTTGGTGAAGCCGCGGTAGCCATTGTGAAAATTTCCGACGCGTTTATTTATCCATTCATCGCATACTCCAAGTATACAGGCCCAATGCCCTGGTGGTGTGCATCCAAAAGTGTCGTGTAAGAATATACATTGTATACATGACAACATTGAAATGGAGCTCGGCCGTGGCCCGTAGGCGCTCTAGCGTCGAGCTAAGTCACGTGGGTCAAAACCATAACAAACGTTGTCATGGCAACGCGTAGTCATGTTGGGCGCAGTTGTCTGTCCATCAGTGCTACCGTTACTGAAGCCCAATATACAGAGTACAACTAAAAACGCGTTGTCGAGCTCATGACAGAACTCTTGTGTATTGATTGAACTCGCATTTTGCTTCATCCTATTATTATGGCCTCTATGATGTTTTCAAGAGACTTGAACCACCTGCCGCCTCTCTCTTTCCTTGTCCTTAGATTTCAAATGATGGGTTACTTGCTCATTGTGTCGGTAACGGCGGATATCGTTTCTTTTTCTCCAAAATTGGAGCCTGTGGATGTACCGGAACTTTTACAGTGAAAGCTGCATGTTTCTATCCCGGGTTTGTATCTCGGGATTAGGACACATCGCGTACACGGATCTACTGATCGGAAGATAGCTGCATCGTACATCCGTATACTCACATCGTGCTCGGAGCAGAAAGCGAAATTATTGTCTCGAGTCTCGACTCCCAACTGAGTTCGCCGAAGCCTGCTGCTCCATACTACTATGTAGTAAAGGCTACATGCTAGACCAGCCAGGGGCTCCGCACAGCCTCAAAATTTGAAACGAAACCAAACGCCAAGTCGATCCACATCCACATCGACGGATGCCCGTCCCGACTGGGAACAGTGGGAAGCTATCATGGCCGGGTGAGGAAACTGTTAGCAATCCTAGTCTCGTCCCTGGGAGATCACCGTTTCATGCCGGTCCGGTCGTGTTTCTAATATTATGTATTATATCCACTGGGGAGCTTTGTTCTGTTCAACAGTACTACTACTAAGTACCTAGTTCGGGATTCTGGATCCTAGCTAGAGCACAGAAGGAACTGAACAAGCAACCTGTTTAGACTCTGTGTGCCCAAAAAAGGGGTCTGAAAGAGTTCGTGATGGTAAGTTGTGGCGTACATACTAGTTATAGCAAGCTCTTTGCACAAGTGAAAACTATCGAACAGCCCGTCCAATCCGCAGCCTGCCCTGAATGACCCACTAAACTGCTTGTGGGAGCTCTGGCCTAGCGTGTCGGCAGCCGGTATCATCCGGATTGCCAGTAGAAGCATCGTTCTTTTTTTCTGACTTGCATTACTCTACTGGATCTTCCTTTGCTCGTATTCATGCTACACGCACGTATGCAAAAGAGGAGAGCCGACACAGCTGCTTTGGGTTGTGGAATACCCAACATTTGGGCCAAACGCCACTTCGATTCCTGAATAAGTACTATTACATCTGGCAATTATCCTCCGAGAACAGCAGCAACGATCGATGCGCATAGTTCCGAGCCGATAGTGCAACTGGAAGAAGCAATCGCAGCGAAAAAACAATACGTAAGCTAGCCAGCAGCGAGATCTAGGCCTCAGTGGCTTTGCCCTGGGCATATTGGCCCAGTCAGTTTCATGCTCAGGAGGAATACGGTTTCGTCCTGAGTCAACATCCACAGCACAGGACCATGAACCGTGGCTGAGATGCTTCATGTAGATTATTCTGATCGCATCATGTTGAAATCAAAATTAAAGTTTGTTTATATAGGTACCAAGTGTTCTGATCGTCAGGAACAGAGATCTACTGTAAGCAATGCGTCGCTTCAAGGTCCTATGGAAAAGTAGTATTTTTCCGGCCCTGTCTCAAGATGTCTCATAGACTCCTAGAAGCTTAAAAATGATCAGGGGAAAATCACGAGCTCACTGCAGTAGCGGAGACAAAAGCAAACTTGATTTACAACAAATGTTTCCCACTTCAGCCATCCGCCTGCACCTGTGATAGGCTCAAATCCTTAACTCGCCAATTAAGTGAAACGAAACTATCAGAATAGGGTGTTGGCTTGAGAATCCACAAAAGTATACTACTTTTGTCCGGAGGAGAGGTTCCACTCTTTCGGAACTGGCAGACCTCGTTCGACTGGGTGTCCTTTAGTCTGTCTTGATCCACACTGTAACTCCGTAGTAGTAGTAGGTAGCGAGCGAAGTCTCTAGCCGAGCTTGCCCTAATGCTATCCATCACAGACTGCATAACCTTGGCCCAACTAGGTCGATTCGCTCATGATTCTGGCAGTTAGATGCTCCGTGCTCTGTCTAGACTGATAATGAAACTGCCACTAGGTATCATACTAGGAAAATGACATGGGTTCTTGTCCATAGCCCTTGATCCATTGAATCACGACTCTCCTCCCCACCCTCCCTGAGGAGTTGTGTATATAAAGACAATGCTATACCATCCTCTATTATTTTTTTTTCTTGTATCCAAAACATTCTTTTCCTCAATTCATTCGTTCTGCATTCGTTCATAGATCATTTTTGATCTGACATTCGTTTGACTGTGTCATACGTCCCACAATCGTTTAAGCTACTCTAGCTATCCAGTCTTTTAATCGAACCAACCGACCTAATATCTCATTCTTCACTCAAAATGCGTTTCGCTGCTTTTGCCGTCTCGGCTCTGGCTACATGTGCCTTTGCCCTCCCGTCCGCCTCCGTCCCTGCTGTCCTTCACCATGAGCGGGGCCTCATCTCCGACGTGCTCAACCTCCTCAACCCTACCGACTTGCTGAGCGGTCTCCCTGCCGAAGGTGCCGCCGCTTTCGTCGGTGCCAGTCTCGGCCTCAATGCCGGCCTCATCGATGCCAAAGCCAAAGCCTCACTCGGCGTCTGGCTTGGCGGCGCTGACATCGACCTCGATGCCAGCGTCAAGGCTTCTCTGCTCGGCTGGTGCTCTGGCGCCCATGCCGAGCTAGATCTCGACGTCGTTGCTCAAATCTCCTTCTTCGCTCCCTGCGCCATTGGCATTGCTGCCAAGGGCGGTCTCGTCGTTGATCTCAATGGTATCTCGTCCATCGGTGCTGCCGTCGGTGTCGTCCTCGAAGCTTCCCTCCAAGCCGAACTCCTCGCTTTCCTCAAGGCCAACCTCGACATCGACTCTGAAGTTAACGTTGGCCTCACCATCTGCGCCCACGGTGGTTTGGTTGCTTCTCTCACCGCTGACGTCGAAGCCGCCCTTAAGGCATGGCTCTCAAGCTCTGACTGCGGTCTCTCCGCCGCTCTCAAGGCTGCCGTTGGCCTCTGGCTCGAGGCTCAGGTTGGCGCTGGCTGTGTCGCTCTCGGATCTGTTTCTGCTGGTGCCTCCATCTCCGGCTCTGTTGGTATTTCTATCGATGCTGCTGTTGACGCCTCCGGTATCTTGTCTGCTACCTACATTAGCGCCCTCAAAGCCTGGATTGGCGGTGAAGCCAGCCTCGACGCTGGTATCAAGGCCAGTCTTGAGCTCTGCCTTGGCGGTAAGGCTTCCATCGGTCTTGACCTCGACGCTGTTGCCAAGCTTACTGCTTGGTTGACGAGCTCCAGCTGCTCCCTGACCGCCGAACTCAAGGCCGCTGTTCTCTTGTGGTTGCACGTTCGCGTCACCGCTGCCGACACCATCTCCGTCCTCGGTGCTGCCGATATTGCTACCTTGACCGCTTGGTTCTCAGGCGATATTGCCGCTGATCTCAGTGCTGTCGTCAAGGGTGTTATTGGTGTTGCTATTAGCGGTGAGGCTGTTGTTAATGTCGCTGTTGACGCTGTCGCCGAGCTCATTGGTGTCTTGACTGGTTGCGTCGCCGGCGTTGAGATCCCCATTGATATCCAGATCATTCTTGGACAGTGGATTTCGGGTGAGGCTTGTGGATGTGCCTCCATCAAGGGCAGTCTTGTTGCTCCCGTTCGTGTTTAAGTGAAGCGTCACTGTCGTTAATATCTGTATAGCCTCTTGATACATGTACACGCGACAGAGTAATGTGGAATTAGTTAATATCTAATGATAAATATCTGCGCATTTTGTTCCTATGTGGTATTAATAATCCAGTAGAGATAGTAACAGGTAAAGATATCTTTTGTGAGATTGGCTGGCCGACCAACAAGGCGACTTCAATAGCATTGTCTCATTCCGCGAGGTAGAAAGAAAAAACATTCCTGGTTCCATAGCTAATGATTGAACTCGCATGACCTACCTAGACGACCTCGGTCTTCTCATTTGACGCTCTACGACGCATAGCTTTGAGCCTTTCTTTCAGTACCCTCTCCCGAAGCTCGTTCGCGGAGAGGCGGAGTTTTGTTGGTCCTTTGGCCTGTTGCAGTAGTCCATTTGCAATCAGTTTCCCTGAAATGATAAAACGAATGAGCCAATTGCACAATCATACAAATTGGCAAGAACCTAAGTCAAATAGCATTGATAGGAGAAAAATCATGCACTTACATCACTGCCATCCTGCATTTTGATGTCCTCCGCATCTGTAGGTTTTTGTCTCTCTGCATGTGGAGAATCTGAATCATGCCGCCGCCTGGCTGCTGGTGCATACCGCGGTAACGATTGACGTCTTTTTCTATCACCCCTTGGGCTTGGGCTGCGGGAAACACTGCGAGACACAGAGCGATGTCGTCTAGAGGAAGTGCTGCGGCTCAGTCGGCGATCGTCTCTAGAAGATCGACCTTTTATAGCAATATCAGCCTTTGTCCCTCTTACGTTACGATCCGAGTGACGAGATGATGACCGCCTCCTACGATTCCTATTGTCCGGTTGTCGAGACCTTGACCGAGATGCGGAGACTGAAGATGTATTCCGTCTGATTCTAGGAGGAGAGCGGTCACGTCTTCTGCGCGTTCGAGGCGGCGACGGTGAGCGTGAAGGACTGCGCGAAGAGACAGACGAATAACGTCGGCGGGTTCTTCTGGGACTAGGTGAGCGTGATGATGATTCATTGCGGGCAGCAGATCTATCTCGATCATCACCGTGTGGTGGGCTTCGTCGCCTGCTTCTTTTGTAATCCCTTCCATCTGGAGACGGTGACCTGCTTGCAGATCGTGGGCGTCTCCTGTTGCGTTCATCCGAGCGGTACGAGCGACGGGGAGGTGATCTGGAAATAGACGGTGAGCGCGATACTGAACGAGATATTGATCGAGGACTTCGACGGCTGTGCCGATTGCCTCGCGGTACGTAGGAGTCAAACTCTCGGCGCGAAGGTGCACCACGTCGGTCGGGGCTGTGACGCCGAGGAGACCGTGAGCTCCTGCGGTAAGAGCCCCGGCCACCTCTATTGTCACGGAAACCTCGATTGCGATCCGACCTCTCTCTCTGTCTGATAGATTCTAGTTCTCTTTCGCGCTCGCGTTCTTGTTCTTTGCGCCGGCGTGCTTCCTCAGCCGCTCTTTCTGCGTCCAACTGTACAAGTCAGCAATATATCAGATTAGACTGCTAATATGGGATGGCATACTTTTTCTTGTTTCAATTCCAGCTTCTTCGCTTCCAGTAGCTCCTTGGGAACGCCTTGCGGGCTCGATTGAGCACTAAGGCAGAGGTTCCATAACTCCTGGCAGAATTTGGGTGTGTCTTTGTCCAGGAAACCGGTCAATTGAATCTGAAGGGCTTTTATATCGGGCTGTAAAGATGCACGTATTTGTTAGCGTACACATCATTGTCCGTAGCTGAGGCAGGCAGCTTACATATCTGGAAGACTCTAATAGCCCAAAACAGAGCTCAATGACAACATCGTCTTCGTCACCAAGTAGCTCAGAAAGCTTCCCAGCAATCCATCTATTTGCAAAGTTAGTCAAATCTGTTGTAGATCCCGGGTGCAGCTTCTCTCACTTCTTCATGACCTCTATATTCACCTTGGTCATGTCCACTTTTTTGCTGAACTCTGGCGGAAATTTGGTCTGCCTGAGCAGTTTGGCGTCCACATTGCTCGCCATGATAAATTTATATAAGCTCAGCAGGAGCGCTCCGGGTCAAATCAGTACGAAGTAGGTAGGGAGTGAAGAATGAGACAAGAAACAATCAAGGCTGCGATTATAACGGTGCCGATCATAAGAGGCGGGCGGCAGAATGTACCAGACCGTCACCGCCTTTTCGAGTAAATCACATGACCTCTTTGCATGTTTGTATGGACAAATGACCGAAAGAGGAAAAGAAAAGGAACATGATCATGGTAGAGAGATGCTGCTAATTGATTGCGAAAAGAAAAAAACAAAGCAAATCATGACTGTGTACAGCCATATCACATATCCAACTCCTTCAACACCCGATTCACATCCTCCCTCGCCCGCCTCAAACCCGCGTCAACAACAGGTTCAGAATTCGGCGCAGTACCCATATGCTTGACCTTGACTCCATAGTGAAGATCTACAAGCTCTTGTGCTCTTGAGAGCTCAGCGTGCTGGTCTGACTGCTTATGGTCCTTTGCTGTGGTCTTCGTGGCGTCTGTTGATTTGTGGACGTTGACGAGAGCGAGGGCCTCGTTGTGACCCTTTATCATCCTAGGTTAGTCTATCGGAACGGAGGGGATGCGTGGGTATTTGAGATAGAGATGGGGCTCACTCACACAAGCTCTCAGGGACGTAAGGTCGGACAGCACTTCGGCAACTTGCATCATGACAACGTTATCAATTGTAGCCTGGTAAGTTTCCTCGAGTGATCAGGATTTTCTTATGTTATTGTAAGCATAGCCAAGAGTCGTAAGTGAGCTGAACTAAGAACGGACACTGGTACTTTAATGTTGTTGGTAGCATGAAAGTTGATGATGCATTCGGCGGTAGAAGCCATTCAGGTCTTGGCGTTTTGAAATAGAAAACTAAAGGTGCCACAAAAGATCTAACAATACATCTTACGATGGAGTTCTTAGTATAACTGAAGGACAAATATGTGACAGTATTGTCTCAAACTACAGGGAGTGTAAATTCACTATTCCGGTCGCAATATGTGAGATGCTCAAGGAGCGTACAGCATTTCTGTAATTGCAGCTGAGGAAGTGACTCCGAAGCAGCAGGTAAACGCTCCTTTAATCTCACCTCATACCATTGCATAGCTGCCTTCACACTAAATATACCAATTGCAGGACCAAAACTTTGCCATGCATTTTGGCAGCAGAAATCAGCCCACAAAGTGATTTTATAAGCCAGGCATTCGGCTTCAAACTCTAGACTGTGGAGTGATATCGGGTGCGATTTATCATTCCAATACATCTTCTCAAGATACGGCGATACGGGGAACTTGTCGTAAAGGCTGATATAGAGTGTAAGCATCACAGCCCAGTTGAAAAGCATCAGCCGGGCGGATTGGAGTTCGTCAAAATGAATTCCGGTAGCTGGGGTAAGTCTGCTTGGATATCGATGAGCACGAGGTTGAAGCCAGTCAGTGTTATTCATTGATGTCCCACATGAAGAGAATATGTGTGGTGGTCCTTGTGCTAGGCGAGGGCTGTTGAGGTCCTCCCACTCTTTCATCCTATGTATCAGGTCTAGAGTCTGTTGAACGAGTGTTTCAAGGAACGTATGTTCATATTGCGTAAGACTATCACCAGTCGTAAGTCTATCGATCTGCTCGAGAATACTGGGTACCTCGGCTGCTAGATCCAAGAATTGATGATAGGAGTTTTTTGCAACTTGAGGCCAAGGAACGTCGATCCACTCTGCATTTGAAAGAAATGTGGACTTTCGAAGAGTGAGGCTTCGCAGCACCTGCATGAATTAGTCCCTCCGCTACAGAAAGATACTGGAAGGACATACACCAATAGTCCTGTAAAAATAAAACAGCTGGAACCCTAGAGGATTGGTGAAGATTTGCGAACTGTAGAGTTGTAGGATAATCTCTATGCCATTAGCATGAGCTTCCCAGCCGGTGTTGGACTGAGTACCAAACTCAAAAAGCTGCAGGTAATAGTTAGTATCTGGAATTAACGAGATTAATCAATGGTATATCCTACTTCATATAATAGCAGCATCATAATAGTCGGTAGTAGCTCCTCGGTATATTTTGAGCTTCTAAGAAGGCCCTGTGCGCTCGATAAAGCACTGCAATAGAGGCTACGGCCGCGGTAAAGGGCATCGCTGGAGTGCACTTCATGTCCAATCCAGCCATATCCCACGCCGGCTGCAGCTAAGGACAAGGTATTGGAGCACACAGATCCCTGATATAAGGACAAAAGCCATGCCAAAGGGACTTCCTCCGAAGCTCGTTCAGGGAGGCAAAATGTAATAAATGAACTGAATGACTGGTCATAGAGTGCTTTGTTCAGAGCCTGTGTGATTGTCCGAGGCTCTGATAGGTTACCACTTGTGATTTCCTGAGCGTATGGTCCATGTTGAGCTGAGCGAGTAGTCAATGGCCCGCTATACTGCGCATTGCCTCGCTGTCGATGGCGCCGTGGTTCGATCACAAAAGTGCTTGAGGATTGATTCCGAAACACTAATGCACGGCCATAGCCCTCGCAGGTCCAGGAACCTCTGGCACACTGTTTACATGTCGGCTTGCCACCATCACACTGGGTAAAAGTCAGTACTAGGTCAATGGACGTTTTGACTGTATTAGGAGTGTACCTTGATTTTGCGCTTGCGGCAGGTATGGCATCCTTTTGAGCCTCCTGCTACGCCGGTCATTCCATTAGGTCTTTAAGGCATGCACAGCGAACTATGGCGAAGTAATAGGTAGAGCTATAATTTGTAAGGACGTAGCCAAAGCGGAGAAGTGACGTCGGACAGCGAGGAGGGGATTCGCTAGTCCTTTTTCAGAAACAACATGCGAACTGACCAATAAGATGCCGCGACTACACACTCCACCATCATCGTCTCTCGCGAGACTTTCGACCACCTTCTGAATGCTGACACTTTCTCTCGGATATTTGACGGCTTTAATGACAAAATGCGAGGTTCCTCTTCAGTTGAAATGAAGGTCGCCCCAGCACCATGCTGTCTATAAATACAACGGACCTCCCACCGTGAAGGACCAAGCATTCGTTCAAAATTGCAAATATAATTCCGTGAACAAAGTCGAAGATCAGAAATTCAAAATGTCTTCTCCTCTTTACAAAAAGGCCCTCGTCATTGGTGCCACCTCCGGAATCGGTGAGGCTCTAGCCATCAAACTGGTCGCCAATGGAAGCAAAGTAGTACTGGTAGGCCGGCGGCAAGAGCGACTCGACAACCTCGTCAAACAGCTTGGGTCAGACAAGAGCTTTTCCGTGCCATTCGACATCACAAAGCTACAGGAAATCCCCGAATTTGCATCCAAAGTCACCTCAGAACACCCCGATATCGATGCGATTATCCTGAACTCTGGAATCCAGCGAGCATTCAATTTCGCCAAACCAGAGACTGTTGATCTCAGCATGGTGCAGGAGGAGTTGACGACAAATTATATCAGTATTATTCACCTTACCATGGCATTCCTGCCCTCTTTGCAGGCGCAAAAGACGCCCACCCACCTTGTCTATATGAGTGCTACATTGGGCATCATTCCAACCATGCTCCGGACAGGAGGATATAACGCTTCCAAGGCTGCTTTGCACCACTGGCTACTTGTCTTCCGTGAACAGTTAAAACAACAACCAAACAATCAAGTCAAGGTAGTTGAGGTCTTCCCACCAGCCGTGCAGACGGAATTACATGATGAGCGCCACCAGCCAGACCTCAAAGATGGCGATAAGCTCGGCATGCCGTTGCAAGCATTCACCGACCAGACATACGAGGAATTACTGAAGGGCGATGATCAGTTTGGTATCGGTATGGCCAAGGCAACTATTGACGGATGGGAGAAGGAACGAGTGAATCTGTTGCATCAACAGATTCCAGTTGTGGCCAATGCGTTGAGCAAATTCTTAAAGAACTAGCTTGGTTAGCAGTACATAGTGCAAATGAATTGTCAATGAATGCTCATGAATCCTGATTTATAACCAAATTGAATGATCGGCCGGTAAGCCGATGTTGTAACATTCGGGTAGGGTCTACTCGTCATATACCCTTTGACCAAAGGTCAGGATAACAAATGCGGAGCGGTGATTTAATATCAAGTTCCGCTACTTTGTTACCCAGCTTGCAGCAATTTTGAGATTAGCTTCAGACGCTCTGTAGCGAAGAGCCACCGCTTTCCATATAGGGCCAAAGCGGCTGAACTGTCAGGACTTGGTCTTGGGAACACAAAATTGCATCAGCAATATTACCTAACATGGATACGACTCGCGGCTGAGCATTCCGCACGAAAATACTAAGCACGATCGATTAGCATTCTCTCACACTCATTTGAATACATTTTGTATCAGATGATGCAGGTAACAGATCAAGATCTCGGAGCAGCATCGGGCTTTGCGCACCTGCATACGCGCTTTACTCCCTTGAGTAAGGTCACTTCTTTTGCGCTTTGCCGCTAAAAGTTAGACTGGCGAACTTTTATGGGCCCGGCCAAACTCCGTATTTACTGAAAAAGGTTTAGCCAGATACTAAAACGGCCTAGACCTGTAATATATACCGTACTATTTCACAAAAGTTCTTTTCGCTCTCAAAATATATACAGATCCTAATGTCAATTACACCGATCGTGTAACACCTGACAGGAGACTAAGCCTATTATAGTATGACGATTGCCTAATTCAGAGTGCCAAGCGAGCAGTCTCGGCCGTAGCGCATGCCAACCTGCGCAAAGCCCCTACTACGTACTGCGTAATGTTGCAGGATGGTTCACCAAAATATATGGGTAGACTTCTGAGCCTCGAAGCATGCAATTCTTCGGCCGCTAACCGTAAACAAACTGCCCGAGATACGAATCGATAACGCTAGCACTTTAAACCAAATGCTCCTCAATCCACTCGTCTCAAATCATGATCATGAAGGTTTTCACTTATATGGCGTGCTCCAAGAATAATCCTGTTGTCGATTGAACCGCCCAAAATGGCAGAACAGAAGCAAGAAAAGAAAACAGTCGCGGTCATTGGATCTGGGATGGCGGGCCTGGTAGCTGCGTACCTGATCCAAAGAGACAGTTTGTGCCGCTACCAGGTACAAATATTTGAGACGGTATATACAATCCCCAGCTCTTTCGATTTGATATTCAATACTCACCAGGGAAGCATTTCAGCAAGATCGACTGTCTCTAGACTCCGCCTCGTACTCAGCATCCTCGGTAGATGATCACAGTTCCTTACCCGATCGTATCGATATACCAATGCGTGCCTTGGATGAAGGTTTCCACGTTAACCTGAAGATGATGTATGATTATCTTGGGATCGGCTACATCACACAAAAGTTTATTTATTCTTTGTCGAGTTACTCTGCGGATACTGGAAAGAGATCTCGCCCCTACTTCGTGCACTCGTCGAGCAATCATCGATTTCCTCCGATCCGACCCGAAGGCAAGAGCTATGTGGAATGGATCATGCAACTTATATATCTAGCAGTGTGTTATTTTTGGTTTACCGCATGCTGCTTCTTGGTCAAACCGAAGCTCACCCCGACATCGAATGAGGAAACTCTCCAGGCATACCTCAAACGCATCCGGCTACCATGGCACTTCGTTAAAACCTATTTATTGCCGCTGATGTCAAGTGTCACAACATGTTCTCATGATGCACTACTTGCATTTCCGGCTCTTGATGCAGTAAACTACGCGAAGAAAACCTATCGACAGCCGCATTATACTGTCATTGGTGGGGTTCATAATGTCCAAAGCAAATTATCCAAAGGGCTGGACGTCAATTTCAGGGCAACGGTAACTTCAGTCAAGAGTACTGGCGGGCGGGTTGAGGTCACCTGGGTCGATTCGAATAAGGAAAGCTTTTCCTCTTATTTTGATCACGTCGTCATGGCTGTCACCCCTGATGTTGTGGGCACATTATTTGAGCCTCTACGTGAAACGATGCGTGTTATTCCTGTTGTGCGAGGAGAGTCCGTTGTCCATCAGGACACATCCGCCATCGCTGAATGCTCTCGCTCGCTCGCAAAGTTCTCTAACGAATCGCCGAAATCATGCAACCAAGCACAAATAATGCATATTTCTACCGACTTTTCGTCAACGGAGTCCATACATCAACAGCTCCCTTTATTAGTCACTAATTTCCCAATTGCCCCCATTGATCAAGACAAAATCGTCCATCGCGTCCGACTAACCCGAGTTTTGCGTACTCCTGAAAGCAGAGGGATCGTCAATGGGATCTTTAGTCTAGACCAGAGTGAGCTGACGGCGCTAGACAGCGCACCGTCATGGCGCAACGGCAATGGCAATGTCTGGCTGGTTGGCGCCTGGTGCTGGGATGGAATGGTGCTTTTGGAGGGATGTGTTGTGTCAGCCATGAGAGTCGCGGAGAGTCTGGGGGTGGAAGTCCCTTGGTTGGTAAAGTAGTCATCATCTTCCGTTCGCGAATGCTGGATGAGATTATATGGTGCAAATACCTCAGCTGGGCTGGTGGTTGGATTGATTGATATATAGAGCTGCGGTGCTTGGATAGCATATAAAGTACTAGGTAAATCAACGTCATGTTCTATGAGCCACTATAACATACCCCCTGACTACTCCACTCGTAGCCCACCAATCAAACACCTTCGCAGGGGATTTGAATTTGCCCACAGTCATCCCATAAACATTCAATTCAGCCTCCTTAGCCCGTATGTAATGAGCAAGCCCTGCGAATACATGTTCCGAGATATCGCGCATCTCAACCAGGGCTTGATCATACCCAGCCAGGCCCAACATCGCTTTGTACTCCTCCATGGTCTTGAAATTGGAGTAAGGAATCCCCGTGACAAGGCACATCAAACGCAACCGGGTCAGGTCCCAGAAGGAAGCGGAATCGGATATCAGCAAATCAAATGCCATAATCGAAGCTTGCATATCTTTGTATGCACAAGTAAACAGTGGCAAACGAGACGGTTTGAAATGATACAAGGTATCCAAGGCTAGTAGCCAAGTTCGGATTTCGCCTGTCGGTTGTATTGTATCCTGCTCAGTATTGTGGGCGGGCTCACAATAGATAGCTTTCTTGATTTTAGAATCCCAGGATGCAGGGTTGCCAGCATCGGCCACGAAAAGTTCCACCTTTGGCGTTGACCGGGAAGAAGGCGCGAACTCATTACCAGAAGGCTCTGAAAGGCGCTTGGAAGCAATATCGACTTGGGACGGCGTTATATTCATACCGATATATGAGTCGAAAAGAGGAGGTAATTGCTGGTTTGATTGCGTAACGGGATCACTGCCGCTGCCGGCCGATGTTGGCAACGCCTGGAAATGGGACTGATCTCTCCGGTGAAGCTTCCTTGTCAGGTATAGTGACTGGTCACCACAGCCAAATCCAACATCAATTAGCCTCATAGTGGTAGGTTGTCCACAGTGCTCTGTCTTGCCCTTGGCTTGTTCTGGAGAATGGTTTGAAGTGACATTGGATATATTATTACTTTTATCCAGAAGCCCGGCCGCGTTCAGTACCTCGTCAAGAAGAGCTTGACAAGCTACAGGAAATGAAGTCGTGTCCTATAGCGAAAATCAGTACCCTGGTGATCGAATAAATCACGTACAACCTGGGTTTCAGCTATGCACATACCCTCCAGTAACCCATATTCATCCACATGTTCTCGGGGGGTACCGATATGTGAAGAATGGCATGGTCGAGCCCATACAGATCGTCACGAATGCCCATTGTCGACTTAATAAAAGCGAACATGATTCATATCATAGTTCAAGTTTGGCCATGAAATGGATGCTTGGCATGTACCATATTTTATATTCTCTCACTGAAAATGGAGGTTTCGGATCAATTGTTTGCACTAGTGATTCAAATAGACTTATAAGAGCACCGAAAGGCGGCTGACAAAAATGCTGTTATACTATTTTGGGATTAGCCTTGGTAGATTGCAAGACAAAAGCACTGATATGTGACTTTACCAGAATAACAGTATTCTTTATAATTTTACAAACCGTAGTCGTAGCACAGTAATACAATAAGGCCAGTCATATTATGGTATACTATGGTGGCATGAAGGTATATTCCTAATCAGGTATTAATTTACCAACCAGTTGACCCATCATCAACAACTGTAGTTCAAGCTGGATGATCCAATCCCATGAAAATGACAATTCTCTGATTGGTGTTTGAGGTTGCTGCCTAACTAATCAAAGTAGTTCTCTCGCACGTGTTTGATGTGCTGCCTAAACCGTTGGCGCCTTTGATCTCGTTTGTATGTAGTTATATTGCCTTCCAATTAGCCAACCAGAGCGCGCTATTTGGAGGTATTCATTGCCTCCTCTTATTCCTCGGCTTCTTCTCTTACAGCTTCATTTTTACACCTGCCGGCTCTTTTTTTTAGTCTGAATAGCTTATGGCTGTCAGCCTGGCTGCTTTGCAACTCAGATTCTACAAACTTCCTGCTGGTATGTTTAGCAGTTTGTTTAACAGCTACGAAGCTGGATTCTATAGATCTGGACTGATATGTTAATGGTTCCAATAATTTAGTTTTCTGAAGAAGAAGACTCTGAGATGAGCGCTTATCCCACTTCAACTACCCCGGTCACGACCAGGGGTTTGAGTGAAGTATGCGAAGTCAATGGCCACCACTTCAAACGAAGAAAGGGCACGCAGGAGTGGAAGGAGTATACGCCAGACCAGAGCCTGCCGCCACCCTCTCAGTTTAGACCGCTCTACCTCTCCCTTGTGCATGAAAACCAGGGCCCAGGCGAGCCCCGCCACTGGTCTCTCCTCGTTGCGCATGAGAATCAGCCTGGTATGATATATCAGGTGAAAGGAGATGCAGAATTTATGAAATACGAACCGTCGAATGGTTTAGAAGATATCGTTCAATCCGAATCTTTTTCGACCTTGTATCAACTGGCCGTCTTGACTGAGGAACAGGCTACAGTGGTAAAGCAGATTGCAGACAATGAGCCTCCTCCTCGGGCACCTAACCGGCAATCTGTCAAGGAAAATTGCCAGGGCTGGACTGTGCGTGTTATTGCTAAGCTTGTTGAGAGAGGTATCGTCCCACCCGCGAAACTTGACATGGCGAGATCTATGATGGAACCAGTTTGAGGCAATTGGTTAAGAGAGGTGTTCCTATCATCGTGGCTACATTTATTATCCCTTCGAAGTTGGTCATATTCTCCTCTTGTCGGAACGTGGGCAATAGTGTGTAGGACCCTGTAGAGCCAGTACCTTTGGCTCCTATTATCAGGACTTCTATTCTTTTGTCTTCTGCCTTTCTTTTCTTTTTATTCAACATTGTGAAACTTGAGTCGGCGAGATAGCAGGGCCATCAGCAACACATTGGAAAAAACCCTTTAGCTCTAGTGGGAGTTTGATGTCACGTTTCTTGGAAAGCAGATCCCAGAGTTCACAACAAACGCATTCCTTATTTCTCTCATAAGATTATCCCACTTCTCTTCCAGTGGAGTTCCGGGAATAAGAGTCATTTGGATAACACCGTGATCAGGACTGGAACTCTTGAAAAGTATCTTAGACACAGGAACAGAAGTATGCTCAGCTACAAGCCTCATTGCTTCAGCTTCAGCGGGTCGCACTGCATGTCCAGATTTGGTCACCCAGGGAAAGTCATGTTCTAGTACAAGTCTACCAATTTGTTTGCTCAAGACAGTAATAACCTCTTGATCAGGGGGAAGACTGAAGATGTCGACGGATGAAGAACATGGAAATAAGGTTTTGTCATCTTTGATATATGTGTTTCCCTCTTTAAGATTGTCAAGAGTCCACGGAATGCCTTCAGAAGAGGCCATTTTGCAGGTTTCTTTATGTTTTAGCAATGATTACAATATATCGGAGGCTGCCTGGGTCACCATGAGAAGGAGTTCACGGATGGCGGTGGGGCAAAAGCTGCCACAAAGTGACTAAGCCTAACCAGGATGGCACGCCCTTATGTTGGACCTGTATGATGTATGCGGAGTCAGCTAGAAGACCTTTTTATAAAAGCTTGCATTTACTGCATTTTCTTTATTTTCGTGCATTATAGATATATTCTACATCTGTCGACGTCCATTGCATTGCGCGCGCATCCCTGAGAAGCAATGACGACACCTTCTCCGCAATATCTCACTGGCAACCCCGCCGCTCTGAATGAGTTCATCGATCGTTTCGACGTGAGTTTAGCATGACGAGTATACGGCCGATTACTAATTCTTGCCATTGATAGACATTCCTTTTTGACTGTGATGGTCAGTGCCTTGAGGTTTCATTGGCAACCCAAACTTGTGTTTGCTGATCTGTGACAAGGCGTGCTTTGGTCTGGGGACCACACATTTCCAGGAACAGCTGAGACACTGGAATTGTTGAGGAGCAAAGGTATGAAATCTGCTGATTATACTGCACAAATACTCAGACACTGACATATTTCAACTGTGAAGGAAAGCGGGTCGTTTTCGTCACCAACAATAGCACCAAATCACGAGCAGACTACAAAAAGAAACTTGACGGACTGAGTATTCCCAGCAGCGTCGTACGTTGACCACCCTCATCATAACAAAACCCATCCACCTAAACTTATTGTGTTGCAAAGGAGGAAATCTTCTCTTCCTCATACAGCGCCTCAATCTACATCTCCCGCATTCTCAAACTCCCCGCCAACAAACGCAAAGTCTTTGTCCTCGGCGAGTCCGGCATTGAGCAAGAACTCCGCAACGAAAATGTACCTTTTATCGGCGGCACCGACCCGGCTCTGCGACGAGACCTCGTCCCCGAAGATTACAAGCTAATGGCAAACGGCGATCCGTCCATGATTGACCCCGAAGTCGGCGTTGTACTTGTCGGACTCGATTTTCATATCAATTACCTCAAGCTGGCGCTCGCATTCCAGTACATACGTCGCGGCGCCGTGTTTCTCGCGACAAATATAGACAGCACATTACCCAATCAAGGCTCACTGTTTCCTGGCGCAGGATCAATGAGCGCGCCTCTGATTATGATGCTGGGCAAAGAGCCGATTGCGCTCGGCAAACCCAGTCAGGCAATGATGGATGCTATCGAAGGCAAATTTCATTTCGATCGTAATCGTACTTGCATGGTTGGTGATAGGACGAATACGGATATTAGGTTTGGCGTGGAGGGGAAGTTAGGGGGTACGCTGGCTGTATTGACGGGTGTGTCTACCAAGGATGATATTTTGAATGGGCCTGTAAGACCGGTGGCTTATGTTGATAAGCTGAGTGACTTTTTGGCTGCGGAGAGTAAGTGAGAATAGACAGATACAGGATTAGAGTCATATAGATAGCATGTGCTTTGATACATCTCTGTATATATGGGTATTTATTCGAGTCTGTGTACAAAGGCACTTCATCGGACACGAGGACACGACGACTCTTCGTTACCGATTTAGTCTGCTCTTAATTCCCGGACGTATTCACGATCGTGCATAACGTAGCCCTTCAGCTCCCACATGGCCAGCATCGCGTCCACGGATTTTGGCCCATCCGCACGAAAGAACAATGCTTTCTCAGCAAATCGAGGAATTGCTTCTCGAAGCGCCTGGAGGTCTGAAGTTGTCAGAAGTGTGCTGAGGTCGATAACCGGCACTGTAGATTGCGTCTGAGGCAGAGTGAGATAATCTGGAAACTTCGAGTCGAACGGGTCGCTTGTTGACTCTGCTTCCAAATCTCCCACGATAACCACAGCTCCCGTGCTCATATTCTCCATCTCAATATTCCGCAATCCTTCAATCAAAGTAGGAACCGACAGATCGGAGACCTTCAAAGTTCGCCACTGATCCGCTTTCTCACTTTTGATTCGTTCATACCGATATGCAGCCTTAAGACTACTCACAACCTTCCCCCTTAAGTACTTGAATATCAAATCAGTCAACCTCTCCGGCCATCCTACTTTGGAGAGATCAGCCCCCAGCCGCATACGCCACTCCGAAGGCACCAATTGAAACGGCTTCACCTTTTTATTGGCTTTTTTGGCAAGAGGTAAATATTCCATGAGAAGAGCCCGCGTGACCATACGCATAACGGGCGGCTTCTTATTATCTGGAGATGTTCCAGGTGTAGTCATAGCGTTCGACGGATGTCTGTCTTTCAGTAATGCAGCCGGCATCCACCACATGCTCGTCTGTCGCACTTTCCCGTCTGTCGATTCGTCGATTCGTCGTACGAGATTCATTTCTGTCAAAAACGCTTTTGGTATCCGCGCCGCTGTCGCCGAGCAATATCGCAGTGGGGAAGCAAGGGCGACTGCCCAGGGATTATTGCGGAGTCGAGCATCGTCTTCTTTCGTGCCTTGAGGCTTTCGGGGTCGATGGCCGATTTGACGGGTTTCGGCTAGTTTGAAGAGGGGGGATTTGGGAAGGGAGTCCGATGGACGAGAAAGTTTATAAAGCGGAGAGTTTTCTATGTTTTCGGAAAAGGTAGAGGAGGTGCCATCTTGATGCTTGTTGCTGTTGCTTGTGCTGTAATATCGTGGATTGCGCAGTGTTTCGCTCGACGATGGAAATCGTCCTCCAATGAATCGACATCCTTGCGCTTGGGTTCGAGGAATAAATAAATCACACAGGACCTGAAATCGCCATTGCTTATATGGTATATGTGCCGAGCATGGCATCTCGCGAAATATAAATCGTTTGCAGAATGATCTCGTGAGCTCATTGAGAAAGCTCAGAAATTATTCGGAGTCGGGGAAAGCTCCGCTAACCGCTAACCGGATATGGACTAGTCATTTAATATACTACTTCTCCGCCTGCTGCCTGTTATTCAAGACTTCAACTATTAAATATGAAGATGTCTGAAGAAACGACTTTAGAACAACGCTCGGGTGTAACGCACGCTGAATCGGCTCAAAACCACGGGGACTCGGACGATGAACTCATGGTCTACTATACCCCCATGGACTATGCGGCCTGGGCACGCCAGACGCGCGATCAGCTCATCGCTGACGGGGTTGATCCTGATTCGATCATCTTCCAGAGCAATTTACGCAGTCATATCTCACGACAGGAAGGTGAATCCGATATCGACTATAGCAAGCGGTACATGGAGACTGTAAATGATATGATCAGACGCGGCGTCAAGATTCTGAATGATCAGTGTACTGGTAATGTGGTGGCTTCCCAGTTCGGAATGCCGGATAAAAGGTGTTTCGATTTAGGCCCAGGTTCGGGCGCGACGAAGAGGGAATTCAGAGAATTCACGGAGTGGTTCGCGCAGGTTCCTAAAGCAGGACCGGTGCATGTGCCAGAGAAGTTTTTAAAGTTTGAGAAGCAAGCCTAAGGGGGATTACAACAAGAAGCACTTGCACTTCTACCAAAAACCTTGCTTGGATGTTGCTCTTTGTCTTCTTTCTGAATGGCTTACGCTCGAAGTATATTGTCTCTTAGACTTCAACTATCCTACGCCTCAGTTGAATGTTAATTTTTACTTATCAAATACTCGCAATCCAAGCATCCAAATCGAACCCAAAAGTCACTGTTCGCTTATGGAATCTGGCTTCCAACGACCTGCAAACACCCTGGCTCTCTACAATATCAGCAGCCACCTGCGCAAAGCACCAGTCACCTCGTACCCTCTTCCCTTCATTAACGAATGATCCCGGATCACTGCGCATGATACCATATTCCACAGAAAGTAGAATTGAAGTTATGTTGGGTGCGGGATACCATAGACTTCTCGGAGTAACTTTGAAGGCTAGAAAGCCGATCTTACATTATAGGTCAGGAGAGACACCATTGATTGCCAAAAGATAATGGTACAAGAATCTGGCCTTAGTTGAGACTAGACAAGACGTGTGTTGTATTGTATCTTTGAGAGAAGAAGTGTCGCGAGATGAGAATCATATTGTACACCGCTTTACAGCTTGAGTAGGAGATGCATCGTATCATGCCGCGTCAATACTATACAGGTCATCCATACTTTCCTGATTCAGGATATCACTTGGAGGGTTCAGTATCGTTCTCGGGTTTTAACCTTCGATCCAAGATCTCATCCACAATGCCCATCTCTAGCGCTTCCTGAGCACCCATAAAATAATCTCTCTCCATCAGCTTCTCAATCTCATCCAACGACAACTGTTTCTTGCCAGTCAAATGTCGTTGGTAGATCTGATTAAGCTGTGTCCTTACTCGGAGGATTTCCTTCGCGTGGATCGCAATATCGCTAGCCTGCCCGAAGTATCCACCCGAGGGCTGATGGATCATGATCGATGAGTGCGGTAGACAGTACCTTTTACCAGCATGACCACCACACAGCAGTAAAGATCCCATACTAGCCGCTTGGCCAACACAGATAGTGTGCACAGGTGATTGTATATAGGTCATTGTGTCGTAAATTGCAAGCCCGGCTGTCACTGAACCTCCGGGAGAGTTGATGTAGAGATGAATGGGCTTTTCGGGGTTATCTGCTTCAAGGAAGAGGAGTTGAGCGACAATGGCGGCTGACGTAGTTTCATCGACCTCTCCGTTGAGGCAGACGATGCGTTCTTTGAGTAATCGGGAAAATATGTCATCTTCCGCGCAATGCGTTAGTTGATCGCGTTCAACAAATTGCGGAAATTTGCTTACATGTGTGCCATCCTCCACCCTGGTCATTTATCAGTAAAATTGAAATCAAACGTTCGAGTAAGGCCTTCACGTACTATCGTCTCTGTCACAAATGGCGTAGGTGTCCATCCTCGAGTCGCCGCTCCCGATAGCCTTGGACTTAGACTGGAGAACGTCCTTGATCTTGACGAGATATGTTGTGGCTGCAATGTAGATCGGAAACAGGTTTGCCGCGTAGCGGTGCTTAGCACTCTGAAAGCTCCCGAGGAGTTCATTCTTGAAGCTGTGTAGACAAGGTAGGTCCTTGCAAGCTCCGCTAGAGCTTTAATTCGACGCCTCTGGGATTGTCAGTTAGTCAATTCGATCAACTAGACTAACGCCAGTGCTTAGAAGTCTTTAGGCAAGGTAATGTATAATCGGTAGAGCTTGTTGGTAGCTCTAAGAAAGCATCAAGGTAATGTGTTGATGGCCGTCGAGGCAATCACTGCCTGCGAGATCACGTGGAGATTCTGCCTTATCAGTCTTCACGGGTCGTTAGGCGGTGAGTCCTTATCGAGCGGTGAGTGAAAATTTAGAAAAAAATTAATTCCCCCGGCAACTCCACCCAACCCGAGATTTTTTTTTCCTGATAAGAGCTCTGCTTCTCCCTCTCCAACCGATTTTTCTTTCATCTTTTTCATTTGCAACGACCTGAAAAAAATCAAATAGGGTTCACTTCCTATCATATAATATAAAAGGTAAATACTATTCCATCTTTACATTACTCACGACAAGGTACTCCAGATCACTTTGTGGGCTGTTATCACTGAGGGCTGTGGGCTGCTGGTTTTTGCACATTGCTTTGTGTGGGCTTCGTTCTATTAAGAGGGCTTCATCATACAAAGAGGATTGCATTATTTCCTCGTCCGTCTCTGTGGGCTTATGCACTGTGGGTTCTGAGGGCTACGTTCCTTGTGGGCTGTTCCTTGTGGGCTGTTCCTGAGTGTTATCGGTTCTTGCAATCTTTTGCATACCGAGAGTCATTGTTGCGTTCCTGTGGGCTTGATTCTAATTTGTGGGTTCTATCAGATACTCAATCTGATTCTGTGGGATTTTTGCCGCGTATTCAGAGTTTTTTTCGTTGATCAATCACATTCACCAGTAAGTTTTCCCAGGTTATTTCCGACATAAGACACTGTCTAACCGTTAACTTGTTCTTAGATATCAAAATGTCGAAGACAAAGTCCGTTACCAAGGGCAGCAAGGCCACCGACAAGGTCCTTTCCAAGGTCAAGGATGCTGGTGTCACAAAGGCTTCTCAATCCCCCAAGGCTAAGAGCAAGGACATTGCTCGTAAGCTGAAGGCCAAGGAAGAGAAGGCTGCTCGCAAGAAGAAGGAGCCTACTCCGAGCTCCGAGTCTGAGTCCGACTCTGACGAGGAGATGAAGGAGGCTTCCTCCAGCGAGAGTGAGAGCGAGAGCGAGAGTGAAGAGGAGAAGGAAATCAAGAAACCTGCTGCTAAGGCCACCAAGCCTGCCGCCAAGAAGGACGAGTCTTCTGAATCCGAATCCGAATCCGAATCCGAGTCTGAGTCGGAATCTGAGGATGAGAAACCGGCCGCTAAGGCCAAGAGCACTCCCGCCAAGGAGGAGTCTTCCGAGTCCGAGTCTTCTGAATCTGAGTCCGAGGAGGAGGTTAAGAAGACCGACAAGAAGGCTGCCGCCAAGGAGGACGCATCCAGTGATGAGTCCGACTCCGAGAGCGAGTCTGACGCCGAGGAAGACTCTGATGACTCTGGCTCTTCCGAATCTGAGGAAGAGGAGGCACCCAAGAAACGCAAGGCTGAAGAGGAGCCTGCCACCAACGCCAAGAAGTCCAAGACCGAATCTGCCGACAATTCTCCCAATCTTTTCGTCGGTAACCTTTCCTGGAACGTCGATGAGGAGTGGCTCCGCCGTGAGTTTGAGAGCTTCGGTGAGCTCAGCGGTGTTCGTATTATGACCGAGCGTGAGACTGGTCGCTCCCGAGGGTAAGTAGTATATGTCTACATTTTGATCTTTCGTTACTAATTATATATAGATTCGGTTACGTTGAGTATGCCGATGCCTCCAGCGCCAAAGCCGCCTACGAGGCCAAGAAAGACACTGAACTCGACGGCCGTACCATCAACCTCGACTACGCCAAACCCCGTGATGCCAACAGCCAGGCTCCCAGAGAAAAGGCTCAGACCCGCGCCCGGTCATTCGGTGACCAGACCAGCCCCGAGAGCAACACCCTTTTCGTCGGCAACCTTGTCTTTGGTGTTGACGAAAACGCTGTTCGTGAAGTGTTCGAAGGCCAGGGACAGATCCAGGGAGTCCGTCTCCCCACCGACGCTGAGACCGGCCGTCCTAAGGGTTATGGCTACGTCGAGTTCTCCTCTGTCGATGAGGCTCGCCAGGCCTTGAACGAGCTCCAGGGTACCGACATCGGTGGACGTGCCATCCGTCTCGACTTCAGCACTCCTCGTCCTCAGGGAGAACGCCAAGGAGGTGGTCGTGGTGGATTCGGCGGCCGTGGTGGCCGTGGTGGTCCTCGTGGTGGCGGTGGCCGTGGTCGCGGCGGCTTCGGCGGTCGTGGCCGTGGTGGTGCTACCGGTGCCAACTCGACTAACCGCGGAGGTGTCGGAGAGTTCTCTGGCAAGAAGATCTCTTTCGATTAAATGTTTTGCGCGGTAAGTTGTAATTATGGTGGTTATAATCGTAAATGACGGCCGCTTGTTTGATGCATGTACACTGGAATACCTCTTTGCTTGTGGGATTATCGGATACTCAAAAGTTTGTCATTGCTATTTGTAAGTTTTACGGACTGGGTGTTAAATCAATACATTTCATGACTTCATATACTCCGTGCTGCTTCATTGTATGTGCCTACCGATGTACTAGTAGTACTTCTATGTATATAGCAAGTTTCAACAGATCAGCCAGCGGGGCTTGGCGGTGTGGCCCCATGACGCGAACAGCCAATGTGGCCGCCCCAACAAGCTTAACCCCACGCACCAACCATTGGCTATATGCACGCGATACGGACGCAGCCCCCGCATGCTTATGCTGGCTCCACCGTACAGCGCATCCTTGGATGCAAATCAGTGCACGTATTTCCACAACGGCCCCTCAGGATATCGCGATCCGGCAATCCTCAGCCCGAGAGACAAAGGCACCACCTTTTATTCTTCATCCTTCTTTTCCACAAACCAACCTCTGTCCAACAAATATAGTGCGTATATTGCACCACTTCTGTATACGCAGTGAAGCACTGCGCTCCTATAATACTGACCATCAGACACTGGCAGACAACGTGACTCCCAGCGTCATCACACCTTGCTTAGGCGGTCAGGTGTCCGGATTGGCTGGTTGTGGCTGCTCACCTACAGGTTTCCTCGCGCTCTGCTCAGCTTGCGAATGACAGCTATTCTCGTCCTCCGGTTGCTTCAGTTTACATTTGCCCGTCTTCAGTCCGGTTCTCATTGACGACATCGAGTTCACATCACCAAATATATATACATCCATACAATACGGTCCCCGCGCGTGCTGATAAGAAAGTGACAGGGTTGGCATTGGACACCGCTACTATCTGCCCCACCCTATCCATATCCAGCGACATTCATACTTTGTTTCTCATTATCGACTTCCTCTTCCTGTACGCGAGAACAGGATAAAATATCTACTGTCTTCTTCTATATATATCAGCACAGGTCTGCCGTTCAGACTTGTTTCATCACTCGAGGATGCAGTCGCGTCGGCATGATGGACGTGGTCACGATACCACAGCGACCTCAGAGACCAGTGCTGCCTTGTACAGGGCACGGGGCGTTGCTTCGTCGTCGCGAGACAGTCCCCTAGGGTCACGAAACCCTAGGCTACGATCTGAAGGTATATCCGATTTTCCTTCAATCTCTTCCAACTTCTTCCTGTAATCAACCACATCCTGTATATTTGTATACCCTCAAGATGGACGACTCTTATCCTACGACTCCCGCATCATCGCCAGATGCTCCATACTTTAACCCTTTTGATTTATACTCACTTCGATATTATATAGACTCGTGGATCGAGGTCTCCTCGCAACCTTCTACATCTTCGCTATCATCGGCTGCGACGACCGACGACATCATAACAACAGGACTTCGGGTTGAAAGGTCCGATCCGCGCATATCGCAGCTTCGAAACAAACGGAAGCGAGCAAAGCAGCATGTATCGCTACTTCAAGATTCCTCGCGGGAATCCAGCATAGCCGGCAGCAGTCAGGATGAATATGACGAAAGCGACAGCGAATCCGATAAAGTCATGAGTGGTTCCAATGAAGATGTGACCGCACAATCTCGGGGTGATGCTCTCCTCTTGCGCCACGGATCCATGTCGGAGAACACGTCGTCAGGCGAGGATGATGAAGATGATCGGTCAACAGCCTTGGGACCACGAATAAGTGCATCGCCCTTTGTCCCGCAACCAAATGCATTCTCGCATGCTCCGCAATATTCTCGATCAAGATCATATAACGGCCCTGGAACTACACCGAGTCTTGTCTCAAACAGCAGCCAGGCTACTGCTATACGACACAATTCAAGTTCGACCGTGCGAAACACACGTAGGAGCAGCCGCACGCAACATACACCATACAATATGATTTCTCCCAGTTACCAGGCAGATCACGACGCTGCCCTTCGCGCTAGTTTGTCTACATTGCTGTCTCTTGGTACAGCGGTCCGAGGGGCGCCAAAGAACGACAGTCCGCCTGCGCCGACAGGCCCACAAGTTGCACCAGCATCCTCATTCCGTCTTGTGTCGGAGTCAGTCGCCATGGGCGAAGAAACAGATGAAGCCGGTCGCGCGTCGAGAATGAACACTGGAACCCCTCGGATAGAAGCTCGAGAAATGCCTCAAGCCAAACCCCCTCGCTCCATCTCATCATCAGCTCCTTCCAAGGGCAAGAGGAAAGCATCCAGAGATCGCTGCTCATCTCATACAGCAGACTCGAAGAAATCACGACAAACCAACATGAGTGGTTCGCTAGTCGGCGTCAACCCTACACTAATGACGTGGGTTATCAGTGCCGGGGTTGTTGTGCTGTTCTCAGCTATTAGTTTCTCAGCCGGATATGCTCTTGGACGTGAGGTTGGTCGAACAGAAATGGGCATGGAATCGGTAATGTCAGATCAATTCTCTACATCGGCCAACTGCGGTACAGAGGTTGTGAAAGGCAGCCTCAAGCGATTGCGTTGGGGAGGTACTGCTAGTGGCGTGAGCGTCTGCAACTAGTTTCCTACTGTCTACCTGGAAAATCGCATGGAGTTTGCTATTTGCTTTTGACATTAGTCTCGGTGACCCAGACGTCGTTCATTTGAATTTCTCTTCCACAATCAGATTTTTGCTATGATTTAACGAGTCATGGGACATGTCACGAGGTTGAATGACGCATTGTTACCGGTTTCTTTTTTGAACGGAGCATTTCTACACTCGTTGCAATTGCTGTTGTTGAAGAAGCATAATATATACCCAGTCCTACTATTTTGTTTGAATTCTTGAATGACTTTGATGTTTATAATATTTTGAATATGAAAATGAAAACCATTTAACGTATTGCAAGTAGTCGTATATCATCGACGTCGATAGTAAGGTATGTACACGAACATTCATTATTTCATGCTATGTTTTGAGCCCGTCCGCCGTGCTATGCTACTTAAGTCTGTCATCCAACATATCCTTTTATCATCAGACTTGTATAAGTGCCAGAAGGTTTCACCCAACTTGCTTCCGACGGAGTGTACCGCAGTTTTAGTTCGAGAGGCGAAGTAGTAGATTTTAAACAATTCAGTCCAGTGGAAAGTACGAAGATGCTGGAGTTCTTAAAAAATCATGCGGACTCGGAGGAATTTCAGAAGTCCAAGAAGATATTTGACAGCGTGGATGGCAGAAATGGCCGGTCCACCATCCGATTAATTATATCCGTTCCGAATTAAAGCTTAGGGCTTGGGACCCGAATAGGAAATGTTTCACGCCAGATGCTCACGCTACCTTGAATCAAGTTTTATAAGAGGGCTTGGATATAGCCAGTTATGATTTATTAGAGCCGTGGTATTTCAACTGGAATTTGATAAGCGAGGTTATCGCCAACATCCACAGATATTTGTGAAAAGCATTCGACTACTACCGATCTACCCAATACATACTACCATCGTAGACTCGATTCTTGACGTAAAGACACGGAGTCGCTCAATTTCAGTGATGAGAAATCTACATATGCTCCCCAAGCTCCACATCATTCACCTTCGCCGCTTTACTAGCATCAAAGGCAGTAAGAGCCTCACCATGAGCCATATCACGCTCAAAGATTGCTCCAATTTTGGTTGCAGAGCGATCGTGAAAGACCCATGGCGTACGATCAGGAGTGAATAGAAAGTCCATTTCCTCCAGCGTTTTGCCGGCGGATTCCTGGTACGTGTTAGTAGATGACGGTGAGGATGTATATGGATATGCCAGGGCAAGCTTACGGGGTAGAAAAGGAAGACGACGATGGCCATTAGGAAACAGAGAGCCATAAAGATGAGATATAGTTTCCATCTGCGAGTAACATCAGTATACAATGTTTGTCGTGACAAGGATTGAATCGGATACTTACGAAATCTTATTCATGGCCGTCGGAATGTACAACGCGAACCAAAAGTCCTATGAACCGCCAAACACATAATCGGCCACCCTTAGAAGATGGGCCAAAATACCACAAACCAATTCGTCGCTGATGAAAGCGACGTGCCCCGTCCGCGCATATTCATACTAAACAACTCTGGCGGATAGACCCACGCAACACATGCCCAGGTCAGCGCAAACATCATCACGTAAATATACACAAATGCGACTGCGGCGTTGGAGGCGTTCTGATCTGAAAAGCTGAAGTTTGTCTTTTTGGTCAAGGGGTCGTAAATTGGGTTGCCTTCATTCGTTAGAAGGTGTGTACATTAGGCTGAGAGATGGATGTAGGGCTCACCCTTAGTTTTCATGATTACTCCAATTAGCATCATGGCTATTCCCATTCCAATACCGCCAATAACCATGGGCCGGCGGCGACCCCAGGAGTCCATGTAGTACATGTTTGGCCAGGTGAAGATGTTCAAGATGACGCCCTGCAAGCCATTGGCTAGTAGTGAAGCAGAGGTCGCGCCGAGTCCGGCTTGTTGGAAGAGGAAGACTGCGTAGTACATGATCCTATAACTGATATTAGACAGCTTCTAGACGAATTTATAGTCAAGGAACTTACACATTGATACCGGTAACTTGCTGCCAGAATTGCTACACCACATCAATCAATCGATCTACCGTAAGAAACAGAAGAGCATACCACACCTATAGCCAACCACGTCCTCCTCGCCTCGACCCCGAATAACATCGAAGCATACGTCGTTGGCGGGTTACTCTTTTCCCACCTGATTTTCGCAATAACCTCTGTCAACTCCGCCCTCACATACGCATCATTCGTATCACCCTTCCAGTGCAACCTCGCAAGCACTTCAAGCGCTTCCTGTTGTCGGTCTTCCTGCACAAGCCAGCGCGGCGACTCAGGCATAAAGTACATTGCGATATGCAATGCTATCGTAGGGATCATCTGCAGATCGATTGGTAGGCGCCATGCTGCTTGCCCTTCGATGTGGCTAGTGCCGTATTGGATCCAAAAGGCGATTAGGATGCCGATGTTGATGAAGCATCGCTGGACTGAGATAATGCGGCCTCGAATCCTATACACTCATATCAGCATAAGAGCAAGCACATTCCAAGCATACTTGACGACGGCGGACGAACTCCCTAGGCGAAATTTCACTCTGATAGTTTGGCACCATCATAGCCAAACACCCATTCCCAATCCCATTAATCACGCGTCCGGCCACCAAAGCAGGGACATTATTGGCAACGGTCGATATAATGATTCCAATCGTGAATATGGCAGATCCCACCAGCAAGGTCTTTTTCGGCCGAGCTTGTCGGCGAGAAATGCTCCTGTTAGCAAAGATCCGGCGAATGCGCCGGCTTGGATGGATGCTGTGATTCCGCCTTGGAGGAAGTTGCTGGGATAGTTCATGTAGCTGAGGAATTGGGGCATGACGAGGATACCGCTCATGGAGCCGGTGTCCTGCGCTGTTAGTCCATGGCTATAGCCAGAGATATAAGAGTAGACATACATAGCCGAATGCGAGACCGCCTGTACACGGCGCAATACCATACAGATAGATTGTCTAGTAATTGGCCAGTTATTAGGATATTTGCCATACAACGGTATGCAGTCGACAGCAACTTACCCAAGGAATACCCATTGTTGCTACTGCTACTTCTCACGGAAGGGCAAGTAGCTCTTACCTAGCACACGAGTATTATAATCATTCTGAGAGACTATTCTAAAGAATGCTCTCCGAGTGTTTATCCCATAGTCGACTAGGAGATGCGAGGGGTTATTACAGCCAAGAAGTACCTACTCTTTTAGGCAATTTGCATGCTTGACTCCCCGTGGGGTTGGATAATCGTCATGTCTTAAATAGCCAATTGGTCGGTACATTTATAGACGTTTTAAACACGGAGTTTGGCAGTTGCTTGTCACTCATCTTTGACAGATGCAGATAATGGATAATTTCCGTGTCGAGATATATCATAACGATAAGGCTGTTCTGCAAGGGCTCTAATAACCTTTTGAGGCTTACTGTGGCTTGTTTTGCATAGACAAACTGAGAACTCTAGGAGCCCTTTAAAGAATGCTCATTTGATTATCCGGTCTCAGAATGGGATTGGTGGAAAAACCCTTCTTAGAACATCAATTTACTAGCCTCTCATACTAGAAAGGGCACAATCAATTGGATCATGGTTATCTTAGTTATTTCTTTTTGAGTCATATTAGCATTGTGAGTATGCATTTCAATGTCGAATTTGGCATAATTTTGTCTTTGAAGTACAGATCCAACATTATGAGCGTCTGCTGCTGCAATCACATCCTGGTCAGTGCCGGGCTTTGTT
Organism: Talaromyces funiculosus; assembly: GCA_004299765.1. Taxonomy (NCBI): domain Eukaryota; kingdom Fungi; phylum Ascomycota; class Eurotiomycetes; order Eurotiales; family Trichocomaceae; genus Talaromyces; species Talaromyces funiculosus. Next base: position 534,415 of record CP036237.1, read on the forward strand.
GTATTCACGGCGTAGTCTGCTCGTATACAGCCGCACGGTGCCTTGTGAACCCTAAAATCCAGTCATGCTATTCTGTACATAAGTGTCGGCCCATAAGCCGGCATCGAGTGAAGCGAAAGTCGCAGCGTCCTGTTGGAAGTACGATACTGGTATGACCTAGTGCGAAGCTGCGAGGCTTGTGTGCTTCATATACTCATGCTAGCGACTCTCGAGACAAGAAGGTCGGTACTGCTATACAGTTACCGGTGTTCCCTATATCAGAACTTGTGCATAGCGGCATGCTCGGAGATGAATTGCGCAGTCCTGCCATTGGGAAATGTCACGAGGTTCTTTGGCTTTGTCAAGTTTGTCCATGGTCAAGCGTCCTTGTCCTGACTGTACACATCAGTTTCAGGTGAGCTGGTAAGTACGATATCCTCGCAGCGCGCCGCGCATTTTCCAAGATTCTAAGTCACTGAGGATTTGGAATGACATTGTCAGCAGTGCGCACCTACATCCTTGGCTACCGGGATCTGGTCCTGACAATTTGCGACAAGGACACGACTGTCCATGTGTATCGCATTATATACTCCCATTATATAGTGCGGAGAAGTCACGGCCAAGCGTCGCAGCCACTAAAACGGTATTTGCAGTCAGCTTTCGATTCAAGAGAGAATTTTGGCCCACGGCGTTTTAGATAGTACTTAAAGCACATCTCCAACGATATTGTATCCGCTGCGCAGAACCCTGTCGCTTAAAGCGCATCGTCTCCGGGACAGTAGGCTATGCCCTATGCCCACTTAGGACAATTTATCGACTTTTCGAAACTCACTTGAAACTGACATCTGCCGGAATCATGGATGGTGGACTGCTGAGTACGTTATTTATGCAACTGATACCGAGACATCGGTTTGATCATTTTGCAGAAGAGGCAGGCAGTAACACTCATACTCGCCGTATGCTGAAAAGAAAAGGATTACCGCGTAGGAGCAGGGCCTTGCGACTGAACGAGTATGCACAAGTCATGCTGGTTCGACGCTGAAGTACAGTCACCCAATCTGGAGCTAGCGCTTAAAACATGCCCTGTTGGGGAAACCTGCCACATAGAGCATGCTAGCAAATAGCTTTATAACGAAACTATTCGGAGTAATTGTTCGTTTGCAAAATAATTGTTAAGCCCCGCCTAACCGGATTGAGGGATAGCGTTGCCAATTTATTAAGGTCGGCTTCCGAGGCCGTGACAGTTGTGCGACAGCCGATCAGTCCCGGCAATCATCTCTTCGTCTTATGTCAACTGTTAAACTGTTGACCGAGTAAACGCCGCCATCAGACTGCTCGGGCCAAAAGATAAGAAGAAAGATGACCAAAGGTTGATGCGAATAGACTCATGACATGTGCCACAAGCGGATACAGCCGGGAACGAGTGGAGAAACCAAGGACAATGTCCTCACATATTGGGTGGTTAATTAGCTTCTCCGTACTTCGTATATTGTCTAATTTAGTTATCTATGGAGAACTAGAACGTAAGCTTTGCCCAGCCTATTAGCTTCCAGCACTACCAGTAGCCGTTGGTAGGGTAGCATCACTAGCCCATTCACCCACCAATTGGACGCTGGATCAATACGCATAACAAAGGACCGACCGCTCCATTTGGAAAAGGGTCAAGGCTCTTATCGGCCATGTCCCGTGTATTTCTACCTGGGGGCTCCCATGTGAGGCTCAGCTGAACTACAACTTCTTCGCATCAGTCGGACAATACTGACGTTGACAATGGAAAAAGATCAGCCTAACGCTGGCGAGTCGCCGGAGCCAGTGCCTATTACAAGCACTTATATCAAGCCGCAGTATCGGCCTCCGCACGATCCCACAATCACCTTTGAGGAGTACCACCATTATGCGCTAAAGACCCGAGACAAGGAGCTCGCTCTCGAGGCACCCAAGCTCAGATTGCTCGAATGGTTTTCACGAAAAAAACATGCTGCCGACAATGATGTCCCCAGTGGAGGCGTAGTTGCATCGACCCCAATCGCAAGTCCGGGGGACAAAGGTCCCTCGGATACAGAGCAGTCTCATAGAGCGGATATCACTGACGAAGAGTGGGAGAATGCAAGCCGGGCTTTGAGAACCGCCTCGGCCGGTGCATGTAAGTTAGAAGATCAGTTGCTGAAGTTAGTTGCTGATTTATAAACAGGCTTTTATCTGATTACCACCGATATTCTCGGACCTTATGGCTCAGGATTTGCGATGGGTACATTAGGATGGGGACCCGGTAAGTCTACCTGACACTCTGATATGTAAAAAGAATTCACTAACAAACAATACGCAATAGGCATCGCGTTTTATACAATTTTCGGCTTCATGGCCGGGTATTCCGGATACCTTGTCTACCGTGTCTTTCTCGGCGTCGACAGCTACGAATTCCCCGCCCGCAACTACGGAGATCTCGCACTGAGAACATGGGGTACGACTGCGCGCTACATCACCAACGCCTGCCAAGCTCTCGGTCTGCTCTTGATCACAGGGCAAGTTACCATTCAGTACGGAGAAAACATTTCACAAGTCTCCAAGTTCAAATTATGCTATGCCGTCTGTCCAGTCCTGTTCATAGTGGCAGGATTCTTCATCACGCAAATCCGAACCCTTAGATCCTATGGCTGGGTAGCAAACTGTGCGGTGTGGCTGAACTTACTGGTTATTTTCATCTCTATGGGTGTCATCGCCAATTCTCCTCCAAACTATAAAATTTCGGTTCTGGGATCGGCAGGTAGTGCAGTTGATCCGACCACCATTACTCCGGATGCAAATGGTGTATATCCCGACATCATTCACTACAATAACTTACCACCAAACGGACTAGTGGGCTCAATCAACGGTCTCTTATCTGGGGTGCTGGCATACGCTGGTGTTCAACTCTTCGTCGAGTTTTTGGCCGAAATGAGGCGCCCGCGAGACTTTATCAAAGCCATGTGGGGGGCGCAATTCTTCATTTACTCTGTCTACTTGATCTACGGATGCTTCATTTACCACTACCAAGGCCAATACAGTTTCAATCCCAGTTACCAAGGCGTCAGCGTTTACGGATGGCAAACAGCAGGCAACATGATCTCTCTTATTGCTGCCCTGATTGCTGGCGGTTTGTACGGTAACATCGGCATCAAGGTATTCTACAACAATATCTTGCTAGACTTTTTGAAAGCACCTCCAATCACCACGAAACGCGGAAGAATCATCTATGCGATTTTGGTGCCTATATGGTGGATCATCGCATTCGTCATTGCGGCTGCTATCCCAGACTATTTTGGTTTTGTCAGTGTCATTTCTGCTTCCATGCTGCTGAACTTGACGTACACTTTCCCTCCGCTTTTTGCTCTTGGGTACGATATCCAGAAGAATGCAATCCGCACTGAGCGTGGTGAGGGATTTGATGCCGCTACGGGACAAGTCACCCGCGAAGAGTCGACGATTCAACGATGGATCCGTGGCTTTTTCAGTGGTGGCATTTTCCAGATTAGCATTAATATTTGGCATGCTTTGTACTTTCTGGCGTCGTTGGCTATGTGTGGGTTGGGAATGTATGCGGCTGTTGAAGGTAAGCCCTCTTTTCCTGATGATGATAGGATATGGAACTAATCACAAAATATAGGTCTGATTACGGCTTTCAAGAATCCGGAGTTGAATTCTTTCTCATGCAGGTCACCTCTCAACTTGGACGCCTAGGATATTCTCGATACGACTGACCATGAGGCCACGTTCATTGCACGAGCTTACACAACATTGAAGCATCATTAAACAGATGCAAATCTAGACAATCTCCTATTGAAAGGACGAGTCTCTGAAAAGGCCAGGGTATAGCACAGCGGTTACGATAGCTAAAAACGCGAATGACATCTAAGTTCACACTACACCTTCGTGTCTCACCTGGTTACAGATTAGCATGTTTTGATTTGTATAAACCGTTCGGAGAAAATGTACAAATGCACTTATCTCTGTACGCCAATTAATTGATCATGTAATAAACAGGGTTGTCGACACATTATGAATTGCTGGGTGGCCATGTATTGAAAGTAAATAGAGTCGAAACCCTCACACCACCCGCCAGCAGACTCTAAAGCTTCCTATCTTTTCCATTGGTCGACAAATAAGGACCAAAAGTAAAATAAAGGTACAAAAAGCAAAAGCAAATCTTTATAATGCATCATCCGTGAATCGAACACGGGCCTCATCGATGGCAACGATGAATTCTACCACTAGACCAATGATGCTTCCGTATATAGGTTGCCACTTTTTGGCATGATATCGGTATCCACATTTCTGTGCGCCTTGAACATATTTCCACGAGACTTTCTTTGCTAAGTACACACAATGCAAAATTCTGAGCAACTGCGTTGGACACTGTGTGTAATGTGTATTGTGTGTCTGTCCAGAGAATACTGACTGGCATAGCACCATCAGACAACCGTCTGTATATGGTACAAGATAGCATAAAGCATAAAACGCATTTGTAAATGTTACTGAGATGGCTGTATGTATAAATTTACGGAGGGGTGATTCTTCATCAAACACTTATAACTTTCTTTATATCAAATCTATCTTTTGTCGGTCCACTCCAAGGAAGCACATACCCTCGTTGATTACTCATGACTCTTATTCCCCCTTCTTTGAAATCCGTGGTATAATGTGTGTGTCCGAACACCCAGGTTTTGACTCCATCTGATACTTGTGATAAAACATCAGTTGCAAAAGCAAATCTCCAAGGGCTTTGTGCATGTTGTGGACTAGAAGTCTTCTGGAGGCAGGGAGCATGGTGTGTCACAACCAAAATGGACCGTCGCTGTCTTTTAAGTCTCATATCCTCTCTGTGTATTGATTGAATTTCGTTCAGCAGCCAAGTCATGTCCTTTTCAAATGACGCATTGTGATCACGGATTGTCCAGTCTTTAATCTTTTGGAAATCTTTAACTCTCGATTGCACAATATCAGCTGATTCAGAAGAAACTTTGGACCAAAGTGTGCAGCCTAGAACAGTGACAGGAGACTCTGGGATATCGTATCGCTTTTGATGAAGAACGATTAACCGACCGTTTAGAGAAGGTTCTATCTCAAGCTTTCTAGCCCTCTCGAGCCCCGCTGCAAAAGAGTCATTATAGAACTCATGATTTCCGAGGACAAGGAATACTAGCTCAAATCGGTCTGTCTGTTTTTGTAGGAAATTCCGATAGTCATTGTAATCTACTAAGCGACCAATATCGCCAGCAAGAATAAGATGTTTGGCGCAAACAGGGATTTCGTAAGAGCAATATTGCTGATTAATTTCGAGATGGAGATCAGAAAGTACTTGAAAGGAGACAGTTGGCCTTAGTAATGGCCATAATTTCTCGAACATTTTGTTACTTTGTACTGTGGTTGAGGTATTTGGTAAGTAAATTTGACGAAAATGTCCTTGAGAGGTTGATTTATTCGATGTGTTGCATCTGCATGGTTGGGTTTCATGAGCTGCCGGAGTGAGTTTTCATTTCTGAGCTCTGAGATAATCTTGACTTGCAATTGATGCATTCAATATGTCAGTGACTCGTTGCAGCCTGGGGAGAATTCTCTCCTCTAGACATAAATTCAAGCCCGCCATTGTTTTCCCTTTGCGTCGGATGTTAACTGGTGATCCGGCTTCTCTACCTGGCCTTGTGCCGCGTGGATTTCCAATGTCAGGGTTTGTGAAATCACACCATTCAGAAAAGATCGAGGAAGAGCAACTACCACAATATTTCGCTGAAGATTACTATCCCACCAAAATTGGTGAAATATTTGCATCTCGATATCAGGTTGTTTGTAAGCTTGGATATGGTACAACTTCCACCACCTGGCTTTGCCGAGACCTCTTGTAAGCACCCAAGCAGTGATTTGGCCAAATGTAGCTAATGAACTAGGGAGCATTGTTTTTACACTCTTAAGGTTTGCTCCAGGACACACAAACCTGATCATGAAATAGCTATATCTAAGCATTTGAAAAATTCCAACGATCATTTTGGAAAGCAACTAGTTCGCCTCGTCATAGATTCCTTTGAGGTTGTTGGACCTCACGGGAAGCATGCATGCTTACTTTACCGACCTCTTGGAATGAATTTGACGGAGTTTCAGAACTTGCTCCCTGATAAAAAGTTACCCAAAGAGCTCATTCAAAGAACTATTCAACTCGTTTTAATATCAGTGGCTTTCTTGCATCAAAACAACGTCATTCATACTGGTAAGACACGTTCCTGAAGGATAGATGGCGTGCTTATTTTGAAAATAGACATCTCGTCAAATAATATATTGCAAGGAATTGGCGATACATCTATTCTTTGTAACATTGAAGAAGACGAAATGAAGCTGCCAATTGCGAGAAAAGTCTTGCCAGACCGTAATATCTACTATTCGCGACCACTGCCTGTCAGTGAAGCTTTACCCGTGCTATCTGATCTCGGTGAAGCTCGACTTGGAAAAACACACAACGGTGATATTATGCCAGGCATTTACCGAGCACCTGAAGTCATATTAGGAATGGATTGGGATTGCAAGGTTGATATCTGGTCCGTTGGTATGATGGTAAGTTGTACATATCTCCGCAAAATGTTTCTTCATTACCTAGGTAGAGCTGACCCTTGGCCCAGGTTTGGGATATGGCGGAGAGCAATCATCTCTTTTTTGCGAAGAGGGATCGCATCCTACATGATGAACAGCACTTGGCAGAAATGGTGTCACTTTTGGGGCCTCCTCCTCCAGAATTTATTAAACGAAATGAGAAGTGCCTCAAGTACTGGGATGAGCAAGGTATGCTACTCCCGTCTATTTACTAGCTGATGGCTGACGTTGTCTACAGGCAACTGGAAAGGCGATATACCAATACCAGAGCGATCTCTTGAAATGAGATTTGGGCAATATGATGGTCAAGATAAAGAGCTATTCCTCAATTTCCTGCGGCGAATATTGCGTTGGTTACCTGATGAGCGACCGACTGCTGAAGAGCTTGCTTACGATGATTTTTTGATGCAGCCACTGTTACTGGCAAGAGGCTCTACTCCGCCAGTCTGATGGGGCTCATCGAGAGAAAAGCTGGGTTTAGCCATTAATACGGCCATACGGGGCCGTGTTTATATTTATGATTACTGTAAAGTGTTGTTCTATTCGCTCGTTACTGCCTGACAACCGCAATCATCTAATTCATTTCATTAGCTATGCCTGGCGTTCTTTCGTTAAATGAAATGTTGATATTAGGAAGAGTTAGGGAGTAGGAATTTAAAGGCGAGCGATGACAAGATGATAGAACTCAATTCGACTATTCATAACAATGAATAGGCAATCTACCCCGGCGCAAATATGAAGCTTAGGATCTGTAAATTTATGCGCAGTAATCCCAATCCAGGATAGCAGGTGAAAGTAATCCTGTCAGGTTCACTCGTCGACAACCTCAACAACACTCCACGTAACACTCCACCTCCAGCCCTTCCCACCCCCAACCTTCTCCATCACCTTTCTACTCGCCAAATTATCCCTTGCAACATCCGCATGCGCATACCCTACTTCTTTAGAGTCTGATCCATAACCACCACTTCCCATCCCCCTCCTCATAACCTCCCTAGACAACTTAACCGCAATGCCCTTTCCGCGGTGTGCAGGCTCAACATGTAATGTTGCTAGTGAACCATCGAAAGCCAGAAAACCCCATGCAATAGGCACGCCGGCATTGTCATTATGGTAGACGACAACGCTGGGCATGGCAAGTAACGTCTCCCTCTCTCGCGGAATATGTGTCCTCGATTTCACGAGGTCGACATGTTCAGCTTTTAAACCTTCGGAGCCGTAATAATATCCCTCGGGCAGAGGATTGCTCTTCTGATCGCTGCCCGTCTGGAATATGTCTGGCGCAAAGATGTACTTCACATAAGGCAAAGTATCGTATCGATGAACTTTTAGTCCAGGGCGGAATTGGGCGTTGACATACGAGTCATTGGTGGTGAGAAGCTTTATGAGGCCTGTGTGTAGAGAGCCGAGGAGGATTGCAGGGGGGTTGTGTTTTGGAATGACCTTGATCTCTTGATGTTGCTGCTCCGGGACTGCCATTGAATGCTGTTGGCTTTCGGATTGCGATAGATGAGACATATATTCCGGCATCAAGTGCTGATGAATAAACTGTAAAAGATCCCATATCTGCTTTCGAGCGACATCTTGTCTCTCGGAACTGATTGCTGAAAAGTCACTTATCTCCTCCCCAGGATCATTGTCAATGGTATATTCAATGGGTGGAACTTCAGCCTCCAGACTGGAATAAATCCACACTTGAGTCTCATGACTAGCGGGAAGATTAATATAAGCCACTATCCAGGGTTCTTCATTTTCGGGGTCGTTTGAAGATCGTGCTAGGTTGGTGCTAGCAACGTAATATGCCGTTTGGCGGGGATGGGCGATATCGTATTGGATGCATCGCAGAGTAGGCAGGGAACTTGGGAGATGGCTTTCAAGTGCTGGAATTAATGTTTCGGCTGCATTGTGGCGGTTGAAAATGATGAGACTCTCAGAGCTTTCTTTTGGTTGGTCGGTCATGTTGGCTGTGTGTAGCTCGGAGGTTCCGACGAATGAGATGAGATAATCTTTCCAATTATCTCCCTAGTGTTGGCGTTTGTCAAGGGTCTAGTCGTGTCTTTGATCTTTTACCTCAATTTTGGTTTAAAAGGCCGTGGGAAGGAAGATATGAGTCACTTTAATTTCGCTGCGATTGCGGAGCCATGTCCATAATGACTAACTACCGGTAGTCGACCTCTAATTTAACCCTAGTAACCCTAATGATATACAACCCAGATGCTTCGTTCAGTTTTAGATTTAGGTTTCCCCACGAGGGAATTGCTTATTGAATGAAGAAAGAGAGGGAATATTCGGCAAAAGATACAACTCACCCAAGGCAGAGAATTGTGGCGCGCATACCTGCCTCATGCTATGTCTTTGCTCGCAGAGGTTGAATTTCAAGAAGAGCAGGCAAAATATATCGACTTGATACGTAGAGTTGGACGATTTTTGTACGCTGATGAGAGCTACGATGAAGCAGCAACTCTATTTGAAACCATCTTGGTAGTACAAAAGAATGAAGGCTCAGAAGCTAGCTATCCAATACTGTGCAGCATTCCCGACCTGGCACAAACCTATGAAAAGCAGGGTCGAATCAATGAAGTTAAAGAATTGGAACTACAGCAGCCTTTGGGAGGACTACTATAGGATGCGACTCTTCCCGAAACAGCAAGAGCAGAAGATGATCAGCACCAAAGAAGAAAGCCAAATTCCAGAAAAAAGACCAGCAATATTAGAAACCACGGCAGCTGGTGCACAACGTATAGAAACTCCTCTACAGAGGTTCGTACGAGATCATCCCTTCCTCCGAGCTTGCCGAAGATGCCAGATTGTCCAGGAAGGTCAAGATTTGCATGAGCTTGATTGAATGATATTTGTGTAGCATCAGTATAATATGAAAGAGAATATGTATATACCACAATAGCAAACCCTGGAATTCTGACTGATGATATGATCCCCATAAAGAAATCTTCATGCGTAGACTAAGAGCTCTTAGATAGGAGTCCATTGTGCTTAGAGAAATTGTCACTCCCTGTACTATCCTCTTCTCAACCTTGAAAGTTAGCTCGCCTAATACCATCTATTACAGAATCATTCCCTTCCATCTGCGAAGATCATCAAAGAACGCTAAAGGAGACTGAAACTGGTGATACTGAGGGGCACACGATGGTTATTTTATAACAAAATCTTTGGCCGAGATTCATAACCTATCATAAGAACGCGAGACTATGGCCACTGGCCCAACATACTCCTTTCGTCCCTTGAATACATACATACCAAGACTAACTATGAAAACTCCTCCAAAGATGACCACACTCCAGTTAAAATTGTCCAGAGTAACCAAACGGTCACTGGGCCACAATGACCAGAAAAAAGCAAAACAGCAATACACCAGCCCGATGATGTTCACGGGTAAACCCCAACGCCCCATATCCCATCGGCGTGGTGGAAGCGTCTCAGCGTGCCAGATCTTTCGATAGATTACACAGCCAATGGACATAATGTAGGTATACATCAGTGCAGCCACATTCAGGGAAATGATGGCGTTGAAAGCAGTTAGAGACCCGATATTGATAAGAGACAGTAAGCAACTGATGATGCATGACAAAGCAATGGCATTGACCGGGATTCTGCGGTTGGTGTCAACTTTTGAAATCCATTTGGAAAAGGGGAGTCCCTTATCACGGGCAAAGGCAAAGGTTTGTCGGGAAGTGGCAGCATTGAAGAAAATGTTGCTAAATATCACCGGTAGTAGGATGATTGCAGTAAGCCCATTTACTCCCGCTGTCGATACTGCGTTTTGGAATACGTAGAGGAATGGAAAGCCCGTGTCATCGTTCAGGGCGTCTTCTACTGAAGGGATAGCGAAGAGATAGGCAATCAGCAAGACGATAGCCATGATGCCGTTACCGAAATATCCCCACGCAATAGCAATTGGGACACTTCTGCCTGCGTCTTTGACTTCTTCGGACATGTGTGCGGCTGCATCAGAACCTGCGCTCATTCGTTAGCAAGTTCCATCCAGCCCACAAGCTCTCTGGTGGTTATGCTCATACTCAAAGACGCGTATATGGCCGATATTTGCCCAATCATCACGCTCAAACCCATGCTAGACCAACCACCGAGATTCTCCCAATGCGTAAACACAGTTTTTGCAGATTGGTGAGGAGCCATGGCCCACAGCACAATCACAATGACTGCCCAGGACAGGGTATGGAAAACCATCAAGAGGTTATTCAAGATTGGCATCAGATCAGATGCGTACACGTTGAAGATGTATATTACCAATACCATCGCAAAGACGAACAAAGTGCCCTGCCAGTTTTCTGCGGTGTAGTCTGGATTTCGGATGCTGATCAGCCCTTGAATGATGGTTCCAGTGAGAAAGGATCCAGAAGCCGATCCGGCTTGCCATGCCAATACCGACATCCAGCCTGCGGTACGATTAGCGAGGAAGATATAGCGGGGCGAAAGCGGAAATGCAACCTGTAATATAACTGAGAAACTTTTGATACCGAGGCGGGGAATATTCAGATACCCAGTGGTATTCTGCGCCAGATGTTGGTGCCCTATTATCAGGTAAGTATAGAGTAGGTTAAATAGAGTACTTATTTCATCATACATGGAAGCCATTTCCGCTAGTGAAGCAATGATGAACCCGAATCCGATGAATGTCCAGATGAATGACCAGAACAAACCGGCTCTCCCTCCATTCTCTAAACCTTGAGAGTTGGAGCTGAAAAGAAATCAGCATTCTACATTACTCAGACCGTAGAATGTCACGCACATAAGAAGATATTCCCAGGTCGCTTGCAGGACCGAAGCGAAGCTAAATGCAGCCAAAGATTGTATATTTCTCTGTTTGAGAATGTGAGTAATCGATCCGTATACACACAACGATGGGAGTGGACATACCTTGAACAGCTGAGCCTTTCCCATCCGGTGCATGTCATCCTCATCAAGCGCAGTTTCGGCTCCATCTCCAGCTACTGTCTGTTGAAGGATGCCGTGATGTTTAGGCCGTCCATCCAAATCTGAGCCCGACCCCAGAGTGTTGTCCGCAGCCTGCATGGTGAATGGTAGTTTCCGAATTTTTAAGCGATTGAGAAGGAATATAACCCGCGAAAAGGAAAAGAGAAGGTTGATTACGGAGCAGAGATCAAATGTAGTACCGGTAAGAGCAGTTATTCTTGGCATGCATATTACGCTTAATAATTCGAAGATAGCGGCGGTTCGTTGTGTCCCGTCTAAATTCATAACTATACAAATACCATTCCACGTTGTCTAAATTCATTATAACAGGTTCAGATGTAATGAGTCAACGCACATTATCAGAGTATTAAAATAAGCCGGCATTAAGTCTAGCCCAGATATCTACCGGTTACAGTCGTATAATAAGCACAGATACGAGCAGCGAAATGGCCTTATCTAGTGGTCGGCCAGCGGACTTTGTTGGCACTTTACATGCATCCCAGTATGTACAGATTCGAATCGTTGAAATTGAAGGAATGGGGTACATCTCGTGGCACGGCTAATTTTTCCCTTTACATGCATTCTTGTGGCTCTGGGTACCAGACTTATGGGTCTGCTACTGCGGTGCGCTTGTAGTTTGTTGATGCTGACAACAGTTCGGGCATGTATGTGACAATGACCGATACATTCGAATCGTTAGGTCAACTTACAATTTTAGATGAGGAAATGATTTCAACAAGAGAAGATCTCTTCATATCCTAGAGCGATATTTCATCTCCTGTCCTGATTTTAACTGCTGAATTCATTACATCCTCAATCTTGATTTCCACTTCTTGGCAGGCTGTAGCAATTACTCAGGCACCTACAGTCTTGATCGGGCAAACTCTGGTGGGAAGCGCAAGCAGAGATGTTGCCTTGCTGTTGAGAACAAGATCAACGCCATAGGTAAGCTGAATTCGAATTAGACCATGGAATTTCATTCTTTCCAAGACTGCAGCCTGTAGCCTTCATGCAGTGCATTACTCGCCAACGACCTGTCAATTAATCCATGTTTTCTTTATAGAACGTTTAACTAGACGTCAGTTCATGTATACTAAAAATCAACAAATCAAACAACAGCGATCTACAGGTCTCTAGAATGTGCAAACAGTGCAAAACGAACTCGTACCTAGAGTTAGAGGGACGTCCATCTGAGAGACCTCCCTGGTTGTCTCCTTCTCGTTACGACTTTCCAAAATATCAGATAATCAATTCCAATCTAGTCATGACGTCGTCACTCGATGTGCGCAATATTGACCCAGATCCTCGGGTTTGCCAAGGTGCTAATCATCAAGTATAATGTCATTCTTATGATCCAGACCACTGCCCCTATCAACCGAATATTAGCCACAATGTGTCTCCTAGGGTTTCCTCTGGAGCCAAATCAGGCACCTTTCAAATCGCCCTGGTTTCCGTAGTTGGGCACCATGTTTCTGCTGGTCTGCGCAGTGGGTTCGACAATCGTGCCTACTCGTACAACCCTGGAGCTCTTGTTAATAAAGTCGGATATGATTTTTTCAGCTTGTCTAATATGCGGAATATGACCTAGTCTTGCCGCGGAGAATCTGGTCTATTTCCGACGGGTTTCTACTACTATCTACCCGACCTACTTCCTCTATGGGCATATATACCGACAGGATCATATAGGTAGGGTACCTGACCAGGAACTGGATACCTCCTTAATTTAAATGTTGAGCTATGCTACAAACGTTATCGAATTTCCACGGGGTAGTTACCACTGTGCTGGTAAAGACCCTTTTTTTTTTTCTGGCCCCCTTTCTGCACCTCTAGTATATTTTCTTCTTCCCGCTGTTACCGAGGCACTGGAACCCAATAGAACGCGCGTTCATGATATAAACAAAAAACTTGATTTAGCCACTAATGTCGCATGATGATGTTATCCTCACCCCTAGTGCAGGGGTTAGCAGACCCAGCCGCACGGAGCTAAAATTTAGCTGTCTAACACAAAAAAAAGGACTCGGATTCTGTCGTGCGTGATAGATTTCAGCCCGCGGCCCCCATTTTCGGTTAAAGTGTCTATTGATCTCCAGCGATGACCTTGAAGACTCGTACGATTGTCACAGGAGTTATTACCGAGTAAATCAGCCCCACGGACTGACCCGGGAGTCTGGTTAAAGTAGAGACTTTATCTGGTTAGCCTTAACGATGCTTATGCGGCTAGCAGCTGTCTATCCTGTGGCTTGCAATGGCGCGAGACCTGAGACGGTTGGCCAGATCGAGTCAATGAAACATTTCCTGTTCGCGTTGGCTCGGCTTTTGAAAGGCCCCTTGTTGTTTAGTTGGAACCGGACTGTCGGGTTAGTGGATCCGTCTATACCAAGCATGTATGCTATACATAGTAGTTCACAGCAAATAAACAGAAGCAATAAGTCCATATCGATCTACTACTCGACGTGCAACACTGGTTGACACTTCTTCCTGTCCTGCTCTTGGAAGAATTCGTAATAAAGACAATTGCACAACTTCTCGGCAGATCTCGGTATAGCATCCTGCCAATCCCTCGATAATCTCAAATTTCAGTAGTGAGCTCATGAGCAATCGCAATCCTTGTCTTATACCGAGTTTCAAGACAACAATACTCTAGCATAGGACGTAACTCGTTCAAGAACTGGATCATAATAGGAGGTCTTATTAGGGTTGCCAGCCAGAGGGGTCCAGCGGCGCGCATAGTCCATCCAGTAGAGTTAGGGCTCCGGGACTTTCTCTGCGGATCGGCCCACAACCAAGGGACGGGACCACTTTGAGCGGATTGACAGATGTCAGGCTGTACCCAGAATATCATAACAAAGACATTTCAAATACTAGCCTGTACATATAATGCGATTCTGTAAGAACAATGACTCAGCGTATTCTAGGTAACTAACTAGCGACGACGCTATACAGATCCCGAAAAGAAACAAGGCAACAATTCTCCTATCATTAATAGTTCGACGTATTATCATATAGCCTCTATTAAGTAAGCCTCGCCAGGGCTGACAGATGCCGTCCCTTGGTCCCTTGGGCACGAAATTCAGGTTCGTAAAGCTACCTATTTTAAGCTTACGTGTTCGGTGTTTGATCTTTTCTGCAGCGAAAGCATGAAACTGATAGTAAACAGACTGATTTTATAGTAGTTCGCATCTAATAACAATAACGAGAGACTTGGTGAAAACAATCATGATGATGCTCCAGTTCAACGAGAGTAGCTTTTGAAAGTAACGAATGTAAAAAAAGTAAAACTCCAGTACTCCGCATTAATCATATCCATCGCGCTAACAGAGTAGTAGCACGAATGGATTGTTCGTGATTCGACGACAAAAGAACACAAAAAAAGGAGTCAGTAACCTAATTTCCCGACTCCTCAAATGGACTACGCGGTCCCACCATCCAATCTTCCATAGCCAGCCATTCACTCCACCGCGCCTCAGCCGCTCTCAATTCTTCTTCCTGGGGCTCGCGCAGCGGTTTCAGGAAGGGGATCGTTTCGTATGGCAGTATATCGTATTGCGCCTTGGTTTTGAGCCACCCGCCACTCTTTGCCGCGAAGAGGTAGTTTACTCTTTCTTCCGCAAGAATTGTGCCGACGCCTTGGTGCCAATCTGGGCCAAAAAGCTCTTGCATGATTGTTGGCGTGTCTGTGGCCGTGGCGACCAGGCGGCGGATGTAAGGGACGAGTGAGAATATTTCTTGTCTTGCATGTAGGAGATTGCTTGAGGAGGATGGCTCGGACAGATTGAGAATACCGTCCGTGGAGCGCTGGCCGGGAAGAAGAATGTTGATATGCGCAGCGAGTGACTGCGCCAACGGCCGATGCTGTGCCACGGTCACAAAGTGTTCAATGCACCTCCGGTAGATGGGGAACCATTCCGAGGGATTGAGTTTGCCGTGGTCGGCGACAAGAGTTGTTCGGGGCATTTGGATAGTGGTTGTCGTAGTAGTTGTAGAAGCAGGCTGCATTTCTGGGAGGTGGCCGTTCTCTACGCGCCTAGTGATACTATCTTAGCAATGGGAGACGCACAAGCGAGCGGAGATATACCTAGGAGACGAAGATCGATTGGGCTCTGAGACAGAAAGACGGCTTCTGTTGACAATTGATCTCAAGCCACGCCAGAGTCTTGACCTTGATCCAGGCTGTGTCTTGTCGTTGTAGTTGTAAGTTGGCATGCATGCGCTTCAATAACCTATAGCGGCGCGCTATGGTTAAGAATTTCTAAAAAGGAACAAAGTATGGCATGAACTGGTCATGAAATAGGAAGACAGTTAGAGACTGATCCGTGTTTGACGTTTGAACAACATCGTCATCGAGGGGGTCGAAGCTAGTCCTTATATGCGCTTGACTTTGACAGACAGGCAAGTGGGGGACTAAATCCAGCAGCCATAAAAGAAGACCACTAAAGTTGGACGCACCGTTCCAAATTTGGCTATGGGAAGCCATTGCAGGCTGGTGTGATGCTCCATGTCCTCGTCTAATCGCAAAGACCGAAAACTTTGAGATGGTAGGCTCCTGGACTAAGCTTAAACTGTGTTGGACGACAGCAGGGGGGCAACGTGGAGAAGTGTGGCCGCGAATCACAAGCGGAGCTAAGAGCCTGACAAGGACAGGGTGGGGACATGGACAAGCGCGAAAATTGAAGCTATCGAGGAACTATCTTGGACAAGGCTAGAAAGTTAGACCAGACCAACTATTGAGTCAAGCCACAGATGGTGGATGCACAAGCCACATATCATCGCCACATTATGGCGGTACGGAGCGCCAAGCCGCAGATTCCCATTGGCTGGAATTATGCTGCTCGGAGTGGCCGAGATCGCCTTGATCTGAGATCTGTGTTTTTATCTGTAATCATCCCTCCTCACGAGGTAGAGGTATCAACTGATGTCCATGTTAGTCATAGATACTTACGTGTGATGACGCGACGCCGTCTCGTAGGGCTCAACATCATATTATATAGCTGTAGCCACGACATATTAGCTTAACTTAGGCGATCTATTATCTAAGCAGATGGATCCCGATGTCAATTGATGTTGGCTAACCGGCATTGATGGTGTGCATGCAGACCTCCCTTACGCAAGTTGATTCGTATGATACTTGGTAGGATAACCGTTAAGTGATACGTCTACACAGGTTGCGTTCTTCAACGCCGACTCGAATCTCTTGTTCGGGCCCGATAATAGCAGGGACACCCCTGTACCGCCATCAAGGTCGAAAACACTCAGGCAAGGCTCCGGTTGTGAATACAGGGGTTGAATCCTTTGCCCGTCGCCAGGCCGAGTCACAAGCCAGTCGCGGCTCCCAGGTCAATTTGTTGTCCCTACCTTCTTCGGCGTAGCGCACGGGGCCGCTCGGTTGGAATGGCTGATAGTGTAATGTTCAGCGCGGCACTGATTTGCGGCTGACAAAGTAGGGAACTTGCTCTCACCCTGGTCTGTCTTGTCCAAGCTACTTCCCAATCGGACAAATGTACACAGACTCTTAACTGCTGATTAGTGCTTACCCCCTCTACGATCGCACTTCCAAAAGGTAGCGGTACAATGCAGGAACAGGCACAAATTACAAATCTTTCGACTAGTTACTTGGGGAATGAGGTCATGCCGGTCTGATCAGGTGAAGGCCTGCAGCAGATTCAATAGACTGCGATAGCGCACGCTCAGAAAAGGCACGAGCCAATCAGAGGGAACAGCTCCCATCCGAACCAGGCCTAGCGCAATGGGGCGCCGGCGTTCAGACGTCGTGGGCATTGGCCAATCACATCGTGGAATGATTCGTAGATCGGGTATTACTTCTCGACAGTCGTGGAATCGGGTCCGTTCCCACTCCTCTGGGCCAGGATGATCCTCTACTATCTAGTCCTGATTTAAATTCAGATCAGATGGGGTAAATACACGACGACTACGCACCAGCCGGCTCTAGTGCCAGTTGTGTACCTGGATATACGAGATTAGAGATTATCTCCATGTGTCACCACCCGGCGTCAAGATAAATATATAAGTCTGTCCGTCGTCGTGGAGTCTGTTCAAACGCACCGATACTAAGACGTACCAGCACATACCCACACCTGCCAACGAGAATACAAACAAACACGGTCAACATTGAACACAATGACATACAAAACCAACTATGAGTTATGGGTTAGTCTCTCTCCTGGCATGTCTACAGACCTCGACTGACCGATGTAGAACCCCACTCTGGCCTCCCGCCGGCCTTCCCATATGTCAGACATCGACCTGGTCCTGTCCCAAACATACCCTCACGTAGCCATGCTACCCTACATGCGCTGCCAGCACTGCAACTACGAAGAGGCCGACGACCAACCCAGCAGCCCGTCCAGTTTCACAACCACCTTTTCATCCTCGACGATTGACTCGGCGGATTCGTTGTCCATAACCACATCCAACCAGCACGGGTGGTCATGTCTCGATACTCGAAAGAGATCGAAGATTCGACGTCGACTGAGGCAGCTGTTGAAGCGACCGTCGAATAGCCCCTAAGTGCGTCTTTTTAAATTTTCATTCGTCGCACATATGACTCAACTCCTCGTCTCATTTACGAACGATTCTCGCATATAGTTTACACTCGATACGCTCATTCTCTTTCAGCATTCCTTTGTCTATACTCTATACTATTGGGCGGGGTTACAGCATGGCGTTGTTGGGGTTATATCATTCATGTTCGGATCGGAAGATATCATGTACAAATTAGTTAACTTAATTGAAATTTCTATTGACATTAATTCTATTGGTTATTCGTAATTGACTCGTAAAGTGATAGGATATGGGACGGATGACTATGACTGCCAGAAGATTAATCCGGTCATCAGTGCACATCCCGCCGATCCATACATCACACGGTAACACAAGCAAGGCCAAGTGAGATTTATTCCCTTCTACTTCAAGAAGGTACTCGCTCGCAATAAACGAAGACGAAAAAGAGAACCAGGACTTAATTCCTTCCTGCCTATTACCGCCAGACGCATTGATTATGCATTATGCATATGCATGCCAAAAACGAAATCACAACGGACCGACCAACGCCCACTGCATTAGCCATTAGTTCGATTTAGGCAGGTGGAATCAATTTAGAATAATTGATCAAACGAATGTGGCCGATAGTTACATTAACCGTTCGTGACATTTTGCAGGGTTGCATCTCGCTGAAACAAGACAAGGATGTGCTGCAGCTGCAGATGCTAGTCCTCTTCGGGTAATACCTATTCAAACGGGCGGTACATCAATTCGTGGTGGTGATGTACCATGTAGGAAGGTGATATGTCGCATGTACTGCCGCCGTTTTTCGTATGATCCGCGGAGATGCATGAGCTACAGGGCTGTTCTGTTCTGACTGATACTTTTTCTGATCTACTAATGCACAGAGGTGTAGATCTAGTGTTGAGATGCCTCGTACATCGTATCAGTTTTCGAGACGGACATGTCCGTAACCCGAACCCCCCCCCACAAAAGCGATCGATCGGGCATACCGACTACCGAGCTCTCCCGCGACCCCACCTTATGCGGCTTCTACCGCTCAAACTCAAAGATCATCAATTGTGGCTAGAGATGTGGCTGACCGTTCCATGGTTCCCACGTGTCGGACAGATGGAATTACGTAATACGTCCATCCCCTTGCTTCAACTAACTCAAACGAGCACGAATGTCCCTCGTTTAGATGCAGATCATCCTTGGCCGAATTTCCCAATGTGGTCATTGAAGTGGCCAGGCCAGGCTAGGCGTTTCCTATTTGGGTATTCATCGTGGCTGGTGACACGAGCCACGACAGCCCAAAAAGTGGAAACACCAGATCGGCGGTGTGGCTGAACATCATGCAGGGTCCATCGAAATTCGTTTCTGGTTTTGTGGCTGAAAAACGAGCCTCTACTATCTGAAGATTCTGATGCTACCGGGCGCTTTAGATACATCCTGACACGGCCATGCTCGGTTGATGGGATCGAGGATTGGCTCGAGATCTGTAACGTTTGACTTGCAGGTGATGGGTGTCAATTGTTGCAATGCAGTGCTACGTAGTTATGTCAGGCTATGGCTCGGGGTATGGGCTGGTCATAGTCTTGTTGGAAAATCCATGTCTGGCCCATCTTTGAGTATGTAGACTGCAGATTCTGAATCGGGCTCTGCGGTGTAGAGTTGTTGCACCCTTGATCCTTAGCGACAACCTTTGATGAGAACTGTACTATGTAACAATCACTTCTTATTCCCGTCTTGTCTCGCGATATACCATGTCAATCCATGAATTAGTCTGTACATCACAATAGCGTGATTATCTGCCCTGGGAATAACAGAAAGGCAGAGGTATGATCGACGGCTGTGTAACCACGAGATAAACTAAGTCAGCAGCCGAATCATCCGGCTGACCGCTTAGCTTAGTTTGTGACCTCTATGGTGAACACGCCCATCATTCTCGAGTCTAGGCCCAATGTCACTAACAAGTATTCACCTGCGGCTGAGATCGAGTCATTTTATCCCTGTAAAAGGTCACACAAAGTTTCGTAATAGGTAAGAAGATCCTGAGGCATCTTCGGGAAACAACACTATTGTGGCCCTAACCGCTCAGGGGCTAGTTCCTGAAACTATCTAACCACCTTCCTAAAATAGTTGTCGATCTCACTACTCTGATTGGCTAGTTAGCCAGATCTCGATCGCGAAAGATCGCAAAAATGGGTCAATATTTCACGTTCTGTTAATAACTTCACTTGGCAGGGTGGTTTCAATGACTCGTAGAGGCTTGTACCTCGTGCTGCGGTGCGCGCACGTCTCCGACATCAACATTGCTAAGCGCTGGATAACATTCAGGTACTCATGAGACATCACGAGACCTTAAGTTCGATCAGTTGGCGGTGACTTGTGTCGACGTAACACCTGCTATGTTCGTCGCAATTCGGGTATCGGAAGACATGGAACTAACCGGATTAGGCAGCTACATACACGCTTCTAGAGCTTTGCATGCTTACTATCGATGTGACTGTTGCAGGGCTGTGCATGTATCTCGCAGTCTCGTCCAGGGTACCTTCGTATAGCCTTCTGAGCAGACGCCGATGCATTCATCGGCTTCTCTAGTGACAAGATGCCGACTTTTCGAACGGTACTATCATCACATCTAGTAGTATAGCCTGGTCCAACCCTGGTTTACGAGTTTCTACATGGATAGTCTACAAGTCCATGATTATCACTTGCACTAGAAAGATATGCTTGCATTGACCAAAAATCTAACATGCCTCGAGTGATATCCCAAAGCAGCAACGGCGACGACGGATCCTGCCAGAACCTGGCTCAGGCATCACCCTGGATAATAGCTTTCAACGCGACAATCTGCTCGCGGACAGCGCGCTTGCTCGTACCGCCAATGGCATCCTTCAACTCGACAGCACGCTCGTAGTCCAGACACTCCCGCACATCCGATCCGAAGCGGCTGTCGATTGCTTGCAACTGCTCCAGGGTCAACGTGTCCATGGGGACGTTGTTCTTCTCGGCCAGAGCAACAACACGTCCCGAAATGTGATGACCTTCTCTGAACGGCACGCCCTTGCGCACGAGATAGTCGGCAAACTCCGTGGCCAGCATCTCCGGAGCCAAAGCGGCATGCATCTTCTCCGGGATGACGGTCAGAGTAGACAGAACACCAGTGGCAATCTGGATGCTGTCGCCGACAGTCTTGATGTGATCCAGAAGTGGCTCGACACTCTCTTGCAAGTCCTTGTTGTAGGTAGTTGGCAGGCCCTTGATGGTCATCATCAAACCTGCGACATGGCCGAATGCTCGTCCGGCTTTGCCCCGGAGAAGCTCGAGACTATCTGCGTTCTTCTTTTGAGGCATGAGCGAGGAACCCGTAGAGTATGCGTCAGCAAGGCGGACAAATCCAAACTCCAAACTGCTATAAATAATCAAATCCTCAGCCCAGCGAGAGATCTTGAGCATAAACGAGCTGCCCCATTGCATCGTCTCCATGGCAAAGTCGCGGTCGGCCACGGTGTTCATTGAGTTGATCGTAATACCATCGAAACCCAGTTCCTTGGCCATCCCCTCCCGGTCAATCTGGAACGGGTTGCCGGCCAGCGCACCAGTGCCCAACGGCGACTTGTTGACCCGCTTAATGACCTCCCGCAGACGACCCAACTCCGACGCAAACGCAACAGCATGCGACAACAACCAATGCGACCATCGCACGGGCTGCGCCTTTTGCAAATGCGTATATCCCGGCATCAAATACTCAATATCCTGCTCGGCGCGCGCCACAGAGACCTTGATCAAATCACACAGAAACGCATCCAATTTCCGCAACTCATCTCTCAACCACAGCCGCATATCAGTTGCAATCTGCTCATTGCGCGATCGGCCCGTGTGCAATTTCCCGGCAATATCCTTGCCGATAATCTCGCCCAATCGCCGCTCGTTTGCAGTGTGAATGTCCTCGTCGTTGGCCTTGACGACAAAGCTGTTTGTGCTCCATTCTTCGGCGATCTGTTTGAAGCCACGCTCGATCTCGGAGAATTCGGTGGAGGTGAGAATGCCGCCGCGTGTGTTGGCGCGTGCAAAGGCCAAAGAGCCGAGGATGTCTTGTTTCCAGAAGATGCGGTCGTAGGGGAGGGACTCATTGTATTGAACCATCAATGGGTCGAGGCCCTCTGTTGACGTTAGTACGATACTGCTTATAGGAAAGAAAAAATGAAGTGATAATACCGGTGAATCGACCTCCCCACAACATATTCTCGGCAACAGCTTTTTGAGAAGCCATTGTGTCGGTATTGCTGTAATTGAGCTGTTTATGTCTTTTGTACTGTGTTAAATGTGTTGGGGTATGACTCTTAAATTTTTTGGGAACACGGAGAGCGGGATCGGAGACCCGCAAGATAAGAAAACGCGCTAACCATATTGGGAATTAAGCATGATTTCGTTTATATCAGTCATCCCA
This sequence comes from Talaromyces funiculosus, assembly GCA_004299765.1. Taxonomy (NCBI): domain Eukaryota; kingdom Fungi; phylum Ascomycota; class Eurotiomycetes; order Eurotiales; family Trichocomaceae; genus Talaromyces; species Talaromyces funiculosus. Next base: position 556,913 of record CP036237.1, read on the forward strand.
ACTTGTTCAACCATCTTAGCTGGAGGAGTGAGATGCTCTTCAAGGTCTAAAGTTAGGGGATTCCTGAACTGTATTGATGATATTGAATTTAAAAGGTTTAGTACAGCTACTATTAGCTGCCAAGTAAGTGTCTTTCGATCCTTTTAATAAAGAATAACTGCTAAATAGATCGAAACTTTGAATGCCACATAGTTATTCCACTTCTAATAAGGAATGAGAGTTGACGTAAGCAGCTTTCTAACCAAAGAACTACACCTTCATCTACAAGGTCGTCATATTCGGTGCAGACCCTTAAATTCACTTTCTTCTTGCGCAGCTCTAGAATCTTTGGGTACAATCGACTCACAGGGTCTAAGGAGCACAAAGCAAAAGGGATGTTGATTGATGTTGATCTACACCATAGCATTCACAGAGTGAAATTCCCCATTATGTATGAAAGAGAAAATAATAAGCAGACTTCATTTTAGGGTACAGCGTATCGTTTCCAGTTGATACTCTATAGAGCGATAGATTAATACAGGAAGTTTTGAATACTCTCAAGGCTGACTAGAAAAAACCACTTCCTTTATATGTATTGCTGACTTTAGAGTTTATGTTGGCGTGATGATCGAGTAGCAGCTTTACGATTGCACTTTGTCTATTCTTTGATGTCACTGATAGTTCCGAGTCTTCATCATCGCCTCATCCCGGCAAGGTCCTGTCTAAGCCGCGCCTCCCGCCTCTGGCGGGCAGCTATCCACAATGGCCTCCATCCGTCGTTGTCGTGCTGCGACTCTGGACAACCCCCAAATTCAATCAATAGCTTGGCGACGGCCTCATTCCCGGTATCGGCAGTCAAATCTAGCAGGGTCCAACCCTTATTGTCACTCTGCATCGGATTCGCGCCCTTCTCGAGTAGCATCTTGATAATCGCTTCGTGCCCGTTCCGGACTGCGTAAGTCAGCGGTGTACCCAAGTCATTGGTTTCCCAGTAGATATCCCAGTAGATATCCCAGTAGATATTCCTGCAGATATCCCTGTAGGTGGGGTTCAAAGTTATGTTGATGTTCGGCTGTTTGAGAAGCATTTTTACTACTGCATTGTGGCCTTTTTCGGCTGCATATGACAGTGGAGTCCGGCCGTATTGGTGGCTACCGGTCGTTATTGAATTTGGGTCGACCCCCGCTTGTGCGAGCAGCAGCTCCACGACAGCGACATGCCCTTCCTCTGAAGCAAAAGAAAGAGGCGTTCGATTGCAAGAAAAGTCGTCTGGGCCAATAGCCTTTGGGTCTGGGTCGATGTCTTGTTCAAGTAGCAGACTGACTATTGCCTCATGTCCTCTCCTGGCTGCATAATGAAGCGGTGTCCATCCTTCAAACTGAGAGAAGGCGATATTAGGGCTTGGGTCAGCACCTTCCTGGAGCAGCAGCTGCGCCACCTCTTTGTATCCCGATATGGCGGCCCATGTCAAGGGGGTCCAACCTCGATCATCACCCATGTCAACACTTGCGCCTTTCTTGATGAGAAGCTCCGCCATTTCCCTATGCCCTCCCTCTGCGGCCACAGAGAGGGAAGTTCGGCCACCGCTGCTCATCGCGTCACAGTCAACCCCATTCTGGAGGAGGTACATTGCCACATTCTCAGCGTCGAAATATGCTGCCAGGTGAAGTGCTGAGTTTTTTCTTACAAACTCTTGATTGGACAACCAGTCAGATGAAAACCGCTTGCCGGGCAGCCGTACTTGGTCAGAGGCTTCCAGCTGCTTCTCGCAGCGTAGAAAGTGTTTGACTTCCGGACACAGGACCAAAGTCTCGCGGACATGAAATCCCCAATTGTGAGCCGAGTAGTCATAGAGCGGGTGATTATGCAAACGCTCTTCGAGAGCTATATCTGTGTCACACTCCCCGCTCTCGAAAGCACGGAATGCGAGATACGTGGTGCACACCTTTGCCATATCTAGCTGTCCGCCCGGAAACCACTGCTCTTGAGTTCGCTGAAAGTATTCTTGCGTGGTATAGTGAACCAGTCGAATAATACGGCTTTCATGGTCGATGGTTACCAAGCCCGCACACACCGACACCATATCACCGATCTGCGGAAGATTCTCTAAATCCAACTCTGGTTCGCCGACATTGACGGCCAGGGCGTGTTGTAGTTCCGTTATGTTTAGAGGTCTTAGGGCGCAAGTAATCCATGACAAAACACGTTTGGCAAAGTCGACAGACTTAGGTCCTTGGCGTTCTATTCTGCCCATAGCGCCCTGGTAGGCATAGTCGTACGCACCGTTGCCTTTTGGGAGATTTCGCACTGAAATTCTAATATCCTTTGGGAGCTTCATGTCTAACAGTGAGTCAAGATACAGCTCTGCTAGTAGGAACCTGCCATGCTGTCAGCTCATTTCTGGGATACGCTTTGGGAATTATACTTACATTCCCTCCACGCGCTTGACAATCTCCGAGATGATTTCCACCTTCAGTGCAGGACGTCTTAATACGTACGAACCTCCCTCTGCAATGCGAGTCTCTAAATATTTGCGTACATCCTCGTTGCTTGCTCGGATCTCCAAGATAATGCTCTGTTGGAACCTTTCCCTAATATCTTGTATGTCCCTCGAGGTGACAAAGAGATTTATATCAGCTATGTCCTGTAGGTCAAGTACATCTGCCAAGAATCTCGCTCTATTCGATGCCTCGCACTCGTCGAGGGCATCAGCAATGATGAAGACTCTTGAGTAGATGGCAACAACCTCCCTTAGAACCTTTGAGATATTATTGAAGGTCGGCCGCATGAATGTACCATTCGCCTTATGCTTATTATAGAGAGTTGTGACAACGTCTGGCATTGAAGGTAGGCCAAGAGCCAGCTGCCTCACAATGGCTCCAAGGAGGTCTTCCGCGTTCTGCTTGTCCGTTTGCCGAAAATTGCAATAGACATATGCTATGCCAACTCTCGGCTCGCTCCGATATCGTGCATGGAGATCGTTCACTACAATGGAGGTAAGGATCGTTTTGCCGGCTCCAGGAATACCAGGGCAGAAGAGCGTCTGCTTAGCCTTGTCCAGCCAGGCTGAATACTCGGCAGATTCCAAAAGCCAGAGACCGGTTCCGGCTTGTCGGCGTTTCAGGAAGTCGCTCTGCTGGGGGCCATAGTCGACTGGAGTAAGCCAGTCCACGATTTCTCTGTTCTCCTTGTTATCCAGCTTGTGCTTTATAATGTTGACATGCGCTTCCGTAGTCGACAAAGAGAACAAAACTGTATATCTCCATTAGAACATGACATACTCGCATGATACTATAAGTGCACTGACCATTTGAGAGCAGCTCGCTAATGGTTTTCTCAGCCTTGACCTTACTCGGTGGGATTCGATGCAAAAGATCTACGGCATACGCAGCCGCAGCCATGGCCGCATATCCTTGCCATTCTTTATTCTTGTGGCTGTCCGAATAGTCACAGATACCACGGATCACCAGAGAAGGGAAATTATTCATCAACCCCGCCGCTTCCATCTCAAAACAAAGTACATTATTCTCAGCACTAAGTCTGTCCCGGACAGTTGCATCTTTCATTAACTGGTTTGCGGAGCCAATTAGACCGTAATGAATGGCTGGATTGTCCTCATCTTGGGTTCGTGCGGTTCGTAGTATCAATTTGGTCTCGTCGCCACAGACCTCTGAACAGCACCTTTTTTTGCTGGTGTGAACGAAGTGACTTTGGTATAGCCGGTCTGATCTTGGATCTGGTCGCTCATATTTCTTCTGCAGCCTTGGTCGCTTAGCCAAGGCTTTGTTGATGTTTTGCTCGATGCTGTGTCCCTTAATCTCGTATTGCGCCCTGAGCCCGCTTACCGCTGTTCGTAAGATAGAGGGTGGTTGATTTAAGAACCCCGTGGTATGGAAGCTCTGGCTCTGGATCGTTTTTCCAAAATCGTACTGAAACACGCCGCTCTTCCCATCGCGCGGAGAGCTAACTATAACGTCCCCTAGACGAATGTCATTTTCTTTGCTGGGTGCACCTCCGCCGATACCGACCATGAAGCCAATTCTCACGTTTGGAAAACTGTGTAGCATATCTTTCGCAACGCTTGCAGCAGAGGCTACGCCGTACTCCCCGTCTGGTAAGACAGCGATAACAACGTGGTGTTTCCCAATCTTACCCAAAGTGTAATCATTGTTGTCATGGGAAGATACCGATTCAGGTTCCTCGTGCTCCTCGTCAAGAAAGGCCTGGGCAGCGACATACTCTGTGGTTATAGCGCAGATCCAGCCTACAGTATATCTAAGCGGGTCCGACATGTGTAAAGATCAACCGCGATGAAAAATTATGGTCTAAAAGGGCCTAACGGTCAGGAGCTTGAGCTTTTCAAGATGCTTGGATGCAACAGGAGCCCTCCACCATGCTGTTGGGGGCTGGGTTTCTGCCACTCTGACTGACCGGTCGGCTGAAGAAATTCTGGCTAATCAGCGCGCCTATTTGTTGCCTTGTTTGAAGATCGCAGCTATACGGATCAGGAATGCCCCTGATAGGCTAGAAAAATCTAGGGTGGCAGGATGAGGCTCATAAGGACCTCATCCTGTCCACCCACCTAATGCCGCAGATAAACAGACTGATACTTAACAATCAATCGTATCGAATTAAAATATTCGTTGTTTAATTTTTCCAGTGTTGCTCTACCTGATATTTTGAGGAAAGCCGTATGTCAGGGTGTCAACAGGGGGCACGGAACCGGAACCTTCACCAACAACGTGAAACAACAATTAGAATAGCCGATACCGTCCCTCACCGCCTAGAACACAGACCCACGTGAAGCACACTATTGCTTCAAATTATAAAAAAACATAAATAATTTATAATACAATAAATCAGTTAATATAAATTAATATAAGCTTATACTTAAAAGTATTATATTTTTTAAAGCTAGAAGAGACTTCTAATATTAGTTTAATAATAAAAATATTTAATATTAATTATTTAAATTTATTAAAATATTTTTATAGAATTTTAAGCTTAAAAGAAGTATAATATAATAATTAATAATTATTAAATAATATATAATTAAAGACTTTTATAAAATAAATAAATTAATTTATTAAATATAATCTATTATTTATAAATATAATATTAAAGAACTTTATAAGAGAGATTAATAATAAAAATCTAGTAAAAATTAGATTTTTAAATAAAAAAAGATTTATTTAAATAAGATTATTTTACTCTATTTTAATAGTCTAGATTTAAATAGAAAAAAGATAGATTTAATATATAAATATATTTTATATTTTATACTTATTAAATATAAAATTAAATAATATAATTTTAGTTTAAAATAAATTTATAATATAAATAAGAAAAACTTTATATTTAAAATTATTATAAAAAAAAAAGATTTTTATCTAATATAAATATAAATAAAAAAGCTATAAATAATATATTTAAAATAAAAATTATAAATAGATTATTATAATTAGCTATATTTATATTAATAAAAAATTTTATTATTAATTTTAATTTATATAATAAAATTAAATTATATATAAAATTCTTAACTTTAAGATTTTAATTTAAGAACTTAATAGTATTTTTTCTTAATTTTAGAATTAAGATAGATTAATAATAAGATTAATTATTATTAATTAATAAATATTTTTAATAAAGAGATAAAATCTTAAATAAATTAAAATAATATTTTTTATTTTTAATAGATATAGATTTTATATTATAATAAAATTTATTAAATATTATAATTTAAATTAAATTTTATTAATAATCTTTTTAGTTTATTTAATATATATTTTATAATTTTTAAATATTATTATTTTTTTATCTTTTTCTATAGCTTATATAGAGTAATTAAATAATTTTATAAAAGTTTTTTAAAACTTTATTTAGCTTATTAAATATAACTTTTTTAATTTTTTTAAATAAGTTAGAATATAACTTTTATAAATAAAAATATTTATATAATATTTAAAAATACTAGTTTATATCTTTTTAATTTAGAATATATTATATATAAATTTAAAAAGAAAGATAGTAGCTAGTTATTTTTAAATAAATTCTAGACTTTAATTATTTTATTTAAAGATTAGAAATAGCTTAATAAGCTTATAAAAATTATTATTATTAATATTTTTTATAAAGAAGCTATTTAGCTTAAAAAATTAATAGATTATTTTATTATAAAGAATATATTATTAAAAAATAAAATTATTAATCTTAAAAAAGCTTTTATTAATATAAGAAAATATTTAAATAAAAAAAATTTTTATTATTTAATTTATTCTTAGAAAAGAATAGTAAAGTATTTTTTTTAAATTTATTAAAGATTTAATAAGTATAAAATCTTATATTTTAAAAAAATAAAGAAGCTATATAAAAGAAAATTTATAAAAATAATAAAAAACTTTAATAATAATTTATAAAATAAATTAAAAGATTAAAAAGACTAAAAAAGCTTAAATTTAATAAAAAAAATATATATAGTATAAATTATTATTATTATTTAATTATATTTAAAGTCTATATGGAGTTCTATAAGCTATAATAGACTTAGTAGAAGCCTTAGCTAGGTCTTAAGACCCTAGGGGCCTTAGAGGCTATAGCCTCTAATAGTCTTAGATGTTTTATAGTTCTAGGCTTAGATCTTATCTTTATCTAGCTTATTTATTAGAGATCTTTAGGTTTACTTATAGATTTCTTATATTTATAAAGATTTTTTATATCTTTTTATATTTAAGCACTTCTAATCCTTTTTTAAAAGATTAGAGATATTTATTTTTTTATTTATTTTTTATATCTTTTTATTCTTATAGAGCTTTCTATCTTTAATAATCCTTTAAATCTATCTCTCTAATAGCCTGCTTTTTATTCTAAAATAGATTTGTTATTACTATAAACTATAGTAGTGCTATAATAATTTTAAATTTATTAAAAAGTCTTATTTTTAGGGTGTTTTTAGCTATAGTTAATAGAGATATTTTAATATTAATTAGATTTTTATATAGTTTTTTTTAAGGTTCTTAGTATTTCTAGTATTTAAAAAGAATATAAAAAATAGTCTCTCTAAGCCCTTTATAGATTCTATATTTAGAGAAGTTCTAGGTTTTAATTTAATATAAATAGATGCTTATAGGGGTATAGCTAGTTTTTATTTAATAATAATAATTTATTAGATATTTTAATATTTTTATTATTATTTTATCTAGTTTTTAGTTTTTAAATATCTTATAAATTTTCTTAAGCCTATAAGTCTTTTAGATTATATTTATATAAGTCTAATTCTTTATTACTTTTCTTCTTACTTTAGTATATACTTATTTAATATAAGCTAATAATAAGCTTTTAAAACTAGATTTTTTAAGCTTATTAGTAGCTTTCTTAGTAGTTTAATCTATTTATTTATTTTCTTCTATTTCTTAATAGCTTAGTATCTATTAGATTATTACTAATTAGCTATTATTAACTAATTAGAAAATTATTTTATAAGCTTTAAGTACTAGGGCTTGCCTAGGATCTAACTAAAATATTTAAAAATAATTAATAGTATTTTAAGTGTCTAATAGGATATAGATTAGCTCTAGAAATTATTTTTTTAATATTTATTCTAGTGTTAAAGCTATTTCTATTAATTTTATATTAAATATTTTATATTTAATCTTTATAGATATTTCTAAGCTCTTCTAGAAGCTTTTTAGTATTATTTATAGGATTATATTAGCTCTTATATATCTATTTTCCTACTTAAAGCTATCTAATTATAGAGTAGTCTTTAAGTATTATTCTTTTACTTCTTCTAAGGCTTATTTAGTGCTAAGTATTTATATTAAGCTTAGAAAAATTTTATATTATACTATATAATCTTTTCTATACTATTTAATAGATCTTTAATTAGATATTAGACTAAGTATTTAACTAGTCTTTAACTAATTCTTTTAAATATTTTATTATTATTCTAAGCTTATTTTTAATTCTCTAGAGGCTATTCTTCTAGTTAAATATAAATATCCTTATATCTAAGTATTATTAGAAGTAATAGAGCTATTAGATATATCTTTAATAGGCCTAGTAGTTTTATAGTATATTAAATCTTTCTTATATCTAATAAAATTATTACTAATTCTAGAGCTATTTTATAGATTAGGGCTTTAATTAATATTTTTAGAAATATATCTATAATAGCTCTTACTTAGTAATTTATAAGATATTATAAAGCTTTAGCCTAGATTTTTTAGTTTTATTATTATAGTTTTAATCTTTATAAGATTTAGGCTTATATAATAGCTTTTTATAGCTTTTATATAAGCTCTAGGGTAAGACTATTAGTCTAGTAGACTATATAAAGTTCTATTTTAATACTCTAGATCTTTTATAGATAGATTTAGTAATAGCTCTATAAGACTAGCTATCTATTAAGAATTATACCTAATTAGTAGATTATATTAGGTTTAATATAGGCTTATAAGTCTTTAATAAGGATTTTTATATCTCTAAGATTATATTTATAGTAGTCCTCTTATTACTATATAAAAAAAATAGCTTTAGTTTTACTAGAGTTAAATTATATTTTATTCTTTATTCTCTATTTAATTATTATCTTAGTAGTATATTATAAGGTTTTATAGATTTTTTTTACTAAGCTAGCTACTATTACTAGCCTTTAGTTATTTATAAAAGATAGTTTTTTTATTTTTAGAATTAATCTCTCTATAGCGCTTGCTAATAGATATATATATAATATAAAAAGGATTAGTAATATTAGAGAGTCTTAAAATAGATCTAAATTTATAGAGGCTTTTTATTTATATACTTATTAATTATTAATAAGGCCTATTGATTTAATATAAATAAGATTATCTAGTATATAAGATCTCTATTTAATTCTATACTTATAAAGCTATTTATAAGCTTATTTAGAATTATATAATTAAAGATATTTTTAATATCTATAAATAAATATACTCTAAGCTTATTTTTTTTTAAATCTTCTTAATCTTCTTTATAAGATATGCTATAGTATTTATTATATTATATTAATAATATCTACTAAATTAACTTTTATAGAAGAGTTTTTAGATTTTTATAAATTTTATAATTAGTTTTATTACTAGTTTTTCTACTATCTTATTTAAATATTTTAATAGGCTAATTACTTAGTAGGCTTTTACTACTATATAGAGCTTTATTAGATTTCTAAAGAAGAATCTTTTTAATAATTTTCTAGATTATAAGATAGATTTTAAGTCTAAGATACTATTTTATTAGAGCTATAATCTAGACTTAATTAAGATATTAGAGGGCTTAAATAGCTTAAAAATTAAGTAAATCTATATCTAAGGTCTTTTCTATTCTTTAACTAAAGAAAATATTTTTTATTAAGATTTTATCTATTAGTTTATAGATATTATTAAGGATTAGAAGAGCTATTCTAGGTTAGATAGCTTTTTTAGGATCTTATTTTAGTACTTATAAGAAGATCTATTCTTTAAAGAATATTTTCTTTTTTTTAAATATAATTTTTATTATTCTTTTAGACTCTAGGTTGATTAGGGCTAGTATAATACTTTTATTTATTAATTTTATATAGTAAAGTGCTACTTAATATTATTTTTACTTTTTTAATAAGCTTTTATCTATATTTTATAAAAAGATTTTCTAGCACTCTCTTTTAGCTTTTCTAATTATAATATAATAAGTTTTATAAACTTTTTAATACTTTCTCTTATTAAGCTCTCTAGCTTAAAAGATTTTATAAGCTTTTAAATAGGTCTTATAAGTCTCTAGTATAGTAGAGCTTTATTAGTGCTTAGAGTATATATAAAGCTAGATTCTCTTAGTATATTTTTATAATATCTTAATAAAGACTTATTTAATCTATTTTACTTCCTCCTCTATATTCTTTAATATATAGATATTAATTAGATTTAATTAGATCTTAATAAGCTTTTTTTAGATATTTATAGCTATTTTTATTATTTTTTTATTTTTTATAAAAATATTTATAAGCTATCTAGTAATTTTAGTTTTTTTAGTCTTAATTTTTTCTTCTCTAGAGGATTCTTAAGAGGCTTATATAATCTTATAATCTAATATAGTAAGGCTCTTTACTTCTATTTTTTAATAAATTAGAAGGTCTAGGGCTAGATTATTTATTATAAGATTAATAATTAATTTACTAGATATTCTTATATTTTTAGAGCTATCTCTAGAGATTTCTATCTTATAGAGTCTTATAGGCATATTTATATTATTATTAATATATAGATTATATTAATAGATAAGATCTTTTAAGGGGCTTATATTCTCTCTGATTATAGTTAGGGTATTCTATATAGAGCTATAGATATTAAAATCTCTAAGGATTAGATATTATTTTTTAAAGATTATATTCTAATCTATATTAATAAGAGCTTTTTTATTATATTAATTTATTTTATATATATATATAAGGCCTCTAGCTAATTATTATAGTAATTTATTATCTAGATTTTTTTTCTCTTTCTACTATATCTATTACTATAAAATAGGGGTAGTTAATTAGATTTATATAAATATTTATTATTATTTTATTTACTATATTCTTTCTAACTATAATTACTATTTAGGTATATTTCTAGAGGTTTTTAGACTAGTAGAGTATAAATTCTAAATAACTAATCTTATATTTATCTATTAGAAGCTTTTAAAGGTAGATTATTCTTATTCTAGTCTTTAAGGCTGTTTTTAATGTTATATATATTATTATATTAGTATAGATATAATTATATTATAGTATTAATATAATCTCTAGCTTATAAATACTTTATAGATAATTAAAGCTGATTATTATTAATAATCTTACTTTTTATTTATATCTATTTCTAGCTATTCTAGAAGGCTTGGAGTTTTTTTCTATATTAATTTTAGAGACTCTAGAGGCTTTAGAGATCTAGTAAAGATTAGAATTACTATTTTAAATCTCTAGAGGCTTGAGATTAGGTATTTAAGTATATAGTTTTTTATCTAGTAGATAGCTTATTTTTTAGTCTGCTTTATTTTAGAGCATTTAGAGGAGGTGGCTATATAGATCTTATTATAATTAATATATTTAATTATAGTGTGTGTATATATTTTAGTAAGTCTAGTATTATATCTAATAATATTATAGATATAGCTAATAGCCTTATAGTCTTTAGTATAGATAATATACTTAAAAGAATAATTCTTATATTCTTAATAGTTAGAGTGCTTAATCTTATAATAATATATATATATTCTTAGGGTTGAGCTCTAAATAGGTTTTAATCTTATAGTAATAATCTTTAAAGTATAATTTATTTTTAAAAAGCTTTTAGACTTTTTATAAGAGTTTATTATAATTATTATTATTATAAGGTCTTATTTTTTAGTTTTTAGAGTCTTTAGGCTTTTAAACTAGCTAGAGTTTTATTTAAGTTAGATTAATATGCTTAGTTTAATCTTTTTTTAGACTAGCTCTAGCTTATTAATACTATTTATATAATACTAGATAAAAATTTTATATATCTTAATCTATTGCTACTGCTTACTAATCTTTATTAAGATAACTACTAGATTAATCTGCCTTATAGTATTAAGGAATAGGTTATTATAGATAGAAATAAAGGTCTTATTAGGAGTGCTTTTCTTTATAAGTATTATAAGATGCTTTAAGGTTATATATCCTATATCTACTACTCTCTAAAAAATAGGTAGTCTAGCATTATTAAGTATATAATTAATCTATAAGAAGATATTTTAGATATTCTATCTTACTATAATTGCTAGCTATTAGTATTTAAAGATTAAGTATTATTTTTTCTTATTTTAGATACTTATAAGCTTTATTTACTAAGGCTCTAGTATATTATTAATTTTTAATATAGTTATTTTCTTATTATATATTATTATTTTTATTTTTTATATTAATTTACTATATATTACCTACTATTAAAGCTTATAATCTAGATACTTATTTTAAGGGTTTTTAGTGTTATCTAGCTTCCTTTTTAGGCTTCTAGAGGTTATTCTAGGGCCTCTAGGCCTTGTTATAGTGTGTTTTTGATGATCTTTTAGATCTTGATATTAGGATTGATTTAAATTTGCTACTAGATCTAGATTAGTAGATATTAGGCCTTTTTAGATAGACTTTAGTTTTATTTTAGTATTAAGGCTTAGTAGTGATTTACTAGCTCTAATATCTTCTAGTATAAAGATTTTATTTAATAGAAGCTTATAGGTCTCTAGAGGTTGATTAGTATTCTTTAAAATAGTAATTTAAATAATAAAGATTTATATAAGATCTGTTTAGTTTTTAATAATTTATTTTTAGCTCTTTAGGTGTGCTTAGAGTAATCTTATTATCTTTATAATATAGTTTTTAATCTAGCTTAGGATTTCTAATTAGGTGTTATTATCTACTAAATCCTAGTAGGTATATTTTTAGAGGTTATTTTTTATAGGGCTTAGTTTATTAGTAATATTAGTACTAGATTTAGGCTAGAATTAGATATTTAGAATTTTTTAAAAGATCTAGTCTTCTAAGCTTCTTCTAGGGGATTAAAAAGTTATATAATTTTTTAATATTATCTAGAGCTTCTTATTAAGCTAGTTATTTAGTTTAGAAGAATTCTTATTATTTTATAGTTACTTTAAGGGCTGTGGTAATGTCTTAAGGGCTAGATTTTTTAGTGTTTAGGATAGATGGCTATTAATAGTTTTTACTCTATCTCTTATCTATACTAGGGTAATTTAGGGCTCTAGAGGGCCCTGAGAGGCCTTTATAATGGTTTTTTAAGATTGAGAAGCCTATAAGGCCCTCTAAAAGGGGTTAAAAGCGCTGTTTTTCAAAAAGTGCTGAAACTCGTGTTCTGGCCGGTCAATATTATATAGTATAAATAAAAAGCTATAAAAAAAAAATATTTTAAAATTAAATAAAAACTAATTAAATTAATTAATTTATAGCTTTAAAATAATATTATATTAATTTTAAAAGCTTTAAAAAGGCTTTAAAAGTAAATTTTTAAATAAATAAAGTTAAAAATATAGTCTAAAACTTTTTTAAAAAATAATAAAATAATTATTATTATAAATTATAAAAACTATATAATATAACTCTTTATATATTTTTATAATTAATTTTTATATTTATTTAATTCTTTATATCTTATTTACTACTATACTAATAATTTATTATAATTTATTATTATATAGAGTTGTAAAGCTTTAAAATCTATTTTATAGCAATCTGTCAAAATTGTGTTGCATGCGGTTCTGTGTTCCAGGCGGTGAGGGACGGTAGTCGAATGCCGTTCGGCCATTTTCAGGCTGCAACGAGCGAGTCTTTGGTGAAGGGGTAGAAAAAAGAAACGCGCCTGGTAAAAGAGGGGTAAATGGAAGGTTTGGCTGAATGCCACGTCAGAGAACCAGCCTTGCAAGCCTACCCCGGAACTCCAATAAAGCAGCACCGTGAAATCTTGCTCATCCAACAAAAATACAAGCAAAGCAAAAACATACAACAGCTGGGATTCGCTGGTGGTCACCCACCCAACTACTAACCAGCCGGCGTGTGGCTTAAGTACGGCTGAGCGGACGGGAAGCCCTGTTTTCCACACCCTATGGTCGTATGTGCTAGAAACAGAGATGAAAAGAATTATATCCGTCAAGATTACGTAGAAGGAGATATAGACCATATGGCCTGAATGAGATCGTTGGTCTTCAAGGGCAATGCAACTCTTCGAATTGAGATGTATCCCGGCTCAGGGGTTATCTACCAAGATTTGAAGCCTTTGCTGTTCTAGTTACTCCTTTGATAAGATATTTCATTAAATAACCATAACGCAATCTAAACTACTCTTGACTTATACTACTACTATTTTCTTAACATATGCAGTCATCGATACTTCTGTCTCAACCGGTGTGCACTAGCCTTTACGCCATCTACAAGCACCAACCATTTTCAGAGAGTTCGTGTCAATCATTTTATACTCATGATCGACTCACCAAGTAGGCTAGCTAGACTAGCCTTGCACCAAAAATTGCTTCATGTTCCGAAAGCGTTAACTAGTGCTAAACCAACAGCTTATAAATGACTCCTTGAAGAAGTCTTAAAAATCATCGTGAAAAAGTACCAATATATTCTGTCAATTTGACTATCCAGGCCTACACGTCATGGAGTAAGTCTATGACTATGTGTTATTATATTTGGGAAAAAGGAAAAGAGAATAAATCACTACCGGTATTCAACATATATCATAATATATCCACTTCCTTCGGGAGGTTGCACTCTTCAAATAGCCAGCCAGATATTAGTGCTGCAAGTCTATATAATAGTAAGTAGAAAGGCGAAGTCTCCAATAGCATAAAAATTGACAGAAAAACAAAAAAGGGCAATATCTATCGACGAATCTAAAGGACATAAAAAGACGTATTAAGATAGTAAATGAAAAGAGAGAGAAAGAGCGCGCACGCAGAGGTCTCAACGTTTGAACTCAGAAGCCGGACAAACAGCAAGCCAACCGATATTCAGAAAACGTCGTTTAGCTTTAATAGTTGAAGACCATCAAAGCCGGATTAAGAACAAAAGGTAACAAAGAATGTGAAATCAAGGTCGATGCCAATGGGACGACAGCAGCCACATTGTTGATTCTCCAGCCGTGGGGTGCAAAACAACCCAGATAAATCATGGCACCAATTGCAGGTATAACCACTGCGTACATCCATTTAAAAGACTTGGCGATCTTGGGAATTTCTTTAAAGAAATTGGAATCGTCCTTCTCCTTTGCGGTTGTACCCCATGTCATGTTGATGCTGAACATATGGGCCAGAAGCGCAAGGTTGAGATGGAAGGATAAGCCACCAAAGAAGATAGCGAAAAGAGGTGCCCACTTGAAGTTTTCGACCAGGGCGCCTAGTAACGTCTTTTCACCAAGTCGGTAGCGGAGAACTGCCAAGGCGACATTTCCAGCCCCGGTGAAGACGACGAGCAAACTCAAGTAGACTAGAAGAAAAGTGCCATTAGCATCACATCCTGTTGGAATGGTAAGGAAAGTCAAAGAAACTGGTGGTATTCACCTTTCCAAGATTGCATGTAGAATTCATCCAAGTCGTCGAGAAACCACCCGACGAGGAAGTAGTTGAGGACGGTAAGTGGGAAACCAATTGCCAATGCGTAATCTGAAAGTGCCAAAGTTAGATACTCGCCCACAAAAAATAGATATTCCCATATATAGTGGACTTACAGGAAGAAATATAACCTAGAATGGTCAATTTCGAAGAAAGCTGAAGGTTCGAGAACAAGAAAGTGCGGAATAACTTGGAAAAAGGGCCTTTCCAGGGCCAAGTGTATATAGAGTTGAATACCAACTCGTTGCAACCATAGGCGTACTTTTCCCAGCGAGCAAGTTCATCGTAGATGGTCAATGATACACCCTCTTTGAAATCACCGCCATGGTAACTGGCGAGACGGACCACATTGCCATGGATCTGCAGCCGAAGTGCCATATCGAAATCTTCAGAAACGTGACTTTCTGACCAGTAGGCAACGTATCAGAGTATAACTTTCCTGTCGTCAACGCCACCCTCGCTTCCGATATTCATAGTTAAAAATGTAAAACGCCACAGGATAACAGACACTTTCCTGAGTGGCGGTCATCCTGCTCTAGAGAATATTTCGCGCCATGCCGTCCCAAGATATCAATTCTTTATTCGGCCGAGGAAAATTCTCATTCTGCCCTAAGGTTTCTGATAACATATCATCACATTGACGACTTAAGAAAAGTCCTTTGATTCTGTCTTGTAAACGGTACATTGGACAGTTTCAGAAATCGGATCAAGCCGACAAATAGTGGGCTTCCTTTTGGTCGCTTTGAATCCAAATACTTGTTGTTTTGTTTTACCCTCATTCATTCTTTTTCCTTCAATTATTCAACATTGCTTCAGGATCCCTCGTGTTTATTTCAAATCTCCTGAAAGTTACAAACCTTCATGATGGCCTATGCTGTTCAGAATCCATTTACGGACAGTAATGCTCCCTCAATTCGGTCGAGCTACGGTAGTGTTCAAACGGGTAATAACACGCCCACGAGACGGAAATTCGTCAGCTACAGATTAAAAGGCAAGTTTGAGCAGCCGTGGCTGGAAGACAAACGCGTCAAGAGAACTGTGGTTGGAAATTGGATCATACGAGGCGCGGTTATTGCAGCTCTTTTGGATGCAGTTTATATCAATTACAGTGCTTACGCAAGAGTTCCTAAGACGAAGGTCAGTATAATCTCTCTTTGACGATTTGTCCTTGACTGATTATTGTAGTACTGTCTAATACTGGACGACGACTTCAAAGAAATAAACCCAGATGTCTGGAACCATGAAGTCCAGGTTAGTAACTTCCTTCAAGAAACGGCTATTGTATGCTGAAAATGGAAATTCTAGATCGGCGGGTTTGGAAATGGAGAATTCGAGTGGACCACCACAGACTCCAGTAACGCCTTTGTTGACGCGGAAGGACTTCATATCGTCCCAGCATTGACTACGAACTCGACACAAATTACTCCGGCCGAGATTACCAATGGATATACATTGAATCTTACTCGAGCTGGTGGTGACGGTACTTGCACTGGTAGCACGATTTCTGATTGCTCAATACAGTCAAACAGCACTCTACAGACAGTTATTCCATCTGTACGTTCAGCAAGGTTGAATACCAAAGGAAAAAAGAGTATCAAGTACGGCAAAGTAGAAATTGTCGCCAAAATGCCCGAAGGTGACTGGCTTTGGCCAGCAATCTGTGAGTGAAAGACCGACTATCAAGATCTGAGGTGCATTTACTAATTACACTACCGCTCAGGGATGATGCCAGAAAGTGATGCCTACGGTGCTTGGCCTGCCAGTGGAGAGATTGATATTGCAGAGAGTAGGGGTAATGATATCAGCTACCCGGAAGGTGGACGAAACTGGTTTGCCAGTACTTTGCACTGGGGTTAGTTTATATTCTTCTGTCCCTTTGCTTTCAATTGTATCGATGAGCAGGATATTAACATGCTCGTACAATAGGACCGAATATGGACACCGACGCTTACTGGCGGTCGACTACATCCAAAACTTTACAACGAGGCGATCTTGCTCAGGGATACCATACTTACGGCATGCAATGGAGCGAAGATTACATTTTCACGTACCTCGACTCCCACACAATGTAGGTGCGCGACAGTAAAACATTAATATCAATAAAACATTAATAAATACACTATTCCTTAACCCTATATTACAAATCTATGAAACACCACAGTTTCGCGCACCTACATCGCGTGGGGCGGTGTAGGTGCGCTGGACGGCATGGTTACCTATAGTTATTTATCTAGTTCCAAGGCATCAAAAATGACGACATCTGGAACTTATCTATGTCCATGTCGCTAGAAATGCTTCTATGTGCTATGTCGAATGAACGTGAAGTATCTGTCTCGGTAAAATCTCGAGATGATATGTTTATGTCCGAATGTCCCCACCGAAACAAGGAAGAGTTGAGTCAGTAGATCTATCTCCGGTTGTAATCTCCGCAATGCCCGCTGTGATGATAATGGCCGTTTCGAATCCATGACCATAATATACGAGGATCGGAGTCGTCGCACATACAAAATCAACGAGGAACAACGCCAGAATTGTAGATTTGTTGACTATTAGCACTATGGCATCGACTCCAACTCCTAGTCAGGCCAATGCATACTAACTCAGAGAGTTTGTACCTACCTAATACACAGATATTTACGCTTCTATTGACCCAAGAAGCAACAAACTACCGCAACCTTTCACTGTTGTTATACTAGGCGGCAGTGGAGCTGTAGGAGGTGGACTTGCATGGTTATACGCTCACGCTGGAGCAACTGGAATTGTTATTGCGGCTTGCTGTGTGGATGAAATCGAAAAGGTCGTGAGAGAGGCTAAAGTGATTAATCCTTCACTATAAACTCTAGCACTGCGATGCGACGTCTTGTTGTCATTTGATGTTGCGACAGTCGCGAATAAGACTAAAGCACGGTTTGGTGCCACTGTTGGAGCTGTAATTGTTAATGCTGGTTATAGTGGCCTATTCGTCACAGATATTACTTAGGAAAGTGCTGATAACTTCTAGATGGCATTCAACGTTAACACCCTGGGACCCGTGTATGTAGTCTAGTCGTTCATTCTACTTTTGGATGAGTTAGTAGCGGCAGCATTAGCGTCCTTCTAAGGACTTTTTATCGCTATCAGTTCTATGGCCGCAGTAACAGTGACCGCTCCCGTTACAGATATCCACTATAATGTCAGCAAATTCGCACAAACTCGTATCATTGAATTGCTTCACGAGGAGCGACTACGACTGAAAGGCGCGAACGATGGGATCATTTTCGCGTCTGTGCATCCAGGTGGAATCTACAGTGACTTTGCAAAGAAGGCCAAAGTTCCGGAATCTATAATCCCTAGTATGCTTTCGTTCCTTTATCTGCGACTTCTTCGTAAGTCGTGCTAACCGCTATTTCTAGTGCTGACGGAATCACCGGACCTTTCTGGTGCTTTCATTGTTTGGTTGACTCGTAATCAGGATCGCGTACGTGGTTTGAGTGGCAGGTTTCTGTCGTGTAAATGGGATGTCGACGAGCTTCTGGCCAAATTGGATGACATTGTGAATCAGGATCTGCTTCGGGCCCGGTTCGCAGTTTGAGGCAAATATTGCAAAAACGTGTACGGAAAGTCATCTAATGATTACTAATGTACTATATAGACTGTTGGCCAGGAGCAGTGGATAAAAGTGCGGAACAAAAACCGCTCTACAATTGTAAGCATCGGATACCAACTCGGATGTTGGTGACACTAGAGTAATTGATACATAATATGGCGTTCTTCCGGGGAGTTTCTCTGGGCTTTTATCTTTGGATAATAAGTGCTGAGTAAGCCGCGGAGCTTTGCTTTGTCACTTAATTGACTGCTTAAGGGTGATTCAAACATCGCATGGCCAGTCAAAGATTCCCCACCATCACCTTCATCCTGTTCACGTCGATAACTTTAATGGGCATTGTCAGATAAAGCGGCACCGGGGTGAGCACTAAAACGGAAGAGGAAAGCCGAGGCGCATCAGGAGAAATCAAGTTCGTAGGTATGTATAGGAAATGATTTCTTTACATATCCCGGCTCAGGGGTCATCACCGGAGCCTTGAAGCGTTTGTTGTTCTATGTTCCTATGACAGGAGATTTCATTAGATATCTATAATTTACTCAAGAAACTTTTAATCTATATTACTATCCTCACAAGGCATACAGTTATCAGTCTTCCCACCCCAACCGGTTCGCAATAGCTCTCACGCCATAAACAAGCCCCAGCAATACTGGAACCTCAATCAGCGGCCCCACCGTTGCTGCAAGAGCCTGATTACTATCAACTCCGTACGTGGCCACAGCTACAGCAATAGCAAGCTCAAAATTGTTACTGGCTGCGGTAAAGCTTTGTGTCGCTGCTAGTCTGTATCCAAATCCGAGCTTGTAGGTGATGAATAGCGTGGTGAAGAATATCACAGCGAAATAGACGATCAGTGGTGCCGCAACGCGGATAACGGAGATGATCTGATGGACAACCTGATGGCCCTGAGAGGCGAACAGAACCAGGATTGTGAACAACAGGCCGATCAAAGACCATGGGCTCGCCCATCTGACGAAGACTTCGTCGTACCAGCTTGGGCTGATGAGTTTTCGAATAGTGAAGCGCGTAATGATTGCGGCGCCTAGAGGAATGCCAAGGAAGACTGCAACGCTTTTGGCGGCAGGCTCGTAATCGAGGTCGATGGAATCGTGGCTGATATCTTGGGTGAAAAGAACAGCTAGAGGAGCGAAGAGGACCATTTGAAGAATTGAGTTGATGCCAACTAGAATGGCGCAATATTCATTGTCGCCTCCTGCTAGGCCAGTCCAGATCAAGACCTGATAGAATTGTCAGCACGAAGTTTGAAACTTTGTATATGATGGGTATTCAAAACCTACCATGGCTATACACCTCGCCAATCCAACAAGAATCAGGCCATCTCGCAGGCCGGGCTGATCAGGAAGAAAAGCCCAAGCTAACCCCAACTACATCGGTTCAAGTTAGTCATTAATTGATACAAGGGTCAGGTGGTAAAGGTACCATGAAGAATGGAGCTATGATCCAGTTAAAAAATATACTAAAAGCAATTTGTTTCCAAATTTCACGTGTGCGAAAGACATGATGCAGACTTTCATATCGAACCTTGCACAAAATAGGGTACATCATGACAAGAAGACCGACGGCTATCGAGGCAAAACATTAGTACCTTGACCGTCACTCATTGTTCGCAAAACAACTCACCTATAGGAACGGACACCCCAACGAACCTTCCCTTCTGCAACGCAGGCCCAGTATTTGGTACAAAGTTTCCTAACAGGATTCCGATGACCATGGCTAGGAAGATCCATAGCGCAAGGAAGCGGTCAAGCAAACCGAGGTTTTTGAATGTGGATTGCTTGCCGTGTATCTTATGCTGTGAGATGCCATATTCTCCGTGTTTTTCGACGTCACCGGATTTTCCATGATTAGGAAGTGACTGAGACATGTTGACCTATTACCACCGCCGATAGGTTGTATCAAATCGGGGCAATTCTACTGAGTGTAGAAAAGCTTGGCTATGGCAAGTAAATAGCAAGGTGACCTGTCAAGACTTGCTTATTATTGCCACTGTTTCCATTAACAGGCCGATAAATGATGCGGTCAAAAAAAGGAAATAATCATTTGTATATGTAGTCATTGCGGCGAGCGGCAAAGATCTCCAGTCAGATGTCACCAGAGCGATGTGATTGGTTATCAATACCTGACAAATCTACAAAAACCCTAACCGACACTAAAACGGTAACTGACTCTTTTTTTTTTTGCTTTCTCTTTGGTATCAGCGCCAGAATGTCAATGCTCCAGCTAAGCCCACTAATGTAAAGATGTCAATGGAGAGCTCTTTCCAATATTTATGGTAATATAGTTGCCCTTTTAGGTATTCGATTTGCTTGTTCTCTTTAACTCTAACTAGCTAGATGTCACTTGCAAGCGTTGATTGGTTGGTAGTTCCAACCGTTGCTCTGTCTGCTCCACAGCTCACATATGACAGGCTCAGAGTAACCAATCGACGGGGCACAATTGTGCCGGATTTATGCATCTGGTAGCTTGTGGTTATCCAAAAGATCAGCGTCCCGACAAGAGACCTTGCATATCACGCCAGTCCCCGACTGTTGACTTGACTTTCTATCAGATTACAACGGCCACACACAGTCAAAATTTGAAAAACACAATGGCCAAACCAAGTGCCCTATTTGTCTGTATCCACAATGCTGGCCGCTCCCAAATGGCTGCCGCATATCTGAGTCATCTTGCGGGTGATGCCATCGAGGTACGCTCCGCCGGCTCAGCACCCGCCAATACTATCAATCCCATGGTCGTCGAAGCCATGCGCGAAGAAGGCATCGATATCACGGATCAAAAACCAAAAATGCTGTCGACTGAGTTTGTCGAGGCCAGTGACGTGGTCATCACCATGGGATGTGGTGATGTTTGCCCCATTTTTCCGGGGAAGAGGTACCTTGATTGGAAGCTCGATGATCCTGCTGAACAGGGCATCGATGCTATTAGGCCGATTAGAGATGAGATTCGGCGCAGGGTTGAGGTTTTGATTGAGGAAATGTTCGCAATACGCGACAACGAGTGATGAATCCTATAGACGTTATTCCGCGCACTGCCATGGTCCACGCCTCTGGAATCGGCATCTTAGTCATCTACGGTAGCCGGTCACAACCCCTGGTTGATATGTATGCCAATGACGGCACTATCCAGGGCTACTTCAGAGTCGCTGATGGCTTTGCGGAAGCTATATCGTGGAGGGACTTTTACGCTCGAAATTGGTACTACGAAATGGACGAAGCTCCTCCACGTAAGATTAGAAGACTAGACTAATTCATGACACCTTATGATCTCGCTATCTTCCTCTAAAATTGCTACGAGGTGTGATCTATTACGTTTTTTCTTGTTATTTTATTTTATCTTCCTCCGAAATTGTTACTGATGGAGGCACATTGCAATATTGTTCCTGTTCCTTTTTATCACTTTGTATTTCGGTGCTGAGGACAGCCCCTTTTTCGAAAGGGGGCATTTTATCACGTGCTCACGCTAGTCATCCATGTAGTTAGCCACCGAGCCACTTAGACACAGAGAATATCATCATCTTACACAATCCATCTACGTGTCCATTATAAACGGGCGGAGAACACGTGATCCAACTATGGCGGCGACACGTCTACCGTGGATGGCGCAAGTTTTTGATCGGAACTATTTGACTTTCGCATCACGCCCATGACCATGTGACTAGACCTCTGCAAGTCCCATGGGACTGTTCTATGGGACTTGTCCGTGGGTAGACCTCAGCAAATCCCATAGGACCTTTCCATGGGACTTGTCCATGGGCGCCTATGGATAGGACTTAGGACTAATCCTTATATCTATGGATAGGCAGAGAGATTATATCTATAGATATAATTTCTATAGGACTATCTATAGAACTATAAATAATTTAAATATAATAAAGCCTATCCTTTTTATAATTTATATAGAATAAATCTATATTTTTAAATATTTAATATTATTAAATTTATTAGTAGTCTATATTATTATATTTTATAAACTAGTTTCTAGTAATTCTATAATTTATAAATTCCTTAATTTATAAGTAATAATCTATTTATAGTATTAGAATTAATAATAATTAAAGCTATTATCTTTTTTTTAAATTATATTTATATTTTTTATATTCTAGACTAAGTCTTTAAAAGTGATTTATTATTATTTTATTCTTTTATTCTTCTTTTTTTTTAAATATATACTTACTTAATTACTTTAATATATAATCTATTATAATAGATTTAAAATTTAGTATAATTATTTCTATTATTTTAATTATTTTAGATATTTCTTTTAATTATTTTTTTATATAATTTTTCTTATTATTACTTTTCTTATAATTACTAATAAGATTAAAAAAAATATTCTATAATTTTATCTTTTAAATCTTTTTTTTATTATTAATTTTTTAATAAAAAATTATTATTTTCTTTCTCTATCTTAATATTAAACTTAAAAATATATTAAAATATTATTAGATCCTAAATTATAATTAAATTTAAAAATTTTTATTAATAGTAATAGATATTTTAAATAAAATTAAAAAGTTATTTAACTTCTATATCTATAATAAAAATTAAAAAAATATCTTAAATAATTTTAGTAAATATAAAATATTTATTCTTTATCTTTTTTAAAAATTATATAATTTCTTTTTTATAGTTTTTAGATTATAGATATTAATATATATTAAAAATATTAGATTATATATTTACTATTATTAAGATAATTTTAGAATTTATTTATAATAGATTTTATTAGTATCTATATTTTTAGTATAATTTAATATTAAATAGACTTTCTATTTTATTAAATCTTAGAATAAATAATAAAAGATTTATAATTATAATTAATTCTTAAAATAATACTCTAGATATTCTTTTAAAAAATTATAATATATTTAATATTATTTAAAATTATTATCTATTTATTCTAATATTAAAAAGAACTATAGTTTATATTATAAAATAAATATTATTTTAATTATATAAAAATTATTATATATTTTCTATATAGTTTTATAATAAGTTTTTAGCTTTTTTATATTAATATTAAATATATTTAATATTTTTTATTTCTAAGATATTTACTTCTATTAAAGCTAGTATATTAAACTCTTAAAATAATTAAAAAATAGATTATATACTTAAAAGATATTATAGACTATAATATTTTTAATCTTTAAAAATACTATAGTCTACTAGTAAAAGAGATAAGTAATATAAATTAAATAATTAATCTAATACTATTCCTCTATATTAAATTAAAATTATATATAATTATATTTAATATAATATCTATTAAGGCTTACTTAAAAATATTTTATATAATATAATATTAAGAATATAAAGTTTTATTATATTTTAATATTTTATATTAATACTAGCTTTAATTCTTTAATTTAAAAATTAAAAAATATTATATATTTTTAAAAATTAATATTAATAAAATAGCTAATCTATATATCTAAATAAAATATTAGATAAATTAATATTAGTTAAAAATAAGCTTAAAGATTATATTTAAATATTTTAAATTTCTAGAAATTTTCTATAAAATTAATCTTATTTATTAATCTATTTATTTTTATAAGAGTATAAGTAATATTCTTTTTTTTTAAATTTATTATAATTATTTTACTTTTTTATTAGACTAGGCTTAGTTAGGATTATTATTTTTTAAATTAATTTTTATAAAATATAATAAGTTTTTAAGATTTAATTAAATTATATAAGCTAAATAGAGTATATATATAAAATAAAAATCTTCTAGAAAATCCTAGAATTTAATTATATTATTAAATATCTATAATAGAGTTTTATTATTTAAGATATTATTATATATTAATACTAGTATATAATTAACTAAATTATATTATTAAAGTATCTATAATAATATCTTATTAAAATTTATACTAGTATATTATTTATAAAGAGATTTAAACTTTAGAAAAATCTTATAATATTTTTAATTTTTATTAATAAAATATCTAGTTATTATTATAAATACTTATTAAAAAGATAAGATTTAATAATTAAAAGCTACTAATATCTTTATACTAGATAGAAAATAGGATAGAATTTTTACTTATTTTCTTTTAATTTAAAGTCTAAGATGATAATAAGCACTAATTAGTAAGAATATTTTTAATATAATAGAAACTAGATAGATATATTAAATTAAATTCTTAAAGCTTTTATAAATAAAAAACTAGAATAGAAAATAGAAATTTATAATAAATTTAATTTAGATTTAAGCCTAATCTTTATTATTAAATTCTAATCTTATTTTTATTAGTAATTAAACTTATATATAAAATATAAATTAATATTATAAATTAAAAAAAAACTCATATTTAGTACTATAAATTAGAGAGATTCTTATATATTTAATTATTATATTATTATAAGCTTTATTTATATATTTTCTTCTAGCTAAATATTACTTTATAGAATTTATACTATTTAATATTTTCTATAAATAAGAAAGTATTATTTTATATTATTTATATATAACTTAAGGCTTTTTAATTAGATAATAAACTATCTAATTAAAGTTATTCTAATATAATAATTATTTTTTTATTATTTAGTTAATTTTTATATTTAGATAAGATTTTAAGAATTAAATCTTTATTTATTAATTAATAAAATTATCTTTATTTATTTTAAAATAAAAAACTTAAAGCTTTCTTTTATTAAAGCTAACTAATTATAATAAATCTAGTATAAAAGATATTATATTTTTTATAAATAAAGAGAAAACTATTAGTTAATTTTATATATAATTAATATTAATAGTATATATTATAAAGAAATATAATATAAAATTATTAAAAAAATTATTTCTAAAGAATAATAAAAGACTAGAATTAAAAATAAAAAAAGTTTAAATATTATTAATATTTAAAATCTATATTAATATTACTTTAACCTACTTAATAGAACTTAAAGAAATATAATATAAATATTATTTAATCTTATTTTAAAAATAAAAAAAAATATTATTAATTCTTTATTTATTTATAATACTAGAAGTCTTACTTAGTATATTAATAATTAAATCTAAAATATATTATATACTAAAAGAAAATAATATTAATAATATATTATATACTTCTTCTTATTAGCTAATATTAATAGAATTTTTATTAATCTTATAAAACTCTTATAAAAATCTTATAACTTTTATTAATATAAGATCTAGATAATTATCTTATAAAAAGCTTAAATTTTTTCTAATTTTTAGATACTCTCTAGATTACCTTCTAAATATAATCTTATATTATTATAAATATATCATAATTAGAGGCTATTAAAATAGCTATTTAAAATTCTAGTAGGATCTAATAATAGAATTATAATTTCTCTAAAATCAATTTAGATTAGAATAAGTGATAAGTTATTAGTAATAAATATTTATAAATATTATAAGATAGATATATATATATATTTTAAAATAAAATTAGTTATAATAGAATTATTTACTTTATTAATATTACTTATATATTACTAATAACTAGTCTTTCTAATTAAAATATAAAAATATATATAAATAATCTTTATATATTTTTATAAATATAATAACTGCTATTCTATAAATAAGATTAATAAAGAAATTATAGTATTATTATTCTATTATAAATTTATAAAATTTTTATATTTATAGTTAGAGCTTTTTTTTATAAAAGACTATATCTATACTTATTAATTATCTATAAAGCAGTAAAAGTTAAATATTCTTAGATTTTATCTAATTTTAAAAATTAGCATAGCTTTTATATAATATATATTTATAAGTTAGATATTAGAGCTTAGATTAAAATTAATAAATAGAGTTAGTCTAGAAATATTTTAGATATAATAAAATAAAAGATTTATAAAAATTATTTAAAATTTAAATAATTTCTATAAGATAGCTTTTTAATTAAAGAAAATATAGCTTTACTTACTAAATCTTAAATAATTATTAAGCTAAAATCCTTAGATTAAAAAATTTAATAAATTATAATTTAATATCAGACAGTTTTTTCTAATATTTTCTAGCTAGTCTAATAAATTAGATTATTAATATTAATACTAAAATTATTATTAATATATTCTTTATAGACTTTCCTAGATATTAGTCTAGAGAATTATATAAATAGTTTATAAAGAAAATTTAGAATATATATTACTAAATTATATAAGTTTATTATTATTAAAGCTAATCTAATTAGAATTTCTAAGTTAATTTCTATAAAAATAAAACTTATAATATATTATTCTTACTTATTAATTTTAATATTTTTATTATAAATATTTTTTATTATATTCTAATTACTAAAATACTTACTCTTATTATTAAATTTATCTATATCCTTAATAATATATCTATTATTTAAGATAAAGTTCTAGCTTTTTAGCTTAATTTTATCTCTTTTAAAGATTTAATAGAAGATCTTAACTAGATATAATAATTTAAAAACCTATTAAAGAAGATCTATTAAATAATAAGCTTAATAACTTTAATATTATTATTTTTAATTTTAATATAAAATATACTATTAATAAAAAGCTATATTAAATAAAGAAGATCTTTATCTTTATTATTATAATACTTATATCTATATAAGCAATCTTATATTTAATCTTAAGAATTATTAAGAATACTATTTTAGTAGTAAAAAGAAAATTAAACTAGTTAATCTAGATATTCTTATTATTAAATTAAGACTAGAATAAGTTATTAAACTTAAAATATATTATATTAAAGATATTAATATTAATTATATTAAATTTTCCTCTATTATAATAATAACTTATTATCTTCTCTTTAAAATCTAAATCTTATGCTCTATTATTAGTAAAAATACTAAGAAATTTATTAAATATTTTCTTAAAGGTATTATTAGCTTTAAGAAAATTATATCTATTAAAACTATAATAAAAAGTAGTAAATATAAAGACTATATAAATAAAAATAAAACTATTATTATAAATTCTTTTAAAGATATAATTAGCTAAAAATATCTATAATATAATAAATTTAAGAATAAAGTTAAACTAGATTATATATAAGATTATTTTATCTTTAATATTAAAAGTACTAGCTAGTTCTCTAATAACACTCTTTTTCTAAAAAGTATTAAGATTTTAAAGCTTAAATATATACTATTAGTATATATAAAATAATATTTCTTACTTTTATATCTTATTACTATATAATATATAATAAAAATAATATACTTCTTAATATTATATCATAACAGGTTTCTACTAATAATAAAATCCTATATTTAATCTTATAATCTCTTCTAAACTAATTAACTCTTTATATCTCCTCTCTTCCTAGTTAACTCTATAATAATAAAATTACTAGAATATAACAAAATTATTGCTAAAATAATAATTATTATTATTAAAACAGTGACCTTAAGTTACTAGAATTCAAAAGATAAAAAGATAAGTAGTTAATAATTAATAAAACTTATATATTAGGGTTTAAGTAAATAATTTAAATAATATTACTTTTATATTAATTATCTAATCTATATTAAAGGCCTTATATAAATAATATTATATAAAATACTAAAATTATTTAGTTATAAAATAAAAGAAAAAAAGAGAAATAATAACTACTAACTACTTTAAATTAATTAATAATTATTACTATTAAA
The DNA here is from genome assembly GCA_004299765.1 of Talaromyces funiculosus. Lineage (NCBI taxonomy): Eukaryota > Fungi > Ascomycota > Eurotiomycetes > Eurotiales > Trichocomaceae > Talaromyces > Talaromyces funiculosus. Next base: position 585,235 of record CP036237.1, read on the forward strand.
GAAGTAATAAAATAATAATATTATAATAAAACTCTATTAATTAATAAATAGTAGATATTAAACTTTTAGTATTATCCTAATATATTAATAATAATAAATTTAAATTAATTAATATAAAGACTGCTAATCTAGTGATATAATAATAGATTCTAAATATTATTCTAGTATTAAAATAGGACTTTAGATAGATCTAATATAAAATTTATAATCTATTTTAAAAATATCTTTTAACTACTAATATTTTTTCTTATAATATTTATTTCCTACTTAATATTTTTTTAAAATAGCTTTATTTTTCTACTCTTTTTAGCTTTTAATATTATATTCTTATCCTCTTCTTTAGCTATACTATTTTATTATTACTATATATTTTATACTATCTAGAGAGTATAAGCTATATATTAATAAATAATCTTTTTTTTTAATAAATTTCATATAAGTTAGTAATAAAATTAATAGTCTTAAATCTATATATTATTCTATAGTAGTCCTACTTATAAAGTTTAATATTATAGCTTAACTATAGATAGCTTTCCTAAGATTACTATTTTAATAATAAATAAATAATAAAATCTATTTATTACTTAAAGCTTAGCACTTTATTATAGAATTTTTAAACTAATTATATTTTTAAATAGTATAATGTCCTTAAAGAGCTATAAAACAGGATTATTTATATTATATAAAAAGGATTTAATAGCTTCTTATAATCTATTTTTAAATTTAAAATAGGGTGTTTAAAAGTTAATATTATTATTACTATTATATAATCACTAGAATAAGGAGTAAAATATAGATTTTAAAACTATTAATCTATAGTCTTCTAAGAAAATAAAACTTTATATTATAATAAAACTAGAAGAAACTTAATTAAAGATAGAATTAGATAATAAAGATATTATTAATAAGAATAATCTAGTCTTATTAGATAATAAAGATACTATTAATAAGAATATCTTAGAGTATATAAAGAGTTTAATTAAAGATAAAACTATAGATAATTTAATATTATTAAATAACTCTAATAATAATAATCAAAAAATTATAATAAGAAGATTATTATAGATATTTAAAGTATAAAAGATAGAAGTATATTAGAATTATAAGAATTACTTAGCTAGTTATTATATAATAATCTTCTAGATTAGCTAAAAAACTAGTTAAATATTATTACTATAATACTAAATATTAGTAGTATAAAATAGCTATATATATAAATAATTAATAATTTTTTTAAGTCTTATATTCTTTATCTTATAAAAGGGTATATTCTACTAAATAAAATTATAATATTATTCTATATATAGAGATAATTTTAATATAGTAATAAATATAATAACTTAGCTAAAATAGTCTAAAATTAGGCTTTAATAAAAGATAAAGTTGATAGAAGTAATTAGAAATATTATAACTAGCTTATATTAATCCTATAATAGATTTATAATAATAATAATATAGATAGTAGTAGCTTTTTCTAAAGATAAAATATCTTAGAATTAAAGAAGTATATAATCTTTTTATATATATTTACTAGGCGCTTACTAATAGATTAAAGTCTTATAGAATATATCTATAGAATTTGCTTATAATATCTAAGTAGGAATTAGAGAAGTTAGTCTATTAATTTCTATATTTAAAGAAATTTTTTATAAAAGTATATAGATAGGCTTATTTTAAAAGAGCTATTTATAAATACTTTTTCTAAGGCTATCTTTTTATAATAAATAATATAAATCAGATACTAATAGTAAATTAGAAGATAATATAAGAAAAGCTAGTCTAAGAAAAAAAATATTAATTATAAAAGATTACTAAGTAAATAATTATAAAATTATTTTAGAAGAAGAAATAGGCCTTAATAAAAAAAATCTAGTAAAAATATAAATAGAAAGTAAAGTTATTAATTATTACTAATTCTATAAATATTAAGGACTTTATTAAGATAATAGTAGATATATTAAATAGTTCTATAAAATAATAAGATTCTAAATTAGATCTAGATATATTAGCCTAAAAAGAGCTGATTTATTAATCTATAATATTTAATACTACTAATTCTTAGTAGTCTAACTATATGATTAATACTATATTTTATATATATAATAAATAAGCTAATAATAATTCTAAAGCTATTATATATAATCCTAATTATATTATAATATTTATATCTATTATAGGTTTAAATATATTATCTTTATTAATAGATATGTTATAAGAAGCTTCTAATAAGTCTAATATTTTATATACTTTTTATAAGCTTAAATTATATCATTAGGAGATCTAAGAGACTATAGCTATAATTATTTTTTAAAAGTAATTAAAAAAGATAATTAAAAATCTAGATATTTATAACACTTTTATAATATTTTTAAAAGAAGAGTAGTTTTAGAATACTAAACTAGAAATAATAGGCTAGAAGTTAGATAAATAAGTAATTATAAATATTATATTATTTATTATCTTAAATTACTAGATTTATATAGAGGTCTATAAAGTAGATAAAATACTTAATAATATAAAATTATAATAGAAGAATCTAGATAAAATAAAAAAAATCTTTAATATCCTAAAAAAAGCTAATAGACTATATATAAAGAATATATATTATTTATATTATAACTATATAGTAGCTTCTTACTATAAATATAATATATAATCTTTTTTTTAATAAAAAACTTGCTAGTAGTCTTCTAGCTAATAATATTAGACTAAAAAAGACTTAAACTATAATAACTTTTACCTTAAAGATATATCTTAATCTTAATTCTATAAAAGGCTTTTATAAGGATTATTCTTACTTATTAATATTAAATAGATTTATAAAAAATTAGATAGTCTAATTTTAGTTATTATATTATTATATTTAATTAAATAGTAGGCTTTAGAAATATATAAAATCTCTAGTATATTCTAAATCTAGATTTATTATAGCAACAGATGTGAAAAAACTTCTAAGAATAATATCTAGAATATTAAGAAATTATTTTATTATTATTCTATTTTTATAGAGAGCTATTCTAATTAATATATTATTATTATATCTTATTATATTATTATTACTTAATATAGTCTTAAAATCTAATAGAATTAGATAGTTATAAAAAGATACTTTATAAATAAGAATATAAATATCCTATCTAAGCTTAATCTATATTAGAAATAATATTTTTAAGATCTGATTAGACTCTTAATTCTTAATAAAATCTATTAAATTTATAATATAGATATTTAGATATTTAAAATAATATTATTAATAAGAGATTAATTTAATCTATTTATATTAGTTATACTATCCTTTATTAATATTAAGAATTTAAAGGGCATATTAAGTTTTTTATTTAATCTAGCTAATAAAAAGGCTTAGAATAAATTTATTTTTTTAAAAAACTATAATCTATTTATTAATACTATAGATCCCTAGTATTATAAATTAATATTTATTATATAAAAATTAAATAAATAGATATAGAATAACTCTAAATTAAATAGTCTAGCTACTATAATTATCTTAATATTAATTTAGAAGAAAACTATAATTTAATATATTATATAATTATATATATCTTTTAAAGATAATAAAAATATTAAGAAAAATATTTTACTAGCTATCTATTAAGTAATTAAATATTCTTTTACTATTATTAAATAATAATAATATAATTTATTCTTTATATTACTACTAGCTAATCTTATCTATAAAATAGTAAAAGATAGTATTATCTAGTGAATAAATTAATATTATATATTTATTCTATTAAATATATAGCTTAATATATAGTATATATACTAAAATCTATTTATCTATAAGATAGATAGCCTAGCTAGAAAACTAGATAATAATAATTTTTTTAATAAGATTTTATATATAAGATACTAGATCTATTCTAATAGATTCTTAAGTTAATAATTACTAATATAAGAAAAGCTAGCTAGAATATATTAAACTTTATAAAAATTATTTATAAGATATTTAAAGCTTATTATAATTTAGATTATTTTTATATTTTATATATTATACTCTATAGCTTTTTTAAACTTTATAAGTGGCTATATTAAGTCTAATATAAAATATATTATTTTTAGAAAAAGTCTATTATATAGTATAGTAATCCTAGTTAATAATTTATTATTATAGTATTACTAAATCTTATAGATATTTTTTTATATAGTTTATTATTTAGACTTAACTAGTTATTAATATACTAAACTTCTAGCTAAATTTAATATTAATCTAATAAAATTAATAGTTATAGTATATTTATACTTTATAAATAGTATTAGATTAAATATATAATATCTATACTAGAATATTTATTTATTATATATTTTTATAGGGCTTGCTATTATTATATAGATAATAGATTATATCTATTATCTTAACTAGTTATATATAGTAAAGATATATAAATATTATTTTATAAAATTATTTAATATAGATCTTATTATAAATAATATTTTAAAATAATCTTATCTATTATATTTACTATAGATTAGACTAGCTAGAACTTTATACTTAATTATAATATAGATAAATCTATTAATATACTATCTTTTACTATAAATAATAATAGAATTATCTCTATTATTCTAGATTTCTAGATAATTTATATTAATATTAATTATATCTATCTACTAGAATATTTTATTAAATTTATTATTAATATTTAAGTTTAGAATAAAGCTTTTATCTATTTTATAAAAAGATTCTAGATATAATTAAGAATATTTTAATAAATATTAAAGAGTATTTAATTAATTATAAAATACTCTTAGATATTTATTATCTATTAATTAAATCTCTTAAAGTATTTTTTAATAAAAAGTTAATCTTCTATTTAAATAGTCTTTTAGCTAAGAAATAAGTCTATATTATTTTAAATAAAATATAAAGATTTTAGATTTATTTTAGATTTAATCTATAAATATCTTCTATAGTATTAACTTAGTATATTTTTATATATATTAGTTTTATAAATATTATTTCTATTAGTACTAGTTTCTAATATACTAGAATAATAACTAATTTTTCTAACTTTTTACAGTCTTTATAATAAGGATATTATATATATAAATAATAGCTAATACTAGGAGTTAGTCAATATTTTATATAGATTAAAATAGATAATATCCCACATATTTATACAGATTTAGACAGAAAATAAGCAGTTATAAAAGTCCTATAGAATTCTTATAGAATTCTTATAGGTAGGTAGAGAGGTCTTGCCCAGTTCTATAGAAGCTAGTCCTATGAGACTGGGACTGAAAACACCTTAGTCCCATGGGACTTGCAGAGGTCTATCCGTGGGCGCCCATGGATGGGCCATAGGACTGACCCCTGTGTCCATAGATAGATAGAACCTCTATATCTATAAATATCTAGTTCTATAGGACTATCTATAGGACTATAAATAGTTTAAATATAATAAAGCTTATTCTCTTTATAATTTATATAGAATAAGTCTATATTTTTAAATATTAAGTTTATAGAATATTATTATACTTTATAGACTAGTCTCTAGTAATTCTATAACTTATAAATTCTTTAATTTATAAATAATAATCTATTTATAATATTATTATTAATAATAATTAAAGCTATTTTTTTTTATTTAATTATATTTATTAGACCTCTACAAGTCCTATGGGACTAAGCAAAATCTAGTCCCAGTCCCATGGGACTAGTGTCTATAAGATTAAACAAGACCCCTCTACCCACTAATAGAAGTCCTATAAAACTCCTATAAGACTCCTATTAAAAATTATAATATATATTTTTATATATATTTATATATATTATAATATATATATATTCTTTATATATATATTATATATATTATATTTATTAATACAAAAATATATAATTTTTTATATATAATATAGAGTTAATATAGTGCATATTTTTATAATATATAACCCTAACCCTAGAATAGCCTAAATAGGTAATTTTTTAGGGTTAGAATTACCTATATAAGAGTTCTATAGGACTAGTATCTATAAATATAGAGATCCTGTCTGTCTATAGGTATAGGGGTTAGTCCTAAGTCCTGTCCATAGACGCCTATAGACAAGTCCTATGGAAAGGTTCTATAGGATTTGCAAAGGTCTAATATTTATATTTTTTATATAATTCCATACTAAGTCTTTAAAAGTAATTTATTATTATTTTATTCTTTTTTTTTTTTTTTTAAATATATACTTATTTAATTACTTTAATATATAATTTATTATAATAGATTTAAAATTTATTATAATTATTTTTATTATTTTAATTATTTTAAATATTTTTTTTAATTATTTTTTTTTTATAATTTTTCTTATTATTACTTTTTTTATAATTATTAATAGGATTAAAAAAAATATTTTATAATTTTATTTTTTAAATCTTATTTTTTTACTATTAATTTTTTAATAAAAAATTATTATTTTTTAGATTATTATCTATCTTAATATTAAATTTTAAATTATAGTTAAGTTTAAAAATCTTTATTAATAATAATAGATATTTTAAATAGAATTAAAAAATTATTTAACTTTTATGTTTATAATAAAAATTAAGAAAATATTGTAGTGGTGGCTCTGGCCTCCATACATATGAGAGATTCAGTTACAGGGTTACCTTGATCCAGCGCATAACAGATATTTATAACAGCATAAATAGCATAGAATTAGAATAGAATAATTAATTAGATATATACTTAAGCAGGCATATTAATTCTTATCTTTATATATTAGTTATTATTAGATTATATTAGATTATATTAGATTTTTATATTAATATCTACATCTTATAATATTATATTATTACTAGTAAAAGATTATTTTTTTATCTAATATTTATCTATTTAATAAGATATAACTCTCTCTATATATTTTAATAATCTATATAAAAAATTATATCTTTAAATATCTATATTAAAGAGGCTTATAAGTGAGAAACTATTCTTTAAAAGGCTATAATTAGACCTCTGCAAATCCCATGGGACCTTTCCATGGGACTTGTCCATGGGCGCCCATGGACGGGACTTGGGACTGACCCCCGTGCCCATGGACGGGCAGGACCCCCGTGTCCATGGACACTAGTCCTATGGGACTCCTATATAAGCAACCCTAACTCTAAAAAATTACCTATTTAGGCTATTCTAGGGTTAGGGTTATATATTACAAAAAATACGCACTGTATTAACTCTATATTATATATAAAGGATTAGACCTCTGCAAATCCCATGGGACCTTTCTATGGGACTTGTCTATAGATGCCTATAGACGGGACTTAGGACTGACCCTTATGCCTATAGATAGGCAGGACCCCTATATCTATAGACACTAATCTTATAGAATTTCTATATAAGTAATCCTAATCCTAAAAATTATCTATTTAGATTATTCTAGGATTAGGGTTATATATTATAAAAAATACACACTATATTAACTCTATATTATATATAAAAGATTACATATTTTTCGTATTAATAAATATAATATATATAATATATATATAAGAATATATATATATTATAATATATATAAAGAATATATATATATTATAATATATATAAATATATATAAAAATATATATTATAATATATATAAATATATATAAAATATATATTATAATATATATAAATATATATAAAATATATATTATAATATATATAAATATATATAAAATATATATTATAATTTTTAATAGAAGTCCTATAGGAGTCCTATAGGACTTTTATTAATAGGCAGAGGGGTCTTATCCAATCCTATAGACACTAGTCCCATAGGACTTACAAAGGTCTATAAAGGATTATGTATTTTTTATATTAATAAATATAAATATAATATATATAATATATATATAAAGAATATATATATTATAATATATATAAATATATATAAAAATATATATTACAATTTTTAATAGAAGTCTCATAGGAGTCTCATAGGACTTCTATTAGTAGGCAGAGGGGTGTTACAGAATCAACTTGCATGACACTAGTCGGATCTAGTACTATATAAAGAAGGCATTATGGTAGAATACTTATACTCACGACTAGTCATTACCACAACTAGACACGCAGACGGAAGATACAGAAATAAACTTATAGATTATCTAAATAAATCACGTGGATAAAATAGGTAGTATACACCAAGAAGAATAATCAGTCTATATATTAAAAAGAAGATAGAAGTGTATACTAGAGCACAACAGTATATAAAGGATATATATATAAGAATATATACTCAAGGATTTATATAAATATACTTGCTTACTATATATCTAGTTATTCTTTATAGCTCTTTAATCTAAGTTACTTAACTATAGCAGTAAAAGTTAGTAAGATAAATCTAACTTATATAAATACTAGACTATATAAAAGATCTCTTCTATCTTAGTTACTAATCACTATTTAATTCTAAGTTTAGTATCTAGTACAACTCACCTACTATATACTATGATTAAACCTATGTATAGTTTAACTAACTTTATTATATCTCAACACGCCGCTGCTTTAACTAAGGTAGATCTAGGTCTATAACAAAAGAGCTATTATCTTGACTTTAGAATATAATAAGATTTAAGTACTATCAAAAATTACTAGATTAGATAAGTATTATCCAAAAAGGAAACCTAACCAATAGTAAAAGAAGTAACAACTAAGAACGCTATAGGAACACAGACTCCTATAGCACAAGAGATCTAGTAACTATAGGCATAGATTACTAAATTAAAAGTAGTACAAGCTATAGGACTAAAGCTAAAGATTAATAAACCAATACTATTTAAAGAGGAATAAAAGAGACTAAAAGCCTTTCTTATACAACTTTAACTCTATTTTACAGCCAACTCTTACCTTATAGCAGAGGAGTTAAATAAAGTTCTAACCACCTCTATCTTTCTTAAGAAAAAAGCAATAGATTAGTTTAAACCCTTCCTAAAATTATAGTTTAATAAAGCTAAGGAGGAAAGAGACAATAAAATTAATAAAATATTTATAGACTATAAAAAATTCATAAAACACATTAAATCTACTTTTAGTGAAATAGATAAACATAACTCTATAATATAATAAATTCAATAACTGCGATAGGTTACTTCAGCATTAGAATATATATTATGCTTTCACCAGATCAGCTCTCATCTAGGATAGAACAATAAAGTAAAAACAGATCAATTTTATCAAGAACTAAAAGATAAAATTAAGAATAAAATCACTAGAATCCCAAAAAGACTAGCGACACTAGTTAATATAATTGATATAATAGTAAAACTTAACAATCACCTATATAAGAGACGCATGGAAAAGAAGTATAAAGAAAACTAGTATCAACTAAATAGAAAAGACAGAAATAGCTAGAAACAAGCAAAACAAGATCCCTATAGACCAATGCCAATAGAACTAGACACAATAGCAGAACCAGGAAAAAACAACAAGAGACCTAGAAATAAGAGTTAGATTAAATACTATAACTACCACAAAAAAGAACATTACACTAGGGAATACAGAAGTCCAAAACAAGAAAAATAGTTAAAAGTAATAAGCTATAATAAAGAAGCCTAATATAACAACTATAAGGTAGCAAATAAGGCTAACTACCAAGATAAATATAAAATTAAAGAATATCCCAACCCAGATAACAAAGGATTAGATAAAGAAGCAAGACAAGCAATCAAGGATTATATTAATATATAAATACTACAAAAAGAGCATCTAGATTGATTCAGAGAACCAACAGCTTAGAAATAATTAAAAGTCAAATAACTATCACTTAAAGATATAGTCAGAAAGAAGGCTAAAAGCATTAATAAATATATAAACTAGAAAGAAAACTAGAACTAAGAAAAAATTAAAGCCTACTATAGAAAGAAAATCAATAAATAGAACTAAAAACACCCAAATAAGCAATAGGGTGCAGACTAAGAAGGCATTAAGACAATTAAATCATTATAAAAGAAATTCAATGCATCTATCTAGAATAAAAAAGAAAAGAAGTACTACTCTAAAAATATTAATAAAGACTCTAGGAGTTAGTATCAGAACACTTAGAAAGAATAGAAACTAGAAATCCCAATAGATAATAAATAGGAAGAAAGCATAAAACCTATAATAAAGCTTAAGTATAAGCTAGATTATATAAAACTATACCAAAATCCTAAATATCTAAGGCATAGATCTATTATATTTATCTTTTATTATAAAGATAACTACAATATACACTAAAAATAAAGAATAGGAGTAAATACTTCCCTAAAGAGAAAGAGAGAAAGAAGCTAAAAAACTATAAATAGCTAGAATAACAGAGAGAAGAAACTCTAAAAAAATTTAATCTATAAAAAGAAATAGATACTATAATACCCAAAAACATAAAATAGCAGATAAAAGCTAGAAGTATAAAAAATACTTAAACTACTAATAAATAAAAAGAAGATATATCTAAGGATATAAATCTTAGAAAAAAATAAAAGAAATCCTAGAAATCCTAAAGAACCTTAGTAAGATATAGAAGAAAGCTAAGCAAGAAAATTAAAAAAATATAAAAGGAATTAAAAAAATTCTAAAAGAAGTTAAAAAAAGATTAAATAAATAATTAAAAGCTACTATTATAAGACAATATCTTAGACTCATAACCAAGATTTTAGAATAAGAAATGAAGATCATAGTAGATTTAAAAGCAACTAGAAACTATATAGACCCTAGAATTAAACAGCAATTACAGATATTAGGCATTAAGAAAGAATAACCTATACTATTAACAAGACTTAATAGAGAGCTACTATCAGAAAAAGATTTATAGAAGAATCAGACCTTATAACTATAATAATAAGAGATTATATCAAGAGGATCAACTTTGATATTACAAAGATAGAACGTGATAATATTATATTAGAAATCCCATAGCTAAGAAAACACAACCCAGAGATCTACTAGACAACAGAACAAGTATACCTAACAAGATATAATTATAGAATAACCCAGACAATTAAGACTACTAAGACAAAGATAAAACCAGAGATTAGTATTAAGAAAATAATAAATACTCTAGAATAGGATAAAGTCAAGGGCATAATCACTACTAAAGTCATAAAAGAGGAGCAATAACTCACAAACAATATAATTATTGCGCTACTTAAGGAATATAAAAGATTTAAAGAATTATTTAATAGAATATATAAGAGCTTACTAAAATACAGCAAATACGACTATACAATCCCTTTATAAGAAGGAAAGGAGCCAATACTATAAAAAATCTACATATTAACACCACAAGAAATAAAAGTATTAAAGAAGTATATCAAGGAAAATTTAGAAAAGGGATATATACAATCATTATCCTTACTAGTAGAATATCCTATATTATTTATTAATAAGAAAGAAACAGTAGAATTAAGACTATATATTAATTACCAATAGCTTAATAATATTACAATAAAAGATTACTACCCTTTACTATTAATTACAGAAATCCAAGATTAAGTTCAAAGAAAGAAGTAATTCATAAAATTTAATATCACTAACATATATAATCACCTCAGGATCAAAAAAGGAGAAGAATAGAAAATAATATTCAGAATATAACTTAGATACTTTAAATATTTAGTAATACTATTTAGACTTATTAATACACCTATAATATTTCAATAATATATTAATGATATACTATTACTATACTTATATAATTTTACTATTACATACTTAGATAATATATTAATATTCTTAAATAATCTTAAAGAACATATCTAACATATTAAAATAATATTAAGAAAATTCAGAATAGCTAAACTCTAAGTAAAACTAAAGAAGTATAAATTTTATATATAGGAAACTAATTTCTTAGGATATAAGATCACCCAGAATAGAATCCAGACAGATAAGGCAAAAGTATAAACAGTTAAAGACTAGCTAGTACTAAAGAATATAAAGTAACTATAAGAATTTATTAGATTAATTAATTACTACTGAAGGTTTATTAAAGGATATTTAAAAATCTTATAACTATTATTTCAACTACTCAAAAAGGAAACACCTTACGAGTAAAAAAATAAATAATAAAAGGCATTTAAAGAAGTAAAATTTAGACTTATAACAGCACCAATACTAGTATAATATAATCTAGGACTGCCAACAACAATAGAAATAGACGCATTAAATTATATAATAAAAGCTACAATAACACAGCCAAAACTAGATAGAAAGCTAAGACTAATAATATATTACTTGAAAAAACTAATTAACGCAGAACTTAATTATAAAATACACAATAAAGAGTTACTAGTAATAGTAAGAGCATTATAACACTAGAGAGTCTATATAGAATAGACTAAATATCTAATCAAGATTATCATAGATTATAAAAACCTCACATACTTCCTAACAACAAAAATCCTAATAAGAAGATAAGCTAGATAGTTAAAAATACTAGCAAACTATAACTTCATAATAGAACATTGCAAAGGCAAGAATAATAAGAAAATAAATACCTTAAATAGAAGACCAGACCATTAAGAAAAAATAAGAACACCTAAACTAGTATTATTATAAATAGAAGAAGATAGTAATTTAAAGTATAATCTTTAAATAGCAATTCTTACTACTATAGTAGAAACAACCATAGATTCAAAATTATAAGATAAACTAATAGAAGAAATAATAAAAGATAAATTCATCAAACTACTAATTAAAAATAAAGATAATAAAGTTACTATTATAGAATATAAACTAGTATTTTAGTATAGTCTAATCTATATACTAAAACTATTATAAGAAGAAATAATTAGATTACACTATAACACTTTAACTAGTGGTTATCTAGGACAAACTAACATAATAAAGAAAATCACCAGAAACTACTATTAACTAAGAATAATGAAAGATATTAAGATATATATTAAAGGATATAATACATACTAAAAGAATAAAATCAAGAGACATTAACTATATAGGCTATTACAAGAAATTAAAGCACTAAAATACCTATACTAATAGATTATGATAGATTATATAACCAAACTACCACCCTTAGAAGGGGCTGACTCCATCCTAGTAATAATAGATAGATTAATAAAATATATATACTTCATACCAACAACAGAAGAAATAGATGCAAAAGATTTAATATTTAAAGTAATAGATAAAGTATTTAAACACTATAGAATACCTAAGGTCATTATATTAGATAGAGGACCAATATTCTTATCAAAACTATAGAGATCTATAATAGACCTTATAAAAGAGAATATAGACTAACAACAGTATATCATCCTCAAATAAACAGATAAACAGAAAAAACCAACCAAATATTAATATAATATCTAAGACATTATATCAATAATTACTAAGATAATTAGGTGTTATTATTACTAATAACACAACTAACATACAACTCTACAAAATAAGAAACCACTAGAATCACTCTATTTATAGCACTACATGGAAGAGAACCATAATTACTAAAACAGCTAAGATTCAAAGAACTAGTCAACAACATAACTAAAAAATTTATAAAAGTATAAAAACACTATACTTCTACATACAAATAAAAATTATTAACTAAAATAAAATCAACGCTAACTATTATAATAAAAAATATCTAAAGAGACTAGATTTCTAAAAAAAAAAAAAGTCTACCTCTTATAAAAAATTTACAAACTTAGAAACTAAGTAATAAACTTAATCACCTATAAATAGAACTATTTAAAATTAAAAAAAAATCAGTAAAGTTAATTTTAAGCTAAAACTACTAAACATAATAAAAGTATATCTAATTTTCTATATCTTATTATTAGAACCAGCACCACAAGATACTAAAATAGAAACCAACATTATTATTAAATAAGAAACCTATAAAGTTAAAAAAATATTAGTAATCAAAATATTAAATAACTAGAAAAGATACCTAGTTAAATAGAAAGGATATAATAAATCAAAAAATACTTAGAAAATAATTAAAAACCTTACAGAAGCAAAGGAAGCTATCAAGGAGTTCTATCAAAACTTATAGATAAGTCCTAGAACAAGAGCCTACCACCTAGAGAAAATAATTTAGAATTAGCAAGTAGTGTCTTAATATCTAAGAATTATTTAGAAGTAGCATTCAGCTGCTGCTCACCTAGAGGAGTTAGAATAGGATCTTCTAAATCCTCCTTATCAAAAATATCCATAACATTTGTATCATAATCTAACATTTTAGAACCACATTCTTTAAAAAACTTTTATTGCTTTCAGAGACAACAAATTTTAGTGAACAATTTCTATTATACCTCTATTATTTTTTCTAATTAAAATTTAGTAAGCTCTAAGTTAGATTTAATCTTATTCTTATCCTCTTCAAGCTTCGCCCACTCTTTTAAATTATAGAACTATTTTTCACATTTTTAATTATTTCACGTATAGGATGAATAGTTACAACTCTTTAAATCCATAACACAAGGCTAACCAAGACGAATACAATAAGAATATAGATTATTAATAGAAAAACTATTCTTAAGAATACAATCAGCTTAGCAATACCATAGAAGAGTTTAATAAAAAACTTTAAGCATATTAACATATTTCAAGCACTTACCAAAGAGAAAGCAGGGTCATATTAAAAATAAGAGTAAGTCTTTCTATTTAAACCTTTAGAACAAAGAACCTAAAGAGGGGGAGTAATATTATAGAATCAACTCATATAACACTAGTCAGATCTAGTACTATATAGAGAAAATATTATAGCAGAATACTTATACTTATAACTAATCATTACCACGACCAAATATACAGACGGAAGATATAAGAATAGACTTATAAATTATCTAAACAAGTCACATAGATAAAATAGGTAGTATATACTAAAAAGAACAACTAGTCTATATACTAAGAAGAAGATAGAAGTATATACTAGGGTATAATAGTATATAGAAGATATATATAAGAATATATACTTAGGGATCTATATAAGTATACTTACTTACCATATATCTAATTATTTTTTATAGCTTTTTAATCTAAGTCACTTAACTATAGCAGTAAAAGTTAGTAAGGTAAATCTAATTTATATAAACACTAGACTATATAGAAAATCTCTTCTATCTTAGTTACTAATTACTATTTAATTCTAAGTTTAGTATCTAGTATAACTCACCCACTACGCACTGCAATCGAACCTATATATGGTTCAACTAACTCTATCGTATCTCAACACGCCGCTGCTTTAACTAAGGTGGATCCAGGTCCGTGACATAGCTAGAGCTAAAATCTATATTTAATTTAATCTTTAGAATATCTATTATTATATTTAAATTAAAGAAGAGGATAAATAAAAATAATTTTTTATATCTATTATAAATATTATAAATATATAGTAATATTATTTAGCTTAATTAATATACTAGCTATATTCTAAATTTATATAAATTAAGCTCTATCTAATCTATTTAATATCTACTATATAGTATATCTTAATAATATTATTATTTATTTATAAAATAAATTATTTTATATAAATAATATATAATAAGTTCTAGAGTGTTTTTATTAGTATTAATTATATATTAAACTATCTAAATATACTTTTAAGTAAAAAGAAATCTATTTTCTAGATTTTATTATAATATTTAATAATATTTATATAGAATTAAAATAAGTTTTTATAATTTAAAATTAGCTAATACTTTAAAATATAAAAAAGATTTTATAATTTATTAGATTTATTAACTTTTATTATTAATTTATTAAAGATTATTCTAGAATTACTATCCTACTTATTAATCTTATAAAGGGGTATAAGTAGGTTAAAAAAAATTTAAAACTAATAAAGCAATAAATATTAAATTTATTTAAATAGATAAAGCCTAAATTATATTTAAAATATTAAAGAAATAATTTATAATTAATCTATTTTTAAAATATTTTAATCCTAAGTTATTACTAAAGATTAAAATTAATATATTTAATTTTATTATTTTAGAGATTCTAAGCTAGAAATAATAAGATAAATATTAATATCTAATTATTTATTTCTCTTAGAAGCTATAAGACTTTAAAATAAGATATAAAATTTATAATTTAAAAATATTTATTATTATAAAAATATTCTAATACTAATATTATTATTTTAAAGATAATATCTATACTATATTATTTTTATAGATTATAATAATCTAATCTACTTTATAATTATAAAGAAGCTAAATTATAGATAGATATATTAAGTTAAGAAGCTCTTTATATTTAATTTTAATATTAAGTATCAGCTTAGAACTATAAATTCTATAGATATACTAAGCTATAGATTAGATTATAATATTAGTAATAAATTAGATAATATCCTTCTATTAATTCTAAGAGGAAAAATATATT